>JAKSZU010000016.1:64948121-65570621 GCA_026018925.1 Tupaia tana
TATGGACTGGCCGTGGGCAACTGATCCCACTCCTCCAGTCAGCCTCACAGGGAGGGGCGGCTCCTGACAGCTCTGATGAGGACGAGCAGGGCCACCACTCCCCACCCCTGCATCCCGACCTCAATTTGAGGTGTGTGAGGGTCCACAAGTGTTTCCAGGCATTAGAAACAGCAAGCCAAAAACTGCAGGGGGGGAAGGCTGGATGGCTGTGGGGGTGAGAAGGCCGTCCACAGGGCCGTGGGGAGTGAGCTGGTGGAGGAGGCTGCAGAAGTCAGAGGTTGGCGGTCTCAGGGTCACAGTTAGGAGCTCAGGGTAGTTAAATTAAACTATTTTGGCCTAAAACAGCCCCTGTACTCCCCATATTTTGTTCCTATGGATAAGTCGAAATGTACATGTTAGGCTGTTTTTCTGAGCTGGTTGCTAGGTTACAGCCAATCACAGGCATCCCATCTTTTAAACCGTGTTAATGCAGACAAACTTCTGAATGTAACCAATGATTTCTCTACCTCACTCCCTCATTTACGTTTTTTGTAGGACAGTTTCCTGTTCTGCAGACGTAAATGCCAAGTTGACCACATGGCTGACTGGAGTTGTCTGGAAGCCCGAGGATGATGGCCCAATTTAAATTGGCCCAATTTAAGATTTGCTCTATTAAAACTCTACTCTTGGGGCCAGCAGGTGGCATGATAGTTAAGGGCACTGGATTCCCACATGGCTGACCACGGTTCGAGTCCTGGACCTGGTGGCTTGCTTTCTCTCTCTCTCTCTCTCTCTCTGAACAAATTAAAATAAACATTAAATAAAGTAATTCTTTTTAAAAAAAGACTCTATCAAATCGGCTGGTTTATTTTAACAGTGTTTACACCACATGTGGTGAGAACCAGCCATGGTTGGAGGCTGGGGATTGATCTACCATGGTTCGTCGCTCCCTGCAGTTGGAATGGACGTGAGGATAAGGCCTTAGTGCTGGCAAGAGATGATGCACCTGGACTCAGAGAGCCGGAGGAGCTAGACTGGGACTGCGCATCCTTGGCACTTGGGACTGGATAACCTTGGATGTGGGGACTGCCTTGTGCATTCTGGGGTGTTGAGCAGCACCCTTGCCTCCACCTGTCAGGGGCATGTCAATCAAAAACATCTGCAGACTTGGCCAAATGTCCCCCAGGCAGGGGTGGCAAAAGTCCCCAGGCCGAGAACCAGTAAATTAGACTAGAGTCCAGAGAAGGCTTTGCTGGCAGTGGGCCAGGAGGCAGCCACGAACACCTGGGACAAGAGGAGCAGTTGCCCCGAGGTAGGCTTGTAGGGACGGCCTCCGGCAAGCCAGCTCACAGGCTGTGGTAAAGGTTCTTTTTTTCCCCAGTTGCTACAGAAAGCCATGGAAGGGTGGCATGCACGACAGTGAGCTGACAGAGCTGAGGGCTTCCTGAGTGATGGACACATGCTGGACAGTGACTGAGAGGGTGGCTCTCCCGATTTGCTCAAATTCCTCCAAGTGTGCCACTTAGGTCTGGGCATTTGATTGTATGGAAATTATGTCCAAGTTGGTGAAAAGTCACAAAGTCAGAGATCACTGAGGCTCCTGGAGAAGGGCTGTGGGACAGGAGCAGGAGCACAGTGGGGAGGAACCCACGGGCCATCAGGGCCAAGGTCATGGGACAGATGGACAGTATGGTGGCAGAGTCAGCTGCGGGCTGGCCACCTACCACGAGCTGGGTGGGCACTGCTGCTGCACAGGTTGAAGCCACACGGGAGGCCTGGATTTGATTCTCAGCACACCTGTAGTCCCAGCTACTCAAGAGACTGAGGCAGGGGGATCAAGACAGCAAGGCCCTAAAAAAAACAAAACCAGAATCTGCTTTTAGGAAGAGCAGATGAGCTGGATATTACTGGGGGCAAGGGATGAGCTGGCAGCGGCCTTCTGCTGAGCCTTCAGCCCCGGCTGGTCGAACTCCAAAGGTCACATTAACCAATAACCAGGAGCAACTTCCAAGGGCAAAGAGAGCATGTGGGAAGGCTCAGTCACAGCGTTTACTGCTTCTGCACATCGCTCTGTTATTTCCTCAAGAGTGCCTTTAAATCTGGCTCACTTAGAAGCACAACTTGAATATACTTATTTAAAAGGAAGCCTGAACAAACCAGTATTGTTTGCCAGATTTAGCAAGAGGAGATAAAAACAAACCCAACAGAAACAGACAATGTTATTAAAACAAACAAAAAAATCTTAACAAAACAAAAACCAAAAAACAACTACCTGCAAAACAAATTCCCAAAGAATGGGGCTTCTTTATGCTTATGCATTAAGGGCCTTTAGTCATTGCTAGAATTCATAATCTTTATGCCAAAAAAAAAAAAAAAAAAAAAAAAAAAAAAAAAAAAAAAAAAAAAAAAAAAACAAACCTCAATTTTATCACTTCCAGGTGTTTTCAATGGGAAAAAAATATCAAAACAGAAACCAAAATAAAGCAGTGGCTCCAGGGACCAGCAGATGGCATGATGGTTAAGTTGCCTGACACCCACATAATCAACCGTGCTTCTAGTCCCAGACTCAGCAGCTTAAAATGCACGTCAGGCGTGTGTGCGTACATGCCCAAGATTCCGAGAGGAGACTAGAGAAGGGATTGCGGTGTGGTTATTCTTCTTGGGGGGTGATTTCTCGCTTTCTGTCTCTCTGGTGAGTGTAGGTGCTCTATAGCAAAAATCTCTCTCTCAAAAACAAAACAAAACAAAAACCAGTGGCTCCAGGAAATGCAAACGAACAGCAAAGGGCAGGAGTTCTGTCACCATACCAGAGCTGGGGAAAAGAAGGCCCCGAGGTGCACCTGAGACCGCACTGGGTGGGTCCTGGAGGCTTTGGCCCAGCAAATCACAACACACACAGGATCCCAGGAATACCTTAAGGCTCACTCCTTGGCTTTATTCACTCCTTTATCAGTATTCAAATAGGCAGACTCTCATAAAACAAAACAAAACAAATAGAAAACAGCCAAGGAATCTGTTTTATCTCAGGTATTTTTGGAAACCTGGAAATCAGCAGCCCTGGCATATAGCAGTGTTAAAAATATTTACTGTATGGGGCCAGGCGGTGTTGTGGTGGTCTGGGCACTGGACTCCCACATAGTCAACTGTGGTTTGAGTCCTGGACCCGGCGGCTTGCTTTCTCACTTTCCCTTTCTGTTTCTCTCTGGTGAAATAAATTAATTAATTAATTAAATAAACAATTCTTAGAAAAAGAAAGAAATTTATTATATGGCAGCCCACCTATGGGCTTGGGAGGCTGGAGGCCTGAGTCTGGTTCCTGGGCCAATTCTAACATTCTGGGCACAGGAACTGAACCCTGGCATTCCACATGGCCTCCAGATTGTGATCTTGGCTGACTGGAAAGCTAGGACAGGAGGGTCAAGACACAGTGAGACCTTATCAAAAAATGTCCATCTCTGGCCCTCCCACTCCCTCTCTCATAAAGGAGAAAATAATGGGACCAGCAGTTAGCATAATGGCTATGTCGCTGGACTCCAACTATGTGGGAGTCACATTAAAAATAGTAATAATGTTTAAGAATATTGGGTTGTCAGAAAAGTCATGACCCATTTTTGCATAGAAAACCATAGACTATGTCATGACTTTTCCGATAACCCAATAATTCTTTTTTTTTTTTTTTTTGAGAAGTTTTTGCTATAGGGCACGTGCACTCGCCAGACAGAGAGAGACAGAGAGACAGAAAGCGAGAAATCACCCCCCAGGGGGGATGGCCACGCTGCAATCCCTTCTCCTCCATTCTCCTCTCGGGATCTTGGGCACGCACGCACATATGCCCGGCGTGAGTTTTAAGCCACCGGGTCTGGGACGAGAACGGCGGTCGACTACATGGGAGTCCAGCGACATAGCCATTACGCTAACTGCTGGTCCCAACCCAATAATTCTTAAATAAAAAGAAAAAAACTAGAGGCCTCACATGTGCTCTCCACTCAGCAGTAACAACTTGCAAAATTAGATACTAACGTCACCCCTGGGGTACTGACACCCACCGATCCTGCTCAGATGTTCTGGTTTCCTTTGCTCCTGTGCCCGGATGTGTGACTTTATCATCGGCACAGGCTCCTGGGTCTGCTACAGCCATCCGGGCTCTGTACACTTCCTGCCCCAGGTCTGAATGCCTACTATGCGCTAGGACGCCACATAATACTCACCTGGCCTGGGCTTTTTTGGGGTCTATGCTTTTCTGTGGGGGAGGGGGACAGACTAGAAGCAGACTAGAAAACAAAGTGAGGGAAGATTGTAACGGGTGCTATCAAAACATAAAGGTCTTAAAACATGCTGGTGCACCGCTTAACTACAGTAGATTGTCTGGGGTGGGGCGTGAGCATTGGGGTTTTGTTGAGATTCCACACTGGCCCTTTTAAAAACGTTTTGCTTTCACTGTCAGGAGGCATGTGCACTCCCCAATGGGGTGTAGTGACACTGCAATCCTTTATCCATCAGGATTGGGACCTAGGCACATGTGCTTGGTGTTTCTCTCAAGTTTCTGGGGCCGGGATTCAGTCTGCAGCAGGCCATGTGGGATCTAGCTCCTGATACACTGTGCTTAACTAACGCTGTGCTATAGGGCGGCCCTCCCGCTGGTTCTAGCAGGCAGCTGGGATTGGGAAGCCTGGCCTCAGCCTTAGAGCGCCACCGACATCCTTCTCTCGCTGACACACCGACCCGCGTGGGGCCTTTGCCCGAACTGCTCTTGCTCTGAGCCCGGCTGCTGCTTCACACCTTGCAGGTACCTGCTCACGTGCTGCGTCCTCGGAGAGAAGTATTTTATTCCCCTTGCTCAGGGCCTGGCAGGTTCTGAGCATGGGGGTGATGGGGATTGGCTATGTGCCAGGGGTCACACTTCGGGGCCAGGAAGCTGCCCCTCCCCCAACCCCATCTCCCAGCTTCTTGCCTTCATGGCTTTTCTCAGCAGAGATGGGGCAGTAGTTAGAAAGGTGCCTCCCATGGAACACTGCGCCTTAAAGCAGGACTGAGCAGGAGACGTCTGGGAAGCGACCTGCACACACACCATGGATGGCCAAAAGAGCGATTTCTAAAGTGTGGGCCTTGTACCCCAGGGGCAGGACAACCTGCCAAAGATCTTTAGGGTAAAGGAGACAATTAGGTATCACCTGCCTTTTGCAGTCCATCTGATGAGATCAGGCAGGGAGTCTCCCCTGTGGTGAAGAACTTCTATTTATTTATTTTGAACAGGTAGGTGCTTTCAAAGGAGAGAAAGAATCACATCTCAGCCACCATCCACCTCTAGGGAAGATGGTCACTCTCGTTTTAACTTTTACCGATACATCTCTTCCAGAACTGAACACTTTTTTTCTGGGGGCGGGTGGGCTTTGTGAGCATTTTCTACAGTTCTTTTATTTATGAAAAGCAACACTGATTTCTGTATAAGGTAATCACATCAAGTTTCCTTTGTAAAGAAATTAAGAAATTGGTCTTAAAGAGCTATGAAATGGATTAAAGCCCAGGTAGGTGGCTTAGGGCTATGCAATACTGTGACAGGTGACAGCTGCGGAGGTCCCAGTATCGATCAGCTGACTAGGGCCACAGCTAGTGCCTCCCTGACTCCTCAACGTGATGTCCTGCTCTACCAGCCCACCGGGTGCTCCCCTAGCGGGTGGGTTGGTGCTGTCAGCCAGGACGAGGCATCCCGGGCTTGGTGGGCTTGGACAGGGCACTCGACCTCCAGGCTGGGTCTGCCAGCGAGGAAGTCACTCCGGCCCCTTTACTAGAGCTCAGTGAGTCCCCGCATCATCAGCAGCCCCACTGCAAGTCAGGCATTTGGGTCCTGACCGTGCCCTACTATGGTGTGGCTCATCTTTCTGAAGTATCAGAGACTTTCTAAATAAAAAACGTAACTTAGCTGGATACTTAAAACGAGTATTTTCATATTTTCAGATAAAAAGCTGTGCTGGAGCCGAATGCAGCATTCATATGCAGGTTTTTTTTTTTTTTTTTTTTGAGAGGTCTTTGCTATAGGGCACTTGTGCTCGCCAGAGAGACAGAGATATAGAAAGCGAAAAATCACCCCCATGGGGGATGGCCACACTGCAATCCCTTCTCCATTCTCCTCTCGGGATCTAGGGCACGCACGCACATGTGCCCGGCGTGAGTTTAAGTCACCAGGTCAAGGACTCCAACTGTGGTCGACTACATGGGAGTCCAGCGACATAGCCATTACGCTAACTGCTGGTCCCTCATATGCAGTTTTAACCTAAAACTCAAAAAGCTTAAACTCTGTCCTTAGTTTCCTAGAGGATTTGCATCTTCCATCCTCTAACCTTGGGGGTCTGCTAGTGCCAAGTTTGAAACGGTTCTTCAGTTTTATTTCGAGGTCACGCTCGTACACTCTGAGAGTTAAGTGAGAACATGTGTACAAAGCACGTGGCAAGAACCCTTAACACACTATCCCTATTTTTCTCCTTCCTCCTAAAGTTTGCAAACGTCTACACTGAAGCCCCACCAAGGCCAATGCTTGGTTTCTGGAAGGGACTCTCGAGGTTTACTCAGGTTCCAACTCTGGATGGTGTTCAGAGAATCCACCTTTCCCATCCAAAAATCCAGAAAGGATCGGCAGGAGATTGGAACTTTGGAGAAGAGGGAAAACCAGTCAAGTCACAATGCATGGAAACCGTCGTGGCCAAGGGTTAAGCCCAGCTGGTTGATGCACCCTCTTGTCCCTCAGCCTTGATGCAAACGTTCCCCTCCACTGCAATCCCTGTCGTCGTGCAGTTTTACCTGGATTTGATCCTGTCAAGGACTTCAACCTTAACTGTCGCCTCATTCCCTGGCTCACCCACCCACACAACTTAAGTGCGCCACTATCACCTTCTGTCCTCAAATGTCAACAGGTAACAGCTATTTATTACTCCTGCTGCTGCTTACACAGCCACTGTGCCGTGTCCGACAAGGCAGACTGCAAAGACAAGCAAGCGCCTGCTCATCATCTGGAGGCCAAGTACAGAGCCCTAAGGCAATAGAGATGGAATCACATTTGGCAGAAAGCGGTGGTGGTGGTGGTGGTGGTGGTGGTGGTGGTAGGGGGGACGGAGGGGCGGCCCTGCTCTTGATGGAGAGAAGCATGCCCAGGGGAAACTGACCACAGTCAAAGCACCCCAAGCCCTTGAGAGTCAGGTGGGTCCAGACAGCCCACAGAGGGTAGAGTGGAGCCAGAGAAGCAATGCAGAGAAGCTTAGCACATCAGAGCCCGAACATGTGGTGGGAGCAGAGCTGTGAGATACATCTGAAAAGGCCTAGCCTGCCTCTTGTAGCTCTGAGTGGCTGGAGGTCATAAAACCAGGGAAACAGCCCAGTCAGATGCAGGTCTGTGGGTGACCGACGGTCTGCACTAAGGTGCCGACAGTTGGGACAGATTCAGGAAGACTTCAGATTAAGAGCTGCTCAGGGAATAGGGCTAGATTATTTAAGGACTAGGCAAAACTCAAAACCACTTTAAAAATTTTTAAATCAAACACTTTATTTCCACATAACAAGCGCAAAAAACTCCCAAACACTTTAACAATACAATTAACGCAGTTATGAAGTCAATTATATACTACTCAAAGCCCCAAAAGGTCAATCAGCTTAATGTTCCAAACATTTCCAGACTTGGTTTTTCAAAGCTACCTTTGGTTTTTGGAAAAACCAGTATGGAAGTCAATATACATTGAATGCACTGAACAATATTTGCTTATATTAAGTAAGGTGTCCAACAACATTAGCTTACACCTGGCAAGTTGCATGATTTGAAGTCATACACTGAAATACATACACAGGCTTTGCCCTAGAGCTCCTGCACCGAGAAGCAAGGGCTGAGAAGGGGAAAGGAAAGGCCAGTCCAGGCTGTGGCATTTCTCGTTCTGTAACAGAGGTATGAGAGTTTAACACTAGTACACTGTCAAGTCATTAAGCTTCATGTTCCAAATGATCTCTTGCTGAGGCTTGAGATGGGCACAAATGGTGGGGAAGATGAAGTCACAGAAGAGCTTTGAGCAACCAGATCCCAAAGATGCTCAAAGAGGGTAGGAAGGAGCAAGCTACAGTTTCCCATTGTTCTCACATTATTTCAGGGTGAAATTGTGGATAAGTTCAGATAAAATGTTCAAATATTTGCTTAAATTTTAAATCGGTTGCTCTATGAGAACCCTCATACATAGCAACTTTGAAACTTTCATTATAAAAAAGAGCCTACAAATAAATTCACAAAAAAGACAATTAATGTTGAGCAGCCAAAAAGTCATGGTTTATTATATCTGAAGAAATTTCATAATTCAAACACAACCAAACTGTACATTTTACAATCACATTCTATTTGTAAACAGTTAAAAGCCACTGACTTCTTTTGCATCTTAGGACACAAACAGTTAGTATCAAGGCAATGAAATGATGGCAAATTCTGTACTGTTAAAATTTTTACCCTTGTTTAGTCTCTCTTTGACTAAGCAAGCATTATAATACCATTTGTGGGCAAAAAAAAAAAAAAAAGGGGGAAGGAGGAGAAAAGAAATTTAAAAATGGTGTAACTCGTTAGTTTGCAACAACATTTAAAATTTTCTTTATACAACAAACAACTCTGTAAGCCCAATACCTTGGTTACAGTATGCATAGTTACTGATTTCGGCTTTAAGGTACAACAGTTAAACATTAACACAGTCACAAGAGAGCAGAAACATATAGAGCCACTTGATGGGATTACAAAAAATTATTACCTATTGATTATTAGCAAACCATCACTCACTAATAAAAAGACAGCATCTGAAAGCAGAATGTCAAACTCCAGCTTTAAGCATGTTTTTTTTTTTTTTTTCGTTTTTTTCCTTTTTTTCTTTTTCTTTCTTTTTTTTTATTTTTTATTTTTTGGCAGAGAAAATTCCTTAACAGAGCAATATGTAGGATCAGTGCTAAAAGTTGGGGTTTTTCTTTTCTTCCTATAAGAAACTACAAGGAGTTTTTTACTGGGGAACTGGTTTTCCTGAGAACCATGCTCTTTGATTTAGGACAGAAATAGAAAAACGAAAGAACATGGCCAAATGCTGCTCCTTTTTCCCAGAGATAGAAAGCATCTTTTAAATCATCCTCCATTTTTTTTTTTTGTCTTTTACATTTTTTTAAATGATGGAAGAGTAAACATTTTTTTTCTCAAAAAACAAACAAAAAAAATCTGTAAACAAGAAGGTTCAACGTGGGAACCTTCAAAACAAAATGGAAAGCCTATTCAAAGTGCAGGGCCCGTCCTGGGTGGCAGGTGGGCTGCAAGTCACAGCTGTGGCCACAGTTTTTCAAACTGCAGAGCGAAATTCTTTAGTTTTATAACATGAAAAAACTGGTGCAATACTTTCATTAATAATCCTAAGTCAGTATCATAACTTGATCTTTTAAACTCCACGATACCACAATAAGGTAGGCAACATCAAGGCATAGTAGAGAGCGCACACCTTTTAAGAACATCCTTGAGTAAACATTTACACTGGAACAGCTGTCCCTCCAGACCGCAGATTAGACGGAGAGAACATCACTCAGTGCAAAGGTAAAAGCTCATACATTATCAGCCCAAAAATGGTTTTGCAAAAAAAAAAAAGAGAAAGAAAGAAAAGAAAAGGAAGGAGGGGGAAGGGAATAGAAAAAGAAATGATAAAGAAGAAGAAAGGAAGAATCCAAAGGCTAAACATGATGAATATACACAAGTGAGCTCATTCTATACGGTTTAGCATGTATGGCGCTATTTGGGAGTGTAAATAGATAGATACCTTTTCACATTATAATATTGGCCTGCATGATTCAAGTATTCAAACTGATATGTTTTGGGGAAAACAAAGTGGAAAATGTGCAGAGAATAGCTGTTCCCACAGGTGGCCCCTGGCTGCAGGCGGTGAGCCCAACTTAGTGCTCCTTTCGTTCACGTCTTGAGGTCACAGTTTGTGAGTCTACACTTACACTATTACATGGACTCCCCACCCCCACCCAGGTGGTCAACAGAAAGAAAAGCATTAATGGGGGATGGGCTGCTAATTCCCCGGGGGTCGCTGCTGCTTGGAGGACCCCACAGGCTTGTGGAATAATGGGGGGTCCCCCAGAGTGAAGTGCCATGAAGGTCTCCACAGTTAGTTCCCGACAGCCCAGCACCATTCCAGTGATTGAGATCGGTCCGGCTGGAGAATGAGTGGGAACAGTCGAGGGAGCCCAGCCGGCTCTGGCTGGAACCAAGAGACTGCCAGCCAGGAGAAGGGGTCAGAGACTGACTTTGTGCAAAGAAACGACTGATCTCCTCTTCACTGGCAAACTCAGCAAGAATAGTAGTGTTCCCCAGTACACACCTAGAGGAGAGAGGCACAGCAGGTACGTGAGGACTCGACCTTCTGGAAGTCTTCAATGGTCCAAAGAGAGAGAGGGAGAAACTCTCTGCTGGAACAGTGGCGAGAGTGGACAACCTACCACGTGGAGAGCGTGTCCTCCCTTCAAGGAACAGGTGCTCTGGTGGCTGCCCGGGAAGGGGCCTAGACACACAACTAAAACTCTCACAGGGCCCCAGGCCAAACCCAGGGCAAACCTCCTCGCAAGTGCCATTGTGGTGTGTCAAGACTAACTGTGTCTCCTCCGAGCAATGTGGAGGATCTTCCAGAGCCATTCTGAGCCTGTGACTCTTCCCTAGGGAGTGCCAAGCCTGGAACCCAGGGCATGGTGGAAGGAAGCCTCCCACGGCATCCCATGTGGTGCCTATAGCTGTCATGGCGCCCTTGGCCGTGCTTCCACACACTCCTTCCCCCAGCTCTCCTAATCAAGAGCAAAATAGCCAACTTACATGTGCAGAGACTTTTGTGCCTTCACTACCTCTTCTTTTGAACTGTAACGGACCAATGCGTTTCCATGTGGGAGGTTCAGGTGGAATGTTATCAGTGGGCCATGCTGCATGCACAGAGTACGCAGAGTTGAGCCATCGATCTACGACAGAGCAGGGCACGCCGGTTAGAGGAATCTTCACGAGGCCCCTCCAGGGAGGCCATTCCAGGTTGCTTTGCTCCGGGCTCACTTTTCACTGGCACTTGCTGCTATGCTGGGTACGGTGCCCCCTCCCCACCTCCACTGGTCCCAGAGCCATACCTCTGTGGCCTCTAGACTCCTGGACACTGCCCAGGTCCCCAACTCCTTAGTTAGCCATTGCCCCCGCTGTGGCGTCATGTCTTCTCTCTTCCCTGCCCTGAGGACAAGATCCATTAGGGCACTGCTCCCTGGGGGGGAGGGGGGAGGTGGGCTTTGAACATCCAGCCTCCAGAGGAGGAGGTGGTCAGGGGCTAAAGAAATGCTCTATCGTACAAGGGCAGACCAGGGTTTCTGAGTGCAGTACAAAGACCATATATACCAAATTCTTCTGAACCCCCTCATATAAATGCCAGTCCCTAGATGCTAGCCCAGACTACTGAGTAAGAGTCTTGGGTGAGACCTAGGAATCTGTGCTTCTGGTCAGCTCCCATGCACATTAAGAGTGAGAGTTTGGATCTGATCCTAGGCTGCCTGAGGCATCTGAAGACCAGTTCTCTGCTGCTTCCCCTGTCTGGCCCTGACTATCACTTAGCAGTCCTTATCTCACACTTAGAGGGACTAGGAACCTGTTCCCGTGCTCATGGGTATATCCATACAAGCAGGATACTTGCTGTCCTTACCTGAGGTGTAAGGTTTTTTAGAACAAGCCAATTTGTTATTCTCCCTGAGCTGCTCTCACCCCAGTTGGAACCTTAAACAAGAAAAGAAAAGATCAAGTCAGTTTTCTAAGACCGTGGCCTAAATGACTGTTTAGGACAAATACCCATCCTGTTCCAATCGTGGCCACTCGCCGGATCACTGGGATTCCTGGCCTCCTTCTGTCCTGACTACTTCCCTGGACTTCCACATGGGATACTTTCTGCCCAGGCCCAGAACCACTCCCAGTTCAACATATGGTAGGGTAGTGGGCCACAAAAGGCCACATCCCTTTGGGATATATTCAGTTGTAAAGCTAAACCCACCTTAGAATGATAACCACCTGGGAAGGCCTCAGTTCATGACTTTGCAGGTACATCCCAAAGGCATAAAGCTTTCAGGGATGTAAGAGCTTGCACCCATCCAGACAGTCCTCAGTTTTTGTTGAGTTCCTCCTGTCTTCCTGCTTGGCCTCTGTGGCATTCATTCTCCCCCAGCAGGAGAGCTTTTAAACATGATCAAGTTCCCTCACTCCCCACATACAGCTCCTTAGAGGAACCTCAAAAACACTTTCCTACTGCCCCTCCCCAACAGGGAACCTGTGTGCTCTCAGGTTCCTGAGCCCTGGTGTTGACTGCCTGCTCTGCTCAGCTTATTCTTACAGGTTAGGCTCCTGATCCCACTCAACTCTGCCAACCCTCCTTCAGGGGTGGCCAGGCCACTTTTACTATTACTCCTGGCGTACTGCCAGCAGCTCAGCTGCGCCCAGACGTGTCTGTGACCTCAAAGAACTGCTTACACCACACCAGTTACGTTAATTTCTATTTAGCAGCTTGAAACACACTCAAGTGTTCTTTTCATACGATTAAAAATTTTCCCCAAAGAAAATACTGCAAAAGCCAATTATGGGTCCAAAGAGCAGAAATTACTGGGTTGTTGTAAAAGTCAGGATATATCTTTTTCCTTTTTCTTTTTTCTAAAAAGAATTATTTATTTAATTTTATTTATTCATTTATTCATTATAAAATGACCAGAGAAAGACAGACGCAGAAAGAGAAGGAAAGTGAGAAAGCAAGCCACCAGGTCCGAGACTCAAACTGTGGTCAGCCATGTGGGAGTGCCCAGTACCTTAACCACCATGCCACCTGCTTTTTTTTTTTCTAAGAATTATTTTTATTTAATTTTAGTCATCATTATTTATTTACTTTTACCAGAAAGAGACAAAGAGAGAGAGAGAGAGAAGGAAAGTGAGGAAAGCAAGCCATCTGGTCTGGGACTCAAACCGTGGTTGAACGAACACGCAGGAGTCTCTAACACCTTAACCACTATGGAACCTGTTGGCCCCCCATGATGTATTATTTTATGTTTTTCTATGCAAAATGTATCAGGACTTTTCCAACAACTCAATATAAACTACTTCAGAAAACATAAATTTTATTATTCACTTTCTGCCTGGAGATGAGAAAGAATGGTACAATTTTGGGTCCTGGTAGAACAAAGGATAAGGTCACATCTGCTGCTAGAACTGCTAGACTGCTCTGAGATAAACCTGCAGCCGTGTCTGGTACACATGTGGTGGTGGGGGACATGGTGCTAGTATGAATTCAGCACATCATCTCTAGAACAGATAGAGGTAGGAGAACTTCTGTCTTAGTTTTCTTGGAACAGTCTGGTTTATGCTGCTGGCCCTATATGATTAATGAACAGTACTTTTCTCATGCTCAAATGTCCTTGTTTAAACAATTTCTTTTTTTTGAGAGGTTTTTGCTATAGGGCACATGCGCTCGCCAGAAAGGCAGAGAGAGACTGAGAGACAGAAAACGAGAAATCACCCCCAGGGGGGATGGCCACACCGCAATCTATTCTCCTCCATTCTCCTCTTGGGATCTTAGGCACACACACATACACGCCCGGCATGAGTTTAAGCCACTGGGTCCAGGACACGAACCGTAGTCAACTACACGGGAGTCCAGTGACATAGCCATTACGCTAACTGCTGGTTCCTAAACAATACATTTTATGATCACCCCAAGCACAGGCCAAGCTATCACTCAAACAGGCCTCATTTTTTAGGACTGAAATAGGATGCTCTCATCTTCCCCAGCTTCGCCAAACAGAGGCTTCTGTTACGCCCGAGACAGTGTTATCCTGGAAGTCTGCCACAAGCAGAAAGTTAATACACTTTCTAACTTGCACTTCTGAGGAACTTCAGTGAGAAAGGAGATTCATGTTCCATCGACTTCACTATGGACTGCTCTGTGTCTTTGGGGAAATGTTCTTAAGTAGACTAGGCTAAGACTCTCAAAGACATGAAAAATGCAGAAGATAGCAATACACTAGAATTATACATTGAGTTAGGTTCTCATTCCACCTACAGAGGGTCACGCAAAAGCTTACTATTTAAGTCTCTGTTAAACCAGGCTGGTACTGGTTAACATCTAGGAAACAAGTCACATGAAACCACCTTATGTATCTTATCTTACCTGGGGTATATCTGGCGTCAGAATTTCCCCATCCTCCACCTACACGAAGGGGAGAATTATCCCACGTAGACAAGGGTGGTTTCTGACCAGTCAGTCCCGGAGGTGGGCGGGACGGAGCAGTGATGTTTTTAGGTGGCAAAGGGACCTTCCACAGCTCATGAGCCAGAGAGGTGTTTGTAACTGAACCAGGAGACCACGTCAATTTGGAATCACTATTTCTGGCTGCTCAAAGAAAAAAAAAGTGGAGAGACGGATATAATAATGTTTAAGAAAAAAATAACATTCATTCTCCTATGAAAATAAAATAAAAACAAATTATTAACCCCCCCAATTTGAATTAAACTGCCAAATGAGAAAAAGCAAAAAGCCCAAAGGAAACTGTTCCCCCCGAAAAAAACACTCAGATCATTTATCTGTTATGTAAAGTTTTAGGACCTATGAGATTCTTAGGTCACTGAACAAAACTGTACTCTATTTGGGGGGGATCTCTGCTATGAGTAATTCTAAAATAACAACTGCAAACTCCTTACCTTACCTTAGTAACCATATTTGAATCACTCACTGAAGACAGTCATCTGGGCCATTAAATGGACTTGACAACTTCGTTATTTACTCATGGAAAAGGACTATGAAAGGAACCCCAAAGGAGGGAGCCAATGCAGGCTGTTTGCCTGCCTCTCCATGCCAAGTGCTGAGCCACTGGGCACTCAACCATACACTATCACAAATTCTGACACATAGTCTACTGAGGATCAGAGAGGTTAAGTGATTTGCCTACGGGGGTCCAAGGCAAAGCCAGTTTTCAAAGAAAGAAAAAGAGAACAGAATAGCGTAAGCTCCATTCCTGATGCATGCTGCCTCATAGCAATGGGGGTGTTCGGGGTGTGCAGGGATAGGCACACAGTGAACTACGTCAAAATAATGCTAAAAAACATGAGGGAAAGAAAGGATGGAACACTGTCTACCTTCCATCACTGTCAATTTTTTTCCACTTGGCTTACAGAGCGCATGTCTACTTATTCAGTGCTGGTCGAAGTGTGGTTGGAAGACGGGTCACAACAGTTTATCACCAGTCTGAGACACACGAGTACAGACACGCAGGGGAGCACCTGCAAATTCTGGCAGCAGTGTGACGCTGCCTTAACTCCGAACTGTGTACTCATTTTCCTAGCAATTCAAAATTCATGCTTTATATAGTATCAGCCTACAAGGACTGGCAACTTAAAAAACAAAAGTTCCTTCACTGCAGATAGCTTGAGAACTGCTTTGAATTAAATTATATTTAACTACACAGCTGAGGAGGCTCTCAGACAAGAGTGAGAGCTGGTCAATGAAAGCCCATTATTTTAGTAGATGACTGTTGGGTAAAGCAAATTTAAAAAGGAACAAATAATTTAAGAACATTATCCGAGGCTCACAAATATAATCTCTTAACTACCTGAAAAGAACACTCAGATAAAAAGAGGACATTAAAAACCACAGCCACACAACCAGGTGTGACTACACTCCTCCTTCCAGAGGAGGCCATGGTGAGAGCAGGACGCGGCCCACCTGAAGTGCTTTGTGCTGTACTGCTGAGGGGAACGTTGTAGTTGGAGGCACGAATGGATGACCAGGCACTAGTTGAAGGCAGCGTGGTGTTCAAGGATGAGGATGACCCTACATGGGGGAAGAATCCAATTAGCCACCAGAGCAAGGGACACGACATGTAAGAATGAGAAAAGCATCCAGAGAAACCAAAGTATAACAATATGCCACAAGAAAGCCAATAGGTCGGCTTGGGGCACAGCTGGCACCAACGCTGCATCTTCCTTCTCACTCTCAGAAGAACATGCTGAGTGCACGCTAACTGTTCTTGCCTCAGCTGGGACAGGCACTTTCCCATCTACCCGTTCTGTCCTACCTGCCTGTGAGAATGCACTCTGACAATGAGATGCAGCAACCCAGACAGCACTCAGCTCTACTTTCTGTCCTGGGCTCTCTAAAAGGAGGGCTAGTTCTTGCTGCTCCTGAAACCTGTATCTGAACTCCAGGGACTTATGGCTAGCCAGCTGGTCGAGGCACCTCGTCCCCAGCACCACTAGTGAGTCAGTGCTCCAGCCTTTCCAACTGAAAAGCTCTCCCAGACGACCATTCTAGCTTAGTCCTAGGCTTGGCCAACATCTAGATCACAACGATAGCTCCCTAACTCATCTCCCAAGCCTGTCCATTCTGCTCACTCCAGTCAGATTACCCCACCTTAAGTACGATTCTTCCACTCAAAACCTTCAATGGTGTGCATTCTTTAATAGCAAACCTCTTCTGACTTGTAGACCTTTCTATAGATAAAAAAGCAGCCCTTGTTTTGGTAAGTCATTAGATCCTTCTATAACCTGTTGTGAGGTTTTTGTGCTTAGCTTTTTGTGCTTAGCTTTATGCCCCCATTTCCTTCTGTGAAAGTCATAGCTTTTTACTCCTCCTACATAGCTGTCTGCTAAACTCAGCTGCTTAAGAATGAGGATTCTTTTCTTAGCACTGTGATAAGGTAAGCACCCGTTACCTTAAGAAATTATCTATCCCACAGATAATGTTGGTTGTTTTACATTTGCTTTGTAAACTATTTAGAAGGAATATAAGGAAGGATGTATTTTACAGAAACAGAGAAACTGCTTTTCAATATTTTCTATTTCAAAAATTCATTTCCTGACCTTTCTTCTATTGCAAAATCACAGAAGGAATACATGTAAATACCTTATGGTGAAAAGCAGCAGGAAATAGGATAATTTTACTTAATAGTCCATTAAAAAGTATACCTGAGCTAAAGGAATTCTTAATTTTAAATTTACCCTATCTAAGACAAACACTAATTTGCTCCTGAAAACCAAAGTCCTTCAATACTGAGAGATAAAACATCTTTTACAGAAACAGCCTTTTTTTTGAGAGGTTTTTGCTATATGGTGCATGCACTCATCCGAAAGAGAGAAAGACAGAGACAGAAAGTGAGAAATCACCCCCCAGGGGGGATGGCCATGCTGCAGTCCCTTTTCCTCCATTCTCCTCTCGGGATCTTGGGCACGCATGCACATGTGCCCGACTTGAGTTTAAGCCACCGGGTCTGGGACTCGAACCACCGTTGACTACATGAGAATCCAGCAACATAGCCATTACACCAACTGCTGGCCCCCCGAAATAGCCATCTTTAAATAACTACAACCCTTTAACTTGTTATAAACTAGGTGACAACTGTCAATTGTTAATGCAAATACCGGAAAGCAAATGTTTGCTGATCCTTTGTGTTGACTTTGTACAGTAACATATGTTTATTCTATCAACGGATAATACGTCATCATTTTAAAAGTGGCCAAATTAAAGAGTCACTTATGGGAAAACTGAACATTTCATTTTCATTTTCATGATCCCTGGAATGTCAGGTGCCGTGAGGCATGGGGCAGACTTGCTGCCAAGAGCCTCAAACTCCTCAAACTGACCTGAAACCGTGTTAGTGAGGGTCACTGCGAAATTGACTTGTTCCTGTACTTACCACTGTTCCTGTCCCTGAGGTGGTCAACTTCCCGCACAGTATTAATTGAAAGATTGTTTATGACACTGCCAGGAGTGACGTAAGGGTCAGTTTCAGGGTCAATGTTTGGATAACCTTTCCATGGTTCACCAGGGCGAAATTCTGGAAATGGAAACTTAAATTAGTTCAAAGCTCAATCATCATTTAAAAATCTGTTATGAGCATCCAAAACTTTTATCCCTAAGTTCTATGTAATTCTCAGATATTTTCCCAACAGGTACTATTTATATTAATGTCCTGAGAGGCTGGTTCAGTAATATGACTAGCCAAATATAAGCTGTTCTTTATGAACACCCTGCAAGTTTTTATGATTAAAGTCATTTTTCTGCATTAGGTATTTGTAAACAGTACCAGTTTAAAGTGTTTAATGACAAATCATAAAGCCATGGCAACTCAAGTAGGACAAAGACGTCATCGCAGCATTTCTGATAATTCTTCAGTATAACTAGAAATATTTCCAAGGTAATCCTGACACTGCTGAAGAAAAACAATGAATTAAGGTTTTCAGTGATCCTTGATTCTAGTCAATGGGACTCACTCTGCCTTTGCTGCCTGAACACAGAGGTCTTTGAACAGGTGGATGCACACACCTGCCCATGACTACATGCTCACCTTTCTGTTCTTCATCTCTGTACTGTTTCTTACCACCTCACCAGCCCAGTCATGTGGGCTAAATCATTAGAGAGTTCAGATGGAACGAAACCTTAATGGAAATACAGTCTCATGAAAGAAGCTGTTGACATTTACCTGGTGGCCAGTTAACACTGCTGGAGCCATTGGGCGATTTGGCACGTGGCCAGCCATCTCCTACCGAACCTGGAGGACTGGCTGGTGAAGCACTGCTGTTCAGAAAGTCATAGGGAACAAATGGAGACTCTTCCAGCCTGAAACCACTTGAAATAGCACCTAAAAAGAAAAAAATTATAGTGAAAATGAGCAGAATAGACTTATTAATTTCTTATTCATTTCTCAAATATAAGAAAACTTCCTATTAGATCTGTGGTTCTGCAAACCACATGGTGTCAAGAAGACTGTGAGCTTCTCCAGATTTTGATCACTTTTAACTCGCTTTCTTATGGAAATTCAAATGTCTCAACTAGAAGAATGTCTAAAAAGGACCAGTGGATTTCATTTCAGGAAGAATATGAGGACTATACCCATCAATAATTGACCATGAGTACAAAATTACTCCCAAATCATTAGAACATTTGTACTTTGGCCTATACTGAGAACAAGCTCTTTGTTGGGGAGATTTATGTTCTTTGTGGGGGATGGTGAATGAGGAATACAAAGTGAGGAAAAATAATTGTGATAAAGAAAGAACTGTGGTCATGGCAAAGAGGTATATCTGAGAATCTTGGAAACTACTACGCCCACAAAAGAATACATATATAATGAGAAAAAGTCTATTTTTCTGCTTACAATGACTACAATACCCCTTCTGACTACACAGTATTAATGAAGATATGTTAACAAAATGAGTGTAAAATTCCTAAATACACAACTTAATGTCACTTAGAAATAATTATTTGCTTGTGATTTAGCCTCTATAATCACATTTGAGAACAGCTTAACACTCTTCTACAAGCAGCAAAACATATCACTGTCTCACTGGAACAGTGCCAGAGGCTATGTTAAATGCCGGACACAGAAAAGAGAAGATGAAAGGGCTCCAATACCCTAAGTGAACACTGTATTCTAACAAAAAACTTAAGAAAACAGATGGAGAAGGAAGGAAAGCATGTGTGGCAAGGTGAGGCAGAGCTAGCAGTGGGTACAGACTACACAAAAATTCAGGGAGAAAAAGTGCTAAACAGCTTTTGAGGAACTGAGACACCATTTTGCCTGAAAAATACATAACTGGGAAAGTGAGTAACTTAAGGATTCAGACCCTGATCCTAAAGGGCAGGCAGGAATGAGGAGGCCTATTCTGCTTTGAAGTTCTAGGGTGGGATATACACACTGTAGTCAGGTCGAGGCCCAGCTGGCTTGACCCATGTTTGTATCCTATTCCTTGATAGCATCAGAATGGGTCCCCTTGAGGGGCTTTGTAGGCCACAGTAAGGAGTTTTTTTATACTGAAGGGTTTTAAGAAGAGAAGCAACATGATCTGACTGATTTTGAGATCACTTTTTGCAGTGGTGTGGACAATAGTTAAGAAGCAAGGGAGGCAGCCATGGAAGCAGGGAGACTGTTAGGAGGCTGCTAAGATAATGAGAGAGAATCTGCACAAACTATATATTCTGGCACTACGCACAGATAAATTAGATGTGGAGGCTGAAGAAAGGAAGAAATCAACACTATCTTAGACGAAACCAGCAGTTAGCGTAATGGCTATGTCGCTGGACTCCCACGTAGTCGACCGCGGTTCGTGTCCCGGACCTGGTGGCTTAAAACTCACGCCCAAGATCCCGAGAGGAGAATGGAGGAGAAGGGATTGTGGCGTGACCATCCCCCCTGGGGGGTGATTTCTCACTTTCTGTCTCTATGTCTCTCTTTGTCTGTCTGGCGAGCGCAGGTGCCCTATAGTGAAAACCTCTCAAAAAAAAAAAACAAAAAAAAAAAAAAAAAACAAAAAACTATCTTAGACTCAAATAAGCATCCATTAATGAATAAACGAACTGTAGTATTTTCCAATACAACAACAAACAGGAATAAAGTACTTACACATGCTATGGCATGGATGAACCTTGAAAACAGTAAGCTAATGGGACCAGCAGTTAGTGTAATGGCTATGTTGCTGGACTCCCACGTAGTCAACCACGGTTTGAGTCCCGGACCTGGTGGCTTAAAGACATGCTGGGCATGTGTGCGTGCGTGCCCAAGATCCCGAGAGGAGAATAGAGGAGAAGGGATTGTGGTGTGGCCATCCCCCCGGAGGGTGATTTCTCGCTTTCTGTCTCTCCATCTTTCTGGTGAGCGCACACGCCCTATAGCAAAAACCTCTCCAAAAAAAAAGAAAAAAGAAAACAGTAAGCTAAGTCAAAGATGACAGTCAAAAAGTGTCACAGGTTAAATGCTTCCATTGATAAGACATGTCCAGTACAGAAAAGTCTATAGAAAACAGAGGGTAAATTACATGTTGCTTAAGCCTGGGAAAGATGGGACTCGGAGAGAAAAGGGTGTGACAACTAAGAAGTTACTTTTTGGAGTAATGAAGATGTTAAAAAATTGACTGTGGTAATGGATATATGACTGCAAATATACTAAAAGCCACTGAATTTATGATATTTAAACTAAACCTCAATAAACTGTTAAAAAAAAAAAGGAATGTCTCTTGGGTTTCTAACATCAGTAATTTCATAAAAGGAGGTATAATTTATCAACATGGGAAAGAGAACAAAGAAGGATAAACCAAGAGTCTCTTCCATTCATGTTGGGCTTGAGATGGACATAAAGAAAAACTGGTCCACGGGTCCAGCAGGTGGCGTGGTGGTCAGGGTGCTGGACTACCACATGGCGGAGAGCAGTTTGAGTCCCAGACCTTGGAGGCTTGCTTTCTCACTTTCCCTCTCTGGTCAACTTAAAGAATAACAATAATAAATCAAATAAATGAATCATTTTTTAAAAAAGATTAACATTAAAAACAAAACAAAACCCTAGTCCATGATCCAGCTTGCTCCAGCTATGAGCATCTGGTAAAACACAGCAAGGCCCTGAATGCCACCAGAGCCTCATTCCTTCCTCTGGCAGCAAGTCAAATGTCCAGGCTCTTCACCAGCTCAAAAATGACAGAGCTGGTCCCAGATAGGGCCTCATGTCACTCACTGGTGGGTACCCAGCCTATCCTGAATTTAATGCCACCAACATTTCCATTTCTCCCTCTGCTCTGGCCCTCTCATCTATGAATTGTTATTTTTCTCTGTGTGAACTGTGTGTCTGTTCTGTAAACTGAATTAAAGCTACTTGGGAAGGAAGTGGGACATAAGTAAAGGAATAGTTTGTACATGATATATTAAGCAAACATGGTTGGCACATTTCAACTAATTCTTATGGCCAAGATGATAAAGGTATTACTTTTTTTTCTGGTAAGAACAATCACTACTTATTAAAACTTTGTTTTATTGAAAAGGAAAATAGAAGACGTAGAGATAGCTAAGGTCCCTCTGTATTCTACTAATTACCATAAGGGAAAAATATCAGGAAAATGAAATGTAAACTTTATGGGGTAAGTTTAATTTGAGCAGATGAAAACAAATTTACATTGAGAAATGTCTTATCTTAACAGTAGAACATCTAATAAGGTAATAATTATGGCTAAATCCAACTGGCCACTTATGTGTCTAACCCTGCTCTACTGTTTAAGTGCCTGAGGTGTATTGCTTCATTCATCCTCAAAACATCCTAAGAAGTACTATTATAATTACCATTTTGCAGATGAGGGACCTAAAGTTCAGGAAGATTATCTGCCAGCCGCTAATTAACAGCAGAGCTAATTTACAGCATGGCTAGGTATCAAACCCAGGGTTCATATTTATTTTGCAATTTCCTCATTGTCTTAACTCCCCACTTTCACCCTTATGAAAAATTCCAATGTAATGTCCTCTTGAATGGCAAATCAACTTAGAACCCAAGATACACAGGCAATAATGAGCTTTGGGACCAGCAGATGGCATAATGGCTACGTCACTGGACTCCCATGTAATCAACCAGGGTTTGAGTCCTGGACCCGGTGGCTTAAACTCACACCAGGCATGTGTGTGTGTGTGTGTCCAAGGTCCCAAGAGGAGAATGGAGGAGAAGAGATTGCGGTGTGGCCATCCCCCCCTGGGGGGGTGGGGTGATTTCTTGCTTTCTGTCTCTCTGTCTCTCTCTTTCTGGCAAGCGCACGATCCTATAGCAAAAACCTAGCCAAAAAACAAAAACAAAACAAAACAAAAAACCCTAAACATTACAGAAAACCACCTTCTATCACCTTTGAAGAACAGCATAAGAGGTGAATTTTGCTTTTCATTTGAAGGTCTATTGTCTTAACTAGGATTTAAAAATTAGTAAGGCACATTTTTAAAATGAGGAAAAGCTCTAAAATAATTTAGCTTTCAAATGATATATATTTAAAAATATACTTTAAGTAAAAATGTATTTGAAAATTTAAGAATGTATTTTATACCATGTTTGCTGGAGTTTTGATCCAAAGATGTGTTCACAGAAATGCTGTCCACTGTAGTCCACTTCCTCAGTCTTGACTGTGGCTCTTTAATACTGTTCATATCCATATTTACATTCAAGTTTGAGTTCAAGCCTTAAAAAAAAAGAAAATTGTAAAATATAGCACATAACCTGTCAATACCACAAATTCTATTTTATGAAAAGCCACATGTAGCGACCAGCAGGTGGCGTGGTTGTTAAAGGCACTGGACTCAACACGGCCAACCACTGTTCAAGTCCTGAACTTGACAGCCTGCTTTCTCACTTTCCCCCTCCATCTCTCTCATTCTGTCCATCTCTGGTCAAATTAAAATAAGTACATAAAGATAAATAAAATAATTCTTTTAAAAAAAGCCATGTGGTATTCTCGATCCTGCTTTATATTATTTAATATAAATCCGCAACCAAATAATAATAAAGGCAAAAGCAAGCAGAACACCCTCTGGACTCCAAGTCAAGGTCATGCAGAAACAATGCTGGCAGAAAGAGCCTTGGCTAGGGTGTCAGAGAGCACCATGGACATCCCCCCCAAGAGCTATTCTAACACTTGATGTTTTCGAACTATGAAAGTACCCATACTATTGTATAAATGAGTATATGTGGAAAGCTATTTCTCCATAAAATTTTGAGTATTTAAAAATTCCTTGGCAAAACAAGAGGGAAAATGTTATAAGTTTATAAGTTTTATCTCTAATATAATCTGTTTAGCTACCTTAGTAAGAGTATCATGCATGAAGAATATATGAACATTTAGTTGCAATCTTTTCTTTGCAAAAGTGTACAATTTTCAGCTGCTTGACCAGCCAAAGGATATTACTTACTAAAAGCAAAAATGTCCTGCTCTAACAATCACACTTAAGTGGGCAAGTTCCAGATCCTAAGGTGCAATTTACTCGAACTTTGCTTATGAGGCATGTCAAACTTAATATTCCCTTGGAAAAAGAATATCAATCTTAATTAGAAACTGTGGTCAGAAAACTATTATGCCAGTGCTTTTCTTTTTTTTTTTTTTTTGAAGGGTTTTTGTTATGGGGCGTGTGCGCTCCCCAGAAAGACAGAGACAGAAAGAGAGAAAACACCCCCTGGGGGGATGGCCACGCCACAATCCCTTCTCCTCCATTCTCCTCTCAGGATCTTGGGCACACAGGAGCCCGGCATGAGTTTAAGCCACTGGGTTTGGGACTCAAACCGCAGTTGACTACATGGGAGTCCAGCGACATAGCCATTATACCAACTGCCGGTCCTGTATGCCAGTGTTTCTTAAAATACAGATCCAGGCACCATTAATATCAGAATCATCTAAAATCCTTATTTAAAAAAATAAAGACTAGGCTGGCTTATGGCATTGTGGTTAAAGTCACTGGATTCTACATGGCCAATTGCATATTCAAATCCTGAATCCAATGGTTTGAAAAACACGCTGGGAGGGACCAGCAGTTAGCATAATGGCTATGTCGCTGGACTCCCATGTAGTCGACTGCGGTTCGAGTCCTGGACCTCATGGCTTAAACTCATGCTGGGCGCGTGTGCGTGTGTGCCCAAGATTCTGAGAGGAGAATGGACGAGAAGGGATTGCGGCGTGGCCATCCCCCTCGGGGGGTGATATCTCACTTTCTGTCTCTCTGTCTCTGTTTTCCTGGCGAGCATACGCGCCCTATAGCAAAAAACAAAAACAAAAACAGAAAAAAACAAACCACGCTGGGAGTGTATGTTTGCATGGCCAAATTTTAGAAAGGAGAAATGGAGGAAAAGGGATTGTGGCATGGCCATTCCCCATGGGGGGGTTATTTCTCTTTCTTTTCTTTGGGAGGTGGAGGGTGAGGGAGATATTTTTACTATAGGGTACATGCACTCAGTGGAGAGACAGAAATGGAGAAAGAAAGTGAGAAGTCACCCCCAAGAGGGATGGCCATGCTGCAATTCCTTCTCCTCCATTCTCCTCTAGAGATTTTGGGCATGTATACACATGCGCCAGATGTGATTTTCAAGCTACCAGGTCTGGGACTTGAACTACAGTTGGCCATGTGGGAGTCCAGCACTTTAACCACTGTGCCACCTGCTGGTCCCATGGGGCATTATCTTTCACTCCCCTCTATGACCCATCTCTCTCTCTCTGGCAAGCAATGTACACACTAGCAAATTAAAACAAAACAAAACAAAACAAAACAAAACAAAAAACAAAAAAGAAAGATTTTCCAAATGGTTTTAAATTCTCTGGTCTGATGAAAGTCCATGTGATAGGTCTTTAAAACTTTAGTAATACGAATTCTCTAATAAACTCCCTGTTTTTGCAGAAAGCAAATCAAAATATTTCTGGGCCATCAATTAAAAAAGAGTTGGCAAATTTTCCTGTAAAGGTTCAGATAGCAAATTATCAGGCTTTGTGGATCACATGGTCTCCATGTCTCTATGCAACTCTGCCACTGTAGCACAAGAGCAGTATAGATTAATATGCTCAAGAAAAATTGTGGCTGTGTCCCAATAAATATTTATTGGCCTAGTCATGATGGCACAAGCTGCTACATTGTGTCTGAGGCTATACAGGAGGGTCGGGTTGTTTCTGGCCCAAACTAAATGGTTCCTGCAAATGGGGAGGCTGGGTAGGAATATCACAAGACATCCTGATGGCTTGTCAAAAATACCTCTCTCTCTTGGGGCCAGCAGGTAGCCTGGTGGTTAGGGACACTGAACTCCCACATGGCTGACCACGGTTTAAGTCCTGGACCTGGCAGCTTGCTTTCTCACTTTTCCTCTCTCACTCTGTCTTTCACACTCTGACCCTCTCTGGCCAAGTTAAAAATAAATGAATAAAGTTAAATAAAATTAAAAACAAAAACAAAAAACCCCCCTCTCCTTCTCTCTCCTGCTCATATACACACATTCTCTCCCATTAAAAACAAAAACAAGGGACCAGCAGTTAGCGTAATGGCTATATCACTGGACTCCCATGTAGTCGAACGTGGTTCGAGTCCCAGACCCGGTGGCTCACGCTGGGCAGTGTGCATGCTTGCCCGAGATCCCAAGAGGAGAACAGAGGAGAAGGGACTGTGGTGTGGCCATCTCCCCTGGGGGGTGATTTCTCACTTTCTGTCTCTCTGTCTCTCTCTTCTTTCTGGCAAGCGCACTCGCCCTATAGCAAAAACCTCTCCAAAAAACAAACAAACCAAAACCAAAACCAAAAAAAAACCTATTTAAAAAATTGGACAACTGGACCAAATCTGCCCAGTGGGCTATAGTTTGCCATTGCCTGATAATAGTGTTTGCATTGGTTAAACAAAATCTTAATCAGACAGAAGGATCCCTCGCTGAAAAGTCAGGCAGGATAGAAAATCCCACATTTAAAACTTATTGCTACAGTGGCCCGATTTATATTTCAGTTGTATAGTCGAACAGTAAAAACCACATCTCTTCACTGGTGATATCCAAAGCTCTCACCGTGCTTGGATATTCTTCTGCCATTACACTATTGTCTCTGAAATCATGTGGTCACCAGCAAATGATTTCTATGGTATTTACCAACAATAGTAACTGACACGGGAACAGTTTCTGGAAATGAGCAGAGTGTGCTAACAATCCCAAAGACTGAAAGGGCAATTTTCACTCTAGCTGAGAGTCCGTGGCAATGCCAAGGATAGCCAAGTCATGTATATATTAGTTTAGCCAGAGTGAAGCAGCAGTAGCTGCAACAGCATGCCCCAACCTCTGCCTACAGCCCAGAACATGCTAGTTAACTACTGGCTTCCAACATGGTTGGGCTAACAACCAGTAAGGTGGTCTATAAGAAAATATTGTAAGAGAAGAAGGAAAGAAAAGACAAAATGAACATGATGAGAACAATCAAAAGCCAAAAACTAATAAGAACATAAGAAAAAAAGGGACCCAGGAAAGAAAAAATATACAAGCCTGAAATTTTCATGGAGTGTACATAAAAGCCCAGAGACATAAGAAAAAAAGGATAGGGGATGGAACCAACGGTTGGCGTAATGGCTATGTTGCTGGACTCCCATGTAGTTGACCGTGGTTCGAGTCCCTGATCTGGCTGGTGGCTTAAACTCACGCTGGACAGGCGCGTGTGCGTGTGTGCCCAAGATCCTGAGGGGAGAATGGAGGAGAAGGGATTGCGGCGTGGCTATCCCTTCTGTCTCTCTTTCTGGCGAGCGCACACGCCCTATAGAAAAAACTCTCCCCCCCCCAAAAAAAAAGGGAAAGCTACATATATGTGATAAAAGCAGTAATCATTTATAAATATTTAGAATATGGAATATTTACTGCTGAGTGAAGCAAGCCAGGCTATGAAGGAGAGGCATTGTATGTCCCCACTTAATATATACTGAGTGTCCACACTCTATGACTGAAACTAATTGACTAACCGATACAGAAACACAGTATATAGATGTAAATACCAGATATAGTGTGTGTGAAAGAGGAGGGTCTGAGGAAGGACATTTATAAGAAAAATAGGGAGGCAAAGCATTAATGGCACAAAGAAATGTGGTATTACCTGTTGAATATATTTTGTAGTTTTATCAACTGTACTAGGGAGAAATGTTCACTTGTTGAAATATTCACTTTGTAAGCCAAATAATAATGTGATTGAATGTATAAAAGAAAATGAAATTTAAAAATAAAAAAATAGGGACCAGCAGTTAGCGTAATGGCTATGTCACTGGACTCCCATGTAGTCGACCGCAGTTCGAGTCCCAGACCCGGTGGCTTAAACTAACGCCGGGCGCAAGTGTGTGCGTGCCCAAGATCCTAAGAGGAGAATGGAGGAGAAGGAATTGTGGCGTGGCAATCCCCCCTGGGGGGTGATTTCTCGCTTTCTCTCTCTGTCTGGCGAGCGCACGCACCCTATAGCAAAAAAAAAAAAAAACCTCTCCAAAAAAAATAAAATAAATAAAATAAATAAATAAATTTTAAAAAGATAGTAATTCTATGATCAAGTTCTGAAAACTACTGCATGTGGCTGTGACCTCTCCTGTTTCCCCCAAGCAGCAGTGTTTAAAAATTATCTGTTGTATTGAGGCCAGCAGATGGCATGGTGGCTAAGGAGCTGTACTCCCCCATGGCCGACCACTGTTTGAGTCCTGGACCAGGCAGCTTGCTTTCTCACTCTCTCTCTCTGGTCAAATAAAAAAAGATAATAATAAAGAAAATAAAATATTGTTTAAAAAAAATTCTGTGGTGTCTTGTTTCTAATAACATCAGCTTTCCCATCTGTTCATATTCTATCATTAAAATATCTAAGTCTCCAAAAGAAATGTTTCCTTTATTGTAACCCACTTAAAATGAGCATGCAATTTCTGAAACAGTGGGATTTTCTTAAAAAGAGAGAGATCTTCCCAGAAGCACGGAGACTGGCTAAATCCTGAAGAGGGATGGAATGGCTAAAAGACCAATGCAGCTTTCATGAAGAAACAGACCCATAACACTAAGAGAAAAGGATCCGGGATTGTGACGCCTAAGTATCAGCTCAATGCTTTTGTCAAGGAAAGACCCACCTATAGGGAAGCTGCTGAAAGCATTTATTGGTGATGGCCCTTTTTGCAGCTCAGGTGTAGTGTGAGGCATGACATTGTCGAGGAAAGACTTCATGGCTGGCTGATGGAGTGACTGCTGCTGAGACGGCGGAGTCTGCTGTTTCACCAACAGGTTTGGATCAAGTTGACGAGACTGCTGCATCATCTGCTGCTGCACGCTAAGAGGTCGACCCTTCAAATGACAAAATGGGAAAAACTGTAGGACAAAAATCTTTACAAGTATAGACACATTCCTCCTCTTCAGTTTTGTATTCACTTCTTTCTCAGTGGAAAGATGAATAATCACAAAATAATAATGAATATGATTTATGGTAAATAGCAGACTTAACATACTTGATTATATTTTATTTTTTTAGGTTTTTGCCACAGGGTGCATGTGCTCAGCAGAGATGAAGGGAGAAAGAAAGAAATCACCCCCCAGGGAGATGGGCATGCAGCAATCCCTCCTTCTCATTCTCCTCTCAGGATTTTGAGTGAGCCCACATGCCCAGCGTAATTTTTTTTTGGAGAGGTTTTTTTGCTATATGGCGCATGTGCTCGCCAGACAGACAGAGAGAGACATAGAGACAGAAAGTGAGAAATCACCCTCCAGGGGGGATGGTCACGCCACAATCCCTTCTCCTCTCGGGATCTTGGGCATGCACGCACACGCGTCTGGCGTGAGTTTTAAGCCACCGGGTCCGGGATGCAAACCGTGGTCGACTACGTGGGAGTCCAGCAACATAGCCATTACGCTAACTGCTGGTCCCCATGCCCGGCATGATTTTTAAGCCAACAGGTCCGGAACTCGAACCACTCAAACTACTTGGCTGTGTAGAAATCTAGTGTCTTAACCACCAGGCTACTCACCTACTGACCCCACTTCACTATATTTTAATGAAATTCTATTTTATTAAAGAATTAAAGTTCTATTTTATTCAAGATATTAAAGATAGAAAAAAGTCCTCATTTATTAAAGATATTAAAGATGTCTCTCTTGTTATAATGGGAATTACATAAATTGAGTCTGTAAAAGAAAAGCATAGCAAGTGGAAAGATCTGACTACCTGCTGGTCTTGCTGCTGCCGGTTACCAGAAGGCACGCTTCTCTGACTCTGCGCCCTTTGCTGCTGCGCTAACAATCGCTGCAGGAAAAATAGCGAAAAGGTTGTCATGATCACATTGTTAGATATTAGTATGGTTCAGGATGATGATGGCAGAGGGACCTACAGAGGCATGGCTTAACCCAGCCCATGACAAAGTATCCTACCTCATCTACTATAATCTCTTCCTTGGGCTTCTTTCTAGTCATTTTGCTGAAATTCAGCCACCAGTGCACTGTATACTTTCACTTCAACTGAGAAACTCTTCCTCAGCATCCTTCCCAACCATCACCCATATGTGGCTTGAACTTCTCTTACACAGCTTCCTGCACATCTTTGAACATGACTCACACTTGCTTCATTGTCTTCCTTGTCAACTGTTAGCTCTGTGAGGCCTGTTTTGTTTACTGTAGTACTTCCTGCACAGAGTCTAGTGTCTGGCACAATAAATTCTTTTTTTAAAGAGATTTTTGCTATATAGGGAGAATATGCTCATCGGAGACAGAGAGGTAGAAAAACAGAAAGCTAGAAATCACTCCCCAGAGGGGATGGCCATGCTGCAGTCCCTTTTCTATTCTCCTCTCAGGATTTTGGGCATACATGCACATGCACCTGGCATGAGTTTTAAGCTGCTTGGGTTCGGGATTTGAACTGCAATCAACTCTGTGAGAGTCCAGCAACGTAACCATTACGCCATCTGCTGGTTCCAATAAATGTGTTTTAAATATGACTGTTACTCTACTTACCTGTAACTGGGAGATCTGAGAAAGCTGGTTTAGCTGGGATAGCTGGTTCAGCATGGCTACCTGTTGAGGGCCAAAGAGCGGATTCAGGCCACCGTTGTTTGGTGCATACTTCAGCAATGAAACTGGAACCTTAAGATCACAACGGTAAATTAATGTTGATAAAATAGCTCAAACTAGCAAAATGTACTGTGTATTTTAAATTGTCAACAGAGCAATTAAATTTGTAGATTGGGGGTTATGGTCTTTTCCATTCTCTTTGTCCTACAAATTTATCATTTACATATCCTTTCTCTTGGGTTTAAGTAAAAAGTGACAGAGAGGAAACTTTTTTTCTTTTAGGTTTTGCCATGTGCTTGCCAGAAAAATACAAAGAGAGGAAAAGTGAGAAACCACCCCTGGGAGATGGCCACGCAATAATCACTTCTGTTCCATTCTCCTCTCAGCACTTTGGGGGCACGCACACACGGCAGGCATAATTTTTAAACTACCGGGTCTGGGAGTCAAACTGTGGTTGGCCATGTTGCAGTCCAGCGCCTTAACCACCAAGCCACCTGCTGGCCCCAACAAAGAAGAATCTTAAACCAGTCATTTTACCAGATATTTTATGGAAAAGACCTGGTAAATTTTATATTTAAATTATCCTTGATTCATTTTTTTCATCCTCCCTGCATTCTTTTTATTACTGTTATTAGGAGACAGAGGGAGAAAGGGGGGGAAGAGGAAGGAAGCGAGAGAAAGAGGTAGACAGACACACATTCTTGATAGGGTCTTGCTGTTGTGACCCTCTGTCCCAGCTGCTTGTTTAGTCAAGATTACAGGTGTACACTGTGAGCGGTCTTTTCAGGTCGGTCCCAGATGGAAACCCAGGCCTACCACGTGGCCCCAGCCTGGCAAAATGCTGCCCTCCCACTTGTGCCTCGAGACAGGGCCACGTGTACTTCCCTAGTAATATCTACAAGACATTTCATTACAATAAGAAGGTACTCAAGGCTCTTTTTCAGGTAAACAGAAGAGAATGTAATAGAAGTGCATTTACCTGAGGGGAGAGTAATGGAGGAGGCACTTGAGCACGGAGATTAGGCTGAGATGAACTAAGAGGTTGTGCTGGAGGCTGCTGCATGCCCCGGGGTTGTGCTGCTGTGTTTCCAACACCAAACATACTGGGATTGCCATTCTACAAAATCAAATAACAAAGCAATAGTGCGAGTCTTTGGGGACAAACATCTAATTACCGCATGTATTACTGACTTAAACACAATAACTACATATAAGAGAGATCTTATTACTAATATAATCATTCAACAGAGAGCCTAAAATATACATCTGGACTTACCTGTCTAACAGAATTCAAGTTTTGCATACCCAGCCCTGCTATGGAGCCAAGGGCCTGGTTAGGTAGTGCACTATTTGAAGGGGGAAGCTTCATGCTTTGACTGGACATAAACTGCATGTTTTGGGATTCATCTGCTACAATGCCATCCTGATTGGACAGACAGAAAGATGTGCAACACCAGCCAAGCAAACAAGTGGAAGGGAGAAATCATTGCAGGAACAGAAGAGAAGTCACATGACATTCCAGCATCAACAGGAAACAGGTAGAAAACAGAAGAGATCAGATTAGTATTAATTCTAGAGTACATAAAAAGAGCCAAACATATTCTATGGGATTAAGAAGAAAATATAAACACAATCCCTACATTAAATTGAGACATAAAAGGACAGTAAATTATAAACCCAGTAATAGGATTTGGCATTGGAACATAACATTTTATACTATATAAAATAGTCTAAAATATTAATGAGAAAATTATACTATTAAGTATATTGGTTTATTAGTCTCACAGGTAAAAGAAAAAATCTTACCTTATCAAAATAAGGATTGCGCTCCATGGAAGACTCTTTGGAAATCTGAGGTCGAGAACCAGGGCCTTTCCCAACCGTTCGATTGTAATCACCAATATTTAGGCTATGCTTATCTATCTCCATTCGTTTGTCCTGTAACATTCCTAATAAATGCAAGAGACTATGTTATGAAGTAGGAAGACAACATGATTAGCTTCAGATAAATTTAAAACAGAAAACAAAATACTGGTTTTCCAAACAGAAATCACTTCTGCTTTGACAAGTGTGTGAAAAATCCACTGTACTTCCTAACCTTTGCATTTCTCACAAATAAGGTTATGTTCAGCAGGTTCTGTTACTGAATAAATTATTGTGAAAACTGACTAGTAAACAGAAGATGGCTAGTAATTGCATTTAAAAGACTCCATAAGCAATATAAGATTATCTTTAGTTACCTCTAATCTGCTTAATGTTAATAAAAAGTTTCCATTAACAAGTAAAAATGATAATGGGCCAACCTGTGGCCTGATGGTTGAGGCCACTGGATCCCACTTGACCTACTGTGAGGTTACACCCCTGGACACAGCTGCATGATTACATACTAGGCAGGTGTGTGTGTGTACCCAAAATCCCAAAAGGAGGGGAAAATGAAGACAAGAGACTGTGGCATGATAGTGCCCCATGGAGATTCTTGTTCTCTCTCTCTCACAAGCACTTTCTAGAAAATTAAAAAAACAAAACAAAATAATCAACCAGCACTTACCACAACAGACCAGCACTTGGCAAGTGCTTACTAGCCGCCAGGAGTCATTCTAAGTGCTTTATGGGTACTAATCTAATGCTTCTAACTGGACTTTCATTGCCCTTACTTAGCAGACAGAGAAAGTAGAGGCCAGACAAGGCGACATTCCCCTCCATCTCTAAAGCCTTGCTTTGCACATTATGCTCATCCTGACTGCTCTGCAATAAATTTGGTCTTCTCTCATGAAAACTCCTCTCCTGCAAAATTCTTATTAGATATGATTAGCCCATCATTCTACTTTAACAAATCTTCTAAGAGTGGACAATGCCGTCTGTCTCCCCATTCTTCTCCATCCATAGGAAGACTACCTCTTGTGCTTCTTCAATGTTGGGACACACCAACGGGCACTCAGTACACTTAGTATTTTAGACTTTTGACTCTCTAAACTTCTTTCCCTTCAACTTTATTCATTATCAGGGTATAAATAGTCATTCTCATTGTAGTAACCACAAATTCATGTCTAGTAGTGATTCACATGTGAACTTGATGATGCATCTTTAAATGCCTGCTAAGTATATCAACTACCCATTTCAATACCCCACTGTCACTTCTAACAGTTTGTCATCTTATCTCTGTCTCCAGTTTCTCCACCCTTGAATCTCAGATTGTTCTTAGCAGACCTAATACTTATCTATACTACCCTTATTCTAGGTAAGCAGAAAAGGAAATACTTTGAATAAAATAAAATTAGCCAGCAATTTTCAAATTTTTTGGTCCAAGCATCCTTTTATTCTCTTTATAAATTCTTATAGATTTAACTTACTGACTCTTCTATTAGAAAATAAAATTGAGAATTTTTAAAATATGTTTTGATTCACTTAAAATAACAGTAACATTTAAATAAAAGAAAAAAGAAAAACATTTTTAAATTAAGTGCATTATAAATAAAAATGCCAGAGGGCATGTGCACTTGCCAGAGAGAGACAGAGATAGAAAAAGAAAGGGAAAAAGCATTCCCCCATGAGGCAAGGTCATGCCACAATCCCCTTTCCTCCATTTCTCCATTCCATCAGGATTTGGGGCACACATCCACATGTGCCCAGTGTTTTTGTTTATATTTTTTTAAAGAGAGATTTTTGCTATAGGGCGCATGTGCTCATTGGAGAGATAGAGAGACAGAAAGAAAGAAATCACTCCCTGGGGGGATGGCCACACCACAATCCCTTCTCCTCCATTCTCCTCCTGGGATTTTGGGCATGCACTCATATGCTCCCATCCTAAGTTTTAAGCCTCTGGGTCTGGGATTTAAACCATGGTCGACCAGGAGTCCAGATTATTTTTTCTAAAACATAAACCCAAATAATACTGTTCTCCTACACTCATAGATCTCAGACTTTCTAAGCAAGGTTCAGACCCCTAAGCTCCTCAAGATTTAGCACCCACCTGGTTCTCTAGCATCTTCACCTAGGAGCAGCAGCACGATCACCTCCCCTCCATCTCCTTCCAACCACAGTTTTCTCTTCCTTATCCCATTACACAGAACCACTTGCCACTTCCCACTTAGATGTCCTGGCTGTATGTCAGGCCTTTATACACACTGTTCTCTGGTCAAGATGACTGTAACTCCCAATGTGGCTAACTCACTCATGACAAGACTCTATTTGAAGTGATCACAGACTAATAACACCACGACCTTAGATTTGCTCAGTGATTTGCACCTAAAAGGCACATTGACTCATTTAATCACAGCAGTTTTATGAATCCTGGAGCATGCAGGAGTACTGTGATTAGGGGTCCAGGTCTTTCCTCTCCTGGCAGAGATCAGGGCTCTTTCACTAAGATTGTGTCATGGATATAAATGTCCATCAATGATGAATATAAATTCAACCAACTTAATTTTCTCTTACCTCCTGAAAGGTCCATCTTATTGCTCTGTACATTTTCTTCTGGTGAGTCTCTCTGAAGTAAAAAAAAGGAACATGTTAATAAATCCTAATTTATCAATGAAAACAAAATAAAAATAAGAATTTTACTGTATCTTATTATCTGCGAAATTCAAGAGGACCATAAAGAGGAGGAAGCTGCTAAGAAAGTATACTTACCGAAAAACTGATATTTGAAAACTGTTTAACAAATGGATTTATCCATGCTTCTTCTTGTTTGTTTCCACCTTTCATCATTCCCTTTGTAAAATAAAAGAGCAGAAAAGATGCCATGGCCATCTCTATTTATCTAGGTATAGTGATGGATTAATAAAACTTCAAGACAATTCCCAACTCTCATTTTTAGCCATAATTTCTCTCCAACCAACTCTTATCAGAGTTGTAAACAATTAAAAATCAACTTATTTGATTTTCAACTTCCTTTGCTCCAGTCCTCTGGTATAGCTGTAATGTACAGAGAAACCCTGAAGGCAAGCAGTCAGAAGGAAAAGGCAGAAGCAAAGGGTCTTGGTGACCCCCCAAAAAAGATTTTAAAAAAGGGCCTTTGAATAATGGAAAACTATCAGCCACACAGTTCTCAATTTACAAATGGATTGTGTTCTGTAAGATTATGATTTGGATTTTTGTAGTTCTCATCAAACTAAAGCTAAACAAAATGAAATATGATTAGGTTCTCTGGTTAGTCCAAAGAAACCAAAATAACCCCAATTTAATCATGACATGTGTATTGTACTGAGGAAAACATGTGTTTCCACATGAAAAACTACTATAAAATTTCAATTTTTGTTGCCAGGAACACAATATCCCTAGCAGTAGTTAACACTGGGATTCCTCCCACTTAGTATTGGCATTCTGTGACAGGCTGGGTATGAGCAATACAGAAACTTCTGAGACAGTAGCTCAAAGTAGGAAGGGTAAGACAGGGAGGCTGGAAGCCACCGAGACCTGGGTCTCCCCTGTATGTGAAGATCACAAGACCATTCTCAGTCTGTGGCCTTAAGTTCCCTTTCCCATTGCTACTACCTATTCCTTCTGGCTGTGGAACAGAACCCAGCTCATAACTTCCCCCCACTAAATGCAGGCCTCTAAAGCAAGCGCCTAAGCCTCTCTGCAGTTTCTGAAGTTGTCTTTGATTCCTTTTCCTCTTTCATCCCAACCCCCATATCTACTTGCCAAGTTCTTCTGTCCCTTATATTCTGAAATATCTCTCAAATCAGTACTTTTATTATACTTCCAACCTTATTTCCCAAGTTGAGCCCTTCTTTTTAATGTGAATTAATGTAGAAGCTTCCTGATATCCTTAACTCTAGTCTCTCCTTTGCTCCAACTATATTTCATACCACCACTGGTTAGCTTTCTTTAAAAAATAAAAATAAAAATAAACACTGATGTTGCCTTCTACTCAATTTCAGTGGCTCCATATTTTATGTAGTATAAAATTCAAAATCTTAGCATGATAATGAAAACACTTCATAATCTGTCCTTAATATAACTGTAGAGCCAGATCTTTTGTCATTTCTTTCTAGAAATTCTACATAATTATGTTGGGCTACTATTTTCCTTAACACATCCCACCCCCGGACACCTTCCAAATTCAAACCAACACTCTCGTGAAGCTCTCCTAAAGCCCCACACTAGACTGAGCTCCTTGAAGGTAAAGCTCTTATCTCAGTGTATTTGAATCCCCAGCACCAAGCACAGTACCTGGCACACACAGCAGAGGCTAAATTAATGTTTGCAGTTGCTTTCTAAAGATTTTTAGAAACAAAGGAGAAAGAGTAAAAAGGCTACACACCCTTTCCCTTCTCCTTTTTTTGCCACTCAGACCCTGTAAGGAAAGACAAAGTCACAAAACAGCATGGTCCAGTGGGAAGAACACAGGGTTTGGAATTGGAAGACCTAAACTTAAGTCCTTGCTCTGTCACTTACTAATTATGTAACTCTGGGCAAGTCACCACCTTTCCCAGTCTCAAATTCTTCAACGATACCCTATCTTAGAAGGTCATGAGGATCAAATGATTTATGTAAAACATGTAAGAGCACTTTATTAGCTATATACTGAGGCAATAGGCAAATTCAGCCAAATGAAAAAAATGTTCAATGAAAATAGTAGGTCCTAGACTTAGAATCCCAGCATTCAAAGGAAGGGATGTTGGCAGTCAGCTACTTCACCTACCCTCTGGATATCTGACTTTTAAGGTCCCTTAAAAGGTAATCATTCTCAAATAGGGTGGGAAAGACATAGCAGCATCACCTGGGGGAACTGAGTACATACACTGAAAATGGTCCCCAGGAGAATCAGTCACCAGCTCCCAGCACCACCTCTAATGAATCAGCGTTCTAAATCAGTGGTTCCAAAACCTGGCTCTGCACCAGAGACATTTAGGGACCTTGTTTAGAATAAGAAACTTGGTCCAATTTCCAAATTTTTAGTAAACTTGAAGTAAAGGAAGCTCCATTTAACAAATGCCATATGATTCTGATGGATAGTCAAGTTTAGGAATATGATTTACCTGCATATAATAAGCAAAATCATGTTAAGCTCATTCCTAGGGATTTTTGTCATAGGACCTTTGTGATAGGGTAGAGACAGAAAATGGTGGTTGAACAAGGGAGATGATGACCAGGGACTCCAGGTGAGGAGGTGGAATGGGTGATGAATGGCAGGAGATGGAGAGTCGACATGGAGATTTACTCTTCTCTTCATCCTCACCACTGCAGGCACTACCCTGTGGTGAGAGGTTGCCCCAGGCAGCACTGGTGGAGGGGGAGGAGGAGAGAAATCCCAAGCTGTAGCAGTGGGGAGAAAGGAAGTTCCTGTGGTCTTGTGTTTTTCTAGGTGGCTGCCCATACAAGAGGCTATACCTAAGTTGGGGACTGCCTGGACTGTACTGATTGCCATAAATGGGCAGGCAGATCATTAATTTTCTGTGGGTAAACTACCTTTGGAATCCAAAGTTTCAAGAGCTCTGCCCTTGAAATGTTTACCTTCGATGACATTTTCTTTGTATATGGTGGCCAATTTAAAGATGAGTTAAGCTCTTGAGATGAATTACTATTCCACATTCCAATCTCTACATCCTCCTCTTCTTCCCAGCCAGTGGGGCGATTTCCAGGCAATGGCATATCATCACCACACCAGCCATCTTGCATAGATTTTGGCCCTAATTGTGAATTGCAATACAAAGAGAAACTCACTTCAATTAAACAGTTCTGTCTAGAGGATAAGCATATGTCAAAAAGCAAGAAGCGGAGGCCGACAGGTGGTACGGTGGTTCAGATGCTGGACTCCCACATGGTCAGTTGCAGTTTGAGTCCTGGACCCAATTGCTTGCTTTCTCACTTTCCTTCCCCCCCCTTCTGATCAAATTAAAATAATAATAATGAATAAAATTAGATCAATATTAAAGAAAAAAAGGCAGAAAAAGAGGACCTATAAAAAAACCACACACACACAAATCCCTTCCTGGGTCTGCACAAGAGAAATGTATGTTTTATATTAAGTTAAAAATTCCATTAAAAAAGAATTTATTATTTTTAAAAAACTGATAAAATGACCCCCACGCCTGTATTAAACAGACAGTTCCTGAGCACAGACAATGGTGGCATTATTTTTCATGCCCACTTAACAGTTTACACCGTGATGCACAGGACAACAATGATGGATGAAATCTGGAAAAAATCAATTTTGTTATGCATTTTCAAGAGGACTGGCCAAAGTACTGAGAATCATAAGCAGAAAGAATCTTATCTTCACACATAGCCTCTGGGATGCCTTATGGAAGATCCTGTACACAGCCTATGGGATAGTGACAAAGTCTATCTGAATCTGACTATGGTAATTTTGTAGGAATCATCTGATGTTCTGGATACGTGTCACCATGGCTATGCTATTCAGTCTATCAGGGTGGACAGCATGAAAGTTGAAGACTGTTTGTAGATAATCTAATCTAATCTAGTGAGGAATAATTTAGATTTGGTGACATACACGCAAACAATCATTAAAGTTCTAAGGAAAATTTATCAGGAAGATAAAAGAGCAAATCATTAATAAATTCAAAGAGCCAAATATTGAGTATCATTCAATATGTCATATAATATGGATACATTATCAATACTACAGAAACATCCAATTATTTAATTATAGTCAGTGAGTAAGCACTACTACTATAAAATAGCTACCAAAGATGATCAGTAACTTACCAGACTTGCTTAACGCTTGTGGACCAACAGAGCTGGAGCCCCACGTGGATGTGTTGGATGCTGCAGCAATGGGCTCCCCCCAGCTGGGACCACTGTCTATGGGTTTACCCCATGCTGAAGTACCATTATCCACAGTGGTGGCTGGAGTAGAAGGCTCCCCCCAGGGTTCACCCCAGCCTTTAGAAAGTGTGGGAAAAGAAGTCATCAGCATAGTGGAGGAACAGTAGAACAACGGGCAATAAAGAATACTAAGGGAACCAAGGATGAATAACCTTATGTTTATGTACTGAACAATGATGCTGTGACAGGCAGGAAAGATGGCATCTGTTTTATGTACAGAAAACCATTTTCCATTAATATAACTTAACTATATGGTATGGATACTCTTTTAACTTCTTTTATAATTGCCTTCTAGGCCGAGAGCAGACTATTTTGGAAAATCTTAATTATGACAAATTATCTTCCTTTGAGGATGAATTTAATTCCTACAAAAGTCAAGTCACTCTGGGACCAGCAGTTGGCGTAATGGCTATGTCGCTGGACTCCCACGTAGTCGACCACGGTTCGCATCCTGGACCCGGTGGCTTAAACTCACGCCGGGCGCGTGTGCATGTGTGCCCAAGATCCCAAGAGGAGAATGGAGGAGAAGGGATTGCGGTGTGGCCATCCCCCCTGGGGGGTGATTTCTTGTTTTCTATCTCTTTGTCTCTGTCTTTCTGGAGAGCACATGTGCCCTATAGCAAAAACCTCTCTAAAAAAAAAAAAAAAAAAAAAAAAGAGTCAAGTCACTCTGAACCAAACCTAGTGAACTGAAGAAGGTGATGAAGCTGGGTAACAGTGTGTGTATATATATCCAAAAGGGTAACCTTTCCATATCACTGTACTAGAAAAACTATTAACTACAAGACTAATACCAGTTAAGCATCCTTTCATATGTGCTATGTAAATGCTTATTAAGGAAACCTGAAATTTGGTTGAGGTTGTCCCAAGCAACAAAACTCAAAGCCATATTTTTTTTTTTTTTTTTTTTTTTGAGAGGTTTTTCGCTATAGGGCGCGTGCGCTCGCCAGACAGACAGAGAGAGACATAGAGACAGAAAGCGAGAAATCACCCCCCAGGGGGGATGGTCATGCCGCAATCCCTTCTCCTCCATTCTCCTCTCGGGATCTTGGGCACGCACGCACACGCGCCCGGCGTGAGTTGTAAGCCACCGGGTCCGAGACGCGAACCGCGGTCGACTACGTGGGAGTCCAGCGACATAGCCTATTACGCTAACTGCTGGTTCCCATAAAGCCATATTATTTTTTAAAAGAACCAAAACAAACAGGCCCCCCCCTTAGATACATACCTGTTTTCTTCTAAAAATTAAACTTAAATTAACCTAATACTATACTCAGACTTTTAAAAAAAATGGTGCTGAAACATTAGCTCAAAAAGGCACTCCTATCTTTACATCCATTAAGATTACTAATCGGGACCAGCACTTAGCGTAATGGCTATGTCGCTGGATTCACATGTAGACCTGGTGGCTTAAACTCACGCCGGGCGCGTGTGCGTGCGTGCCCGAGATCTTGAGAGGAGAATGGAGGAGTAGGGATTGCGGCGTGGCCAACCCCCCTGGGGGGTGATTTCTCGCTTTCTGTCTCTCTGTCTCTCTCTGTTTTTCTGGTGAGCGCACACGCCCTATAGCAAAAACCTCTCCAAAAAGAAAAAAAAATGACTACTAGTCAATACAACAAACCTCCATTATCAAAGATAATGCATGCCAATCACACCTAATGAAAGTGTTGAAAAGGTGATTTGCAGAGATAGGAATCAGTTTAAGAAAGTAGGAAAAAATGCTAGAAAGATACTGTCAAGTGTTTTTTAAAAACACACAGTGTACGTTAACAGATTTGGATTTTACGTTTACTTGAAAAAACTCACTCTTCTGAGGGCAAATATAGTGTTTAAATAGCACTGTACTTACTGATTTCATTTCTGGGGATATTTTAATCAAATAGCAAAAGTAAAAAGTTAAGGTTTGGGGACCAGCAGATGGCATAATGGTAACATCACTGGGCTCCCACGTAGACAACTGAAGTTCAAATCCCTGACCCAGCGGCTTAAATTCATGCCAGACACATGTGCATGCATGCCCAAAATCCCAAGAGGAAAATGGAAGAGATTGCACATGGTCATCCACCCTGGGTGGGTGGTGGTGGTTGTGGTGGTGATTTCTTGCTCTCTGCTCTGTCTCTCTGAAGCTAACGTTTGATTCAGAACAACTGAGAGGAGTATGTGGAATTCCTACTTTATCCTACTTTCCTCAGTCTGTCTTCTGTTGCAATCCTAATAGAGAACTGAGTACACAGGCCTCACAAGTGGTGTTTATAAAGACAGAGTTTCATTCACTGGTAGTAAATGTCACTCCTATCATTTTCCTCAAACTTTTGGAGTAAAGAAAGCCACTGTGTACACACCCAGATACTTCGTTAAACAAATCTTTTAACAGTTAAGATGAAACCAGACTTACTTTCAGAATACTGTGAAGCATTCTGAAATGCCATCAGACTCCATAAAGTAGAAACTCACCAGAGCCGCTGCTCGCCTCTTTGTTAGAGATGGCACTTGCAGATGGTAGCAGCGGATGTACCTGTGCTTGCTGGTCTGGACGGCTGCTGCCATTTGGGACGTTTTTATTCCACATGTTCACATTTTTGTAGTTATATTTGCTTGGATCTCCCCAAGCTGAAGTTCCATCATCAATCTCCATTTTGCGACGGATTGATTCTGGGGACGGTTCCTCCCAGCCTGTGGGTTCTTCTTCTTTTGCTGGCGCTGGAATAGGTCCCCCCAGCCAGCCTGTACCAGGAGGTTTGCCTGCAGCTGGTGGGATTCCCCAAGACCCAACAATGTCCTGTTGCTTATTCCAGTCTGGAGAACTGACTGGCTTTGACGAATCTCCCCAACCTAGAGACTGATTAGACTTTGGAGGGTCTCCCCATCCCTGGGAAGGGTTAGGTTTAGAAGATTCATCCCATCCTGATGAATTATTTGGATTTATGTTATTTCCCCAAGTAAAAGAACTAGTTTTACCAAGTTCGTTCCAACCAGAAACGGACCTGTCACTGTCACTACCTCCTGAGCTGGATTTCTTATTAGCCTCACCCCAATGGTTACTCCTTGAAGTTTCTCCCCAGTTATCACCGGCAGAAACAGACCAACCTTGGTTTGATTTTTGTCCATCACCCCATCCCTGTTTGTTCTTTTGCGAATCATTCCATGCAGACTTCTCTTCTTTGCAATTTCCCCACTGATTGCTCTTGATCATTCCTGTAGCAGCAGAATCATCTTCCCACCCACCCTGGCAGTTTGAGCCTTTGGAATCTCCCCACCTCAGAGTAGGTTTGGGATCGCCCCACCCTGATACAGATGAGGTATCATTACTATTAGGGCTAGACTTATCTGTACATGCCCCTGAGTTAAAAGTCTGTGTTGCAGAGCTTCCCCAGGCCTCTGTCCCATTGTCAGTCTTTCTTTCCCCTCTAGGTGATGTTTCGGTATCCCAGGCAGTATTCTGCTTAATAGGAGTCTGTCCCCAACCAGAGTTGGACAGGACACGTGGATCTAGGTCAGTTCTGTTAACAATGCTTTGGAGTAATGTGTGCTGATCAATTTTTCTTCTGTCTCTACTCTGACTTTCCCCAGTTACTTTTTCCTCAAGGCGTCCAGTGCTTTCTGTACTACCATCACTCTCCACTGCACCTCCTGTTTTGGCCCACACACTGTTTTGCTCACTTGTCTGAGATGTGGCAGAACCCTGATCTTCTTCCTCAGTAGATTTCCATCCATTTGTAAACTTCTTACCATTGCCGTTTCCACTGTCATTGGAATGCTGATTGCTAGGCAGTTTGTTCCACTCAACGCTGGGTATATTAGTGCCAGTGTTTTGTGCAGGGGTCCCCCATCCTCTTCGACTACCTCCAGAATTCACACCATTTCCACTTCCCCACGATGTACTCTGGGAATTCGCTGTCCCAGACTCCCATACACCTCCTCCTTTATTTGTGTTAACTTGAAAGTTAGTGCCCATGGGCCCATTCATGCCAGGCGGCATTAGAGTTGCATTCACAGTGTCACCATTAGCTTGGCCGTTAGGGCCCGAACATTTGTCTCCAGAGTAATTAGAACCATAGGCACCCCATGTAGTACCGTAAGAGCCTCCACTTTTTGACTCTCCATTGCTAAGATGAGAAAGGGAAGTGCCATTCATAACTGATGGAGCCTGTATCTGAGGATGATTCATTGTGCTCACACGCCAGGCCCCTGTATTACTACTAGGCAGTTCATTATTCTGTACTGAACCAGAGTTTGGTAAACTAGAGGTCATAAAGTTAGTAGTGTTATTTGGTCCAGTCATTTCAGTGGTAATAGTCTGAGGTTGACCACTGAATGAAACCTTCTGTGTACCACTTACTTCAGATTCACAAGTTTCCTGAAGGCTTCCCCAGGTACCATGGGTAGAAGAACCACTCACTTTAGAGTTAATACTCTGACTGTTAGGCATCTGGCCTATGGTACTGCACTGAATATTGATGCCAGAACTACCACTCCCCACAGGCCCTTTTAGGGCAAGTCCATTGTTCTCTAATACTGGCCAGGCACCATGGTTGCTAGCTGAATTCAAAGTGCTTGGATTTAACCCTCCATTTGATGAAGAACTTACAGTGCCCCAAGCATTCATTCTATTGTTGCTACTTTCTGATTTGCTTTCAGGAGCATCCACAGAGACCTGACATGTGCTTATTATGGCTCCATGGGAAAAACCCCACGGCCCAGGACTACTTCCATGGCCCACATTATTGCTGCTGCTACCGACCACAAACTTGTTTTGGGAACCAAGTCCAGTGCTACTCCGAAGGCCATCTTTTTCACCACCTGTGCTCCCTGAAGCCATGATCGTGATATTTCTCTCTGATTCAGAACTGGAGGCAGAATCAGCATCCATACATTCTGAAGCCAACTCTGGATCACTGCCAGGGACTGAGGGCCATGCTTCTTTTTCAGACAAGTCGTTCACAACAGCATTCTTACAGTTTGTGCTAGAGTCACTCGTAGAAGACACAGGTCCCCGCTGGGAATTTTCATAATGGGATCCTGAAGTATTGTGGTTTATATCTAAAATAAAGGAGAAGTATAACTATTTATACAGTGCTAGTCATTTTCAAAATGACACTAACTGATCTAAGAAAAATGATAACTATTTTATAAACATGTGGCTCCTCAATTTGAACAAGATATGATACTTGGCAGTATGGTTATAAGGGCATTGGTTATCTTCCAGCCATCAACTTTCCATATCCAGTAATCCCACGCAGATAGGGAATTTTGCTGCTTTGTTCATCAATGTTACCCTAAGGCCCTAGAGCAATGACTGGAACATAACAGTCAATCAATAAATATTTGCCAAATGAACTGCTAACATTATTGTCAAGTAAAAAAAATTCTGGAGTCAGGAAGGACAGGGTGGTAATGAAACAGTAGAATCACAGAATAACCCAGGCCTGGCGGCTTGGCATGGGAAAGCAGGGGTTGGGAAAGGATAAGTAATTAACCAAAACTTGATGAGATGGATTAGGTTATGTTAGGAATTTTTTTTCTGCATTCTCTGTTTCCTAGGATAGCTTTCCTACACAATTATTTTGAGTATCCCAATAAGCTTATAAGAATTTCAAAGGCTTTTCCATTGTATTTCAATTTCATTATCTATATTCAGTATTAAATATTAAACACAAGTAAGAATATTTTTAGCCCATAGTCATGTTTATTAAAAGAAATAATGGGATTACGGTGATTTGCTACTATGAAAAATCAGATTCACTGTTATCATTTTCTCTCAGAGCAAAACGGTTATGAAGGAGATGATGATGAGTTAGAAAAAATGAAAGGAAGAAGGAGTATGGAGGACCAGAAGAGTGTGTGTGTGTGTGTGTGTGTGTGTGTGTGTGTATGTTTATTTCATCAAATATATAAGTTCTATAGGTGACTGATTTTCACTCCCTGTTTAAGAATCTTTGTTTAAGCTACCAACTAAACTTTGCCACCTTTCAGTGCCTTTAAGTGTGATTTCTCATGAAATAAAGAAGACTAAAAAGTCAGCTTCACGGGGTAAAAATAAACCAATATATCAACACCTACACCAGAACCATAAGCAATTTCAACACGTCAGCATTCAGTAATAAGGAGCATGAGTTTTATCCACTTTTATCACTGACTCCTTGGAACAACCCTAAGTTTTAGAATTACATTAATCTTGCAGATGAGGAAATTGAGGTTCTGGGTAATTGTAGAAAATCAGGTAAGAAAGTCATGAGTCATCAGAATCCCTCCTTCATAAAGCAAGACAGCTAAGAACATGGCTGGGTCTCTAGAGACCCTTGAGACTCAAGTCTAGACCCTCAAGTAGCAGCTATATGTCCAAATCTGCAAAGTGGGGATATAAATAGGACTCCTTAAACTGGCTGTTTTGTTCATCATGCTGTCATATGTAAAGCTTCTAGCTCAGTGTACCTGCAAATAAGTGTCCCACAAGGGGCAGTCTGATACAGTGATTAAAAGCACAGCTTCTGGAGCCAGAGATTTGTTTAGCATTAAGAGATGCTCTACCACTTACTAGCTAGGCAACCACAGGTCAAATCATCAATTTCTCTGTGCTTCTATTTCTGTATCTGTTAGGCATGTACGATAATACCACCAACTTCATAGAACTGTTGCGAGGATTAAATGATTAATAATTAAAAGTGCTGTGAATTACATCTGATCCAGATTAGGTGTTTAATAAATGATGGCCATTATCATTAATTAACGTGTGCTAATGATTGATTATGATCATTTTTGGTCTTATCTCCAAAGCACAGTTTTCATTTTACCATATCCCTCATGAAGAAAATAAGAAATCATGTAATTTGTTTACTTAAAAATCTCCACTTAAGATATCTCAAGCGGAACGTTAATCACTGGATTTACATCCCCATAAGTGCCTCCTTCCCAAGGGTGGGGGAAATTGCTATTATACTAATTTTCTACCTCTCAGTAGCTTTCCTAAAACCTAAGATTTCTCTCTTATTCCGTCCTATGCATACCAAATCCAAAACATCAGTAACTCCCAAATCTATACACTTTTCTCCAAAAGTAAACCAGTCAGCTATCATCACTGTTCTTACATAAACAATTGCAGAAAGTATTTCTCCTTCCATTATTTACTTCTTTGTGTATATGCACAAACATGCGTACTTCTATGTTGTGTTGCTATTTTCAGATGGTAAGAGAAGGCAGTAAGACTGGGCATCTAAAACAAAAGTGACCACATTGAAATTAAAGGAATGGACCTGGACTTTAACAGTGAAAGATAAGCAGCAGATACACAGAACCAGCATAGTAGAAAAAAGATGAAAAAGACTGACATATAAAAAACAGCAGTTTTTCTATACACTAGAGATAATCAATGACAAAATATGATGGAAAAAGGATCTTAAATCATTAAAAGCCATAAAATAACTTGGAATGAAGCTAACAAAAATACTAATGTCCTATATGATTAAATTTTATTGCAGGCCTATATCTTTACTGGATAGAAAGATATTAACACTACTCTAAGTTTAATTCAATTATAAAAAATTGTTAACAAGTGTCTGTAACATGGTTAAAAGTGACTTTGGGGACCAGCAGATGGTGTAGTGGCTATATCGCTGGACTTCCACATGACCGACCATTGGACCCAATGGCTTGAAACTTACTCTAGGGGTGTGTGTGTGTGTGTGTGTGTGTGTGTATAAGATCTTGGGAGGAGAATGGAGGTAGAAGGGATTGCAGTGTGGCCATTCTTCCCGGGGGGTGAGGGAGAATTTCTCACTTTCCCTCTTACTGTCTCTCTCTATCTCCCCAGCAAGTGCACATACCCTAAGCAAAAACATTATTAAAAAAAAAAAAAAAAGTGATTTTTAAAATTCATTTAAAACAAAAGGAGAATAATTCCCCCCCCCCAAAAAAAACTCCAAAAGATTTGTGAGGGAGGGAATCTGCATGCAGTAGTTAAGCACCATTGCAGTGCCAGGGTACGTAAGTATATCAACTGAACAGAAAAAGTAACCTGAGTAAATAATTTGTCAAAGGCTACATTTTAAATTAGAGAGGAAAAGGAATATTCAATACATGAAAAATATTTTTAAATGAGACAATATATCATAATTAATCCCAAATGATTATAGCATTAAAAGATGAAAATATCAGTGAACACAAATTATACATAAAAGCAAAGAAATAAACTGTAGAAGAAATGATGGTTATTCTCATAAAAATAAAATTTCTTAATGTAAGAAGCATCCAAAGCAAAGCAGAAAAGTAAACACTGGGATACATTCCCTAAATGAAAAATGTTTCAGAATCTGGCCATGCTCTGCTGGTGGTTGTCTAAAATCTACCCTGTGCTGTATCTTCCATTTATCTCAGAAAATAAAAGAAGAGGTGCCATCAGTAATTAGTACCTAAAATTCCCTTTTTAATCTGCAATTTACTGTCAACAAAATATAAATTAAAGACTATCTTAAAAATTGGGATTGTCAAAGGTGAGTCATAAGATATTTTTGGTTATAAGAAATGTTGTGGTTTAAAAACAAGTTTAAAAGGTATTAGGGTTGGGGCAGACACTCTGATCATTGGAGCAGTGAAAAGATCATGGCTCACAGTGACAGTAACACAAACTGGATGCTGGTGGTGTTTGACAGGCTGAGGCTATACTGGAGATTTGGGTTCGAATTCTGACCCATCCTAAAAATATAGCACACTGACAGGCCATCTGTAGTTCCAGCTACTGACAAGGCTAATACAGGAGGACTGTAACTCCGATTTTAGACATAAAGCACCACACATACTACATATCCTGAAAGAGAGAGAGAAAGAAAGAAAATGACTACTCAGGAACCACAACAAAAATGTTTCACAGAGTCAGAGACTATCTCCAAGCTGGAAGAAGTCAAATAATGCATTACCCTCACAGATAAAGAAGCCAAAACCTACTGCTCTAAATGACCTGGAGGATACACATTTGGGAACATCATTAAAGACCTTACCACTAAGCTATTCCAGGAAACAGTTAGAAACAGCAAGACTAAATCCCTATGCTAGTGGGAAGGGGGCAGTTGAGTTTTACTGAATATAACGCAAAATTTGACTTTCTATACACTGCAGAGCTCTGGGCAAACTAATATTTGGAAAGGTTGAAGCATCTGAAACCCAAAATATCAGCAGAATCCTACTCTCACCAAATTACCACAGGAGAATCAGAGGCGACTCTAAAAATATAATAGTGCATTACAGAACATGTTTTGAGAAAGATCTATGAGGTTATGTGGGGGTAGCGCAAAGACTGCTGATAATTCAAATGATTTATAAAGAAACGACACAATTAATTCAGAAAGAATTTAGACCATGGAATTTCATGTATTTTTTCTTATGGAAAAAACAGCACATAACAAAGTACAATTAAATATTCACCTTTTGCCTTAAGGAACACTCAATATCACCAGAAGAGGAAAAGCTTCGTAAGTAAATAATATTTAGTTTTAACAGCAGTTTCAAGGTATATGAGATGGTACTATAGAAAATACAAGAGAACCCCAGATAGTCAACTTTAAAAAGCTCTTAAATAAGGAAATTCAAAATGTCTCTTTTGGTTATTTTAGCCTTTCATCCACAGTCCAGCAAACTTTTCCCTTAAAGGTACAATTAATGTTTAGGCTTTGCAGGTCAGATGGTCTGTGGTATAGTTAAAGCACCTACAGACAACATGTAAATGACTGGGCGTGGCCGACATGCAACAAAATAGGGCTAAAATGGGTCTCAAACCAACCTCTGTTTTAGATCAAAGACGACAACAGCAGTATCACAACAAAATGCAATGCATAGATCATGAATGGCTTCTACTGGTTTGGGTCAGGGTGCAGGTGGTGGGAGATAACTCTAAAAGGCATTCTTGAGAATGGTGCTCTAGACCAGATGGTGTGCACCTCACTGGTGGCAATGGTAAGGGAAGACAGAAATACCAAGAGATATCACGGAGTTAAAAATGAGCAGAGCATGGCAAACCATGGCCTGTGAGAAAATGAAGATAAGGGAAGAGTCAGGCACAATATCAAGATTTCTAGATGGGTGACAGGACAAATGAAGGTATCAAACTATTGAAAAAGAGAATCCAGAAGGAAGTTTCATGGGGTAAGCTAGTATGCTTAAATGTGGATACACTGAGCTTGAAGGGCATAATGTCAACTGAAGATAACACCTAAGACAAGAATATAAAACTTGGGAAGATTTTTTTTTTTTTTTGGAGAGTTTTTTTCACTATAGGGCGCGTGCGCTTGCCAGAGAGCGACATAGAGACAGAAAGCGAGAAATCACCCCCCAGGGGGGATGGTCACGCCGCAATCCCTTCTCCTCTATTCTCCTCTTGGGATCTGGGGCACGCACGCACACGCGCCCGGCGTGAGTTTTAAGCCACTGGGTCCGGGACGCGAACCGCGGTCGACTACGTGGGAGTCCAGCGACATAGCCATTACGCTAACTGCTGGTTCCCAAAACTTGGGAAGATTTGAAACAAAGCCATGGGAGGGAATAAAATCTGAAAGCTGGTCAAAGAATACCTGTGTAAAATGTAAAAGAGGAGCAGAGAGGTATGAAGAAAACCAAGAAACCTCAGTGACACAGAGGCTAAAAAAAATCAAGGAGGTTTGAGAAAGAAAAGGTAATCAAGAGCGAAAAAAGTTGCTATCTATTAAGACAAATATGGAAAAGTATTCTTACAATTCAAAATGAGTTGTTAAAAAAAAGTCTAGATTTGACATTCAGAAGATCAATGACTTCAGTGTGAGCTATTTCTGTCAAGTGAGCAGGAACCAGATAACAGAGGACTGAAGTAATGTATGAGATTGGAAGTAAAGACTATTCTGTCAAGAACCCTGAAAGAGAAGAAAAAGTTCTGTAAACAGCCTCAAGAGTATGGGAATTATTTTCAAGGACAGTAGAGACTTGAGTATGTTGACAGACCAAGAGGTGGATGCAAACTGAGAGCAAGAAGGAGAAGTGCTAAGATAGCAAGGATGTACATCGCACTGAAAAGACCAACGCAAGGACAAAGGTGAATGGACAGTAGTATAATCTGTAAACAAATCCAGAAATTTTAATGTTAACATTTTTGGTTAAAATATTCCCAATTATTAGTCATTCGCCATTATACACCAAATGTCCTAGATCTTCTTCTAAAAGGAAACAAAATATTTCAAACATAGGAGAGGTTATAAAGAATAACATAAAAAGTACCTAGGTACCATCATCTTAGTAAATACATAAAGCAAAAAACAAAACAACCCCATACTTCCTGTCTACTCCTAGTTACATCTCCTTCCTTCTCTAATTACTAGGGAGTATGTGCACATGCCACAGGCATAGGTGTGGGTGGAAGGCAGGGAGCGGAGGAAGAAAGAAAGAGAAAACACTGTCTAAAGGGGCACAGTCACTCAGCAATCCTTTTCCTCTATTTCTCCATCCCTTCAGGATTTGGGGCAAGTACACACATGAACCCAGCACGCTTTTCAATATGCTGAGGATTCGAACCATGGTTGGCTGTACGGGATCCACCACAGAGCTGGCCCCTCTTTACATTTTCTATATTTGAATTCATCCCTAAGAATTATATACTACTGCTTTACGTGCTTTATATTTTATATAAATGGTATCGAATTGTGAACAAAAAAATACATTCTTGGGGAAAACCAGCAGAAATGTGAACACAAACTATTAGAAGATACTGTAAAAATGTTAATACTCTTTACTTGAGAGTGATAATGGGTTGTGGTTGTATGAGACTACCCTTATTTTTAGGATAATTACTTGTGGAAGTATTAAAGGGTTTTTAATGTGTTTAATTATGTTTGAAATTTACTAATGGTTCAACAATGAACATGTGTGTGCATATGTATGTATGAAAGAGAAACACACAGAGGTATGTGTAAAATCAAGGTTAACAATGTGTGGGGGCACTGTTAACAGCTTTTGGATTTGGATGGAGGGTATACAAGTGTTCACTAATCTAGTCTTTAACTTTTCTGTATGGATCATGTCAGTTGGATGATAAAAAGTAGGATAACTGGGGCTGGCAGGTGGTGTGGTGGTTAAGGGTGTTGGACTCCCACATGCCCAACCACAGTTTGATTCCCAGACCTGGTGGCTTGCTTTCTCACTTCTCTCTCTCTCTCTCTCTCTCTCTCTGTCTCTCTGTCTCTCTGTCTCTCTCTTTCTCCCTCCCTCCCTCCCTCCCTCCCTCTCTGGTCATGTTAAAATACATAAAGTTAAATCAAATAATTCTTTAAAATAAAAAAAAAAAGAAAAAAGAAAAGGATAACTACACTTTGGCTCACAAAAATTACATTGGTGCCAGCCCTGTTGACCTCACAGTCCCCACAAATGCTTCATCATAAGCCTGTGGACCTTCCTGCCCAGCCTCTGTGATGTGGTCAGTAGCATACTAGACTGTGGATCTGGAAGCCATGTGCCAACACAGTTCAAGCCCTTGGCTAGTCAGACTGAAAATATGTGAGACACATGCACATGCCAGTGATCCTGGCAGGCTGGCAGACCAAAGGAAGGGGACTGTGACATGACCACACCTTGTGAATGGTGATTCTTTTCTTGGGTGTACATGCATTCTACCATGAATTAAAAAGAGAGGGGATTTCTTGGGCAGAAGCAGGGCCTGATCTCTTAGGGCTCTAAGAAGTTAACTGCACAATGGAAGTCTTAAGTATCAGTAAAAACTTTCGAAAGTGTTTTTGGTATATCAATAAGCTGGCAGCCCAGGGCTGGGCCTGCATAGGTGTCTGCACAAGGTATTAAAACAAGAATGTAGGCTCGACCTAGTGGTGTCACTGCTAAGAAACTGAATGGCAGTGCTGGAAACCACACAGTCAACCACACGTTCTGATCCCCAGATCAGTCTGAAAACACACCGGGTGTGTGTGTAAATGCCAAATACTCTGGCAAGTTGGAGGTTAGGGAAAGGGGACTGTGCTGTGACAAGACCCTGTCAAGGGCACTTCACTCTCTCCTCAATGTATGTTTTCTGTCATGAATAAAATAAACAAGCGTAAAAAGAGAATGTAAAAGTTTTTAAGAAGGGTATAAAACCCATTTACCACAGTTTGCAATACTCCTTTTTATCACTTCACTTACCTGCTAGCCCCTGAAAGTACTTATCAAAAGTTTGAGGTTTCTGACTTATGAAATAACTAATGTCATCTAGTTACTATCCCTATTCTGATTGTACTGAATAAATGAGAAATGTACTATATTAAGACTAAGGAGGTATATCCTTTTTAACATGAAAACTAAGTGAATTTCTATGTATCGCACACTTTATAGACCAAATCTACTTTAATAACTATCTCCACACAAAAAAGCTAAACACAAAGATAAAAATAAATATTATGTTCCACAATTCTAAACTACACACAATTTACAAGAGAATTTTCAAGTTTTGGGTTATATTGCTCATGCTGTTTATTACTGTCCCGCGCACTATTTTTCACTGACCACTAGGCTACTTTCTAATTGGTAAAATGAAGATGTTACTACATGATCTGTAAAATGAGAATAAATGAGTTAATACATTGTGTGAGTCACAATATCATCATTGTTACTGTTAGTAACTCTTTAGGAGCTGGGTCAAACCTAAGTCCTCTATGAAGATCCTCTGATTCCCTAATTCCATCTTGTCTATTTTGTGGCCACTCCCAGTAGCATCTACAAAGATATTTTAATATAAGTATGTGAAATATGCTGACAAGTGAGGATTCACAACATTTTTTAAAAGACAAAAGTACAAATCTGGTTCTTTTCCAAAATGCTCTGGCTTCATCATCTGCATTCTCTATTTTTGGGCTTAATTCTACACCTTAGAGTAGAACTGTTGCACCTTCCCGACTTCGATCTTACCCTCTACATTAATGCAGTTCACCTTTGGAAGGCTCTTTTATAATAGAAATGGACAGGATATATTTACTTCTCAGCTTTCCTGGAAGACATCTTCCTATGTTTACACCTTGGGCTGTCTTCTCACTTCTAACAACTTTTTTTGATCCAAACCCATTTTTGAAAAATAAGATTCTTACATTCCTGCTGCTTCCATTTTGAAAACAGCTGTGTTTCTTTCCTAAACTGAAAAGGCATATTTATTTATTTTCTAAGTATACTATCCCACCTTGCTCTTTGCTCTTGTTAATTACCAGATTACCTTGCTTAGTTCACAGTGGGTACTCAGCACCCATTGTATATATAACCTCTTCCAACTTTCAAATATTTTTTAAAAGAAAGATTTTTTTGCTACAGGGCACAACACTCACCAGACAGACAGAGAGACAGAAAGTGAGAAATCATACCCCAGGGGGGATGGCCACAAAGCAATGCCTTTTCCTCCATTCTCCTCTCAGGATCTTGGGCATGCACACATGTGCCCGGTGTGAGTTTTAAGCCCCAGGCCTGGGACTCAAACCACGGTCGACTACACGGAAGTCCAGCAACGTAACCATTATGCCATCTGCTGGTCCCTCCCCCAATTTTTTAATCACATTATTTATTATGCATGTGACGAATACATCTGGTTTCAAACTGACTTCTCAGATGAACTGTAAATGACAAATTTCTTTCTACCTGATAGTAGTTTAGTATGAATCAACCAAACCCTTCTTGAAATGTGCAAGTCCTTCTTTAAGATTTAAAAGAAAGATTATTTATTCGGCACCTAAATATTAGGCATTAAGCTAATTGCTTTAACATGTCATATAATTTTATCCTCAATACAGCCATATATGGTAGGGTACCACTGTCCATAAATTTACAGATTAGGAAAAAGGGTCAGATGAATTAATTTGGACAAGCTCACACAGATAATAAGAGGCAAAGGGAATGGGGAATAAGTATTAACTCATGATGAATAAATAATAAATTTGTGTCGTTTCCAATAATAATGTGCTGCACTAAGTACCTATGCTAGAAAACTCACATTTGTGTCCTCTTCCTCCTTACCTATCACATCCAGTATGTTGCCAAAGCACAGCATGGTGGTTACGAGCATAGCTTTGGAGTCAGACAGATCTTGATGTGAGTCCAGGATCTGCTACTTATTAGCTGTGAAATACCATAATATATTATAATGTACAGAGTAGTTTTTGGTATATATAAGAAAGCATAGAGGTAGAAAGTGAACAACTCTACCTGGGACAGTTAGGAAAGGCTGCTAGGATGAGACTCAGACACATGGAGCAATTAAGTAACCTGCCCAAGGCCACCCATACCGGGATATGGTGGGACCGGGATTTTAAATCAGGTCTATTTGGCTCTAGAGACTGTTCTTTATCAGTTATGCTATATACTGCCTCTGTGTTTTCATGTATGAAAACCTTAACTTTTTTTAACTCTAGCACCTAATTTTCTATTTGATTTGTAGTAAAACTTTAAAATAGTTGGGTAAATGAATGGGTAAACAGATCAACCAACTATAAGAACCTATCAGAACATGTTGAAACAAATGAGGCTTTGAGAAAACTTGTAATCACATACTAAATTTATTTTCTGCCTCCATTACTAAGCTGAAAAAAGCCATTCTGAAACAAATAACAATGCATTTTCTCTGTCTGGATACAGCTTCCACGAGTGGCTTATAGCATGTGGTAACTGAGTGATCTTAGGCAAGTTATTTAATGTCTTTGTGCCTCAGTTTCTTCTACCAAAAAGCAGAACAACTACATTTCACAGGGCCACTGAGGATCAAATGCAACAGTATGGATAACTGCTTAGCAAATGACTTGGGGGAAAACAGTGGCTCAATTTTAGCTGTAGTCATAGCTAAGACCAAAATTTTAGTTATAAGCTCCTTACTTAAAAGGGCAGAACCTGAAGGGAGAGAATTAAAATCATCATTTTTAAAGTAGGAAGGGCAGGTAACCTACAGGAAACATTTTAAGATTCCCCACTCATACCTCCCTGTGCAGAACTCTCATATTAAAGCCCAGATACTAACGAATACAAATACAGCACCAAAAAACTATGAACTTACGAACTTGCTACCCTGTGAATGATGACAGAGTTTGAGTCTGGTAAGAAATGCCTTCTCTCACCTGACTGGTTTTTGCTGTTTTGCACCTCTCCGTTATTTTGTGGCTGTTGATTTGTTAAAGCACTGCTTTCTGACTGGCTGTTTAACACTTTAACAGCAGATCCCAGGTTTGCTGCTATGACAGGAAAATGCTGACCCCTCTTTAGAAGCTGTTTATGTTCCTGGTGGCGAAATCGTGGAGGTACTTCACGAGGATACCGAGGCAAGGCCTGTGGCTGCTGCTGTGGCTGCTGTGGCTGCTGCTGTGGCTGCTGTGGCTGCTGTGGCTGCTGCTGTGGCTGCTGCTGCTGCTGCTGCTGCTGATTGTTGGCTGTAGCTCGCTTGGCATTATTATTAGTGCTGGTTGCTGTGGAAGTGCCGTTACTAGAGTTGGCAGGCTGAGGCTGGCTTACACTGGGCTTTATCTGTTCTGGCACTAATCCCAACAAAAGAAAAGGGGTGGAAAAGATTAGCCAGTAAAGCGCACCTCCATAGAAAGCCATCTAAATTCAAAGGCACTAAGAAAACCAATCTTAAAAGGAATAGAAGTTTTCAGTGTCCAGGGACACACTCATTCATAGGCTCAAGTTTCTTAGGAGACATCACTATCAAGAGTCAAATTATACTTTTTTGGGGGAGAGAGATTTTTGCTATAGAGACAAAAAGTGAGAAATTATCCCCCCGGGAAGGGGGGTGGTGGCCACACTGCAATCCTTTCCCCTCCATTCTCCTCTCAGGATCTTGGGCATGCATGCACATGCACCCTGTGTGAGTTTTAAGCCTCTGGGTCCAGCACTCAGACCGTGGTGAACTCTGTGGGAGTCCAGCAACATAACCATTATGCCATTTACTGGTCCCAGTCAAATTAAACTTCTAACTACCTATCCCACAAGAGCAGAGACCCTTGGCCTTCTGTGATCAGGTTGACCACTCACACTCCATCTCTTTTTCCATATTACTCTATAATCAGAGAACAAACACTCAGTACAAAACCATAGAACTCAGAATGATTAATGAACAAATGTGGCAAATTAATTGTGGGTAGTCTTAAGAGAATCCTCGATTTCCTGATAACTGTTCTTATTCTGCATCCCTGTTAGTATGTTTTGGTTTATCTTTTTCATCTTCATGAGACCAGAACAAAGGCGGAAATAAACCTGCTGGCTTTCCCACAAAAAGAAAGTTAACAATGGTTTTCATTGTTAAAATACAAAGTCTGAATCAAATAAGACAAACTCAGAATATGAAACAAAAAGTAAATATAAAAATGCAACTTACAAGGCTAATCTAAACTACAGAAATAATGTGAATACCCTGTCTGGAGCGAACCTGAGAAATAACCACTTCTCTACTATAGCAACAAACACAACATATAAATAGTGCATTTCTAGACTCCTCAAATAGGTTAAAAAAAAAAAAAAGTAAATTAACGGGTGGAAATGTCTTTCTTTTCTTTAGAGAGATTTTTGCTATAGGGAGCATGCGCTCATCAAAAAGAAACAGAGAGACAGAAAGTGAGAAATCACCCTCCAGAGGGGATGGCCACACCGCAATCCCTTCTCTTCCACTCTCCTCTCAGTATCTTGGGTATGCATGCAGACGTGCCAGTGTGAGTTTTAAGCCACTGAGTCCAGGACTCAATATCAGTCGACTGTGGGAGTCCAGCAACAACCATTACACCATCTGCTGGTCCCATAAATATCTGTCTTAAATGAGTGAAAATATACCCACACGCTGAAATGACACAGAGATAGCATAGTGCCAAACCCTGGTTTCAGTCCCAGCTCTGCCTTCACTAAAGCTTCATGTTTTGGAGTAAACTTTAGAAACTCGATGAGACCCACCGAAACGTCTGTAAAATAGTAAACTATAGATAATTATCTATAGTATGCAGGGCTATCCTAAAGTTAATTGGGTTGATGTTTATAAATCAGGTAACACAAGACTACACACAGTGGCTGCTCTTCAATGACTGGTATTATACCACCTTAGATTTCAGCAGCAATGTTTCTGTGAAATATTTATATCTCTTCACACACACCACTGTCAGGTAAATGAAGTGAAAAACCTCCATGTTATTGGGAGGACATTCAGAAAAAAAAACTGTCCCAGGGTTAAAAACTCTAGTCCTAGAGTTAAATGGTTGTACCTCTCATACCTGGGCTATTTCTACACCTTTCTCCTACAGTAAAGTAAGAACCATTTGGTCAAGTGCCAAGAATACTATTAACAATTCAGTAAATGAAAGCTATTATTGTGGCCTAAATCTTAAAAAGAAAAAAAAATTATCAAAGGCTTACGATATCTCCAATTCCCCAACACACCAGCTCTAGAGCCTCTCTTCATTTAACACTCTAGCTTCACTGCTGTCCTCCTCCTCTCATCATCCAGTGGATTTAGTCTGTATCATCATATCAATACTGTCTAACATATGAAATAGATTAGATTAGAAATATATTATCTAATATATGGCCCTTTTTTTCCAACATGAATTCAATTTTCCTAAAGTAATAAAAGCAAATTTTACTTCAGGAGGAATTATACTGAAAATTATAAACATTCAATCTATTGCTTGAATTTCCATTACTTTCTCCTTGACACTCACAGGCAAGTCTCTTACTATTTGGGCCAAGAACTTTCTATGTATAATTGCTTTATGTATTTGTCCCAGACAATTTAACTTTCCCAATATATAGAAACAGTACGTATTCTTTTGTGTGCCTTAAACAGTAATAAGCAAATAGTAGCTATTAAAAACACTTAATTCATGAGAACAATGTGCTGAAATACTCTAAAGTATATGTCCAGTACACTTTATATAAAGATATATAAAATACATGTAACCACGAAATTACAGGGAACATAAAACCTCTTCACTTAGCTTTTACACAATGAGTACTAGTCTACATATAGCATTTGGCTAGTGAAAATAGCTGAAAGTGATGGTACACACTGCTGTAACACAGGTTTGCCACTTTATTACTAAAAATGTTGAACATTCTAAAAGCAAACATTGTTACAACAATTTTATAACCACACAAGGTATTATTGAGTGAGAAAGCAACAAAAAGTGCTCTTCAAATATTCAAGGAATTAGAAGATAACCTAAATGCAAACACTTAAATAACCTGTATGAAAACAAGTATATGAACCCTAAACAAAAGTGACCAGGCATTCAGAAGTAGTTAACATCCGCCCACCCAGCACCCCTCCCCTCACCTCAGACTCAAAATAACTGCTATAATTTTCCTTATATTAAAAAAAGATCTAATTTTAAATTTATTATTATCATTATTTTTAATTTAACCAAAGAGAGGGAATAGGAGAAAGCAAGCCACCAGATCTGGGCTTCAAACCACAGCTGGCCATGTTAGAGGCCAATGCCCCAACCACCAGCTACACTACCATAATTTTCAAATCAGTAAAGTACCATGCAGAAAACAAGGCTGTGGTGGGTACTCATTCCTGGGGTCCAAAAACTTCATTAAATCAGTGAAGACTAATATTATGACAATGCACTAGGTTCTCGGGAAAGCCATGATGCATTTTTGCAAAGAAAAATATGTCATGACTTTTCCAACGACCTAATAATTACTAATTATAAAGGTAAACTATAACACCTGAAGTAGAATCTCTGATATAAAACAGGATATGATAGTTATGAGTAAAAGAGAAACTAAAAGTAGGTAGAGGTGGGGTAAGATGTTGCTGGGAAATGCATATAAATATTCAATAACTTTAGCTATTGTATATGTGTAATTAAAATTTTAAGTTATTATGTCAGTAAGCATCCAAACCATGGGAAGGGAAAAAACCAGAAAATTATGAAACTTGGTACATTTAACAAACACAGAAAATATACTTAAATTTTTTTTTTTTACTTTAGTTAATACAAAAAGAAGATGCCAAAAGTAAGCCCCGAACATGTTTTTTACAATAAATATAAAAGGATTAGACTCATGGTAGAAGATAACGCATCCTGATAATGCATCCTAAATTGACTTAAGAAGAGGAAAACAAACTTATGGGGTATATTTTGAAAAGAAGCACCCTGAAATAAAACTGAAGGGAAAAAAAGGTATAAAGATAGCTATACCACCAAGAAATGCTAAGAAAATTAAAATGAGATACTAATATCAGACCAAAGAGGGGGCAGCAGGTTGCGTGGTAGTTAAGGCAATAGACTCCCACATGGCCAACCAATGGTTCTGACCATGGTTCAAATCCTGGGCCCGGTGACTTGAAAATCATGCTAGGGATATGTGCGTGTGTGCCCCAAATCCCAAGAATAGAGAAGAGATTGTGGCATGTTTTTCCCCACAGGGCACACGATGTTTCACTTTCTCTCTCTCGTGAACGTACATGCTCTAAGGAAAACAAAACAAAACAAAACAAAACAAATCTCCTAATGGATCTCTCTGGCTCAAATCTTAATCCTTGCTCTACCTACTTTCACACCTCTCCCACCTATCATATACCTTCTCTAAGCTATTTGTACCATAAAACCACTATCAGAATTAAAACCAACTCCTTCACATGGCCCCTCTTCACCATTTTTCAGATTCATACCCTGCTATGCCCACATACACTTCCCTCTCTTCCATCACGCTAAATATTTGCAGTTCCCCAAAGAGTATCATGCTTTTTCATGCTACTCCTTTTGTTCAAAATGTCTTGATACCTTTCTTGTAAATCTTTCCATCCATCTTCACTAGGAAACAACTAACAACATTCTCCCGCCCCTATAATTCGATAATCTTAGAAGCACTTTATGAAAACCAACTTTCTCTCCCTCATTCCAATGAACTCTAACAAAGTCCTACACTGCAGTGGATGTGCTCTGTATATGCTGGTTTCTTATTGCTTTTTCATGTTATCTTGGCATTCCCAGGACCACAGACAGCAAATGTTCAAGAACTGTTAGTTAAATAAGCAATTTAAGAACTGTCAGCATACATGAGATGACTGAATCTACACCACAACATAGAACAGTAGGATACTGCAGATTAAACACTGTGGAATGTCAACATGCAACAGGTGGGATAATTAAGAACTCATAAAAAGAAAAATGATCATGAGAAAGAGTAAGATCAATAAGGGTAACTGGTCAGTATGCTGCTGAACAAATCTGTAGTATAAACCTCTTAAGAAAATCTAGAGTCAGCATGTGAAGAAGACAAGTTTGGTATGATCGATAATGTGGAAAGAGTTTCTAATTAGCCCTAACATTCTACTGTTTTCTGTCTGCTATCAGAAAAAATATTTTAGGGGAAAGAAATTTTAACTGAATGATATACATAACCACTAAAAAGTTGTACTTTTACATCTCTAGCCAATTTGTGACCCAACTCATCTATTTCACAATTTAAAAAAGATAAGCAAAATGTGCACTGGTCCAAAAATAAACACTAAATTTTTAAGAACAGAAAAACTTACTCAAATTTAAATCAATATTTTTCTAGATTATACTTTAATGAGAACCTCTCATTTTGTAAAATAATAAGATAAGCAAAAATACATCAAATTACTACAAAAATACATCAAATTACAAATACGTCAACTTTCACTACTTTATGAATTTTCTATTTCTTATGTAAAAGCATATCCTTTTCATGGAGACCAGCAGTTGGCGTAATGGCTATGTCCCTGGACTACCATGTAGTCGACAGCAGTTCGAGTCCCAGACCCAGTGGCTTAAACTCACTCCGGGCGTGTATACCTGCGTGCCCAAGATCTCACGAGGAGAATGGAGGAGAAGGGATTGTGGCATGGTGATTCCCCCTGGGGGGTGATTTCTCGCTTTCTGTCTCTGTCTTGCTCTTTTTGGTGAGCACATGCGCCCTATAGCAAACCCCCCCCCCAAAAAAAAAAGAAAAGCATACCCTTCTGGGCCCAGCTACAGTAATGCATACTGCTAAGATGCTGTGCTCCACATACTGGGACCACATGGGAAGCCCGGGTTGGCCTCCTGGCCCAACCTAAGGTCTAACTATGGTGGCATGTATCTGAGGGAGGCTGAGGCAGGAGAACTGAGAACCTGAGAAAAAACAAGCCCTAGTCTTTACTTGAAAAAGAAAATCAAAAGCCAAAAAACATAGCCATTGTCTTGAATTCAAATGAAAAACCCAGAAAAGACAGTTTAATATCCTAAGCTTTAAATATACCAAGTTGTAAATTTGTAAATTATTTTAATTTTTACTTTTTAAGTCTTCAAAACATTTAAAAGTGACATTTTAATAAATTTATTTCAGAAAATATTTAATAAAGTGACTTCACTTCAACTACTTCAACTTCACTTCTACATGTTTAAAATAAACAATTTATTATGAACCAGCCATCAAATATCTTTGAGTAGTATCAATCTACAAAACATCTATTTCTGTCCCTTAATATCTCAGGCCCATTTAGTATTCATATCCTTATAAAATTTACAATTTATCCTTGTATAATAGTTTTTTTCTTTTTTTTTTTTTTTTTGGAGAGGTTTTTGCTATAGGGCATGTGAGCTTGCCAGACAGAGAGAGAAAGAGAGACAGAAAGCGAGAAATCACCCCCCTGGGGGGGGATGGCCATGCTGCAATCCCTTCTCCTCCTTTCTCCTCTTGGGATCTTGGGCACACACGGACACACGCTCAGCTTGAGTTTAAGCCACTGGGTCCAGGACTTGAACCGCGGTCAACTACATGGGAGTTCAGTGACATAGCCATTACGCTAACTGCTGGTCCCTGTATAATAGTTTTAAAACTGGCTATCATTGTAAATCTTCCAAAATACTGGCAGAAAAGATAAGCATAGTACACAAAGTCCCATTTTAACACATGGTGTCACTTCAACAGAATGAAGAACTGAGATGACCTCCAGAAAATTGAAACCACATACAGATTTGCATTTGAAATTATTAAAAGGACCAAAGAAGTTAAAATTACCAAGTAATACGGTATATACCAGAACCAGCAGATGGCATAATGGTCGTTGCTGGACTCCCATGTAGTCAACCGTGGTTTGAGTCCCAGGCCTGGTGACTTAAAACTCACACAGAGCACATGTGTGTGCGTGCTTAAGGTTTCGAGAGGAGGATGAAGGAGTTTTAAGCCACCGGGTCTGGGACGCGCACCGCGGTCGACTACGTGGGAGTCCAGCGACATAGCCATTACGCTAACTGCTGGTCCCAAGAGGAGGATGAAGGAGAAGGGATCACAGTATGGCCATGCCCCCAGGGGGTGATTTCTTGCTTTCTATCTGTCTATCTCTCTAGCGAGCGCACATGCTCTAGAGCAAAAAAAATCTCTCAAAAAGAAAGAAGATGGCATGTACCAATGAAAGCTCCTTGGTTAGAAAATGTTTTTCTCACCTAAAGCAACAATATAGGATTTAAAATTTTTACCTTATGTTTCTATTAAGAAAGAACTTCCTACCTCCTTAAATGAGATTTGGCATTATCGGCAAGATAAAAATATACTAATGCATTCTCCAACAAATCAGAAAGTTGGATTTTCAAAAATCGTAAGACAAACTTTCTACCTGCCAAATAACCAAGTTAAACTGAATGTTTGATGGTTAGGGAAAAAAAAAGTTAAATGTTCAAATGATATTTTTAAAAGTATAATCTATGAAGTCATTAAAATCTTTATTACAAACAATTTCTTTCTGCTCTTAAAATGCATAAACTGGGGACCAGCAGATGGTGTAATGGTTATATTGCTGGACTCCCACATGGCCGAATGCAATTCAAGTCCCGGACCTGGTGGCTTAAAACTCACCATGGCAGCATTTGCATACATGCATGTGTGCATGTCCAAAATCCCAAAAGAAGAATGGAGGAGAAAGGACTCTGGCATGGCCGTCCCCTGGAGGGGGCATAATTTCTCACTTTCTGTCTCTCTGGTGACCACACACACAGTATAGCAAAAATCTCTCTCTCTCAAAAAAAAAAAAAAAAAAAAAAAAAAAAAAGACAAACTAAAATCCTTGTCAAAAGAAGAAATATGTACAAACTGACATGTTTAAAATTTTTTGATTTATGAGGCAACATGATATTTATTTCTATCACTAATGTTTCCAATATATAATTGTATTCTTATTCTCTTTCATCTTAAACCCACAAATTAATTGTTTTAGCTGCTCCACTAAAACAATAAAGTAGCTTCTAGTAGTATTTCCATCCAAGAATCTGCCTAAGGATTACAGGACATGCAAACAAGTTTTGGTGAAATTATTTCTTCCAGTTTTCCTGATGAACAGCAGCATGGATACAGACTTTCAAAGGGCACAAACCTGTTGAGAACTTAAAAGTAATTAGAAAATTCTCTAAAACAAGAAGTTCCAAATAAAGGTGTTTACAACTTTTGTTGTTTTCCTATTCTACAGCTTTCCATAGAAAATGGAGAAAAAGCATAGTGTCATTCTTCTGCTATAGAAGTACTTTTTGACAACTTCCCCTGTATTTGGAGTCCAAAATTTGAATCTCATTCTCTTACATTTAAAGAATGAGCATGGGAGATATAGATATGTAAAAGGAACAAAGATAGCTAGCTGAGCATGCAAGAAACAATTCTATTTAATAAATATGAACTTATAATATCACGTTTATTTTTTAAATAGCCAAAAATTTTACTGCCATAAAAATCTTGCTCACTGGTAATCATACAATGTGGTCTATAATAATAATACACTTCCCCTCTATAACCTACATTCATTTCCTTATCCCAGTCAGTTCTGGGATGTTGGCATGTACAGAAGGGGTATTCTGGCTTGAGATGATACACAAAAAAGGCAGTGCTAGAACATTTATTGTGGATAACTGGCTGTAGCTTCAAATGACCACAGTTGACCTGGAAACTAATGTTTACTAATCTATCAACTTCTGACACTTCTCAGCAAGTAGTTAGAACTGAATGGCTGTTTGAAATTAAAATTTAAAAACAAATATGAACTGGGAGCAGCAAGTGGAGAGGTGATTAGGGCACTGGATTCCCACATGGCTGACCCTAGTTCAAGTCCTAGACCCCATGGCTTAACAAATCACAGCAGGCACACATGTGTGCATGCCCAATATCCCAAGAGGAGAATGGAGAAGGAACTGTGGTGTGGCCATTCCCCCTGGAGGAATGTATGTTTTCAAATATGTGTGTATTCCAAATTAAAAGGTAAAATACAATAAATCTGGGATAAGTACAGAGGGAATCTACTCTCTCCTCCCACTTCCTTCCTACTTCCACTTTCCTAATCTGAGGAAAGAGGTACTGTTTTAGTTTAAGGCTACTCTAGTGACATGTTCAGTGCTTCCACATTATTAGGCACAGTCTCCTTAAACTAAAACAATACTTCTCTCCCAGTAAATGTTCAACTAGTAAAAATGCCTGCTTCTACTTCAAAGAGGTATGCACACATCTACCTTCAACATATCTCACAGAGCGAAAGTACTATCATGACACATTTCAAACCATAATGTGGTCTTTCTAAAATTACTGAACGCTGGCATATAATACAAAAGCCACAAGTTCTACTATGTAGATGGTGGGAAAACACACTCAACTAAAGCTCCAATTCTTAGAGCAGAATCTCCCAAGCAGTGACAGAAATGGGTTCATGGGCATACTAAAGGGAAGAGAACCTCAGAGCCTAGGGTAACCATACTTTCTGGGATTGTCATCTTTGGTTGTGAGTGGCCTCTTCTGTTTATCCTACTGGTCTACTAGTATTATCTTCTATGTAAGCCATTACATTACAGGTTTGAAGACACAACCTATTAGGGCTGTGTATCCATGCAATACAGTAATTCCAATTAAGCCACCTGAAATTTCAAGTTCCTAAAATTAATTGTAGTTGAAGGCTTTGCCATTGAAAAACTTAGTATCTTATGAATTCTCAAAGCATTTAAAATAGAGTTACCAGTTGACCCAGCAATGTGTATTCTGGGAATATATACAAAGGAAATAAATGTGCACCTTGTAGAGATGTCTGCACTCCCACAGTTACCACAGGATTATTTGTAATTCCAAGGTATAGAAACAACCTGTACGTCCATTAACAAATAAACAGAGAAAAAAAATCACGGCATAAGGCTGTGGTATCGGGAGCCAGATACCACATCACCAACCATGGTTCAAATCCCATACCTGGCAGTCTGAAAACACAGTGTGTGTACATGCATGTCCAAAATCCTGACACGATGGAAAAAAAGGATTGCAGCATGGACATGATCCATTGAGGGTTTGCTCTCTCTCACGTATGCCCTAACAAAAAGTTGTGTGTGTGTGTGTGTGTGTGTGTGTGTGTATACGGACATATGCAACACAGTATTATCCAGCCTTAAAAGCAGAGGTCAGCAGGTGGCATGGTGGTTACAGCACTGAACTCTCACATGGCTGACCACAGTTCAAGTCCTGGACCCGGTGGCTTCAAAATCACACCAGGCATGTGTGCGTGCATGCCCAAAATCCCAGGAGGAGGATGGCAGAGAAGGGACTGTGGTATGGCTACCCTGCAAGATGGTGATTTCTCCCTTACCCTCTCATTGTTTTTCTCTAGTAAGTGCATGTACCCTATGGCAAAAACCTTAGTAAAAGAGAGTTCCTCCCATTTGCAAAAAAATGGATGAATCTGGAGGGTGCTGCTAAATGAATAAGCCAGACACACAAAAACTCTGCATGATCTCACTTCTATGTAGGATCTAAAATAAGTCAAATACACAGAAACAGAGTAGAAAGGTAGTTAGCAGAGGCTGGGTGGGAATGGGAAGACAGAGGTGAAAGGGTACACTACAAATTGCAGTTCCGTGGGATGAAAAGCTCCAGAGATCTAGTATCTGCACAAGGACTACAGCCAAAACGGTATATCGGAAATTTGCTGACAGAGTAAATTTTAGGTGATCTTACCACACACAAAAAGAGGTAACTATTTGAGATGACAATCTGTTAACTTGCTTATTCGTTTCATGATGTATAGCAAACATTCTGTTGTACACTTTAAATATTGTACACAATCAATAGAAAGATCTGGTAGAGAAAATGGAGTGTTAAGCTGAGATCAAAGGTAAACTATTGAAGGTCTTTAGACACACATTTACCTTTACTAAAATAAAACAAAGATAAGAATGAAAGCACAGTGGGAACAGGGATATGGGGTTTGTTCTGTTCACGCTTATTACCAGTGACCATTACAATGAATGAAAGGGGAACCAATAACTATTTCATGAATGATGAAGAAAAAACAGCATTTAATGAAACCAGTTTGGATTATTACACAATTATTTTTCATTTATCTCTTCTCCACCCCCAAGATGATCTCATGAAATAGAGTTCTAGAATTCAAAATATGGCTGATACTGGCAGTGACAATCAAAAGAAAAAATAAGGTAAGTACTTTATTTATTAATGAGAAGAAGACAAATGGAACACTTTCTTTTCCTGCAACAAACTGAGTCATTCTAAAGAATTAACTGTATGTTATGACTTTATTAATCAGCATTCTGGACAGGGATTTTTTTAATTGCCAGAAGGCCTGTGTGTTCTCTAGAGAGAGACATACACATAGAGAAAGCAAGAGAAAGGAGGAGAGGGAGAAGAAGAGACAGACAAAAAAGCACTCCTCAGTGAGATGTGATCATACTACAATCCCCTCCCCATCCTACTGGAACTCTGGGCATACTTTCAAGTCACCAGTGCAGGGATTTAACCATGGCTAGCCATATGGGATCCAGCTCCCTTAAACACTAGGCTATGGGGCCTAGCCCTTTTTTGGATTATTGAAAGACGAATTCTTTTAGTTCATTCAGTGAATATTACTGCAGCATGGGCAACGATGTACCCTTCCCATTTTGCTTCCACATACCTGTAGGACTATGTTCAAAGAAACAGAAGTGAGGGCTGGCAGGTGGCATGATAGTTGAGGGCGCTGGACTGTCACATGGCTGACCACGGTTTGAGTCCTGGACCTGGTGGCTTGCTTTCTCACTTTCTCTCTCTCTTACATTCTGTCTCTCTCTGATCAAATTAAAGTAAATGAATAAGTAAATAAAGTTAAATAAAATAATTCTTAAAAATAAAAAGAAAGAAATAGAAGTGGTAGGACCTAGTAAATTTCATAGTCAAATCCTGATTCAGGCACTCATTAGCTGCATAAGCAATGACCAAGTTACTTAACTGTTCTTAGCCCCAATTTAACCTGTAAATGGGACTAATGCTATCTACCTTCATAGGGATACTGGGGTTGGGGGAGAGTAAAACTTGGACTAATACTGTGCTCGTACATACTGATGAAACCAGGCTACACTACTGGTTTTTAAATACCCACTGCATGAACTCTAAGAGTACTCAGCCTGTTGCCCTGTCTCTCCTCTGTGGCCCCCAGATTCCCAAGACTCAGTAAGGGTTATTCTTAATACATTAAGAAACTTTTAGATCCCTGCTAAAAGTCCCTGCTCTAGTATGTGTCTGAGTTGCTGGTGCCCATTCACTATTAGTAGTTAAATATTTAGAATATTCTCCTTGATTAAATGAAGTAAATATACAGCATGGTGCCTGGCACACAGTAGGTACTTTAAGTTAGCTATACAATAAGTCTGCAATAGGATATGACATGCAACTGACTCAACAACTCTAGAATATTTTGGTCACCCACTAGACTGATGGATTTAAACACTAAAATTATATTTACTAAGAAAACAAAAATTAGGGCTACAACTGAGCAAGAATAATTGTTTCCAGTCATGGCAGGAAAAAATGTTTGTTTTTGTTTTTTTTTTTCAGAGAGAGATTTTTGCTATTGGGCATGTACACTCGCCAGAGAGAGAGACACAGAAAGACAGAAAGCGAGAAATCACCCCCCTAGGGAGTGTGACTAGGCCCAAGTCCCTTTTCCTCTCAGGATTTTGGGTGTCCAAGTGCCCAGCGCGAGTTTTAAGCTGCCAGGTCTGGGACTTGAACTGCATTTGACTATGTGGGAGTCCAGTGACATAACCATTACACCACCTGCTGGCCCCAGAAAAAAAAAATGTTTTAAATGTTGATTCCATTTCAGATGAGTTTTTTGTTTTTTTTAAAAGATTTTTTACTGTAGGGTGAGTGCGTTTGTGATAGAGACAACGAAAATTACCGCCCCCCCCCCCCCCAAGAGGGGATGGCCATGCTGCAATCCCTTCTCTTTCATTCTCCTCTCAGGATCTTGGGCACACATGCACACGTGCCCAATGTGAGTTTGAAGCTGCCAGGTCCAGCAACGTTAACCATTATGGCATCTGCTGGTCCCTCAGATGAGTTTTTAATTAATCCAGAAAAAGAATAGCAGCAATAAACTATGCTTTTTCCATTCGATCACCAGAAAATAAGAAAATCTTTATCTTTTTTCCCTCTATTTCTGTTTCTCACTGGGATCTTCCCAGGCACATCTTTCGTAGGAGGCTCAGGAGCTTGTTATTAGGAATATGGCTTGCTAATAAAATCACCTAAAGAAAGCCCTTGGGAGAGAGTAGGGAGGGAGAAAGAGAGAAGGGAGGAGAAGTAGGGGAAGGGAGAGGAGAGATACAGAGGAAAGAGGAAGAGGAGTTGGCAGGAAGGAGTGGGGAAAGGTTCTTACCCCAGAGGTGGGGATGGGGGGTGCCCATGCATCAATCCTTTCTCCTCCATTCTCCTCTCAGGATTTTGGGCACGCAAGCACATACACCTCGCGTGAGTTTTAAGCTGCTGGCCCTAGGACTGGAATTATAGTTGACTATGTGGGAGTCCGGAGACATAACCATTATGTGATCTGCTGGTCCCTCATTGTGTTTTTTTTTGAGAGGTTTTTGCTATAGGGCGCGTGCGCTCGCCAGAAAGACAGAGAGAGACAGAGAGACAGAAAGCAAGAAATCACCCCCCAGGGGGGATGGCCACGCCGCAATCCCTTCTCCTCCATTCTCCTCTCGGGATCTTGGGCATAAACGCACACGGGCCCGGCGTGAGTTTAAGCCGCCGAGTCCGGGACTCGAACCGCGGTCAACTACATGAGAGTCCAGCGACATAGTCATTATGCTAATTGCTGGTCCCCTTCATCGTGTTTTTTTTTAAAAAAGAAAATAATCAGCGTCAGAGCTGAAAAGCTGTTTTTTAAAAACTGTCTTTAATCAAGTTCCCAAAGAGATTCTGAAGATGAGACATTAACTCCTTTCCTGCCTTTACATAATAAGCATATTTTTAAAAGATATAAATATTTAAACATTTAAACATTCATGCTCCTTATAGGTTTTCAAAATTTAAGTCACAAGGTAAGAATAAAACTTTCAAGAATTTATTACTCATTATATTGGTCTACATTTTTATTAGCTGAATTATTAATCCATTAATACCAAGAAATAAACATCTAACTGAATTTATATAAGAAAGCTGGTCAAGAACTTACTTTAATTTGTGCTACTTCACAAAAATCTAACTTTTGTATAAACAGTGTTACCACTGGGTGGCAGCAAAATTAGTAGCTGTAGGTGTTATATAAACTGTAAAGTATTCATAGAAAGAAATAAGCTCATTAAGACGGAATTCTACAGAAGGTGCTGCAGCCTAACTATGGGCTCAGACTGAGCACTAAGATCTTGACTACAGCTATCACAATGGCTCGAGAGCTATGCTCGCCTTAAGATTAAAATTCAGTTCCACTGGCACATGAGCCTTACCTCATCTCAAGTATTTGATAGGTACCAGTGGCTAAACTCGGTCTTCATACGGACTCACACTTCTGATTTTTAAATGCTGGCCGTGAATCAAAAATTTAATGGATAGTAATAAAAACAACTGGGGATACCAGAAGAGACTGGAGAAACTGAAAACTAAATACATTGCAGCATCTTGCATTAGATCCTTAAAACATAAAGCATTAAATAGAAAAACTGGTGAAATCCAAATAAAGTCTGGAGTTTAATCAGTACCTGTAATAGTTTGAATATGTAACCCCCCAAAAGTCATGTGTTCACTGTAAAGGGATTACGAGGGTGAAAGCTTGATCCAATCCTGTTGTTGAGAGGTGGCACTTTGGAGAAAGAGATTAGGATTAAGGTGATCAGGGCAGGGCACCCATAATTAAGTTCTGGTGGGTTCCTAAAGAGAGGAAAGGAGCCCAGAACAGGGAAATTTACCCACAGCTGCACTCGCCTTCTGCACTCACGATGCTTTGGGATTTTGCAAGACCCCAATCATAAACTGGCTCCTGGACCTTGGACCTCCAAGATATGAGCTGAATAAATCTCTGTTCTTGTAAACCAACCAGTTTTAGGTATTTTCTGCTATTTATTGAAGCATAGACTAATACACTACCAAACTCAGTTTCTCAGGTTTGGCAAGTGTACCCCAGCAATGAAAGATATTAATGAAAGGAGAAATAAGTATACATGGGAACCTTCTGTACTATCTTTCCTTTTTTTTTTTTTTTTTTTACAAATTAAAATTACTCCAAAATAAAAGATTTAGTAAACACCAGCACCACCATTTTGGCCAAAACCCTCATCTCCAGTTTATAATTTGTCATCACTATGAACCCTAAAACATAAACACCACTGATAATAAACAGCACAAAACAATACGTTTATATGAATCAGAAAAGGTATGAGCGATTATGAAGAAAGCTGTCATCAAAAGAGGAATGAACTGAATGAAATGACTGGCAAAACAACATGAGGCATTTTTAAGTGACCTTCATATATACAGCCTAAGATTCTGAGTTGTGGAAAATCTAAAAACAAGAGATCCAGACCCAAACATATTCACATTTCATGTAAAGATATAAATGATGAAAAGGATACCTGAAAAGTATATAAACAGGAGGTATTCAAGATCACATTGGAGAAACAAATATCCATGAGTTAGAATCAAAGACAGAACATAATCAAGTGACCAAATGTAAGAGGTATCGTAACATCCTAAGAAACTGGAAAGGCAGGGATAACGGTAGCTGGAGGGAGCCATTAGAAAAGGAACTCTGAGAAGTTCGGAATAGCTGAAAGGCATGATAAAGAAATTATATTGAAATCAAACAGAAATGAACATGAAAAAGAATGTTTTAAAAAGTATCGGGGAGTGAGGGAAACAGATTGTTTACATCATGGGAGGTCAGATTAAAGAGTGCCTTAAAAGCTGAGCAGGAGCTTGGTCTTGAAGCAAAATAGTCAGAGTCAAACTAACATTTCATACACAGGAGTCATGAGTGGAAACTAAAGCTTCAGAAAATTCAATCTCGTTGTGTCCCTACTCATTTGACAATGTTTCTCCTTATATTCCATATGCCTATAACTTTCTTAAATATCCAGGTTCAAAGCTATAATATCACTTTCAATTCTTCTGAAATCACCAGATGGCAATCCTGTCAATCATACCTCACATATCTGCCATCCATTTTTTTTTTTTTTTTTGCTATAGGGCGCGTGCGCTTGCCAGACAGACAGAGAGAGACAGAGAGATAGAAAGCGAGAAATCGCCCCCCAGGGGGGATGGCCACGTCGCAATCCCTTCTCCTCCATTCTCCTCTCGGGATCTTGGGCACGCACGCACACGCCCCGGGGTGAGTTTAAGCCGTCGGGTCTGGGACGCGAACCGCGGTCGACTACGTGGGAGTCCAGCGACATAGCCATTACGCCAACTGCTGGTCCCTTTGCCATCCATTTTTAAAACTCTTTTTAAAAAGAATATTATTTATAACTATTGTTTATTTTATATACTTTTTAAATTTTGCTATAGGGCATGCCCACTCACCAGAGAGAGACAGACAAAGAGAAAGTGGGAAAGCAAGCTTCCAGGTCCAGGACTTGAACTGTGGTCGGCCATGTGGAAGTACAACGCCTTAACCACCACGCCACCTGCTGGCCCCTGACATCCATTTTTTACCCCATACTTTCAAGACCTCCATTCAAAGCCCTACTACCCTCTCTATTCTTTCTCTTCCATCTCTGATCTTGTCTCTATTGGTGACATGAGGCATTACTGACCAAGTTATATTTCTAAAGAATAGCTGATAACCATGACACTCTAAATGCAAATGCTGGGCTGGCTTTCCAACCCCACCCAGCATGAATTCCTCTGGCTCTCCCTACTCTCCACCTACACTGTCACTTCTCCCCGGTATAAAAGCTGAGGCAAAAGCTGCATACACATTATTTCCTGTCTTCATCTACCTGCTTTCTCTGCCCAGAATGCATTTTCTCTCAGCTCTCTTTCAAATTATTACCCATCTTTCAAACAAAACTTTCTTTTATATGGTTAATAGTGTTAAAAAAAAAAAAAAAAAGAAAAAGAAAAGAAAAAAAGAAAAAAAGAAAGAAAAATCAGGACCAGCAGATGGTATAGTGGTTATGTCACTGGACTCCTAGATGGCAGACCGCAGTTCAAGTCCTGGATTCAACAGCTTGAAACTCAAGCTGGGTGCATGTGCATGTGCATGTGTATCCAAGATCCTGGGAAGAGAATGGAGAAGGGATTACAGTGTGGCCATCCCCCCTGGGGGGTGAGTTCTCACTTCCCCTCTCAAGTGAGCACATGCACCCTAAGGCAAAAACCTCTTTTTAAAAAAAAGGAAAGAAAAAAGAGGAAAAAAAAAAAAAAAAGGAAAAAAATGTCACTCTTCCTAAGCCATTCATTCAGTGGCTCCTAACTGCTTATAAAATTAAAGTACCTGTATATTTTTTTTTGGCATCAAATGGATTATAGAATAAAAGTACATATAGCTTTTTGGAAAATGCAGTATATAAGATCCTCTGACCTGACCCCTACCTTCAGCCTCCATCCTGCCTAGTTATCACTGGATATTTAATGCTCAAAAGATACTATCACTACAGGGACCAGCAGTTAGTGTAATGGCTATGTCGCTGGACTCCCACGTAGTCGACTGCGGTTCGAGTTCCGGACCCGGTGACTTAAACTCACGCCGGGCGTGTGTGCGTACATGCCCAAGATCCTGAGAGGAGAATGGAGGAGAAGGGATTGTGGCGTGGCCATCCCCCCCTGGGGGGTGATTTCCTGCTTTCTGTCTCTCTGTCTCCGTCTGTCTGGCGAGCACACGCACCCTATAGCAAAAACCTCTCCAAAAAAAAAAAAGATACTATCACTACATAGAATATCACATTATTTTTCTCTGTGCCTTCCTATCATGCTATCCTTTACCATTTCATTCTTTTTTTGATTGGCCATTTCATCTTCTAAGACTCAGCATCAAGGTCTTCTTTAACCCCCTGTGTCAGGCCAATTGTCACTTCTTTGTGCTCAGAATAAATTAGGATTCTTTTTTGTTTTGTTTTGTTTTAACTAAATCACATTATGCTACACTGTGTTTGGGTGTCTTCCCATTGCCATTCTTTCTCAAGTTAAAATTGTTATGAGTGTTTTTTTATTCACTCTTACACAACTGCACCAGATTAGTGTTATCATAATTAACATTTACCTCAAGAAAGATAGGCAGTATTTTGGGTTCATATGCCAGCCAAATATAGAAAACATACTTTTGATATAGCTAAATATAAAAATTTTAAATCTTGAGGCATAACAAGTTCAGCATTTGAGAACCATATACCTATCATTTCATTTCAAGTAGTCAGCTCCTGTGAAAATGAAGGTATCCTTCTTTGAGATCTAAAAGGCATTAGACTCCTATTCCTTATCACACTGAAGTCTTATGTTTGAGGTATACTGGGTGCTGTTCGGCCTGGTGCAGTGACCAAAGGTTAAACAATCTACTTCTAGGGGATAATAATGAGATGCATGTCACTGTCTGCCTACAAGAAGGGTACTAGACAACAATACAAAGAAAAAGGAATCAAGCAGACACAAAATGGCTGGATGGGGTCCTAGAGGTAGCCCCATGCAAGAAGTCTTTCAGATGGAAGACTGATGAAAAAGTACACATGCCTGAAGACTCAAAACAAGTGAGTTATGTTAGGAAATGGTCTTCCCTAGGAGACAGCTTTAACGTAGGTATGGAGGGAACATATTATAATATGATAACATATACAGCATGATAAACCATAAAATCCCAAAGGATGACTCCAAGGTGATGTGACTGAAGAAGTCTGTTCCCACCCCTCTATTGCTTTCATGCTCTTCTCTCTCCCATCCTAAAGGTGAATAAAAATGCATATAAATAACCTTGCTTTAATGAAGAAAAAAAAAAAGAATAAAAAATAGCTTTAAATAACATACCTTTGATTTTTTGTTCAGTGGCCTAAAATAAAAACAAACAAACAAAAAACAATGTAAATATGAAACTGAAAGAAATGGACTGTTATGATAAAATCCTCATATATTACTATCACATAAGACACATACACTTTCGTCAAATAAGGAATTTGCCATTTACACAAACTGCATGGGAAAAGATATGCAAAGAAAGTATGCTTTTCCCACAGATGTGCTCCATTGTTCCTGATACTAAGTTTATTTATAAAAATAATTTTTGCAATTTTTTATACAAAGTATAGATGACATCATTGTATAATAGTAACTAACTCTAAAAATGAGCTGCACTTTTCTCATTATTTAGCTTAAAGTGATTTTTATATATCAATCACCTTTACATTTAATTGATATGTTAAAATGGTTTCAAAAATTGCTATAAATGATAAAAGATGAGTTAAATTTTCTATAAGAAAAGCTGCATATAATCACTGGTCAAATGAGTAATAAATATAACTTCTTCAAGTTAGGCTGCTATTACAATTAAACAAGCCTATTTTTCAGTATTTGTAAGTGGAAAACTTTTCTAATTTGTCACTTCTGATGTATTTGTCAATTCACTAAAATTACTGTGATCAGAAGCTAAACAGACATGAACTCTACTTCCACTGCCTTCCAGTGCCTGTTTCTACTTTTTCTGTTTTCTGACACCTCAACTGAGAAGGGGGCTTGAGGACAGTACAGTAGCCTCAAAGGGTCTAGCTCAAACTTCCAGGGGCTTCAGAAAGAAATACAGACAGAAGCCACAAACAAAAATTAGCCTTTTGATCATGCAATTGTATGGGAGTCCTGAAAATAGAATAGGCAGAGAGCTGGGGAAAGACTAAGTAACCAGAAATCGTTTCTAAATGAAGATAAAGGTTTTCTTAAGTGCCATGGGGCTAATAATTCATTCTGCTTAGTCATATTAAATTACTGTTACCAAAATTACCCCTTTTAATTATATCATTACAGATATATAGTAAAAACTATACAGTAACTAACCTAATATTAAGCCACACCAAACATTAGCCTTTCCCCAGAGAGGCAATAAGGGCACTGAAGTGCATTACCAAGTTCTAGAACACTAGTGATACACAAAATAATGGAGGCCCATCTTTTACTCTATGAATCAAAATTATTAAAAAAAAGAAAAAAAAGAAAAGAAAAAGAAAGAAAGAGAAAAAAAGAAACTGATGGAAGGATGCCAAAAGACCAATCAACTAGCTTGACAACACTTATTTCTGGGAAAAATCATTTTGAAAATCTAATAGGAAAAGAAGTCTTATTAGAAAGAACTTAGTATATGAACACTTTTCAGAATGGTCATGCACCATATAATGACATTCTAGTCAATAACAGACCCCTTATACAACACAGTTGTCCCATAAAGAACCTTTAGACTATACCATAAAGCCTAGGTATATTGGAGGCTATACCATCTAGGTTTGTCTAAGTACAGTCTAGGATGTTCACACAATAAAATAAGTGCCTAATGGATGCATTTCTCAGAACATATTCCCGTCATTAAGTGAAGCATGACTGTATTAGAAATGTCATGTCATACAAATAAGGGCCATAATTTTCTGAAGCCAAAAAATTAGAAAAATAATTTTTGCTTGTTGAAAACAAATTGTTAAGTGCCTATTCTCTTACACTGTTTATTTCCTAAGGAAACTAAGGTTCTGTTACACAGAAACTGTGACCGCATTATTAAAATCCAATGTAATGTTGCTCTTCTAGGTCCTACAACATGAAGGATATCTGCTATATGATTCCTTTGGAAAAACAACCCTGTGTTTATTCAGATCAGTGGTTAATCTCATCAGCATTCTGTCCTCTGCGGAAAATGACTCCAAGAAGACATCCCAAGTGTCTGCCCCTCAGAACAGACTTAATACAGTGAAGGAATATAAATCATAGACACCAAGAGCTCCTAATTGATTAGAGAAGAAATGGAACTGATAGAGTTTTGTGGGATGGTCTGGAGACCAGGCACATTATATAAATTATTATCAGAGAATCTTCCAAGTGGGGTCAGTGAGTTTAAGAGTAATTGTCTGTCTGTCCTAACCAGTGGCTACTGATCCCTCAAGTCCTACTCATATAGCTAATGACCACAGAAATGTGGCTAGTCTAAATTCAGATGTGCAAAATACATACCAGATTTCTAACACTGAATAGTTTAAAAGTAGACAATATCTCAGTGATATTTTTATACTAATATGTGAAAACAGTAATACTTTGCCTATACTGGGTTACATGAAATATATTTAAATTAAGCTCAACTGCTTTTTATTTTTAAACAACCTTGTCATTTAAACCCTTTGGGTCTCAGTTCCCCAGGCCCTCAAATGAAGAAAATAATTGCCTTGCTTACCTTTTAGGATTATTATGAGGGTAAACTAAAAAAAAATTAATGATTCTTTTTGGAAAAACTATAAACACTATTCAAATGGGAGGTATTATTGTACATCTCTTGCACAAGAGAATTAAAGGAATCTGTGAAATGTACAAGCAAAATGATTTCCATTTTTTTCTTTAAAAAAACCCTGAGCTGTAATTCCACAAGTAATTATCACAATTGCCTTAATTTGTTAATGAAGGCATCAGGCAAGTGGCAGACACACAGCATGCTGGGTGCTTTGTTTCTGTCAGGCTCTGTGCCCCAGCTCCAAGATTCCTAAACACACTTCAGTGATTAACAGCTCAGGGTCTGAAGCCAGACTACCTGGCTTTGACTCTATCACTTCCCTGTGTGGCCTTGGTCAAATTAAGTTTTCTAAAGCTCAGTTTCCTCATCTACAACACAAGGACAGAAGCACCCACTTACACAGGTTTTGTGAGTCTGAAGGGATTTAACTCCTATAAAGCACTTGGGACAGTACCTACTGCGGCAAGTAGAAAGACTCCACAGATACAAACTGCTGCTGCTATCATCAGCCTCAACTGCCAATACTTTCCTTGGCTCTTTTGCATTTGGGAATGAGTTAACTACACTCATTCCCGGTTCTCAAATCCTATTTTTCTTTTCTTTCTCATTATCTGGACTGCCTCAACAATGCCAAATATTATAACCTAACCTTAGGAATAAAGAATTAATCTAATTCAATTCAATTATTTTCTTTCTTTTTCTTTTCTTTTCTTTTTTCTTTTTTTTGGAGAGGTTTTTGCTATAGGGTGTGTGCGCTCGCCAGAAAGACAGAGAGAGACAGAAAGCGAGAAATCACCCCCAAGGGGGGATGGCCACAATCCCTTCTCCTCCATTCTCCTCTCAGGATCTTGAGCACACACACACACACACACACACACACACACACACACACTGTGAGTTTAAGCCACCGGGTCCGGGACTCGAACAGCAGTCAACTACATGGGAGTCCAGCAACATAACCATTACACCAACTGCTGGTCCCTCAATTCACTTAATTTAAATGAGATCATTAGTGTCAATGATTTAGCAAGTAACAGCCAGTCTAGAGCCCAGGTCTGCTAAATAAAACAAATTAAAAGAAGAAAATGAGGACAAGAGAAGAGTGAGGTAAAACAAGGGGCAGAACACCAACGGTCCTAGACAAGTGCACAACTCCAGGCTGGCCATGTCATCTCAAGCAAGTTACTGAGCAACTTTTCTAATTACACAGCTACGGGGACGAAGGGGGAAATCTTCTACGATCTAAGTCTCATTTAAACTTGAGTTCTGTAGGTCTAAATCATTAAAGTCTATAAAAATCCCTAGTCCCTAATGCAGTAACATCAAAAAACCCACAAACACTGACTTTGAAACATTCTCGACACCAAAAATTTCCAATTTGTATTGTTGCTTCCCCCTACCCAGCCCTTAACGATTACATGCTTTCTAGGAACTACAATTACATGCTTAAAGTAAAGGTTACACTAAATTATCCCTCTATAATTAACCTATTTCTCAACCTCCTTTTTCCTTCTTATTACATTTCCCTTAAGATTCCTTCAAGAAATTTCTTCTAAAAACAGAACCTGGAGAAAATCCATGGTAACATGCTGCTAAAACTATTGTCCCCCACTCTTTTAGGGAAAAAAAAAGATGGAAACTACATTTCATCTTCTATCAAATTACTTACTTTCTAAGCCCAAGAATCAGAAGATAATAGTGTGAAGTGTTATAAAAGGCTTTTATGAAAAAAAATTTAAAAAAAATTAAAACGAAGCCATCTAGCCATTGCTCTCCATCATTAATTACAAATGTATCATGACTGAAATACAGTGAAAATCAACTACTTTCTATGTAAAACTTCTTTAAAGAAGAATCTAAATATTTAACTCTATATTTAAGTAGTAGACCAACTATCACAGTAAAAATACTTGAAGTAAGTTTTGTTGATATCTAATTGTCTGTATAAGAAGTTGTATTTTTTTTTAATAGAAAATAATCCATGCTATGGATTTAAATTCTTCCAAAAAACCACAGTGGCTATTAGGGACTGCTTAAAAAACAATCTACCTATATCTATCTATCTAGTAAACAGGTTTTTTTAAAAAAAAATTTTTTTTGCTATAGGCACGTGCACTCACCAGAGAGAGACAGAGAGGGGGAAAATGAGAAATCACCCCCCCCCCCGGGGGGGATGGCCACGCCACAATCCCTTCTCTTCTATTCTCCTCTTGGGATTTTGGCTATCCACATAGATGCACCCGGTGTATTTTTCAAACTGCCAGGTCTGGGATTCAAACCACCCAGTTGACCATGTGGGATCCAGCATCTTAACCACCACACCACTTGCTGCCCACTATATATGTAGGTATATGTGTGTGTGTGTGTGTGTGTGTGTGTGTATATGTGTGTGTGTGTGTGTGTGTGTGTGTGTGTGTGTATATATATATATATATTTAAATTCATGTCATAAAGACTTTAAAGGTTGTTTTTAAAAAGTTTTTTGCCACGGAGTACACACACTAGTCAGAGAAGAAAAGTGAGAGATCATGCCCCCAGGAGAATGACCACACCACATTCCCTTCTCCTGCACTCTTGAGATTTTGGGCATGCACACACACATGCCTGGTGTGATTTTCAAGCCACCAGGTCTGGAGCCTGAACTGTGGTGGGCCACTGGGAACCCAGCACCTTAACCACCACTTCACCTGCTGGGCCAATTTTATGTAGCATTGAAAAAATTGTCCTAATATACTACTTCCCAATTTTAAAGCTTACCTTTAGATAGTAAAAAAATAAATAAAGCAGAAGATAATATTCTACATCAAAAAAGATAATGCCACAACACAGGATTTTGGAAATGTTCAACAGGAGGAGTTAGATTTCTTCTCCTAGTTCTGCCACCCTGATGAAACCAAGTTAGCCACTTTAACTCATTCTGTTGCTCAGGTTCCTTATACCGAAAATGAATGTATTAGAACAGATAATGCAGGACATCTTTCTCAGAAACAGAAACATATAGATTATATAAAACAGGCACACCATTTTTACTGTAGCGAGTTTATGTTCCATCATTTATATAAATGAGCCTGCCCACCTGGCTCATGGAGATGTCTCCACCTGCCAGGCTACACCTGCTGGGTCCTATGACAGAAAAAAACACAAGTGCCAGGAAACTTGTCTTAAAAATCCTATGACTCACAATCTTTTCATATGAGCTATAAGTGTGCCAATTTGGGAGGTTTATAAAGAGCTATTTGGTAACAGTCTATGGAAATATCAGCTGTTCTTACTTCACCAACAGGTTGTATTCAACTTCATTTGTAAGCTTTACAACAAGTTGTCTTCAAATTCAGCTATTTGAAATATGGAGAACCATCTTACAGTGGTAGCCTAGCCTATTAAACTTAGAATTTATTAGCAGTATTAAGCTTTCTTTACACGGTGTTCAATGGGTAGATTCTACTATACTATATGTCTATTGCATACATAAGAATATTGGTCAGAGCTGGCAAAAGGGAAAAATTCCTTGTATCTCTAAGCCTCTAATGATGGCTGTAGTAGAATATGGTTGGCAAGAAAGACTAGAACCATAAGATGAGGGATGAAGTGGGGAAGAGTATGAAGAAAAAGTTGTCACTTCAGGCCCAGCTGTGGGGACACAGCAGTTGAACACTTTGCAATGCTGGAGCCAAATGGTAGGAAACCAGCGTTTGTTCCCTCACTGACGTGGGTATGCTGGATGCATGCATGCCTGTGATCCTGGCTGGCTGGGAAAGGCTCCAGAGAGGATCATGGTGTGAGACCTGTTGAGGATGTTTCTATTGGAAGGAAGAAAGAAAGGAAACAAAAGAGGGTGGGCAGGCTGTTACTTCAGATTTAATGCAAGGTCAAATGACACAATAATCCCCATTAAAGTGTTAAGAGTCATATTTATGCTAGACACACATAAGGAACCATCTACAGTGACTTGGTGATTTAAGAGATTTGATTATGAAAGAATGAAAAAATGAACTCTAACAACTAGAGTTATTAACTGTTACAACTTCAAAATACTTGTAAAATTTGGGACCAGCAGTTAGCGTAATGGCTATGTCGCTGGACTCCCACGTAGTCGACCGCGGTTCGAGTCCCAGACCCGGCGGCTTAAACTCACGCCGGGCGCGTGTGCGTGCGTGCCCAAGATCCCGAGAGGAGAATGGAGGAGAAGGGATTGCGGCGTGGCCATCCCCCCTGGGGGGTGATTTCCTGCTTTCTATCTCTCTGTCTCTCTCTGTCTGTCTGGCAAGCGCACGCGCCTTATAGCAAAAACCTCTCCAAAAAAAGAAAAAAAAAAAAAAAATACTTGTAAAATTTTGCAATAATCATTCTAGTCACCCCTTCCTTTCTTAGAATTTCCTTGGTAAATACAGTAAATTCAAACAAATTACTTACATACTGCCTTAGAGCTCTTCTCTAGCCATTTCACACACATTCTGACTTACCAGCTAAATCTTGAATTCCTTAGATACAGGGACCAAGAGGGCCAGTATCCTACCAATTCTACATAAAAGGTACCCATGCATCCTCCTCAAAAACCTCTTAAGTTTTGTAGGAGCTCCTTTCATTGGGGAAATGGCCTTCATACTGTGAAACAAGTCTGATAAGCCTTCCTCCAACCTCCACACATAACACAACTTATTCATAATAAATGCTGAGCAAAGACTGTCCTGTATATAAAAGGCCTCTGTTCCAGACAGCAACCAGAGGCATCTATCAATACTTACAAAACTCTACACTAGAAACCTGCCCAAACCCTATTTATAACATACATCCCTTCCCAGTCTCTGCTGAGAACAACCAAAAGGCAGATTAGGGTCATCTCTCATCTCCTCTCATTCTTAACTCTCCAAAATACTCTATATTCCACTCTTCCCATTACATTTACTGATGACACCCTAAGTTCAGCATGTCCAGAACTGAATTATTTATCCTTTTTCCTTTCTTTGTATTCCCTAATATTAACTAGTCCCCAAAATGAATTTACTCAATCTGCACCCTAAGAGTCAATCTAAGGTTACTTTCCCTTCATATCCTTTAAAAAATTCTGCAGATTATTTTAATAATCGCTTTACTAGTATTTTAGTCCCTGATACCCAGGCCCTTCCAATTCAATTCCACAAGTTTCTAAAGCAAATATTCTAAAATACAAACTTTTTTTATGTCACTGCACTAAAACCTCTTCAGCATTTCCCTCGATAGCCAAACACCTGAGAAGAACCCATAACTACCACCCCAACCTTTCCTGTCTCATCTCCTGATGTCTCCAACTTGGCTTTTCCCACCTCCTTCCCTCCCTCAATTCAAAACCCATACTTTAATATATACACATCTACAGGTACTTCTTTTTTTTTTTTTTTAAGAATTATTTCCTTTATTTATCTTTTTTTAAAAATTTGACCAGAGCAGCACACACACACACACAGAGAGAGAAAGAGAGAGAGAGAGAGAGAGAGCGCGAGAGCAAGCTGCCAGGTCCGAGACTTGAACCATGGTCAGCCATGTGGGAGTCCAGCATCTTTAACCACCACACCACCTGCTGGCCCTACCTACAGGCAATTCTAAGTTTGCATGGATTCCTTTTCTACTGTTCCTTATTCACCTAATTTCTTTTCTAAGAAAATTTCCCTGTTTCTCTGCCCCATCTCAGGCTGAATTATGCACCTCACTGTGCTTCAACAGCAACCTATATATGCATGTCTGATCAACCCACTATTGTTTTACATCCCATATAATATGGAGATAAATACGCTATCATCTATATGCAGTTCTGAGCACAGTGCCAGGCACAAGAGAGATATATATTACAAAATAAAGTGGTAACTGTTCATCAGAATAGAGAAATGGAGTAGAAATTTCACTGAGTCTTTTTGACTATTCCAAGGTCCCCAAAACCTTGGTACAGTAGATGAGTGCAGTTTAGTTAACTGTCATCAGCGTTCTCTATTAATAATTTGTTAAAATTTTTATAATTACGGACACAGTCTTTTTCTGATTTAATTTGCATTGCTTTGACTATATAGTTTCTTTTACTGTATTAACTAGAGTACACTTTTGTTTCAAGTTTATTTTAAAGTATCTTAATAGAAAGTGCAAATTTTTTAGATTAGCCTAGGCACTAAATAAAAAGGAAACTGACATTTTATTTCCTATTATGTCTATTACTATTTCCTTTAATACTATAGTCCTATAATACTTTATTTCCCATTATAATGTGTAGAAAATATTATCTTATTTAATTCAATCCTCATTTTACAAAACATAAGGACACTAAGGTCCAGAGAGGCTAAATATAATTTAAGGGCATACCGTTCTGTGTGATAATGTGGAAAAGTGAGATTTCAAACTCTCTATATAGCTACAAATTTCATGTTCTTCCCTCTTACAAAATGATATATTACAAAACACCTGGGAACAGCTAATTGAAAAATAAAGACCTATATACAATGTACTTACCTTTGAAAAACTTTAAGAAGATTAAAAAAACTGCATTAAATTGTACACACTCAGCAAGCTACTTTATACACACAAATACATTAACTGAACCTCCATTGAAGTTAAAACATTAAATCAAATCATTTTTTAAATCGGATAAGAGTAATATTTTAGTCTATGTTTAAACTGCTTAATATAAATAGTTTATACACATACTACCTTCTTTTGAGCAGCTTCCTTCTTTTTCTTGTCGTCTTTTTTCTTTTTCTTTTCTTCCATCAACTGTTCTTCTTCTTGCACTAAATCCCTGAACCACACAGTTGCAATTAACTTTCCCAAAATGTATTAAGAAATAAAAGTAATGTTGCATACAGGTTCATTATCACTCTTAGTAAAAGTAAACATAGCAAAATATTCTCTTATTGCTTACTGAAATAAAACACAACTTGCAACCTAAATCTAACTATACAGTCACTATATACTACACAATTCACTTTTCTTTAATAAGGTACATACAAGTAGTAGAGCTTTAATCTTAATGTCATACCAAATAAGACAACCTAAAATTAGCAAATCTTATGTTGGGAAACAAGCAATTCCCTCCAAATCTAGAATGAAACCAGTATCGTGCAAGCTGCAGTTAACTTACTATTGACCCCAAACATCAATTGGTAGCTAACGGCAATGCTTGAGACCTCCCTATAGTCCTCCCCTGCGCAGGTTATCTGAGAGTGTGGCTTTTCTTGCTCTAAACAGCTTTGTAAAGAATTTTAGGACACAAGTTATTCACAGATGATTTGTATTTCAGCATTATAATTGTGGATTCTATAAACATTTGATACTATGAACTCTTGGAAAACAATCCATAATGTACTTTTAAAAAATTTTTTTGGTGGGACCAGCAGTTAGTGTAATGGCTATGTCATTGGACTCCCATGTAGTCGACCGTGGTTCAAGTCCTGGACCCAGTGGCTTAAACTCACGCCGGGTGCATATGCGTGCGTGCGTGCGTGCGTGCGTGCCTGCGTGCCCAAGATCCGGAAAGGAGAAAGGAGGAGAAGCGATTGTGGCATAGCCATCTCCCCTGGGGGGTGATTTCTCGCTTTCTGTCTCTCTGTCTCTGTCTTTTCTGGCGAGCCCTACAGCAAAAACCTCTCCAAAAAAATTGGTTTTTGGTCATAGGGCATATGCTCTCGCCAGACAGAGAAAAATCACTCCCCAGACGGATGGCCATCCCTCAATCCCTTCTTCTCCACTCTCCTCTTAGGATATTTGAGCATGCACACATGTGCCCAGCGTGACTTTCACACCACCAGGTCTGAGGTCCATCACCTTAACCACTATGTCACTTGTTGGACCCAAAAATGTACTCTTTACGTAAGTTTGTTTAATTTAAAAATCTCAAAAGCTCAGGGCCAGCAAGTGGCATGGTTGTTAAGGTGCTGGGCTACCACATGATCAACCATGGTTTGAGCCCCAGACCACGTAGCTTGAGTATCATGCTGGGTGCATGTGTGTGTGTGTGTGTGTGTGTGTGTCCCAAATCCTGACAGAATGAAGAAAAAGGAATTGTAGTATGACCATCTTCCTGTGGAGTAATTTCTCACCTTCCCTCTCTCTGTCTCTGTCTCTAGCCTGTGAATGCACATATGGCAAAACACACACACACACACAAGTAGCAAACCAACAAACCAAACTCAAAAGCTCAATGTTGTCAACAGAGCCTCTGGCTTAAGATTTCAAAATGATAGACTAGGCAGTCATACTTGCCTGTTCTTATACCTCTCTCACACTGCAATTCAGGGGAAAAGGGTAACTAAATTCAGAACCAATGAATAAACAAAAGCAAAGAAAGCCACACCCAATAATAAACAGTAGAAAAGTCTTCAATAAATGTACGTGCTCGCCTTTATGGTGGCGAAGCTCCAGGACCAGAGCAAAAACTGCAGAAACAGGCGAAGAGTGAAAAGACTGCCTGAAGAACAGAAAGACCACAGTTACTCAACCCCAGCCACAGGGCCAACAGGTACCCTTACATCTACATAACAACAGGTAGCAGGTACTTCTGAATCCAGTCTAAAACCAGAAGTACTCTCTGCCCCTTACTGGAGGCTACAGATACTCCATCACACCCTAAAGTGAAGCCTGCCAATGTGGAGGCTCCTCAAAGATCTATAAATATATAGCACACACACACACACAAAGCTCCACTTCAACACTCCTACTCAAGATAGGAATCTAACAGGTAAAGAAATCTATACAGAAGTGGACGAAACTTCAGCTACCTACAATACTCACCCTAGAGTCTACAACTTAAACAAACTTATTCATAATACTGATAAACCCAAAGTCACCATGTACCTGAAGAAAACCATCACACACAAAGAAAATACCTATGTTTACTCTGGAAAAGCTTTTCAGAGGGAACACTGAGTATCAAAGCAGACAAGGAGAACATGAATCAAACAGAGAAACTGAAAATCATTTATTAAAGCTGGAACACACATGGCATGGCGATGTAGCAGAAGATGAAATGAACATTGGCAAGTACATAGGAAACTAGAAGGGGTGCTACAGGTGCATTGCAGTGAGATTAAACAAAATGTAAATCGATTTGGCTGATGGAAGAGACAGAGCAGGTACGGTAGACAGTATAATAATAATAATTCATGGTAATTTAGTAAAGTACATGACTGTTACCATCTGTTAAAGGCTGTAAGAAGCAAGGCTGGCCATACAGTGCAGTGGTTAAACAATGTGTGGGGATGGGGGGCTGGATCCCACACAGACATCTGGGGTTCAAATCTCTGTCCTACAATATAACTGGGAGTACCCAGTATCCTGACATGATGAAGAACTGAAAGAAGGACTGGGGAGTATGCATGCTCTCTCTCTTCACTAATAAAGGAAAAAATACTTTTTTAGAAGTAGGAAGAAGAGTATGATAACTGTTGCTATATTTCATTGTCATTTTATTACAAGTACAACTGTCATGTGACTAGTGGAGTAACATTAACAGCTGGGTGCCAACTGTAACCAGCATTCTATGAGGGAGGCAGTTAAGAGTGAATAAGCTCACCCTCATCAAGACATACAGACACAGCATATGAGAGCAGCAGGGTAAAATTAGTAGACAAAAAAACCTCTTTAGTAAGTGGTGCTGGAAAAACTGGGTATCCACCTGCAGAAAAATGAAACTGAATCCCCCTCTTTCACCATTAACAAAAATCAACTAAAAATAGATCAAAGATCTGAACCTAAGACCTCAAACTATAAAACTACTGGTGGGGAAACTGGGAGCCACTGGGGTAAGCAAAGACTTTTGAAATAAGACTCCCAAAGTACAGGCAATAATTCCTAAAATAGATCAGTGACACTGTATCAGATTAAGAAGTTTCTGCATGGCAAAGGACACAGTAAAATTAGTGTGAATCAACAACCCTCAGAATGGGAGAATATTTTTGTAAATTATGCCTCAAATGAGGGACTGATAACCAGAATACACAGGGAACTCAAGCAGCTTACCCGATAAAAAAGGATTAATCCAATTAAAAGTTGGGAAAATGAACTGAACAAAAACTTCTCTAAGAAAGGCATACGAACAGCTGGGGACCAGCAGGTGGCATGGTGGTTAAGGCCCTGGACACTCCTACATGGTTGATCACAGTTCGAGTCCCAGACCTGGTGGCTTGTTTTCTCATTTTCCCTCTCTCTCTCTGTGTATCTCTCTCTGATAATTAAAATAAATGAATGAATAAAGTTAAATAATTTTTTAAAAGACATACAAACAGCCAAAAAGCATATGAGGAAATGCTCAACATCCTTCATCATAAGGAAAATGCAGATTAAAACCATAACGAGATACCACCTAACGCATATCAGAATGGCGAAGATTAAAAATACAAAAAGTGATTAAGTGTTGGCGGAATCATGGTGAAAGGGAAACTCTCTTACACTGTTGGTGGGAATGTAAGTTGGTCCAGCCACTGTCAAAAACAATATGGAGTTTTCTCAAAGATCTACACATAGAACTAACATTTGATCCAGCAATCCCACTTCTTAGTATCTACGCAAAAGACAGGAGAATGCTCAGTGGGAAAAGTGCTTGCACATCAATGTTTATTGCAGCATTATTCATGATCACTAAGATACAGAACCAATCCAAATGTCCACAAACAGATGAACGGACTGAAAAAGTGTGGCACATATACTCTATGGAATACTATTCAGCCATAAAAAAGCAGGACCCTAGCATTTGATAGAAAGTGGCCAAATATGGAGGATTTATTGCTGAGTGAAGCAAGCCAGGCTATGAAAGAAAGATATTATATATAGACACTTAATATATACCAACTATCCCTACTCTATGGTAGAGATTGAAATATTGGAAAGCATAAAAGCAGGGAAAATAAGTGTGGATGCTGAAGACAGTGTGGAATAGTGGGGGGGGGGGTAAGAGGCAAGAGTACAGAGAAGGACAGCACAAGAACAAATAGAGGGGCATGACATTTGTGGGACACAGAAATGGTTTATTACCTGTTGATGATAACATGTATAGTATTCTCAACTTGACTGGTCTGAGAAGTATTTCATGTTAAATAAATTATCCTTACAAGCCAAACTTGTATAGTGACTGAATGTTTAAAAAAATAATAAGGAGAATAAATAATAGGGAACCAGCAGTTAGCGTAATGGCTATGTCGCGGGACTCCCACATAGTCAACCGCGGTTCGCGTCCCGGACCCGGTGGCTTAAAACTCACGCTGGCGCGTGTGCGTGCGTACCTAAGATCCCAAGAGGAGAATGGAGGAGAAGGAATTGCGGTGTGACCATCCCCCCCGGGGGATGATTTCTCGCTTTCTGTCTCTATGTCTATGTCTCTGTCTGGCAAGTGCACGCGTCCTATAGCAAAAACCTCTCCAAAAAAAAAAAAAGAATAAATAATAATAACGATAACCTGAAATAAAATGAAAAGCTACTGGGAACCAGCAGTTAGCGTAATGGCTATGTCACTGGACTCTCACGTAGTCGACCGCGGTTCGCGTCCCGGACCCGGTGGCTTAAAACTCACGCCTAGCGTGTGTGCGTGCATGCCCAAGATCCCGAGAGGAGAATGGAGGAGAAGGGATTGCGGCGTGACCATCCCCCCTGGGGGGTGATTTCTCGCTTTCTGTCTCTATGTCTCTCTCTGTCTGTCTGGCGAGCGCACGCACCCTATACCGAAAAAATCTCCCCCCCCAAAAAAAAAATAAATAAATAAAATTTTAAAAAAGCTATTTGATGATGATGTGGATAGTAATGTTTTTGTTTTGACTAATATGTGTAGTAATTGTGCTAGAAAAAGAAATGCTATACACTGTAAAGATATGTGATTAACTGTAATATAAAAAATGTAACAACAAAAAAATTAGTAAACAAAGACACCTGATGCCAATAGATGGTATAATAGTTACACTGTTGGACTCTAACATGGTCGACCACAGTTCAAGTCTTGGACCCAATGGCTTGAAACTCATGCCAGGTGTGTGTGTGTGTGTGTGGGTGTGTGTGTGTGGGTGTGTGTGTGTACATGCTCAAGATCCCAGGAGGAGAATGGAGGAGAAGAGACTGTGGTGTGGCCATCTCCCCTGGGGATGATTTCTCATTTTCCTCTCACTGTATCTCTCTCTCTCTCCAGAGAGCACACACACCATAAGGCAAAAACCTCAAGGAGAAAAAAAAAAAAAACACAAGAAAATTAACTTATTCCATGTTACCTTACCAGTCCTGAGAAATGCAGAATTCAAGAGCAAAAGCTTATTAGCTCTGACTACTAAACCTCCTTTAGCCTCAGTTTCTTCATATAAAGTTGGGGCTAAGTGGTCAAATACGTTCTCACGTCATAGTATTTTTATAAGGAGTGGATGAGGAATACTTACTTAGTGGAGTGCTTGCAGGAAGCACTCAAATGTTCAAACATGAACTCAACTCAACAATTCTCAACAACACATACAAAACTCCTTTTAAGCTATGTGTGCCAAGACATTTATAAATACTTATTATGTAGAAACACAGGGCATCTTCAGCACTTTTCCTCACATTTTCCTATAATTTAAAAAATAACCTTCTCTGACCATCCATATCATATTATTTTTAAGAGAGAGATTTTTGCTATAGGGCATGTATGCTTGCTGGAAAGACAGAGAAAGAGAGAAAAAGTAAGAAATCACTCCCTGTGGTGATGGTCCCTTCTCCATTCTCTTGAGATTTTGGGCATGCACACACATGCACCTGCCGTGAGTTACAAGCAGCCAGTTCCGGGACTTGAACCACAATCAGGCATAAGGAGTCCAGTGGCTTAATCACTATGCCACCTGCTTGGCACTGATTTTTTTTTTTTTTTTAAATTACCAGAGGGTGCATGTGCTTGCAGGAGAGAAAGAAAGCACCTGCCAACAGAGTGCAATCACACCACAATCCCTTCTGCATTTCTCCATCCTGTCAGGATCTGAGACATGCATGTACATGTGCCTAGCATGTTTTTCAGGCAGAGACTCAAACCATGCAGTTAGTCATGTGGTACTCAGCCCCCTTAATCACTAGGGCTATGGGGCCAGCCCTGTGTCATGTAATTTTACTCCATGACATGCCCCTTCACTATTTATCTGTATTTTTTCCTTGCTTTCTCAAACTTCATTTTAAGGCTTTTAGATGCAGTCAGAGCAAGTTTTCCTCTCAAAAACATTCTCCTTAGTACTTAAAAGATGTGCCCATATTACACTATTGGCTGATACCGTAAGCACAGGGAAGGAAAGTTCTGTTCAACACCATCATCACAGCCAACTAATCATGCTTTTTCCCACTTCTTCCCCTTCAGAAAGCCAACTGGAAAAAATATATATTGTACCACCTGTGCCCAAACACTTTAGCTTCCAGGATTTACATTCTAGGATTTAATCATCTAAGATATTTAACTGTGCTGTTTACCATATCTATTAAAAAGAACAAGGGTTGATGGATTTGATATGTCTAAGTGGTCCATCATGCCTGATATATACCCCACAAAGATAACATTCCAGTTAGCAATCAACCATCCCTTGAGGGCTCATAGCAGGACACCTTGTATCTATAAATTCTGTGAATCTGCCTCATTGCTCTATAAAAACGGGACTCCTCAGTCCAGTCAGTAGCATGGTGGTTAATATGGCTCGATCCCACATGGCCATCCATGTGATTGGAGTCCCAGACAGAGCAGCTTGAAGAAAATGCCAGGCATACCCAAAGCCTCAAAAGGAGGGAGAGATGAAAAAGGGACTGCAGTATGGCTGTGCCCCATGGAGTGTGTGTGTGTGTGGGGGGGGATATTCTTTCACTTTCTATCTCTCCCTCTCTCGCAAGTACACATGCCCTCTAGCAAAATTTTAATAAGGAAATAAATAACTGGACTCCTCTTTTATCAGAACTTGGTATTTTTATTTACTTATGCCCTTTATCTCATCTATAAAGCCTTTGCAGTAGTTTCTAAGAATCAGTAACACCGAAAGAACTTTCTAGGAAGATGGAAATGTTCTCTAACTTGGAGTGGCAGTTATATGAACGTACACAAGTGTCAAATCATTCACTTCTATATGCATGTGTGAAATTTACTGTATATAATCTATCTCAAAGTTGGTTTTAATACACAAAATGAGGAGGTGCAGTATTTGGATTACAGAAAATAAACAAATCAAGATTAGAATGGGGAGCCGGCAGGTGGCATGGTGATGAAGGGCGCTGGACTCCCACATGGCCTACTACAGTTCAAGTCTCGGACCTGATGGCTTGCTTTCTCTCTCTCGCTCGCTCACTCTCACTCACTCACTCTCTTACTCACTCACTTTCACTCTCTGTCCCTCTCTGGTCAAATTAAAACAAATAAATAAAGTTAAACAAAATAATTCTTTTAAAAAAAGATTAGAATGGTATATACCACATAGAATTTTTTAAGACAACCTTCAAAAATTGCTGTCTTCCAGTAACCAATACAAATCATTTGCTTGTACTGACCAGGAATGAGTTTTCTTAATAGCAAGCAATGACAGCCTTTTCAACAGTTAAATCTAGTTTTTTAGAAAACCTTCTCTCACCAAGTCAAAATCTACTTCCCTATAACTACCACTCACTGATCCTATGAACCTAGGAATGAAAACAAACCTGAGTGATTAAAACGTTGTAGTAACTATGCTGGGCACTTTTATTTTTATCAATGTAATTTTTTTTTCTCATTTAATTTTTATCTTTTTTATGACAGGTAAAAATATTTCCCTTTTACAATGAAACTAAAGCTCAGAAAGGTTAAGTGACTTGGTCAAGGTCATTTAACTAGTACAGGACAGAATTAAGATCTGGGAGCTGGCAGGTGACGTGATGATTAAGAGTGCTGGACTTCCACATGGTTGACCACGGTTCAAGTCCTGGACCTGATGGCTTGATTTCTCACTTTCTTTCTCTTTCTCTGGTCAAATAAATAAATAAAGTTAAATAAAAATAAATAAATGATTAAAATTCTGGTTCTCAAAATTACGTCTTCCCTTTTTCCATACACCATGGCATCTCCCAAAGTAAAGCACTAGCTCTCTTTCAGAAGCCACAGAGGACAAATTATTTTCCATCAGACATGTTGAGAGAGAAATCCCCCCAGGCTGTATGCCTCCACAATCCTTTTATAAGAACCCTTTTAACAGAATATACCACAAGACACACAAAATATTAGAATTCCAAGAATCATGGGTGCGTAATTACTAGCAAAAAACAGCAAAAGTATCAAGGACTACAAAGTCATTGGTTTTTAAAATCATTTACTTAATTTTATTCATTCATTCATTTATTTAAATCTCACTAGAGAGAGAGAGACAGAGATAGGGAAAGTGAGAAAGCAAGCCACCAGGTCCAAGACTCAACCATGGTCGGCCATGTGGAAGTGTCTAACACCTTAACTACCATACCACCTGCCTGCCCCAAAAGCCACCAAGAGGGTTCCAAGCATTGATTATCAGTACTTTTTTTTTTTTTTTTTTTTTTTTAATTTTGTGAATGTGAGAGTGATGTGGGAGAAACTACTGAGTAGATCACAACTAGTGAATAGCTGGTAAGGTCCCACATTTGAGTAGTTTGATAAGTTTTAAAGGAAAAAACAGAGTGATCGCTAGAAAGCTATCAGAAATTAACAAATTTTCTGTCCTTAAACAAAATCATGAAAAGCGCAAGATGCAGGACAGAGTACATAGTACGCTGTGATCTGTATAAAAAACAAAAAGATACATCTTCATATCTGCCTGTATGTCTATAGATATGATGCTGAAAAAATGTCTAATAATAATAGTATTTATAGGGCAGGTAGAACTAGGAAGATGGGGACGAGAGGAAGAGAAATCTCTCACTATCTAACCCTTCTTATACATTTAGATTTCTGAACCATGTGAATAATAAATGTTCAAAACATTAATTTTTCTCAGTTTTAAAAATAGTAAATGAGTAAATACAGAAATACACATTAAATAAGAAATCCAAAAATTAAAAGGCTGTCTGTTTCTGCTTTGCTGGGAGATTCTGTCATGAATGTACACCATATATTGTTAGGTATCTTTTCTCTATCTACTGAAATGGTAAATGATTTTTGTCTTTTGATCTGTTGATATAAACTGCTTCAATGGATTTTCTAATGTCGAACAAGGCTTTCATTTGATAGTATAAAAACAACTCAACATTATTTTTTAAAGAAATTACTGGATTTTGTTTTCTAATAAAAGAAAATCAAAAGGCAAATTAAAACTGTAATGACAAACCATTTTTTACTAATTTTATTGGCTATAAAAAGGTCCCAGAGCAATACTATATGATGTTAATAAGGATGAAAGTTGAGAGAGAACTCTTACATTGTCAGAGGGAATGATAACTACTAAGATCTTTTGGAAAGTATGACGGTAACAGTTTTAACAATTATAATTACACATATTCTAACCAGCTGCCCTATTTTTGAGAATTTATCTTATGGTAATAAAGTACTAGTACTTAAGACGATGTACATATGAAATTTCACTAAGGTTCACAAGGGCTGAAAAGCAGAAATACTTAATGCCCATCAATTAAAAACTGTATCATGGCATAACATACTGAAAAGAAACTGATCTCTGTACTGATCTGAGGGAACGTTCCTAACATACTGCTAAATTAAAAAAAAAGCAAGTTCCAGAAATGTGAACAATGCTATTCCATATTAGTTTTTTCTTTTTAAGTTATATGTCTTCATACTGATGTAATGCTGTTACATAAACGTAAGAGAAAGAGATGGGGAAATACCCTTCTGCTAAAAACAGAAAATACCAGAGTGACCTCAAAATTGGCGCTAGAATCTAGATATATATTTTTCTAATAAGTACATCTGCGGGGCCAGTTACTGCACTGTTATGGTAACTAAGGAACTGGACTCCCTCATGGCTGACCATGGTTCAAGTGCCAGACCCAGTGTCTTGAAAATCAAGCTGGGCACATGTGAGTATGTGCCCAAAATCCTGAGAAGAGCACAGGAAGACTGTGGCATGACCCACCCACCCCCCCACTCCCCAACCCCCCGTGGGTGATTTCTCACTTTCCCTCTCTGTCTGTCTCTGGGGAGCACATGTGCCCTACGACAAAACTTAAAAAGTACATCTGGGGGCTGACAGGTGGCATGGTGGTTAAGGCACTGGACTCCCACATAGTCAACCATGGTTTGAGTCCCAGACCTGATGGCTTGCTTTCTCACTTTCCCCTCTCTTTTTCTCTCTGGTCAAATTTTTTAAAATAATAATGAAACTAAATAAAATAAAATTTCATTAATTTTAAAATTTTTAAAACATCCATCTGTAATTTGAAGAGTTACAGTAAGCACACATTACTTTTCTAATTTAGTTTTTAAAAAAATGTTTAAAGCACCATTGGTTTAGGATGTGCTTTCACTACTCTAAATCCCACTGCCTCTCCTGCTCTTGAAAAAGAGAAAATAGGGCTGGCAGGTGGTGTGGTGATTCAGGGGCTTGAGATCCACATGGTCAACCATGGTTCAAGCCCCAGACCTGGCAGCTTGTTTTCTTACTTTCCCTCTTTCTCTCTCTGGTGAAATTTAAAAAAAAATAATAATAATGATGGTGATGATGATGATAAGTAAAACTAAATAATTCTTAAAAAGAGAAAATAGGGGCCAGCAGGTGGTGTAGTGGTTAAGGGTGCTGGACTCCCACGTGGCCGACTGCGATTTGATTCCCGGACCTGGTGACTTGCTTTCTCACTTTCACTCTCTCTCTTTTACATTCTGTCCCTCCCTGGTCAAATTATAATAAAGTTAAATAAAATAATCCTTTTTAAAAAAGCGAAAAAATGAAACAAGATTGACAAAAAGTTGGTAACTACTGAAAATGAGTAGTATGTATAAGCAAGCTCCTTATTGTTTTATTTTTATGTATGTTTGAAATTTTCCATAATAAAAGACCTAACAACAACAACAACAACAAAGTCACAGCCCCTGCACCAATGATTAAAGGCAACAAGATGGGCCAACAGTCCCAGGAGGCAGGAAGAGGAAGAATAAGGCAAGGCCCTAGAAAGGCAGCAGGATAGGCCTTGGAGCTAGAATGCCCCTCCTACTTGGGCATTTCCAGATGCTAGATAGTCAGTTTCTCCTACACTCCCACTATGAATATCGTTAAAATTATCCCCTTCCAAAGGATACTCTTGAATACTGCTGCTGTAGGTATGGACTGGCACAATGCCCTCTGATGAGCAATTTGCAAGTGGTTAATCATAATGAAATTTTAAATGTCACTATCATATCAATTGCGATCTAAAGAAACTGTGCAAAGACAGATACTATAAAATGAGGTACTGGACCAGCAGATGGTGTAATGGTTAAAACGCTGGACTCCAGCTGGATCATGTAGTTGATTGTGGTTGAGTCCCAGACCCAGCGGCTTAAAACTCACACTAGCGTGTGCGCGTGTGTGTGCGTGCGTGCCCAAAATCCTGAGAGGAGAATGGAGGTGAAGGGAATGCAGTAAAGGGAATGTGATGTGGCCATCCCCAGCAGGAGGGTGATTTCTCCCTTTCTCTGTCTCTCTGGTGAGCGTACATGCTCGATAGCAAAAAAACTCTCTAAAAAAATAATAATAAAAGATACTATACCGATCTAAGCCTCTACAAAATGAATAATGCAAAAGAGAACACTATAAAATGATAACCCAAAAGCCAAACGATAGGTTAAGAGTTAAACCATGATGCCATTACACAGTGTAATACTACACAACACAACAATTTTCAAAGCAGGGGTGGAGATAGCGGGGGGAGCTGAGGAAAGAGGAAAGTGAGGAAGATTCCCACGGTATGTAAAAAACTTAAGAGTTATTAGCAAAGCAGGTCAGAAAATTGCAAGGTTGTGGGCCAGCAAGTGGCGTGGATATTAAGGCACTGGATCTTATGCGGCCAACTCTGTGGGTCAAGTTCCAGATCCAGCAGCTTGAGAATCATGCCAAGTGCATGTGTACACATGTCCAAAATCCCAAGAAGAGAATGGAGAAGGGACTGCGGGGTGGCCACCCCCCGCCACCTCCCGCCAGGATGATTTCTCACTTTCACTCCCACCAACTCTGTGTCTGTCTGGCGAGCACAAGCACTCTACAGCAAAAACTTCTAAAAAATAAAAATTTTAAAAAGGAATTGCAAGGTTGCCCCTCGGCAAATGTCAGGCAACGTAGATTTCAGGAAGAATCACACCATTACCTAACTGATATGAGTAGCTGACTAGCCTGGAAATGTTTATATAACAATACGGTTTATGCTGAACATCTGCTTTCTTTCTGGGAATATGGAATTTTGGTAAGTGCCAGGCAGAGGTCACCTCCAGGATAAGCTTCTGGTAGAAACCCTGGACACTGAATTTCTTATGAGTTCCCTTGGCAGGTAATTTCAAATGCTATTACAAATGGGTGCTGGAGAAATTAAGCACAGAAACAGAACCTTTGGAAGCTTACATTTAATATCCCCCAGACTTTGCCCCATGTGCCTTTTTCCTTTGTGAAATTTTATGTCACATCCTTTTGCTGCACTAAATCATAGGTATGAGTACAACTACAGGCTGAGTCCTGTGAGTGTCCAAGCAAATTGTAAAACCTTAACATGTTCTTGAGGATTCTGACAAACAAAGCTTTACCGGGAAAAAAAAAAAAAAAAAAGGAAAGAAAAAGAAAATCTCTAGGACACACTGTCTAGTCAAAAAAAGAAAAAGAAAAGAAAAAAAAAATCAAAGACCAGATCAACAGATCAGTTGTCAGAAAAAAGGAAGATCTGGGATCAGCAGGTGGTGTGATGGTTAAGGCGCTGGATATTCCCACATGGCTGACCACGGTTCGAATCCTAGATCTGATGGCTTGCTTTCTTACTTTCTCTGTGTGTGCATGTCTCTCTTTGGTCAAATTAAAAAATAAATGAATGAATAAATAAAACTAAATAAATACTTCTTTTTTTAAAAAAAAAAGAAAAGGGAACCAGCAGTTAGCGTAATGGCTATGTCGCTGGACTCCCACGTAGTCAACCGCGGTTCGTGTCCCGGACCCGGTGGCTTAGAACTCACGCCGGGCGCGTGTGCGTGCGTGCCCAAGATCCCGAGAGGAGAATGGAGGAGAAGGGATTGCGGCGTGACCATCCCCCCTGGGGGGTGATTTCTCGCTTTCTGTCTATATATCTCTCTCTGTCTGTCTGGAGAGCGCACGCGCCCTAGAGCAAAAAAAAAAAAAAAAAAAAAAAAAAAGGAAAATCTCACTTTAAAAGTACATGTTTTCCATGAAAAAGGGAGCAGAAAGGAATAGAGCTCAAGGTATCCACTGAACAAACTAATCTCTGCATGTAAAATTATTTAATAATTTATACAATTTGGGGGGCCAGCAGGTGGCATGGTGGTTGTGGTGTTAGACTCCCATATGGCTGACCACGATCCGAGTCCCAGACCTGGTGGCTAGTTTTCTTGCTTTCCCTCTCTTACTCTGTCACTTTCTGATGACCACAGCAAGTTAAATAATAATAAGTAAAATAAATAATTCTTTAAAAAAGAAAAAAAATAATTTATACAATTTTTAATCACTCAACCAATGAGCCTATACTTTGTCCTATAAGCTTAAACTCACACCGGGCATGTGTGTGTGCGTGTGTGCCCAAGATCCCAAGAGGATAATGAAGAAGAAGGGATTGTGGCATGGCCATCCTCCCCTCGGTGGGTGATTTCTTGCTTTCTGTCTCTCTGTCTCTATCTTTCTGGTGAGTGCACACGTCCTATAGCAATAAAATAAAATTAAAATACTTAATCATGACAGGAGAATGGAAAGAAAAGAGGACAAGAGAAAGGGTGGTCGCAATGTGTATTTCTAGAAAGTTTAGCTTCGGAAAACGTGGTAGCAAAGAACTGGCCTATCTTTCTCTAAAGAATGAAAAGAAAACAGGATATGAATAGGCAGTAGTAAGGATCCAGATGACACATAATTTGGATACCTTCAAAAAGAGTAAGGCTGGGAACCAGCAGTTAGCGTAATGGCTATGTCGCTGGACTCCCACGTAGTCGACCGTGGTTCGCGTCCTGGACCCGGTGGCTTAGAACTCACGCTGGGCGTGTGTGCGTGTGTGCCCAAGATCCCGAGAGGAGAATGGAGGAGAAGGGATTGCAGCGTGACCATCCCCCTGGGGGGTGATTTCTCGCTTTTTCTGTCTCTCTCTGTCTGTCTGGCGAGCGCACGTGCCCTATAGTGAAAACCTCTCAAAAAAAAAAAAAAAAAAAAAAAAAAAAAGAGAGCAAGGCTGAGCTTGAAAGGGGCTTCCACAAGCCCCATATTTTGAGCAATAAATAAATAACACTGGCTGACTGCAGTGGCACATACAATACTCCACAATGCTGAGGTCAAAGGTCCCATGTTTGCAACCTGAGGTCTCCCTGTGCATGTTGAGTGAGCAGGTGCATGCCTGTGATACTGGCTGGCTGGGGGATGGATTACATCCAACAGCATGAAAACTGCTAGAAGTGTCTCCATCTCTCATGAATAAATAAACTTTTAAAAAATAAATAAGTAATATTAATAAAGGATTATAAAAGGTTAAATAAAATAAGAACCCACAAGTCCACACTGATACTAATAAATGAATGCGTGAGTCAGTGAATGAGAAGGGATGGTCTTACAGTCAAGAATATTGATAAGAAACAAGATATTTACAGGATCTTCAAAGAATATCTCAACAAAAGGAAAAACACTAACTTTACAGTGGTCAAACTTGACAGATACAACCTTAACTTAATAGTTGAAATCACCATCCCCAGTAGTGGGATAAAATGGACATTATGCACCTCTGGTACATACTGAGAAAAACACAACATTAGTTCTGCAATATTCTGGCCAAAAATTGCATAACCTGAATCTATCCTTACACAAACACAGGCTGAGGGGCAATCTACAAAATAATTAGCCTGGACTGTTCAAACACATCAAGGTCCTGAAGAACAAAGACTGAGTAATTGCTCCAGAATGCAGGCAAATAAACAAACACCAAACTCTAAATGCAACCTATGAACTTGAATCGAATTCCTGACCAGAAATTTTTTGTTTTGTTTTGCTCTACAGAGTATTTGTGAGAAAACTAGCCAAATTTGAATAAAGCCTGCAGATCAGCTATTAAGACTGCCAGTGTTACTTTCCCAATTTTGATAACAGTACTGTAGTTCCTAAGAAAATATCTCTAACCTAGCCACAGTAGCACATGCTGAACATTGCTCCTTGGCACATTCCTGTAGTCTCAGCCACTCATTCAGGAGGCTGAGGCAGGAGAAAACCAACACAGTGAGATCAATCTTTTATTTTTTTTAAGAGAGAGTCTTTTTGCTATAAGGGTATATGTGCTCACTGGAGAGAAAGAGAAAGACAGAGAGACAGAAAGGAGGAAATCATCTCCCGGGGGATGGCCATAACTTAATCCCTTCTCCTCCATTCTTGTCTCAGGATTTTGGGCATGCATACACATGTGCCCAGTGTGTTCGAAGCCACCAGGTCCGGGACTCGAACCATGGTCAACCATGTGGGAGTCAAGTGATGTAACCATTACACCATCTGCTGGTCCCAAGACCCAATCTTAAGAAACAAACAATTAAGTCAACCCGATGGTGTGGTAGTTAAGGTTGCTGGATTCCTCCCACGTCACCAACTACATGGTTCAAGTCCCAGACCCAGAGGCTTGAAAAATACACCAGGCATGTGTATAAGCCCAAAATCCCAAAGGGAAAGTGAAGGAGAAGGAACTGTGGTATGGCCATTCCCCTTAGGAGGTGCTTTCTCATTTTCTCTCTCTCCAATGAGTACATGTGCCCTGTAGTTAAAAAAAAAAAAAAAAAAAAAAAAAAAAAAAAAAAAACCTCAAACACATAAGAAAATGTCCGTAATTTTAGGAAATAAGTTTTCAGGAGTAGAGGGGCATCATGTCAGAAAGTTACTCTCAGATGGTAAACATAGTATGTATGCTAAAAAAGGGAATTTTGGGGGGACCAGCAGTTGGCGTAATGGCTCTCTGTCACTGGACTCCCATGTATTCGACCGCGGTTTGAGTCCCAGACCCAGTGGCTTAAACTCACACCTGGCACGTGTGCATGCATGCTCAAGATCCCAAGAGGAAAATGGAGCAGAAGGGACTGTGGCATGGCCATTCCCCTGGGTGGGTGATTTCTTGCTTTCTGTCTCTCTGTCACTGTCTTCCTGGCAAGCGCATGAGTCCCATAGCAAAAACCTCTCCAAAAAAAATATTTTAAGAAGGGGGAATTTTAAAGCAAATGTAATTAAATGTTAACATTTGAGAAATTAGGGTAAAAGATATCCAGGTAATCTATGTTCTATTCTTGCAGCATTTCTCTGCTTCTGATATTATTTTAAAATAAAAAGCTTAGGTTGAAGAAAGTTAGATTAGAAACTGAGAAAATGGGAACCAGCAGTTAGTGTAATGGCTATGTCGCTGGACTCCCACGTAGTTGACTGCAGTTCGCGTCAACCCGGTGGCTTAAAACTCATGCCGGGCGTGTGTGCATGCGTGCCCAAGATCCCGAGAGGAGAATGGAGGAGAAGGGATTGCAGCGTGACCATCCCCCCTGGGGGGTGATTTCTCGCTTTCTGTCTCTATGTCTCTCTTTGTCTGTCTGGCAGGCGCACTCGTCCTATAGCGAAAAACCTCTCCAAAAAAAAAAAAAAACGTATTAGGATGGCTGACTCTGCTTCTCTTTCTCTCTCTTTCTCTTTCTTACTTCCTCTCTCATGGAAAGGTAAATAAATAAACTTTAAAAAAAAAAAAAAAAAGAAATTGAGAAAATAACAGATATTCCACTATAAGGGCAGAAGCACTCTACAGTTTACACCATGCTTTGAAATATTATCCATTCTGAACATATATCCCTGAAACATAGAACTGGTATTATTCCTATTTGATAGTTACAGAAGCTGAAGTGACAAAATCTAAGTGACTTGTCAGATGTTACAAGGTTGTAGTAAGGCTGACCCAAAACCCAGTTTGCTAAATCTATCCACCTAAATCCTACTCTTCTGGAGCTTAACTTACTCATTCTTTCATAAATCTTTTCAACATTAAGGAAAGACAAACCTTATCTTTGAGCTGCAATTAATCATTTTCTAATTATGTTCTATGTTAATCTCAGTCTTTCAACTAGGACTGGTCTGGGGACAAAAAAACAATTCTACTTGTCTTGTACTACTTGGCACTGGGCACTCTAGATGCCAACTCCTACTTTCTCGACTTTAATATAACTCCGTATATAACTATGATGTTAACTCCCTAACCATTACCAAAATACATTCTTTCCTCATTCCTATCCACAGTCTACTTTCTCTTTTAAGAACCAATTTAATTCCAATCTTTTTTGTTTTTTTAAATGCCAGAGGGTATGTGTGCTTGCCAGAGAGAGACACAGACACAGAGATGGGGGCAGGGGAGACACCCCCAATCGGGCACAGTCACATCACAATTCCTTGTCCTCCATTTACCCACCCTGTCAGGATGTTGGCAATGCAGACACATATGTCCAACATATTTTTCAACTCACCAGGGCCAAGGCTAAAACTGCAGTCCGTCACGTGGGATCCACCTCCCTTCACCATTAGGACACAGGACCTAGCATGGGGGCAAGCAGGCAACAAGTCGCATCCAGCACCCAACATCCAGGCCATCTGCTTGCCCTTATCTCCTAATATATGAGAAGTCTCAAACTGTACCTCCCTTAACAGGTATTTATGATGATAAAATTAGGTAATACAGATGAAGTACTTAACACATGCATACAAGTATACACTAACTGTTAGCTTCAAGAAACAAGGTATAGAACTCTAAACCAGGCTGAGGCCAGGATACAAAGGCTGCAACCATAGAAGAGAGAGAACACAGTGGAAAACAGAACTGAATATATAAAAACAACTATTATAGCATAATGAGATGGGGGCCAAACAAAAATATAAGAAAAACAGAAACTATTAAAGTAATGACCCTTCTGAATACACAAATATCTTTAATGAAAGACTACCAAATCAAATACAGCAACGTATAAAAAGAACTATACAAGGGCTGGCCCAACGGTCTAGCTGTTAAGAAAGTTGGATCCCAAATGGCTCACAAGTCTGAATGCACTTAAAAGAAATTAAAAGAAAAATCAGTAAGGGCTAGCTGACACATCATGGTTGAGGGAGCTGAATTCCACAAACCAGACTACACAATTCAAGCCTCAGACCAGGAGACTTGAAAAACACACTGGGGGCATGTGGATATGTGCCCCAAATCCAGAAAGAGCAGAGTAAGGAGGAAAAGCACTGTGGTGTAACCACCCCCCAAGGAGGGTGACTTTTTTCTTAATTTTGCCAGAGGGTTTGTGCTAGATGGAGAGAAAGAAGGGTGAGAAAGCACCTCCTCCACACACAATGGTCCTATCATAAACCTCTATATCTCCTTTCAGGATTTTGAGTACACATGCACACAGGCCTGGCATTTTTTTCTTTTAGCGGTTTTTGCTATAGGGTGCGTGCGCTTGCCAGACAGAGAGAGACAGAGAGACAGAAAGCGAGAAATCACCCCCCAGGGGGGATGGTCACGCCACAATCCCTTCTCCTCCATTCTCCTCTCGGGATCTTGGGCATGCACGCACACACGCCAGGCGTTGAGTTTTAAGCCACCGGGTCTGGGACACGAACCGCGGTTGACTACGTGGGAGTCCAGCGACATAGCCATTACGCTAACTGCTGGTCCCAGGCCTGGCATGTTTTTCAAGCCACCAGGTCCAGGACTCAAACTGCACAGTTGGCCATGTGGGATCCAGCCACCTTCACCACCACACCACTCACCACCAACCAGCCTGAGGGAATGCTTTCTCCCTGCCCTAGTCAGGTGAGCGCATGTGCCTGTTGATAATTAAAAAAAAAATAGATTCTTTTAAAAAAGAAAGGACTATACACGTGAGATTTGCCCCAGGAATGCAAGGGTGGTTTAATATTAAAACAAAACAAAACAAAAAAACAATGTTAAAAGAATGAAGGAAAAAACTACATGATGATCTCAGTATATAGAAAAAAACACTCTATCATGACAAGACAGAAACATGCAAACTAGGAATAAAGGGAAACTTCCTTAAACTGATTAAGGTCATCTTTAAAAAGCCCACAGCTCATGTAAAATTTAATATTTAAGTTTTTTATTTTAAGATTAGTAATAACATAAAGTTGTTTGATCTTGCCACTTCCTATTCAACACTGTAAAGGTTATAGTAAACAAAATTAGGCAGAAAAAGAAAAATAAGATTGGAAAGGAAAATATAAAACTATTCACAGCTGACATGATATATATAGCAAAAGTCCTAACTAGTCCACACACATAAAGACTATTGAAACAACATAAGAAAATCAATGAGCCGACCCGCTACAACGTAGATAAACTTTGAAGACACTATCTAAGCTAAATAAACCAGTCATAAAAGGACAAATACTATATAATTCCATTAATGAGGTACCTAAAGTTATCAAATTCAAAGAGAGAGAATACACTGGTAGTTACCAGGGGCTGAATGGAGATGGGGTAGGGGACTTACTGTTTAATGGGTACAGAGTTTCAGTTTCACAAGATAAAAAATTGTGGAAATGGATTGTGGTGATAGATGCATGATAAAGTGAGCATACTTAATGCCACTGAACTACATTCTTTAAAATGGTAAAGATGGTTAATTGTACATTTCATCACAAATTTTGTGAGTTTTTAAAAATTATTTATTTAATTTACTATTGTTGTTGTTGTTGTTAGTTTAATTTGACCAGACTGAGAAAGTGAGAAAGCAAGCTGCCAGGTCAGGGACTCAAGCTACAGTCAGTTGTATGGGAGTCCAACTCTCCAACCACCATGTCACCTGTCAGCCCCTCTTGAGAGAAACTTTTGCTACAGGGTGTGTGTGTTCACCAGAGAGACAGACGATAACAGGGCGAGAAAAATCACCTCCCCCACAGGGTGATAGCCATGCTGCAAATCCCTCCTTCTCCATTCTCCTCTCAGGATTTTGAGCACACTCACATGTGTGCCTTGCCTAAGTTTCAAGCCACCAAGTTTGGGACTAGAACCACAGTCAGCCATGTGGGAGTCCAGTGCTTTAACCACTATGCCACCTGCTGGCCCTTTAATCACAATTTAAAAAAAAAAATTTTTTTAATCTATTGAATTCTGAGCCAGCCCATGACGTGACGGTTAAGGTGACTGTCCCACATGGCTGACTGCATGGTTGGAGTCTCAAACCTGACAGCTTGAGAAACACACTGGGCACGTATGTGTGAATGTCCAAAATACTGAAAGGAGGGGAAAATGAGGATGAGACTGCAACATGACCATTTCCCATGGGGATGCTTTCTCCTTCTTCTTTCCCTCTCCCTTCCTCTCCCCCTGGTGAACATACCCATCCTCTGAGGGGGAAAAACATTGGGTTTCTACACAGTAGCAATAAAATCCAAGAATTAAATCAATAGTACAATGGCATATGTGACACCATCAAAAGAGTAAAATACTGAGGGAATAAACTTAACAAAAGGACAATGTACAATGAAAACTGTACAACACATTTGAAAAAATTAAAGATCTAAGTAAATGGAAAAAATTCTATGCTCATGAAGGGAAGACTTAATCCTGTTAAGATGCAATACTGTCCAAAAAGATTTTTAGTTTCAACACACCTCCTATCATACTCCTGGGTGCATTTTCTGCTGAAATTATTAATAGCAAGCTGACCCCAAACGTCATATATTGGATTGCTGGAAAAGTCATAACCTATCTGGGACCAGCAGTTAGCGTAATGGCTATGTCGCTGGACTCCCACGTAGTTGACCGTGGTTCCCCGGTGGCTTAAAACTCATGCCAGGCGTGTGTGCGTGCATGCCCAAGATACCGAGAGGAGAATGGAGAAGAAGGAATTGTAGTGTGGCCATCCCCCCTGGGGGGTGATTTCTCGCTTTCTGTGTCTCTGTCTCTGTCTGGCGAGCGCACGCGCCCTATGGCAAAAAAAAAAAAAAAAAAAAAAACCTCTCCAAAAAAAAAAGTCATAACGTATTTTTTATTTTTGTATGCAAAACTGTGTCATGACTTTTCCAACAACCTAACAGAAATGCAAGCAAAATAGCCCGTGTTTTTAACCTATTACAAAGATACAGTAATCAAGACAATGTAAAATTGGCATAATGATAGAATAGAGTCCAGAAATAATTCCTTACATTATGATTACTGATCTTCAGCAAAGGTATAGTCTTTTCAACAAATGGTGCTCCAACAACTGGACAGTTACATAAAAAGAGTAAGGTTGGAGCCCTCAAATCACATTTTTAAATTAATTGAAAACAGATTACAGATCTAAATGTATGAGTTAAAACTATAAAAACTTTTAGAAGAAAACATAGCAGTACATCTGTGTGACCTTTGACTGGGTACCAATAGAACAAATGACAGAAAAAAATAAGTAAATTGAACTTAATAATATTTAAAATTTTTGTGCTTCAAGGACACCATCAAGAAAGTGAAAACAGGGAACCAGCAGTTAGCGTAATGGCTATGTCGCTGGACTCCCATGTAGTCGACCGCGGTTCGCGTCCTGGACCCGGTGGCTTAAAACACGCTGGGCGCGTGTGCGTGCGTGCCCAAGATCCCGAGAGGAGAATGGAGGAGAAGGGATTGCGGCGTGACCATCCCCTCTGGGGGGTGATTTCTCGCTTTCTGTCTCTATGTCTCTCTCTGTCTGGCGAGCGCACGCGCCCTATAGCAAAAACCTCTCCAAAAAATAAAAAGAAAGTGAAAACAGGGACCAGCAGGTGGTGTGGCAGTTAAGGCGCTGGACACTCCCACATGGCCAACCATGGTGCGAGTCCTGGACCTGGTGGCTTGCTTTCTCACTTTTCCTCTCTCTCTCTGTGTCTCTCTCTGGTCAAATTAATAAATGAATGAATAAATAAAAGTAAATAACTTAAAAAAAAAAGAAAGTGAAAATAGTACTCATAAGACTAGGAAAAAATATTTATAAATTATATACCATAAATTAATTAATTAACTTCACAAAGTTCATGCAAAATGGAATTAAAGTACTATTTTGTTGCAAAACAAAAAAATGGAAATCCATGCATAGGTTTTTCATAATATACATTTCCCATGAACTCTCTGAAGAGTCTCCCTTGTATAAAATAAGGTATTTGTATCTAACTACATAAAGAACTCTTACAACTCAATAATAAAAAAAATATATAACCCAGGCTGGCCCTATGGTCTAGTGGTTATGGCAGCTGGATCCACATAGCCAACCCCAGTTAAAATCCCAGTCCAGTGGCTCAAAAAACATGCTGGGCTTATGTGTACATGCCCCAAATCCCGACAGGATAGAAAAATGAAGGGATTACAACATGACCACACCCCATTGGGAGATGCTTTCTCTTTCTCTCGCCTTTCCATCTCTCTCAGGTGAGCATATTCACCCTTTGACAATTTAAAAAAGAAAAAAGAAAGAAAGAAAACATTATGCTAAATGAAAAATGACAGACACAAAAGAAATCGTATGTTCTATTTACAATGAAAAGTCTAGAAGAGGCAAATTCAGAGTGTCTGAAAGATTAGTGTTACCAGAGTTTAAGAGGAACAAATAGGGAGTAATTTTTATTAGGAATGGGTTTTTTGGGGGAGGAAGGTGTGAAAATGTTCTGGAATTAAATAGTGGTAATGATAGTACAACTTGTTAAATACATCAAACCACTGAAACATACAATGTACCCTTTAAAAAGGTAAATTTTATAGTATGTGAATTTTATCTCAATAAAGATGTTATAAAAAAATGAAAGAAAATGAAGGCTACATTTAGAGAAGGAGGATTTTGAGAACAAGGCAAGAAATGGAAAAGACAATACAAACAGAAAACAGGCGCCAAGCTTTAGTTCCAGGCTTTAGTTCCATTGGGAAGCCAGCAAAACATTTCTAAGAAATTCAGACTGACAGGCTCAGAACTGGGCTTGAAGATCATTAGCCTGCAGCAGTATAGGGAACGTACATTGTATGTCCTTTCTTTTACAAGGTAAAATTTTTGCTTATAAGCCTCACAATCTAGAGATTCACAAGTAGAATAATATATAAAACATATTTCTCTGATATCGTTGTATAGTCAATAACCAAAGAGGAGGCAATACTTTAAAATACATTTAAATCAGTGCATGTCTCACAATTTCCTCCTGTTTGTGCACGTATGTATTTTCGGGGATACTTTAAAAGAATAGAGGGAAGAAAGGACCAAAGTCAACAAAGTACAGATATTCTAACTATAAAAATATTTAGTATGGGAGCCAGCAGGCCGACCACATGGCCAACCCCATTAGAATCCTGGACCAGGTGGCTTGAAATTTATGTACATTGCAGGGAGGGGCAGCAGGTAGTATGGTGGGTAAAAGCGCTGGACTCCCACATGCCAACCATGGTTCAAGTCCTGGACCTAGTGGCTTCCTTTCTCACTTTTCCTCTCTCTCTCTGTCTCTTTTTGGTCAAATTGTAAAATAGTAATAAAGTTAAAATAAAATAAAATAAAATAAAATAAAATAAAATAAAATAAAATAATTATTAAAAAAAAAAAAAAGAAAAGAAAGAAAGAAATCATGTCTGGCATGCAAGCATGTGTGCCCAAAATCCCAAGAGGAGAACAGAGACAGGACTGTAGTGTGGCTATCCCCCCAGATGAGACGATTTCTCACTTTCTCTCTATGTCTCTGGTAGCACATGCACCCTATAGCAAAAAAAAAAAAAAAAAAAAAAATTGTGGCGGCCAATGACATAGTGATTAAGGTAGCTGGATCTCCCATGCCTGACTGCATGGTTTGAGTCATGGACCTGGCAGCTTGGGAGACATACTAGGCACATGTGCATGCATGCTCAAAATCCCAAGAGGAAAATGGAGGAAAAGGAATTGTGGGTTGGTCAACCTCCCTGAATGGTGCTTTCTCCCTCCCTCTCCTCCTCCCCTCAAAATCCCACAAGGAAAAAAGAGGAAAAGAGATTGTGAGATGGCCAACCCCCTGGGGTAGTAGTGCTTTCTCTCTCTAGCAAGTTCATGTGCCCTATAACAAATTACAAAAACATTTTCAAAATAAAAAAAATTCAGTTATCACTGCAGCTAAATGCTCCATAAATGCTCACTGACTGAAAATTACTAGGAAGAACAACAAAGCAAGTTAGTTGGTTTAATCTTGTTTGTTATTATACAAAATCCAATCAATCACTGTTTGCAGGAAATAGTTGCAGAGTTCAAAGTATAAAATTCTTCTACCAGGTTTCAATCTGTTTGAATATTCCATCTGAAATGGAAAGTTAGCTGAGTCATTGTCACATAATAGACTACTGCGAAAAATTCAAAATGTTGGGACCAGCTGTTGGTGTAATGGCTATGTCTTTGGACTCCCATGTAGTCGACCGTGGTTCAAGTCCCAGACCTGGTGGCTTAAACTCATGCCAGGCATGTGTGCGTGCGTGCCCAAGATCCCAAGAGGAGAATGGAGGAGAAGAGATTGTGGTGTGGCCATCTGCCCTGGGAGGAGATTTCTCATTTTCTGTCTCTCTGTCTGTCTTTCTGGCGAGCGTGTGCGCCCTATAGCAAAAAACTCTCCAAAAAAAATTAAAAATGTTTTTCCTAATTATAAGAATGGAAATGCGGGCCAATTAATGGTATGGTAATTGCGGTGGCTGGTGCCCCCATAACCGACTGTGCAGTTCAAGCCCCAGACCTGAAGCCTACCAGGTCCATGCGCATGTGTGACCAAAATTCCTAAATGAAAAATGAAGAAGAGGTTCCCACGTGGTCATCTGACCTGGGGTTTGCTTTCTCTAGGGGTGTTCCTTTCTCCCTCTCTCTCTCCCTCTCGGTGTCTCTACTTCAAGTGCACACACCCTGCAGCAAAAAAAAAATTTTTTTGAAAGATTTTTGCTATAGGGCACTTCCACTTATAGGAGAGACAAAGAGACAAAAGATGAGAAATCACTCCCCAGGAGGATGGCCACACCACAGTCTCTTCTCTTCCATTCTCCTCTTGGGACTTTGGGCATGCACGCACACATGTCTGGTGTGAGTTTAAGCCACCGGGTCCAAGACTCGAACCATAGTCGAGTACATGGCAGTCCAGTGACACAAACATTTATGCCATGTGCTGGTCCTGCCAATTTTTTTTAAGTAGAAAAAAAGTAGAAATGGTAGAATTTCAGGACCAGTGGATGTCACTGGACGCCCACATGGCCCACAGCGGCTAAAGTCCCAGACTGTGGATTAAAACTCACACTAGAACGTGTGTGTGTGTGTGTGTGTGTGTGTGTGTATGTGTTTGTGTGCGTGTGTGATTTTGTGCTTGCCCCAAATCCCAAGAGAATGGAGGAGAAAGGATTGCTACGTAGCCTCCACCACCCTGTGGGTGGTGGAGGGGACAATTTCTCACTTTCTCTCTGTCTCTCCAGCCAGTGCATACATCCTACAGCAAAAAAACTCTCTTAAAAAAAAAAAAAAAAAAAAGAGAGAGAAATGCTAGGATTTCTATGCCATAGCCTACTCAAATGCATAGACTGTACAAATCATAAAAAATTTAAACTTTATTTATTTTCATGGGGTTTTTTTGGTGAACAATGATACCTTAGTTGAATATTACTTTCTCTTTTGAATCTCAAGTCTACCTTTTATTGATACTATTCAGCTCAACCGACACCTCCCCCATAATCAATGTCTCAAATTTGGTAAGTGCTAAGCACCATATCTAGGCACTTTTTCTGTTTTGTTTCTAGTTTTCCATGTATTCAGTTTTTCAAACTACTCTGTACAAGCAGTGGGCCACTGTATGGAATCCAGGATCGAAACTTTTATTCTGGTAGCAAAATTCACTCCAACGTCAATGGGACACCCTTTTAAGAATGCATATGACAAGTCCCCTCCCAGTGTCTTCTTTCTTCCCAATATTATCAGTTTATCATTGGTCAAAGCTGAAAACAAGTAACTTTTATGCCCAACAATAAGACAGCTACCTTCAGGATAACCTTATTAAAGGCAACAATTAATATGACAGATCAATTTAAGTTTTAAAACCTGTGATTATTTTAATCTCAAATATCAATATTTAAAATCACATCTCAGTTTAAATGAATTAGCACTTCCTAAAGTGAAACAATTGAGTCAATGTAAAGGAAAAGTATTAAATGCTTTCAGTTAATTTATTTACAAATGCTGAGGGAAGGAGCGTGATGTGAGGCACTTAAGAACACATCATGACCTATGAGATATTCCTGCCAGAAGTCTTTTTTTAGAACTATTTAATTTTATTTATTATTATTACTGCTATTTTAAATTTGCTATAGGGCATGTGCGCTCATGAGAGAGAGAGAGAAAGAGAGAAAGCAAGCAAGCTGCCAGGTCCAGGACTCAAACAGCAGTTGCACATGAGGGAGTCCAGCACCTTAACTATCATGCCACCTGTTGCCCACCCCCAAAGGTTTTAACTTGAATCTAATCATATAGAAAGGATCAGACAAATCCAAATTGAAGTTAGTATAAAGAACTAGTCTGGGCTGTTCCAAAATACACATCACAAACGGAGCAAAAAGAAGAACTGTGCCTAACACAAAAGAAACTTCACAGACAGAACAATAAATGTAATCCTGGAATAAAGACTTGAGGAAAAGAACCAAAATGTCTTTTAAAATCATTATTAGGACAAGTGAGAAATTTTGAATATGAACCAAATAGTATTTGAAGTTAAACTTCCAGTGTGTGATCATTTGTTTTTAAATTTACTTCCTGATTTCTTTCAGTGAGAGAAGTGGCATGGAAAGGGAGGGAAGGAGGGTCTGATGGTGCTAGGGTCCCCTTCCCAACCAGTCTTCCAGCCAATCGGGAGCATAAGAGCACGGGAAAGGGGTGCCCCCTGCCTATGCCAAGGCAGCTAGAGCTAACCGTTGTCACGCAGAATTTAACCGTTGTCACGCAGAATTTAATTATCACAAGATGTACTGTTGCATTTTGGGGTAAAGTATCACAGTTAAAGAAAAGTGGAAAAAATACTAATAATATGTAAGCCTAAGTAAAGAGATACAGATATTCATTGCAGTGTTTTTGCTACTTTGCTTAAGGTTAGAATGATATTTTTAAATGTAAAATGGGAGAGGTACTGGGGGCCAGCAGGTGGCATGGAGGTTAAGACGGCTGAACCCACATGACTGACTGCATGGTCCAAGTCCCAGACTTGAGCCTGAACATTATGCCAGGTGCATGTGTGTGCACCCAACATCCTGAGAAGAGAATAGAGGAGAAGGGATTGTGGCATACCATCCAAAGGGGTGATTTCTGACTTTCTTCCTTTCTCTGTCTGTCTCAGGTAAATGTACACACCCAATGGCAAACTACAAAAAAAAGGGGGGGAGCTTTTATTTTGAGTAAAAGGCTTATAAGTCAGTCTGAACAAAATATAGATAACCCCCCCTTTCTGATTATGGGCAATACTTTCATAAAACAGAACTGTAAAGGACTTTAAGTATTCCCAATGCATACTTTCAGACATATTTCAGATGCCAGAACCCAAAAGAGATTACAGAATATTCTTTTTATGATGTTTATAGCCAGGTTTTCCAAAGTTGTTACATACTTTCAAATTAAGCCTACGGTTTATGATCCACTTATTCTATCTATTTATCAGCTGCCAAATTAAGCTAGAAAGAAAACCCAACAATATGAATTTGCTGGCCTGCAAACCATATTGAAGCAAAGCAACAGAAAAGCTTAACAAAACAGAAGGTGATTTTTCCAGACAAAAAATGATCAATTTCAGGATCCTCTATAGCTAGGGAGACCTAATGACCCGGTTTATTCCCATTGTCTAGTCTTTTCTGATATAGCATTTGTCTAGGGCAAAAGTGCCTATGACAAGAGTGTTTCGGTTTAGATGCTACATTATATGGTATATGTCACCTTTAAAAGCTTTTATTTTGGAATGGTATTTAACAGTTGGTTTTGGAGGGGGAAGAAAATCAGTAAAACATGAAGCATGTTGGTGTCGGCTTCTACTTCAGGCAATACACATACATCACAGAAAAGGCAGAACTAGAATGGCCATTGTTGCTGCTTTTTTCAGAAAGAAAGGAGAAACAAAGTTATATCTTATCTATTGTGCAAGATGTTGTAAAATAAAATACCACATAGTTTGAATCCCAGCTCTGTCACTTGTTGGAGAACATAACCTTAAATAAGTTACTGGATCTGTCTTTTTGTCATTTGTAATACAGTCAGTATACTGGCTGGTTCACCATACCAAGACTAAGCTTTTATGGTCATGGACCAGCTCTAAATATTCAACAAACTGGCCTGGGATGGTTTTGTTGTTGATTTATTTATTTATTTTTTTAAAAGATTTCACTGGAGAGAGACACAAAGAGAGAGAGACAAAGTAAGAAATGACCCCCAGAGGGGATGGCCATGCCATAATAATCCCTTCTCCATGGGATTTCCTCTTGGGGTGTTGAGTACACATACACATGCGTGCAGCATGTTTCACAAGCAGCCAGGCCTGGGACTCAAATTGTGGAGTTAGTTGGCCATGTGGAATCCAATGCCTTAAGCACCAAGACACCTGCTGTCCCACCAAATTTTAATTGCTAGAGGGTACATGCACTTGTGAGACAGACAGAGAGAGACACCCAATGTGGTGCGGTCATGCAGCAATCATTTTTCCTCCATTTCTCCATCCTGTCAAGATTTGGAGCATGAACACACACGCCTGGTATGTTTTTCAAGCCACCAGGGCCATGTGATTCCAACCACAACTAGCCATGCAGCCTCCCTCCCTTAACTGTCACACTGTAAGGCTGGTCCTCCAAATTATTTTAAAAATCAGACCATCTGAGTTTTACCGAGATATATATGTATATGTATACATACACATTTTTTTACAACTAGAAAATGTAACTCATCTTTCCCCACTCCTAATTCTGCTCCGACATTTATCCTGTCCTGAGCTAGGTCAGTCTCCCATTCACCCAGACTCCTACAGATGACTCTTCATAATTAATCAGTTGCCAAATCCCAGATTCCAGTAGCTCGGTATCTCATACTCTCATCTCTTTTCTAGCACCACTTTTAATTCAGGTCATCACCTCTTGCCTAAATCACTAGTTATGTCCCATAAATACATACGATCATTAACCCCAGCCTAGATTATTCTACGCAGTACCCTACCCAACGCGTGCAACAGCTGCCTATACCTAAAGATTTATGGGGAACCAGCAGTTAGCGTAATGGCCATGTCGCTGGACTCCCACGTAGTCGACCACAGTTCGCGTCCTGGACCCGGTGGCTTAAAACTCACGCCGGGCGCGTGTGTGAGTGTGCCCAAGATCCCGAGAGGAGAATGGAGGAGAAGGGATTGCAGCGTGACCATCCCCCCTGGGGGTTGATTTCTTGCTTTCTGTCTTTCTGTCTCTCTCTGTCTGGTGAGCGCATGCACCCTTACAGCGAAAATCTCTCCAAAAAAAGAAAAGAAAGATTTATGCAGGAACTTCTCTACTTAACATTTAAGAACCTCCACACCTGGTCCCAACCAGTTTTCTACAAATGTCTAACATGACAACCCACACCGTAACTGCCCACTGCTTATCAAAATCCCCTGTATTTTCTGGATTTTGTGCTTTTACTTCTGCTGATCTTGCAATGCTCTGTTTTCAGCCTTTCAAAATTTATTCTTTAAAATTCAATTCCAGTGGTGATCACACTCATCTAGACACTAAAGCAATCTCTTCTGAATGCCCATAATACTTAACATTATGACAGATTTAATGCCAACCATGAAAGACAGGTTACCTATGACAGTAAGTGTGCCAATTTTATTTTACTGGCACTGGCTACCTGGTGCAGGTTTGAGGATCTGCAGCTTAATAGAAGAAAAGGAAAAATGGCAACACATCTTTGACATGCAGAGACCAGAGCCTTTATACTGGGAGTCCACATAACGGGGTTTGCAATTCCATGATATTAAAAGATGCCTAAATTAATTCAACATTTAATGATTTAAGACTCTCACATTAAACATTTAAATTAAGTTCTAGAACAGTGGTTCTCAAAGAGAACTGATTTTGCCCCACCTCTGGTGACATCTGGCAACATTTGGAAACAGGATGGTCATAACTAGACAAAGAATACCACGGGCAGATGCCAAACACACAGGACAGCCCTCATGACAATGAATTTTCTAACTCAAAATGTCAGCAGTGACCAGGATGAGAAACTGATCTAGAAGCATTACAAGCATTTGTGGGTTCTGCCTCCCAAAAGAAATTTCCAAATTTTCAAGGTAAAGAACTATGACTCTAATAAGAACATAATATAGTGTAAGCCTGATCGTGCCTCCCAATTACCAGTGGTGTGGCCTCCTGCAAGTTACTAACCCTCTTTAAGCCTTAAAATTGTTCATATGTAAGACAGGGATACTATTAACAGGACCTACTGCAAAGAGATTTCCAAGGATCAGATCAGTCCATGTAAAATCTTTAGAAAAGTGTGCCATAAGCACTGGATACATTTAGCTACCTGCATTCTTCGCCTCCCTAAAGCTTACTCCCACATCTGAAATACAGAGTATGTTCCACAGATGCTTACTAAATGAATACAATGCCTTGACTTCCTGAGGAGAGCACTATAGACAAAGATATATTTTTGTTTGGGGAAAAAAGCATAGTTTGTGATGGCGACGAAAGGATGCACTTGTCCACCTAATCACATCTCTCTCTCTCCAGAACACTTTTCATCTTTGAGAAATATTTCCCTATCAGGGCCAGGCAGTGACACAGCAGTATTACAACTCAACCCATGTGTGAAAGGTCCTGAGTTCACATCCCAGGACCTTCCTGAACATGCTTGGAACATGCCCATGATCTGGGCTGACTAGAATTAAAAAGTGAATCAAGGCATGAGGACACTGTCGGGGGTACACACCTTTCCTTCTCTCTGTATCTCTCTGTAATGGAAAAAGTAATAATCTTTTTTTTTTATTTTCCTAAAGAGAGATTTTTTGCTATAGGGCAGGTGTACTTGCCAGAGAGACAGGGAGACAGAAGGTGAGAAATTACCCTCCAGCTGGGCTGGCCACGGAATAATCCCTTCTCCTCTATATTCCTCTTGGGATTTTGGGCACACACACTCACACACCTGGCGTGAGTTTTAAGTTCTTGGGTCTAGGTCAAGTTTAAGCTCTTGGGAGTCCAGCAACATAACCATTACACCATTTGCTGGTCTCAATAAAAAATCTTTTTAAAAATGTTCCCCTCTTGGGAACCAGCAGTTAGCGTAATGGCTATGTCGCTGGACTCCCACGTAGTCGACCACGGTTCGCGTCCCGGACCCAGTGGCTTAGAACTCACGCCGGGCGCGTGTGCGTGCGTGCCCAAGATCCCAAGAGGAGAATGGAGGAAAAGGGATTGCGGCGTGACCATCCCCCCTGGGGGGTGATTTCTTGCTTTCTGTCTCTATGTCTCTCTCTGTCTGTCTGGCGAGCACATGCGCCCTATAGCGAAAAACTCTCCAAAAAAAAAAAAAATGTTCCCCTCTCTTTGGATTTTTAACATGCACTGCCTTAAAGTCTTGATATTTTTCATTTCAAACCTTCTGACAGAAGATCCTCAAGCAAATCAATCAAGTGATACCCTCTCATCATCTACCTTGTATTACAGTTATTTGTATACTTATTACAGTCCTCCTACTCACTTGTACCAGTCTTCTGTGGGCACGGACAGCACTCAACTCCTTTTCATATCTAACCCAAGGAGCCTAACAGACTTTAGCAACTGGCTGGCCCAAGCCTCTCATTTCATATATTAGAGGCTAAGGGACTGCCAAGAGTCAAGGGCATATTGAAAGTAGCAGAGCTGGAATTCAAGTTTTGATCCACAGCTGATACAGAAACTCCAAGTTCCACACGGCCATAACAGCATATGAAAAATACACCTGTAGTATGATTTTTAAGTTCTAGAACACCTTCACAGAAATCACACTGATATAATTACTTGACAAAATAAAAATAGGAGAGACTCAAAGCCAAAACTTCTTTCTAGTGCTGAAATAACACCTTAACAATTCAATCTGTTTTTTTTAAATGGGTCCATATGTTAACATTTAATAGCGTTTGATAAAATTTAAATGTCCAATGAACAGTTATTTAGTCAGTCTTGCCAAGTTTGGCTTTCTTTAAGTAATCTGTAATTTTGAGTAACAGAAAATAATTTTTGGATAAACCAGTAACGTCCATCCTTCACCAACTAAACAGACTTTTTCAATGATCACTTGAACAAATCTGTAACAACCAAAGAGCCAACAGTTTGGAACAGTTCTAAATGGTGAAAGATATTCAGATGATTTGAACTGTGTTAATAACCGTAACATTAACCTAAAACTTACAACCAAGAGCCAACTATATGAAGACCTGCGATAGAAGAAATTTAATTTTATTCTGCTCAAGTGAAAGAAAGCTGTTCATTGATTTAGTTAATCTGGAAGTTTCCTGAGTGTCCCAATATGATTCAAAAGAAAAAGATGAATAAGAAGGGAAAAAAAAACTGTAAGATAGAAAATGAATGTGAAAAAGAGTTAAATACAAATGCAACTCCAAGGTGCTTAAACAATTACTGCTCAATAAACCTAAACATTTCCATAAAAGCATTCGCTTAAAAAAAAAAAAAAAAAAGACTGAAAAAGGAAAGAAACAAGCAAACAAACAGCAAAAAACCCACACAACTGAAACAAAAAGACTCCCTTTGAAGAGATGCTTTAAATTATCGGTACCAAAGCACTCAGGCCCGTAAGAAAGACAACACTTACATGGAAGAGATTTTTAATTTAAATTTTGGTAGCTGATAAAAAGAGCACACTCGGAACGAACATAGAAATGTAGTTTCAAAGGAAAACAAAACGCAGCTTCTGCTTGGTAAAGTTCAAGGGCAAAACAGTTTCCAATGCAACAGAATCCGCCTGACTACAATGTGTTGAAAAAAATGTGAACACATAGTATCTTTTTATAAAGGCAACAATTTGAGCTACAAAGTAATAACGGGGAAGCCAAAACAGTTTGACAGCCCGCCATAAGGGCCGCCTCAATCATGACTCACACAATGCCTGCAACCATTTACAATAGTAATTAATGCACAAGTCCCCTAATTAAATTCTAAAAGGGTGAGAATGCTTTAACTAAGTTTACAAGAATTGCTTTTCTCTTTTATTTTTTTTAAAGAAAGAAACACACGCGTAATTACGCATCTTCCCGCAATTCCTCCTTCCAATCTTCCCCGAGGCCGCTACTCCTGAATGTCTGTTCCCTGCGTGCGAAAGAAAATGACACCAGGGAACTTCTAAACCCCGAAAAGGCGAACCGGAGTGGAAAGACACGATTATAATGGGGCGGGACACTGAGAGCTTGCCCGTCTTACCTGCTAAGATTTCTTTCTACGTCTTTGGTAGCTTTAGCTTCCAATTCTCTGAAACAGAAAAATGCAAAGAAAAAAAAAAAACGAGATGCGCGTGAAAACCGAGCTGCTGCGGCAGAGGCTCGCGCGGGGCCGGGGGGAGGGGAGGGGGCCGGGAGGGGGCCGGGGGGGGGCTCACAAAAGCTGCGGGGCTGCAGCCCAGACTGCGGTCAGGCAGCGCAGACGAGGCGCAGCCCCCGGCGCGGCCCGAGCGGCGCAGGGCTTCCCCTGGGGGCCGCCGGCCCGCCCTCCGCAGCGGCGCAACCCGCGCCCTCCCGCCGAGGCCCGAGGTCTCGGGGACGCCCGGCGCCACCGCCTCCCGCGGTTGCGGGCCCTGCGGCAGCGCCCGAGGCTCCTCCCGCCCAAAAAGAGGCCCCCTGCTCCGCTCACCTCATGTGTGTAAAGTGCACGAGCAAATGGGGCGCGGCGAAAGAGGCTCGCGAGCCTCAAGCCCTCCGCAGCGCCGCGGGAAGAGGCCCGAGCCGCTGCACCAGCGCCATTTTCTACACCGACCCGCTGCCGCCGCCGTCGCCGCCGCCGTCGCCGCCGCCGCCGTCGCCGCCGCCGCCGCCGCCGCCGCCGCCGCCGCAGGCCCCAGACCGGAAGTGAATGCCCCACTCGGCAACCCCTTCCGGGGGCGCCGCGGCCACCGGCCCCAAGATGGAGGCCCTAGCAACTGAGCCAGCCGACCGGGCAAGTCCTTAGCAACCGCCTGGGCGGGGCGCGTGGTCCCCGGCCAGAACCCCCTCAGAGCGGCTGGGAGGCCCGCTGCGCCCTGAGTCCCGATCCCAGTGCTTGTCGCGCGGCCGGCTGCGGTTTTACTTGATTCCACCACCGCCCCTCTTCCTCCTCTGCTGTGACACAAGTTTTCTTCCCCGACGCTGAACCGGTCCCCCACCGAAACGAGCCAAAAGAAACGCCTAAACCGCATATTCCCACCCAGCCACAGCATGAGGAACCCGCGCGGCTTTTGAAATGAATTCGACCACTTATTATTTTTGACCTTGGGCCAGGTATTAACCTCGCCGTTTCTGTTTCCTCGAGGCGTGTTGTGAGATTTCGAAGTGATTTTTAGCCCCCGAATTTTACAGACCCTTTGACTCAGCGATTCCACTTGCATGAATTCCTGCTCAGGAAATAAATCCTGGGTGTCTACAAATATTCTATCATCGGATATTAAGTCGCGGTATTGGTGTTAAAAAAAAAAAAAAGATAACTGCCAGTGTCCAATGTCAAGAGATGGCTTTAAAAACTGGGCTACTGGGGAACCAGCAGTTAGCGTAATGGCTATGTTGCTGGACTCCCACGTAGTCGACCGAGGTTGGCGTCTCGGACCCGGTGGCTTACAACTCACGCCGGGCGCGTGTGCGTGCGTGCCCAAGATCCCGAGAGGAGAATGGAGGAGAGGGGATTGCGGCGTGACCATCCCCCCTGGGGGGTGATTTCTCGCTTTCTGTCTCTCTGTCTCTCTCTGTCTGTCTGGCGAGCGCACGCGCCCTATAGCGAAAAAAAAAAAAAAACCTCTCAAAAAAAAAAAAAAAAAAAAAAAAAACTGGGCTACTGGGGCCAGCAGTTAGCGTAATGGCTATGTCGCTGGACTCCCATGTAGTCGACAGCGGTTCGAGTCCCGGACCTGCGGCTTAAACTCGCCGGGCGCGTGTGCCCAAGATCTGAGAGGAGAAAGGAGGAGAAGGGATTGCGGCGTGGCCATCCCCCCTGGGGGGTGATTTCTCGCTTTCTGTCTCTGTCTCTCTCTGTCTGGCAAGCGCCCTATAGCAAAAACCTCTCCAAAAAATAAAACTGGGCTACTGGGGCCAGCAGGTGGCGTGGTGGTTAAGGCTCTGGACTCCACGTGGCGGACTGAGATTCCAGTCCTGGACCTGGAGGCTTGCTGTCTCATTCATTCATTCATATTCTCTCTCTCTCTCTCTTTCTGTCTCTCTCTCGTCAAATTGGGGAATAACAATACATTAATTATTTAAATTTTAAAAAAGAAAACAGCATTAATTATTTAAATTTTAAAAAAGAAAACAGCATTGCTGTCTTTTGAAAAAAGAAACAACTATTGACATGGGTTAGGATACTATGAAAATGTCGCAGAGGAAGACACACTAAGATATATATACACATATAGATACACATATGCACATGTGTAGATAAATATATGTAGATATAGTAAGATACGTTTTTACATACATACAGTATACAGCTGAGGGGTGTTCGAAAAGTTTATGAAAACTGAGTATTATGAAAAACTATGGGTGTTTGTACCTCTCTCTGGAAATCAGAAAAATTTAAAGATTGGAATATATTTATGGTTAAAAAAATACATATTTTTAGAAGAAAAATTGCGCATGGATTTCCAATTTTGTATTTATTTATTTATTTTAAGGGGATTTTTGTTGTTGTTATAGGACATGTGCACTCACTTGAGTTTCAAAATTTTTGCACCAAAATACACTCATACTTTAATTCCACTTTTCCACAAACTTTTTGAAGTATCCTTGTACATGAAGATACAGAATACATATATACCAATGTGTGTTCTTTTCATCTTCTCATAATTTTATTTTCTTTTTTAAAAAAGTTTTCAGAGGAGGGCCCAGCAGGTGGTGTGGTGTGGTTAAGGTGCTGGACTCTCACATGGCTGATGACAATTCAAGTCACAGGCCTGGTGGCTTGAAATTCACATCGGGCATATGTGCATGCATGCCCAAAAATCCCAGGAGGAGAATGGAGGAAAAGGTACTGAGGAATGGGACCCCCCCCCCCAGGTGATTTCTCCCTTACTTTCTCACTGTCTCTCTCCAGCAAGCACACACATACACCTATAGCAAACATCTAAAATTAATCGTCAGAGGATGAGTGTACCAACCAGAGAGGGAGAGAGAAACACAGAAACACAGAGAGAAAGAGGGAGAAAGCAACCCCCCCCTTCATGGGGCATAGTCATATTCCCATATGAAATCTCTTCATTTCTCCCTCCTGTCAGGATTAGAGGCATGCACATTCCAGCATGTTTATCAAGCCCTCAAGGCCAGATTTGAACTGTGCTGTCAGCCATATGGGATCTGGCTTCCTTAATCGATAGGCCATGGGACCAGCCCACAGTTTTTTCTTCTAATCTAAAGATAATTCCTGAGGCCAGCAGGTAGCATGGTGGTTGGAGCACTGTACTCCCACATGGCCTAGAGTGTTCCAATCTCAGACCTGGCAACTTGCTTTTTCACTTTCCCTTTTTCTCAGTCTCTCTCTAGTCTAATTTTTAATAATAAATAAGTTAATTAAATAGAATACTTCTTTGAATAAGTAAATAAAGATAATTTTTTCTATGTGCTGAAAATCCATTCCCTCTTACCAACTCATAAACTCACTTTGTGGATCATCTCATCTTCTATTTTCTAACCTAACTCCTTCAACTGACTTTAGAATATGCTCAAATCTTCCCCATGTCAAACAAACAAAACCTCCCTGAACCGTCCAGTTCCTATTCTCTCTGAAAGGAATGTGTAATAAATAAGCAAATGACTAAATTAATGCACAGACAGAAAATCACAAAGCATAGGCACCCAAATTTAATTAACTGTTGGTGAGTTTTTAAATTTCTTCTTAAAATGGATCTGGGTTTTTTTGTTTTGTTTTCATGTAATGAGAATGTAAAAAAAAAAAAGAAAAACATTGGTTTGTTTGGTGGCCGGTAAGTGGCCTGGTGGTTAAGGCACCGGACTTCCACACGGTTGCAACAGCTTGAATCCCTGACCCATGGCTTGAAAATCACACTGTGCATGTGTGCATGCACGCCCAAAACCTCAAAAGGATAATGAAGAAGAAGGGATTGTGGCATGGCCATCCCAAGATGAGTGATTTTCTCACTTTCCCCATCTCTTCCTCTGTCTCTCTTTGGGGAGCGCACACACCCTATGGCAAAAACCTTAAAACAAAACAAAAAAGCACTTTGAAAAAAATCAGGTTTACAAAATGTAAAATGCAGGAGGCACCAAAAAATGTTAATGTCTTTTCCTGCCATCATCCCAAAAGTGAATTCACCCATACACAATTTTTTTTTCATGGTCTTTTCTATTTAAAAATGTTAAAAATTATATTAAAGTGGGACCAGCAGATGGTGTAATGGTTATGTCGCTGGACAAGTTCTGGACCTGGCAGCTTAAACTCATGCCAGGCACATGTGCATGCGTGCCCGAAATCTTGAGAGGAGGATGGAAAAAGAAGTGATTGTAGCATGGCCATACTCCCTGGGTTGGTAATTTCTTGCTTTCTGTCTCTTTGTCTCTCTCTCTCCAGCAAACACATACACGTGCCCTATAGCAAAAATCTCTCTCAAAAACAAAAACTATATTAAATTATTTGCCAATTAAAAAAAAAACATTTATGTATAGCACAATATGCTTTCATACTAAGTTTATGAATAATTTTTCACAACAGCATAAGGCAATGAAAACTGTAATATTTATCAATATTTATACAGCTGTTAAGACTAGCTTTTTTCTTTCTTTTTTTGCTATAGGGTGCTTGCACTCACTAGAGAGCGATAGGGGGCTCGAGGGAGTGGGAAAATGTGGAAAGCAGCACCATCCTGGGTGGGGATGGCTATGCCATAATCCTTTAGCCTCCATTCTCTTTTTGTGCTTTTCAAGCCACCAGATCCATGATCTGAACCATGAAGTTGGCCACATGAGATCCAGCTGCCTTAACCACTGTACAACAGGCTGGCCCCTGACCTTTTAAACTTAGACTTCTTAGGTTTGTGTAACTCCATGGTTCTCAATTGGGAAAATTCCACTCACCATCCCCACCTCCAACAACAGTTAGCAATGTCTAGTTTTTGGTTGTAATGCTAGATGCAACTGGTATCTAGTGGATAAAGGCTAGGGATTCTGCTAAACATCCTACAATGCATGGGACAGTCCTCCCCCACCCCCACCCCCCCCAACACATAAGAGTATTTGAACTCAAATGCCAATAGCACCATGGCTGAGGAACACTGGAACTAATTTACACTCCCAGAGAAGCTATGATTTCTCTCTCTTTCTTTCTTCTTTCTTTTTCATTTTGCCAGAGTGTGTGTGTGCTCGCTAGAGAGAGAGAGAATCCCCCTGTGAACAATGGTTATGCTACAATTCCTTCTCCTCCCTTTCTCCCTTCCTTCGGGATTTTGGGCACATATGCATACATGCCCTGTGTGTTTCTGAAGCCCCTGGATCTGGTATTCCAACCACGTAATCAGTCATGTGGGCTCCAGTTGCCCTAATGAGCATGCTACAGACTGGCCCAAGATGTGGTTTCTTGAAGGTCTATCCAGACAGGTTTGCATGTTCCATTGGACCCCTCCTCGACTGCAATGTAATGTACTGTATGCAGACATGCTAGTCATTTTTTAAAAAGTTATTTATTATTTTTTGAAAGAATTATTTACTTGGTTTTATTTAATTTTATTTTCCAATTTGCTACAGGACACATGTGCTCAGTAGAGAGAGACAGAGAGAAAGCAAGAAAGCAAGCCAACAGGTCTGGGACTCAAACTACTATCAGCCATGTGGGACTCCAGCACCTTTAATCACCACGCCACCTGCTGGCCCCTTATTTATTATTATTATTTTAAGTTTGCTTTAATGCATGTGTGCTCACCAGAGAGAGAGATAGGGAAAGTGAGAGAGCAAGTCGCCAGTTCTGGCACTTGAACCACAGCTGTCCATGGGGAGTCCAGCACCTCAACTACTGTGCTATCTGCTAGACATTTTAAAATTACCTCTTACTTAACTTGGTGCAGAAGGGTAGGTCAAAAAATTATGACAATACAAGACCAGCGCTGATTTCTTATTGAGGACCTCTTATCCTTTTCTTAAATAATATCTCTTTTCATTGAATATTTCTTGTTATCATATAAACTCTAGTGATATCCATTAGAAAACAAACAAACAAACAAACAAAATTAACTCCCTGAAGGCCTCATTCATCTCCAGGTCCACTTTTCTGCTCTCCTTCCCTGCAAAGCTTTTTGGAAAAGTATGCTACACAAGCTGCTTCCACTTGCTTACCTCCTTTTCCCAGCCCACTCTAATCTGACATCACTCCTCCCCAAAAACCACTCTTACCCAGGTCTCAAATGACCTCGAAGCCGCCAAACTCAGGGGTAAGATTACTGTCTTCGTCTTGATTATTTTATTTTTTTAAAGAATTATTTTTTATTTAACTTTATTATCATTTATTTGTTCAATCTGAGAGACAAAGAGAGAGGAAGGGAAAGTGAGAGAGCAAGCCACCAGGTCCAGGACTCCAACCATGGTCGGCCCTGTGGTAGTCCTGCACCCTCAACCACCATGCCACCTGCTGGCCCCAATCTTGATTTATTTCTTAGCTGCATATGCCACAGCTGACTAATTCCTGAGAGATTCTCAAGAATTAGTCATTCTTATGTTATTTGACAGCATATTCTTTGGATTTCTTTCTTTTTCTTTCTCTCTCTCTCTCCTCCCTCCTTCCTTCCTTCTTTCTTCTCTTTTTATTTTTTTCCTTCTTTCTTCCTTTCTTCTTTGCTAGAGGGCATGTGCACTTGCCAGAGAGACTGAAAGACAAAGGGGGAGAAAGCACCCCCCAGTGGGGCACACTCTATAATCCTTTCTCCTCCATGTCTCCACTCTGTCAGATTTTGAGGCCTGTGTACAAATACACCTGGCATATTTTTCAAGCTTCTGGGGCTGGGATTTGAACCATGCAGTCAGCTATGTCAGATCTGGCTACCTTAACCATCAAGCCACACAGGTGATTCTCTTCTGGATTTCTTTTTACCACTTTACCCACTCCTTTTTTTTGTTTCCTTTGCTATCATCTCCAACTTTATACCAAATAAATGTTAGAGATCCCCAGGCTCTGTTTCAGACTTTTTCCCTCTCATTTTCTCCACTTTCTCTTTAGAATGAGGAAATCTAACTCATTCTCTTGTATTAAAGTACTATCTAGGGACTAGCAGATGGCGTAACGGTTACGTCACTGGACTTCCACATAGTCGATCGTGGTTCAAGTTCCAGACCTGGCAGCTTAAAACTCACACCAGGCATGTGTGCATGCGTGCCCAAAATCCTAAGAGGAGAATGGAGAAGAAGGGATTGTGGCATGGCCATCTCCCCTGGGGGGTGATTTCTCACTTTCTGTCGCTCTGTCTCTCTCTGTCTCTCCAGCAAGAGCGTGCACCCTATGGCAAAAATCTCTCTTAAAAAAAGTACTATCTAAATGCAGGCAATTTTCAAACCCTTACCTTTAGCCTGTAACTCCAAACACTGAAGTGACAGTTCACCACACAACAAATTTTACTGAGCACCTGCCATGTGCCAGGTAATGTGCTAGAGCCTGGTTCTCTGGCACTTTTGAGGAACCACTCTGGTGGATTTAGCCTAGTCAAGAAGACAGATATCTCTTCTTTTGTTTTTGTTTTCTTGTTGTTTTTAGGCAGGGTCTTGTTCTATTGCCCAGGCTGGCCTTGAGCTTGTGATCCTCTTGCCTCAGCCTATTGAATCACTGGAATTACAGATGTATGCCACAATGCTAGCCTTTAGGTTGGACTGGGACTTAACCCTGGACCTCCCATGTTATCCAGCCATGGCAACATGGGCCACCTGGCTGGGTCCAGATTAAAAGCAAACTATAAAGTGTATCATTACAAATTATGACAGGTGCACAGAAGGAAAGGAATGGTACTCTAAGAAAGTGTAAAACAGGGAAACAATAAATTGTGTGCTCAAAGGTTTCACTGAAAGTATAAAGTGGGCCAGCAGGTGGCGTGGTGGTTAAGATTCTGAACTCCCACATGGCCAACTTGATTCAAGGCCTGTACCTGGTGGCTTTCTTTCTCACTTTCCCTCTCTGTCTCTCTCTCTCTGGTCAAGTTTAAATAAGTAAATAAAGAAATAAAAAGAATTCTTTTTTTAAAAAGAAAGAAAATATAAAGCTTCACCTGACAGTTGAAGGATGATAGGCATCCAAGCCAGCATCCAGGAAACTATAGAGGAAGAATCTCAGGCTTGAGGTTTACATTTTTAGGTCACCATGATAGACAAAACAGGCTTCATATTGTGTTAGATGTAATTCTGCTGAAACCTCTTTTTTTTTTTTTAAGTTTGCTATAGGGCATATGAATTCACCAAAGAGAGAATGAGAGCGAAAAGGAAAGTGAGAAATCACCACCCTGGAAGGGAATGGCAATGCCACAACCTGCTGGGTCTGGGACTCAAATCAAGTAATCAGACATGTGGGATCCAGCCACCTTAACTAAACACCACTGTCTAGCTCGTGTTACCATTTTTTTTTTTTAATTTTTTTTTGGAGAGTTTTTTTTTTTTTTTTTTTTTTTTTTTTTTTCGCTATAGGGCACGTGCGCTCGCCAGACAGACAGAGAGAGACATAGAGACAGAAAGCGAGAAATCACCCCCCAGGGGGGATGGTCACGCCGCAATCCCTTCTCCTCCATTCTCCTCTCGGGATCTTGGGCACGCACGCACACGCGCCCGGCGTGAGTTGTAAGCCACCGGGTCCGAGACGCGAACCGCGGTCGACTACGTGGGAGTCCAGCGACATAGCCATTACGCCAACTGCTGGTTCCCACGTGTTACCATTTTTTTAAAAAATTATTTTATTTAAATTTATTTTATTTTTATTATTTATTTTTAATCTCACTGAGAGAGGGAAAGTGAGAAAGCAAACCACCAGATCTGGGACTCAAACCATGGTTGGCCATATGGGAGTCCAGTGCCCTTAACTGCTATACCACCTACTGGCCCTGCTACCACGTTTTTTTTTTTTTTTTTTTTTTTTTTTTTGGAGAGGTTTTCACTATAGGGCGTGTGCGCTCGCCAGACAGACAGAGACATAGAGACAGAAAGCGAGAAATCACCCCCCGGGGGAATGACCACGCCGCCGCAATCCCTTCTCCTCCATTCTCCTCTCGGGATCTTGGGCACGCATGCACATGCGCCCGGCGTGAGTTTTAAGCCACCGGGTCTAGGACGCGAACTGCAGTCGACTACGTGGGAGTCCAGTGACATAGCCATTAGGCTAACTGCTGGTTCCCATCCCGCTACCACTTTTTAAAATTACCAGAAGGCACGTGTGCTCACCGGAGACAGAGAAAAAGAGGGAGAAAGCACACCTTGATGAGGCATGGTCATGCTACAATCCATTCTCTTCCATTTCTCCATCCTGTCAGGATTTGGGGCATGTACATGTGCTCAGCTTGTTTTTCAGGCCACTGGGCCAAGATTTGATCATATAGGATCTGGCTCCCTTAACTACTAGGTTATGGGACCAGCCCCATAGAGCACCACTTTTATTTTACCTGCATAATCCATTAGGAATGAACCCCAAAACAAAGTCCTACATAGAGTAATGGCTGGCATCAACACAGTTATTTGAGTAAGCAAATGCCATTTCCTACAACAAGTATGTTTTCCTAGATTAAATGAATATTACACACTTTTGCATGCCTTGTGGTTGAAATTTACAGTTTGAGAATTTATATTTAACATCAAATGCCCTATCCTACAGTAAGTTGTTATGGAATAACTCGAGAAAAACCTTTAACTATCTCTGAAAGATTTTTGCTTTTTCTTAGTGAACATAAAACACACCAGCTGTACAAATTTAAATTTAAATGAGACCTTTTCTCCATTTGTCTTTGTTCCTTGGGTCCTTCAGTTTCTTGAATTTCCAGAATGTAAATATGCTTTGGCTTCTCTTCCCTATCTTATTGAGAAGGTGAAATTACTAGCCTTAAACTTACAAAAGTATGTAGCTGAAAGAAAAGAATTTTTTTCTCCCAAGACTTTACCATCATGAAATATGTATGTGTATGTATTTTTAAGACAAGTCTCAGTCAAAATACTTTTTAATTTAATTTAATTATTGCTATATTATTGAATTTGCTATAGGGCATATGTGCTCTCCAGAGAGAGAGATAGAGAGAGACAGAGAGAGAAAGTGAGAAAGCAAATGGCCAGGTCTTGTACTCAAAACGTGGTCAGCCATGTGGGAGTCCAGAACCTCAACCATCATGCCACCTGTTGGCCCCCAATTAAAATATTTTATTTTAATTGCCGGTGGGTGCATGCCCTGGCCAAAGAGGGTGTCAAAGAGAAGGAGAGGGAGAAAGCACCGCTCAAGGATGTGATCTTGTTGAAATCCCTTCCCCTCCATCTCTCCATTTGATCAAGACCTTGAGCACACATGCACACATGCCTGGCAAGTTTTTCAAGAGAAAAGGGCCAGGACTTAAACAATCGTCAGCCATGTGGGATCTGGATCCCTTAACTCCCAGGCCATGGGGCCAGCCCAAAACACTTTCTTTGTTTCTTTTTATTATTATTATTATTATTATTAAGAATTACTTATTTGGGAACCAGCAGTTAGCGTAATGGCTATGTCGCTGGACTCCCACGTAGTCGACCGTGGTTCGCGTCTCGGACCCGGTGGCTTACAACTCACGCCGGGCGCGTGTGCGTGCGTGCCCAAGATCCCGAGAGGAGAATGGAGGAGAAGGGATTGTGGCGTGACCATCCCCCCTGGGGGGTGATTTCTCGCTTTCTGTCTCTCTGTCTCTCTCTGTCTGTCTGGCGAGCGCATGCGCCCTATAGCAAAAAACCTCTCCAAAAAAAAAAAAAAAAAGAAAGAATTACTTATTTAATTTTTATCTATCTATCTATCTATTTATTTATTTATTTATTTATTTATTTATTTTTAATTTGACCACAGAGAGACAGACAAAGAGAAAGGGAAAGTGAGAAAGTATGTTACCAGATCTGGGTCTCAAGCCACACTTGAACCTATGGGAGTCCACCTTAACCACTGTCCTACCTGTGGCCTCAGCCCAAAATATTTGCAAACTTAGAAATTTTTCCACAGTAATGCATAAATGGAAATTGAAGACATGAACATGGATAAGATTTTTTGGAAAGAGCGTGTTTATTTTACTTAACTGAAACTTATTCAGTATTAAATATGTGCCAGGTAGACATTGTGCTAAGACATTACAAATGTTAATTAATTATCCATCACTGTCCTCAGACAGTCCTATGAGGTAAGAATAATATCCCCATTTTGCAGGTGAGGGTAATTAACTTGTCCAAAGTCACATAAACGGCAATGCTATAATCCCTTCTTCATTCTCCTTTCGGGACTTTGGGCATGTGTGCTCATGCGGCTGGAATGATTTTCAAGCCACTGGGTCCAGAACTTGAACCACGGAGTGGGTCATGTGGGAAACCATGCTACCTGTGGTCCCCACTGCACCTTCTCTTGATAAAAAATAGTTTGTAACACCATCTTTACTATCTCAAAATGGTAATTACAAATAATATAATCTATACCTAAGACAACTTTTTTGTTTTTTTTCTCCTAAGACACAGTTTTTAAAATGTATATTTATGTAATGAATTGTCTCTGATAAAAAGGAAAAACAAAAGAAAACTAACAATCATAAAATAAAATGCCTTTCACAATGTGAATACTTGGGAGTGGTCTTTACTGGAAGACTCAGTGAAGCTGGCAGGTGGTGGCACTGATGAATAGTGTCACTAATACAACAGACTGCCGCAGCACTGTTGAATCAATTCCTCACATGCCAAGACCTGTAGTTATATTGGAGACACCATTTTTCTGGAATGGAGAACAATGCTCCGTCAAGTTCTGAGCAAATGGAAAACAATTCTCCCTCAGTTTCTGTGGTAATTGTATTACTGGAAATTTTAGGACATACTAAAATTGAAAAAAAAAAAGACATTATGTTCTCAGATAATTATAAACATGGCTTTTGCCTATGTAGATGTCCAGTGAGAGGGAGAATTTCTCATTCTGTGGGACTATCTCTGTCCAGCATCCATGACTCCTAGGCACTGAACCTTAGTAGCACACATCTCCTCTGACCATGTCAACCAAAAACACTTCACTCCTCTTCCCAACCCTCAGGGGCATGGCGGTGATTTAAGAACCATTGCTATGGGACCAGCAAATGGCATAATGATTACATCACTGGACTACCACTTAGTTGACAGCAGTTCCGGACCAAAGGCTTGAAACTCATGCTGGACACGTGTGCCAGCATGCCCAAAATCCCTAGAGGAGAATGGAGGAGAAGGGATTGTGTGGTGTGACCTTCATCCCAGGTGTCTCTGGTGAGTGCACATGCCCTATAGCAAAAAAAAAAAATCTCTTAAAAAGAAAATCACTAGGAGAAAGTGGAAGAATGAGTCGAAAGGAAATCTGATACACCAAAGAAGAAAACAGCAAAATAGGAATAGGAGGAGAAACAAGACAGTGTGTCGAATGAGGTGATCCATGCCTCCCCATTCTCAGATGGACATGTCAAAATTTAGCCTCTGGGACCAGACATGTGATTCTCTGTGAGGCAATCCCACATGGGAAGGTTCCTTGCTCATGTCTGGAGGTTCCCCTGAGTACACTGGGCACTTGCTTGCCCAGGCTCCAGGGTGGGCTGAAGCCTGGGAGTGGATCATGGCCTCAGGACTCTGTTGGAGGTGCCACTTTTCTCTATCACTCTGTGTTGCTCTCTCTGTGTTTCCCTCATTCATGGAAGAAAGAAAGAGAAAGAAAGAAAGAAAGAAAGAAAGAAAGAAAGAAAGAAAGAAAGAAAGAAAGAAAGAAAAAGAAAGAAAGAAAGAAAGAAAGAAAGAAAGAGAGAAAGAGAGAAAGAAAGGAAGAGAAAGAAAGAGAGAGAAAGAAAGGAAGAAGGAAAGAAAGAAGGAGAGAGAGAGAGAAAGAAAAAGAGAAAAGAAAGTTAGTTTTAAAAATTAGTCACCTTATTTCTCCCTGCTGCCCCCACCTGCCTCCACCTTGCTACAAATTTTTTAAATAATTATTTATTTTATTTTATTTATTCCTTCATTTATTTTATTTTTTTTTTAATCTGACCAGAGAGAGACAGAGGGTGAGAGTGAGAGAGAGAGGAAGTGAGAAAGCAAGCCACCAGATTCAGGACTTGAACCCTGGTCAGCCATGTGGGAGTGTCCAGCGCCTTAACCACGCCACCTGCTGATCCCCCTTGCTACAAATTTGTTCCATTCCTGGTTTTCCCCAGATCAGTAATAACACTACCAGTCATTAAGCTGCCCCTTCCAGAAATCTAAGAGTTAGTTTTGGCTCTTCCCTCCTCCTCATTCAATGTTTCAGCAAGTTATTTTGTCTCCAACCTGCTTTCTTAATCTTCCTTCCCACTATTTCTCCACAGTCATCCCCAGAATACTCTGAAAACACCACAGATTTTCTTTTTTTCCTCTTTTTTTTTTTGTCATGGTATAACTTAAATACACTAAAATTCACACTGTTTTTTAATTTGCAAGAGGGCATGTGCACTCACCAGAAAGTAACAGGAGAGAAAGAATAAGGACTCCCAATAAGGGAAGATCACACAGCAATCCCTTCTCTCCCATTCCTCCCTCCTTTTGGGATTTTGGACATACACATAAATGTGTACAGCATGTCCTTCAAGTCAAAGTCCAGGACTCAAGTCACATGGTCAGCCATGTGGAATCCAGCTCATGTAACAACCAGGTCACAGGCTGGCCCATAAAATTTTCACATATAAAATGAAAATTTTGACTCATTTTGACAAATAAAATCTGTAACCACTACCACTATATATATATATATATATATATATATATATATATATATATATAAACGTTTTCATCATTTCAGAAATTTCCCTATTGTCCCTTCTCAGTCACTCACCTGCCCTCTCCCCGCACACACCTGCCACCAGAAAACCACTTTTCTAATTAATATCACCATACATCAGTTCTGTCTGTTCTAGAATGTCATATAAATGGAGTCATACCACAGAAACCCTTTGGTGCCTGGCTTCTCTTGCTGAACATGCCTATCAGAGTCATTAATATTGTTGTTTATATCAAGTCTATTTCTTTGTCTTGATAAGAGGTATTCCCCGAATGGATATACCACAGGTTTTTGGGTTTTTTTTTGTTTTTCGTTTTTACCCATCCTCATGTTGATAGACATTTGGGTTGTTTCCAGTTGGAGCTATTATGATTAAAGTTCCTAAGAATATTGTTGTACAAATCTTTTTTTTTCTTTCTAATTCACTATGGGGTTCATGTGCTCACCAGAGAGAGACAGAGAAAGAGAGAAAGTGAGAAGGCATCCCCAAGGGAGGATGACCATCTCTTCTCTATTTTCCTATTGAGATTTTTGGGCACATGTACACATGTGCCCCAAGTTTTAATAGCCACTGGGTCTAGGACATGGACCACACAGTCAACCATGTGGGATACAGTTACTTTAACCTCCACACCACCAACCGGCCCAACAAATCTTTTCTTGTGAACAATGGACAGGTTTTAATTTCCCTTGAATAAACACCTAAGAACAGAATCACTGGATCACAAGATAAGTACATATTTAACTATATAAGAAGTCATGAAATCTTTTTAAAATGGTTGTACCCAGTTGCATCCCCAACGACATGAAACATCTGGTTGCTCCACATTCTTTGCCAGCATTGTTCTTGTTCACTCTTAGCTGGCTAAAATTATTCTAAGAGCTTTACCAATGTTTCTTAAAATGAAACCTTGATCATCTTACTCTCTAGCTTAAAATACAGTCATGTGTCACTTAAAGTCGAGGATATGTTCTGAGAAATGTTTTATTAGGCAATTTTGTCATTGTGTGAACATCATAGACTATACTCACACAAATCTAGATGGTGTGGCTTTCCAGGGCTCTTGATTCAAAGCCTAATATCTCTAACATGGCCTGTAGTGTCTCTCCAGGATTATCTTTAGTCATTCTCCCTTGTTCACCCTGCCCCAGGCAATCCACGGGCTCTTCTTTAATTTTCTAAATGGTTTCCTGCTCCTTGAACCAGCTTGTCTCTCACCATCCTTCAGATCTCAACCGATACACAATTCCTCAGAAAGACTTTTCTGACCACTGTCTGATTTGACTCTCTTAAGTCTCCCTCCCAATCACATATTCTTTTTTCTTTTTTTGGAGAGGTGTTTGCTATAGGGCGCGTGCGCTCGCCAGACAGACAGAGAGAGACAGAGAGACAGAAAGCGAGAAATCACCCCCCAGGGGGGATGGCCACGCCGCAATCCCTTCTCCTCCATTCTCCTCTCGGGATCTTGGGCACCCACGCACACGCGCCCGGCGTGAGTTTAAGCCGCCGGGTCCGGGACTCAAACCGCGGTCGACTACGTGGGAGTCCAGCGACATAGCCATTACGCTAACTGCTGGTCCCACATATTCTTTTTTAAATTTCAGATTTTTGCCATTGTGTGTGTGTGTGTGTGTGTGCACGTGCATGCTCTCCAGAGAGAGATAGGAACAGGGAAAGTGAGAAATCACTCCCCAGAGGGTGATGGCCATGCTGCAATCCCTTTTCTTCCACATTCTTCTTGAGATTTGGGGCATGCTTGCGCGTGTGCCTGGCATGATTTTCAAGCCACTGGATCTGGAGTTCAAACTGCAGTAGGCCATGTAGGGAGTCCAGTACCACCTGCTGACCCCCTAATCACATATTCTAAAGGTAGCCCCCATTTTTTCATAGCATTAATCACACTTGTAATAAATATTTCTATTATTTGTTTAAGTTTTTATTCTTCTGATTCTTTGTAAGCGCCAGGACAGCAAAGAACATGTCTGTTTTGCTCATCACTGAATCTTTACATTTAGCACAATGCCTAGTACGTATCAGACCCTTGATAATATTTGTTAAAAAAAGAATGATTTTTTCCCACACTTTGTTCATCTCCCTCTACCCAAATATCTATATTGCCACCAAAGTGGTCTTTCTTTTTTTTTTTTTTTTGAGAGGTTTTCACTATAGGGCACGTGCGCTTGCCAGACAGAGAGAGACATAGAGACAGAAAGCGAGAAATCACCCCCCAGGGGGGATGGTCACGCCGCAATCCCTTCTCCTCCATTCTCCTCTCGGGATCTTGGGCACGCATGCACACGCGCCTGGCGTGAGTTTTAAGCCACTGGGTCCGGTACGCGAACCGCGGTCGACTACGTGGGAGTCCAGCGACATAGCCATTACGCTAACTGCTGGTTCCCCAAAGTGGTCTTTCTAACAAGTAAATCTGAATAAGCCTTACTGCTGCTAAAACTCTAGAATGATTATAGTCTATAGAATACCATCTGAAACCTATAAAAGGCATTTCGAGAATCCTTATTACCTAACTTGTCCTATTTCTTAGAATCCCTGTTTTGTGCTCCAGTGACTGAGTTATTGCTAGTTCATTGTTGTTTTTCAATGCCTCTATGACTTGAACATGTTGCTTCCTCTGAATGGAAGACCTCTTCTATTATTTTATTTAGTAAACTCCTACTTCAAAGTCCAGTTCAAATGCTGCCTCCTGTGATAAACCTTCCCTGCAATTCTCTGGATCTTGTAAGAATATATAAGTGAGTCAAATACCAATACTTAGATATCATTCTTGTCCTCTCTTATTCAGGTAGAAACCCAGCCCTCTGCAAAAGCATCCCTTGAGCAATGAGGGCTGGGATCTCACACACTGTCATAAGATAACTCATTTTATCCAGGCACTGCTCAACATGCAAGGCCCCTGAGAGTATGGATTTGTTTATTGAGTTTGATGTTGTATTCCTCAGTACTTAGAGGAATGCCTGGGAGGTATGAGCCTTGAATTAAAATTTGTTGAATAATGAAGAATGAATGTCATCTTTCTTCTAAGCAGTTCCATAATGCATGTCAAAGAGCATCCTTCTTCCTCCAAGTACCTGTTTGTCCCATAACTGCCAGTAAGAACTAGATTCTCCTAGACTTCTGGTTGAGCTCTTGGGTGCTGGATTTTGTTGTTGTTATATCCCACAAATGCAAGCAACACTCTTTCCATAATGCTCTGACTTGCCACAAGGTCTACCAAGCACTTTTATTGTTTTGTTAAGGATAATGTGGATGCTTTTGCTTTTCTCTACCCTTGAATATTCACTGCTAAAATAATCATTTTTTACATTTCTATTTTTTTCTGATAATAGCACCTTGTTTTTCCTTAGGGGCTACCCTTCTTCACTCATAGTCCCTGAATTTTCATGGATAAATGTTGCAGTAAGAATACTCATGTTTAAGGATTCTTATAACCACTGAATAAATTGGGCTAATTTGAACACTAAAATAAATAATGATTGGGGCCAGCAGATGGCATGGTGGTTGAGGTGCTAGACTCCCACATGGCCAACCACAGGTCAAGTCTCTGACCTAGTGGCTTGCTTTCTCATTTTCCCTCTCTCTCTCTGGTTAAATAAAAAGTTGAGAATAATAGTAATAAATAAAATTAAATAATTATTTTTTAAAAATGAATAAGTAATAATAATAAGGGATCTTAACACTCAATAAAATAGTAAATTTTGTGTCTATATAGACATAAATAATTGTATTTATTCATTAAACAAATTGATTTACTCATTTATTAAACTCATTTAATAAACTAATTTATTAAAAGTTTGATGAGGGACCAGCAGTTAGCATAATGGCTATGTCGCTGGGCTCCCACGTAGTTGACCACAGTTCCAGTCCCGGACTTGGTGGCTTAAAACTCATGCCGGGCGCATGTGCATGTGTGCCCAAGAACCCGAGAGGAGAATGGAGGACAAGGGATTGCTGTGTGGCCATCCCCCCGGGGGCTGATTTCTCTCTTTCTGTCTCTCTGTCTCTCTCTGTCTGTCCGGCGAGTGCATGCACCCTATAGCAAAAACCTCTCCAAAAAAAAAAAAAAGTTTGATGAGGGGAGCCAGTAGGCAAAGTGGTGGTTAAGGCACTGGAGTCCCACATGGCCTACTGCTGTTCAAGTCCTACACCTGGCAGCTTGAAGATCACACCAGGCACGTGTGTGTGCATGCCCATAATCCAGGAGAAGAGATTGTGGCATGGTGATTGCCCCTGGAAGGTGATTTCTTACTTGCCCTCTCACTGTCTCTCTCTGTCTTTCTGCAGTGAGTACATGTGCCTTATAACAAAAGTCTAATTTAAAAAAAAAAAAAAAGTTTGATGAGGAACAAGATTGTCTACTTTAAGCCATGACATAGTACCTGGAAACCTATTTACCTTCCATTCTGAAATATGTAAATATACAGACAAAATGCATACAACCGTTTTCAAAACATTAGACATCAAGCAATGGTGAATAGTGATCTTTGAGAGATGGGAAACAGATAAGGTGAACTCTGAGACTGGCCTATGTTGTTGCTAGAGTAGAGGTTCCAGGTAGTGATGCAATGATAGAGGAAGGGAAAATCCAAGCAAAGTGGTCTCCCTGAGTTGAGACAAAGTGTCTGAGAGTCTATAGAGGCCAAGATGGTTAGATTTTGCAGGTCAGAGCACTAGAGAAGAGAGAACTACACAGTTTGAGAGTTCTAGAGATCTATCATTAGCTAAGATCTGACCAGTGAGTTCATGTCATGAAAGACTGGGAAAGAATCACCCAAAAGGATTAGAAGGAACATTGAAGGGGGCTCAAAGAGAGTTTAGAATAGTTTCTGTTAATACCAGCTGGAATCAGGACCAGCAGTTGGCGTAATGGCTATGTTGCTGGACTCCCATGTAGTCGACCATGATTCGAGTCCCAGACTTGGTGGCTTAAACTCATGCCGGGTACATATGTGTGCATGCCCAAGATCCTGAGAGGAGAATGGAGAAGGGATTGTGGCATGGCCATCTCTCTGGGGGATGATTTTTCGCTTTCTGTCTCTGTCTCTCTCTGTCTTTCTGGCGAGCGCACATGCCCTATAACAAAAACCTCTCCCCCCCAAAAAAAAAAAATCAGCTGGAGTAGAAAAATACATATTTTAAAGAATTACTTATCTTTAATTTTATTTATTATTATTATTTTTTAATTTGACCAGAGAGAGAAAGAGAGAGAGAGAAAGAGAAAGTGAGAAAGCAAGCCACCAGGTCTGGAACTCTAACCACAGTAGGCCACATGGGAGTCCAGTGTCTTAACTACACCCTACCAGATGGCCTCCAGAGTAGAAAATTTTATAATTTATATGGCACCAGGTGAATTATTCAGGAGTTTTGCATCATTAGTGGGACAAAATTAACTCTAAACAACCAGTGCTTTGGTAGCACCCAATAAAGTTTTAAAGAAATCCCTAACAGTTTCAAACTGCTTTGGAATAACTACAATATGTCCCAGGACAAATCTTACTATTATTTATATGAATACAAACATGTTCAACAACAAACAAGGTAGAATTCATGATGTCTTGCATATTAAAAAAATCAGATAAGAAAAAAAAGGAAAATGTGATTAAAATGAAGAGAAAAATCTGTCAACTGGAATTGATCCAGATACTAAAATTATGAGAAAAGGATATGAAAATAGCTATGATAACTGTATCCCATATGTTCTAAAAGTTAAGTAGAAACCTGGAGAATATTTGGGACCAGCAGTTGGCATAACGCCTATGTCGCTGGACGCCCATGTAGTCGACTGTGGTTCGAGTCCCGGACCTTGAACTCACGCCAGGTGCGTGTGCATGCGTGCCCAAGATCCCGAGAGGAGAATGGAGGAGAAGGCATTGTAGCATGGCCATCCCCCCAGGGGGTGATTTCTCATTTTCTGTCTCTCTGTCTTTCTCTGTTTTTCTTTCGAGTGCATGCACCCTAAAGCGAAAACCTCTCCAAAAAAAAGAAAAAGAAACCCAGAAGATATTTAAATAAAAAAAGACCGAAGTTAAACTTCTGGAGATGAAATCTACACTTTCTGAGAAGAAATAGCATACTGGATGAAATTAACAGCAGATTAGACATTGTAGGAAAAAAGATCAGTGAACTTGAAGATGTAGCAATAGAAACTACCTAAAATAAAACAGAAAAAAATAAAATACTAAAAATTAAAATGAACAGGGGCCAGGAGGTGGCGTGGTAGTTAAGGGTGCTGGACTCCCACGTGGCCAATGATTCCCAGATCTGGTGGCTTGCTTTCTCACTTTCCCTTTCTCTCTTTCTCTCTCTATCACTCTCTGGTTAAATTTAAAAATAATAATAACAAATACAATTACATAAATAAATAATTCTTTTTTAAAAAATTAAAATGAGCAGATCACCTGAGCCGTGAAACAACTTAAAAGGCTTAATATACTTAATATGTTTTCTTATAATACACATGCCTGAAGAAAAGAACATAGAAGACATATTTGAAGAAATAATAGTAAAAATTTTTTCACATTTGATAAAAACTATAAGCACCAGAGTCACATCAACAAGCCCCAAACACACACACACATGATGGGAAGAACATGACACTAAGGTACATCATAATCAAATTATTTAAAAGCAGTGATTGAAATTTAAGAAGCAGCCAGAGTGGGGACCAGCAGGTATTGTGGTGGTTAAGCCCTGGACTCCCATATGGTTGACCATGGTTTGAGTCCTGTACCTGGCAACTTGGTTTCCCATTGGTTTCTGTTTCTCTCTGGTAAGTGCACAAGCCCTGTAGCAAATTTTAGAAGAATTATAATAATAATAAATAATTAAATAATTCTTTAAAGAAATAATAATAAATTAAATTAATAATTCAAAAAAAAAAAAAAAAGGCAGCCAGAGGGCTGGCTCCATGGCCTGGTGGTCAAAGCAACTAGATCCCACATGACTGACAGCACGGTTTGAGCTCTGTACTCAGCAGTTTGAAAAATATGTCAGGCACATGTGCGTGCATGTCCAAAATCCCAGTAAAATGAAGAAATGAAGGAGAAGAGACTGCAGCATGACTATTCCCTACAAGTGGTATTTTCTTCTCTCCCTTTTTCTCTTTCTCTCTCTGTTGAGTACACGTGTCTTCTAATGGGGAGCGGAATGGTTATGGAGGGGACAGGCAGCCAGAGAAATAGACAAGTTACAAACCAAGGAATAAAGGCAAGAATGATGACAGACTTCTCATTAGAAACAATGCAAGAGAGAAGACAATAGAACAACATATTTCTAGCACTAAAAGAAAAAAATGAAGGGACCAACAGGTGACATGGTGGTTAAAGGCACTGGACACCTGCATGGCTGGCCACAGTTTGAATCCTGAACCTGGAGGCTTGATATTCATGCTGGGTATGTGTGTGTGCATGTCCAAAACCCAGGAGAATAAAGAAGAAGAGATTGTGGCATGGCCATCCCCTTTGAGGGGCATGATTTTTTACTTTCCTTTTCACTGTCTTCCTCTGGTGAGTACATGTGTCATCTGTTAAAAACCTGGGGGAAAGAAAAAGAAAAAATGGGCCCAACTGCAGTGGAGCAGCAGCCTGCAGTGCTGGTCACATGAAAGATTGAGTTTTAGTTCCTAGGTCAACTTGTACACACTGGGCATGTGCATACATGCCCATAATCCTGGCTGGTTGGGAAAGGCAGGTGGTGGTTGGGGGAGGGGGTGACCATAATGCATAATGTGAGACCCTGTTAGGGTGCTTGTCTTTCTCCAAATAAATAGATGGGAACAAGTAGTTTACTTTTTTTCCTGCTAGAGGGCTTGTGCACTCACCAGAGAGTCAGAGAGAGAGAGAGAGAGGAGAAAGCACCTTTATGGTCATACTACAATCTCTCCTCCTCCATCTCTCCCTCTTTTCAGGATTTTGGCATACATGCATGTGCACATGCCCAGCATGTTTCTCAAGTTGCCAGATGAAGGACTCAAACTGGGTAGTCTACCATGTGGGATCCAATTGCCCAACTACCAGGCTATGGAGCTAGCTCAATGTAGATTTTTTTTTTTAGAGATTTCTGCCATAGGGCACATGTGCTCACCAGAGAGACATAGAGATGGAAAGAGAAATCATCCCCTAGGGGGATGGCCACACCACAGTCCCTGCTCCTCCATTCTCTCAGGATCTTGGGTATGCATACACACGCACCTGGCATGAGTTATTTCTTTTTAAATTAATTTTAAAACTTAATTAATTAATTAAAAATTCTTTCCTTATTCACATTGTTTCAGATTATTAGCCTGATGGGATAGCCTTTGTAGGTAACTTGACATCTCCCTCTTGCCAATCTTAGTATCTTAGTATCTTGTCTTTGTCTGTGGTTTTGGTCAATTTGGCTATAATGTTTCTTGGAGAAGATCTTCTTGGGTTGATTCTATTTGGGGTCCTTTGTATCTCTTGGGACTGGATCTAAAATTAATTAATTTTACATTCATTCATTGAGCGTCATCACTTTGACGCTCATAAAATGTGATTTCCAATCCAGAATATACTGCATAGTGGCTTAATCATACATGTCACAGTTGACAAATGATTTTCCATTTCTTGTTTCATATATATATATATACACACACACACATACACACATATATACACATATATATGTATATATATTTCCCCCCTATTTCTCGCACTCTGCCATTTCCCACCCTCCCACACTGTCTCTGGTGTCTACAGTTGCTTTCTATTCCTTTATTCCCCCCACATTTTGTTGATTCACAGAATCTCTTAATTAATCTATTTTCAATAGCAAGTTCAGTCGATATATATGTATCTGTGAACATGTCTGACTTTAGGTGTGAAACTCTGAGTAGCACCTAGCTGATGCTATATAGCTTATTGCAGTCATTAAATAGGTATTCTTTAATATATTTTTTAATTTTTTAATTTCAAGAAAAGTAGTTTTAGCTTTAGTAAATCAAAATTTTAAAAAATGCTGAGAGAACTTTGATTAAAACTTAAAGCCAGGAAACAGGTTAGGATTCTGTTCAAATAGTAGGTACATGAACCTATTAGAAGCTCAAGACAAGACAAAAATCCTTAAATCTGAAAAACAAAGCATAGAAGAAAATCAATAATGTTTTAGTCAAATGTCATAAAATTGTATCTTATCAGTTCAGTCTCATGTACTTTATCTTCTGTTGTGGTCTGATCTTACCGTTTAAATTCTAGAATGTAACATTCAACTCCAGACTTGTCCCTACCATTAAGTTGGCCATTTTAGTTGTTTTTGAACTCTTATTTCTGCGTGTCTGTATTTAGTTTTCCTGGTATAGCACTCCCTTCAGAACTTTTTGGAGATCTGGTCTGGTGTAGGTAAATTCTTTCAGGTTTTGTTTATCTGAGAATGTTCTTGTCTTTTCTTCCAATATGGAGGATAATCTTGCCAGGTACAGTACTCTTGGTTGAAATTGTTTTTCTCTTAACACTTTGAATATATTTTCCCATTCTTTCCTTACTTGCATTGTTTTGGGTGAGAGGTCTGCTATTCGCCTGATGGGATAGCCTTTGTAGGTAACTTGCTGTTTCTCTCTTGCCAATCTTAGTATCTTGTCTTTGTCTGTGGTTTTGGTCAGCCTGGCTATTATGTGTCTTGGAGAAGACCTTCTTGGGTTGATTCTATTTGGGGTCCTTTGTATCTCTTGGGACTGGATCTTTGAATGCCTCTCTAGGTTTGGAAAGTTTTCTTCCACGATTTCATGGACTAGATTACCAATGCCCTTACTAGTCTTTTTACCTTCTGGGATACCAATTATCCGGATGTTTGGATGTTTAATGGTATCTAGTAATTCTAATATATTATTCTCATTTTTGGGGCTATTTTCTCAGTCTTTGTGGTAGATTTTTCCAGGCCAGTGATTCTGTCGTCTACATCTGAGATTTGATCTTCTGTATGATCCAGTCTGCTTTTACTACTTTCAAGGGAGGTTGAAGGTTGACTGTCTGAATACCTGTATTACAGCCTTCATCTCTAACAGTTGTTTGGTTCTTTTTTATGGTGTGTATTTCCTCTTTCAGATCATGCAAGAACTTCTTCACTTCCTGGAAATTGTCGACTCTTTTCTCCTGCGTCTTCTGGAGTTCATTGTCTCTCTTCTCTTGCATCTCTGTTAGCTTTGTCACTATGAATATTCTAAATTCTTTATCTGACATTTCCATGAGTTCCATTGTACTGTCTGTGAATGAAGAGGAGTTGTTCTTATTCCTTGGAGGAGAGGTATGTTTCTTTCTTTCTCATATTTCTTGTCCCCCTGCAGTGATTTCTGGTCATCTGATGGGTTTTGCGTTTCTTCCAGATTCTTGAAGTTCAATCTGAGCATTCAGAAGCATGCAAGAAGAAGTGATATGCAATCTCACTTCCATTAGCAAGATAAAGGAGAAGCTTGAGAGCCTAGAAAATACTTTACCACTCTAGAAATGAATCTGGAGGGGGAAATCTTAGCAGAAACTCTTCATTTTTAGACCCTGAAAGCAATGTTTCACAGCTCAAGTTTGGTAGCCATCTTAGAAGGGCCTGGGTTTGTGCCTCTCCACTCCAGAAATGAAACTGGGGGGTGAAGGCTCAGCAGAAAATCTTCATTTTTAGTCCCCAAAAGCAATATTCACAGCTCAAGTTCAGTAGCTATCTCAGAATGGGCTTGAGTTTGTGCCTCTCCTAAATGGGAGGGTGTGCCCAGCATGAATTTTAAGCCACTGGACCCGGTACTCAACCACAGTCGACCACATGGGAGTCCAGCGACATAACCATTATGCCATCTGCTGGTCCCTCACTATAGATTTTTATTAACTATAAAAATACTTTGAAAATTAAAGATGAAATAAAAACTTTTCAGGCATAGAATCTGAAGAAATTATCACCAGCATATTTGTACTCTATGGTAAAAGAAAATCCTTTAGGGCCAGCCCCATGGTCTAGTGGTTAAGGAAACTGGATCCAAAATGGCCAAACTCAGTTCAAGTCTCAAACCTGGTGGCTTGAGAAAAACACGCCCAGCACATGTGTGTGCATGTCACAAATCCCAATAGGATAGAGAAATAGAGGAGAAGGTTTGGTGATATGATCATGATCCATTGGGGAGGGCGTGCATTCTCCCTTCCCCTCTCTTACTGTCTCTATCTCCAGTGGCAAGTACACATATCCTCTGGCAAATAAACAAACACAAGCAAAAATCCTTTAGACAAAAGGAAAGTGATATGAGACAGAAATTTAGATGTACATAAAAGAATGAAGAGTGCCATATATAGTACCTACATAAGTAAATATGAAAGACATTTTTCTTGTTATCTAGATGTCATCCAAAGATAATTGACTGGGGGGCCAGCAGTTAGCGTAATGACTATGTTGCTGGACTCCTGTGTAGTCAACCGCGGTTCACGCCCCGGACCCGGTGGCTTAAAACTCACGCCGGGCGCGTGTGCGTGCATGCCCAAGATCCCGAGAGGATAATGGAGGAGAAGGGATTGCGGCGTGGCCATCCCCCCTGGGGGGTGATTTCTCGCTTTCTGTCTCTCTGTCTCTCTCTGTCTGTCTGTCGAGCGCACACGCCCTATAGCAAAACCTCTTCAAAAAAAAAAAAAAAAAAAAAAAAAAGATAATTGACTGTTCATGGCTGGCCCCACAGTGTAGTGAGTAGTTAAGTGCTGTGTATAGGTCACTAGATCCTGTGTGGACAACTGCTGTTCAAATTCTGACCTTGGTGGCTTGAAAAACACAATGGGTGCATATGTGCCCCAAATCCTGACTGGGTGGAGATATGAAGGTAAGGATTGTAGCATGACCATGTGCTAACCACATGACCATGTAGTTTTTCTCTCTCTGGTGAGTGTACACACCCTTTTGTAGTTAAAAAAGAAAAAAAAAAAAAAAGAAAATTGACTATTTAAATAAAAATGCTAAAAGTGAACTGAAGGGTTTACAACATACATACGTATTAATAGAAATAAAATATAACAGGACCCAGAAGGTGGCATAATGGTTATGTTGCTGGACTCCCACATAGTTGACGGCGGTTTGAGTCCTGGACCTGGTGTCTTAAACTAACACCGGGCATGCATATGTGTGTGCCCAAGATCCTGAGAGGAGAATGGAGAAGGGACTGCAGCATGGCCATCCTCCCAGGGAGTAATTCCTTGCTTTCTGTCTCTCTGGTGAGCCCACATACTCGATAGCAAAAATATCTCTTTAAAAAAGAAATGAAATGTAAAACAGTAAAAGTGAAAAAAAAAACAAAACTGTAGGAGCATTGTCATAAGTCCGTTTATCAAGATGCATATTACTGCTTACAGGTAGACTATGGTAAGTGAAGAGTATATATGTAAACCCTGCACCAGCCACTAAAATAATTTTAAAAAGAGTTATAGTTCATAAGCTAACAGAGGGAATAAAATAGTGTTAGTTATTCAACTTTATTCTTTTGTATTTGCATATTTTGGCACTCTTCAAAGGATAAAATGGAATCATAAAAATTATTCAACTAAAGGACCAGCAGTTACCGTAATGGCTATGTTGCTGAACTCCCATGTGGCCAACTGCTGTTCAAGTCCTGGACCCGGTGGCTTAAACTCATGCCGGGTGTGTGTGAGTGTGTGCCCAATATCCCAAGAGGAGAATGGAGGAGAGGGATTGTGGTGTGGCTATCCCCACTGGGGGGTGATTTCTCACTTTCTATCTCTCTGTCTCTCTCTGTCTTTCTGGCAAGTACACGCACCCTATAACAAAAACCTCTCAAAAAAAATTATTCAACTAAAAGAATGCAAAAACAAACCAAAAAACCCAAGGAACAAATTAAATAAATAGAAGACAAATAGTCACAATGTAAATTTAATACCAACCAAATGAGGCTGGGACCATAATGCAGTGATTAAGTCCTGTGCATTGGGAACCAGGTCCCACATGGCTGAATGCAGTTCAAATGTTGGCCTTGGTGGCTTGAAAAACACACTGTATGTGCATTCCCTGGATCCTGATGGGATGGAGAAACTGGAGAAAAAAACTGTTACGGTATGACCACATTTCACTTGGGGGGAGGTCTCTGTCTCTCTCTAGTGAGTACTCATGCTCTCTGGCAATAAAATAGAAATCAACCGGGACCAGCAGTTGGCATAATGGCTATTTTGCTGGATTCCCATGTAGTTGACCATGGTTCGGGTCCTGGACCTGGTGGCTTAAACTCATGGCAAGTGCATGTGCACCCAAGATCCCGAGAGTAGAATGGAGGAGAAGGGAATGCAGCATGGCCATCCCGTTGATTTCTCACTTTCTGTCTCTTTGTCTCTCTCTGTCTTTCTGGTGAGCGCACACACCCTATAGCAAAAACCTCTAAAAAAAAAAAAAAAAAACAACAAAGAAAGAAAAGAAAAAGAAATCAACCAGGACCAGCAAGTGGCAGGATGGTTAAGGCACTGGACTCCCACCTACTCAACTGCAGTTTGAATCCCAAAACTGGCAGTTTGAAACTCATGCTGGGCACATATGTATGCATGCCCAAAATTCCAAGAGGAGAATGGAAGAGAAGGGACTGTGGTGTGGCCATCCCCTGGAGGGTAATTTCTCACTTTCTGTCTCTCTGTCTCTCTGGCAGTTGCATGAACCTATAGCAAAAATCTCTCTCTCTCAAAAAAAAAAAAAAAAAAAGCAACCAAATTACATCAAATGTGAGTTCCATATAGTACACTGATATTCAGTAATAAAAAGGAACTATTCATATTAACTACATGGATAAATTTCAAAATAATTATGCTGATAGAAAGAACCCTGGGCCAGCTGGTGGCATGGTGATTAAGGCAGCTTGATCTCATATGGTTGACAGCACAGTGTGAGTCCTGGGCCGAGTGGCTTGAAAACACACCAGTGTGTGTGTGTGTGTGTGTGCCCAAAATCCCAGAGAAGAGAATGGAGAAAAAGGGATTGTTATGTGATCATTTTTTCAGCTAGGTGCTATCTCATTTTCTTTCTCTCAGAGAGCACATGCACCTTATAACAAATAAATAAATAAATAAATAAGAACATAGACTCCCTCTCCCCCAAAAAGGGACACATTATATGGTTCAATTCAGGTATAATTCTAGAAAATACAAATTATTCTTTTTAATAATTATTTATTTTTAATTTTATTTATTCATTCATTTATTTTAACTTGACCAGAGAGAGAGACACACATATACAGAGAGAGAGAGAGAGAGGGAGAAAGTGAGAAAACAAGCCACCAGGTCTGACTCAAACCGCAGTTTGCCATGTGGGAGTGTCCAGCACTTTGACCACCACGCCAACTGCTGGTCCCCAAAATGCAAATTATTCTATAATAATAAAAAGATTAATGGTTGCCTGGGGACAGGGAAGTTCCAGTGAAAAGCGAGAGGGAAATGTTGCAAAAAGGGAGGAGAAAACGTTGGGGGAATGCTGGATATATTTGTTGTCTTAGTTGTGATAGTTTCACAGCTGTGTACCTATGACAAAACTCATCAACTTACTCACTGTAAATATGTGAGTCAATAAAGCTGTTTCCAAAAATGTTTGATGAGGACAGGATATTGATTGAATTACAAAACACTACTTACAAAATACTTAAAAATAAAAAGGGAGGAAACAGATACCACCTTAGTGGAATAGTGAAATAAGGTGTGGGATGATCCAACCTAGCCCTTCCTGGTAGGATGCAAGAAGAACCCAGCATTCGCCGCTGCACTGCTTCTGCCAAAGATGCTCATCTTGAACTTGATAGTGAGGAGACCTGACACAAGCTAAATTGTGGGACATCCTTTAAAATATCGGGCCTGTAATTTTCTAAAGTGTCAAGGTTGTGAAAGTCAAGAATAGATCAGTATAAGGAACTGTTTCTGATTGTAGTGCACTGGAAAGCTATAACAACTAAAAGCAATGCTTGATTCTAAACTGGATTCCATTGTTCTGAATCCGGTTATTTATGTAATAATGGGTCTGAAGGTGTGAGGATTAGATGGTATCATTGTTAATTTCCTGATTTCAACAGTTGTATTGAGGTTATGTAGGAGAAGTTCCTAGCTTACAGGAAATATATACTAATTTATTCCAGACTGATGTGGCAAATATTTGGGTCTATTTCTAGATTGTGTCAGCAATTTACTCTCTATTCATTTGGGAAAGAAGTTCTTTCTCTGTAATTTTGAACATTTCTGTTAGTTTATGATTTAAAACAAAACTTCTATTTACACCTTTGTTCCTAGATTCGATGCATCTGTGGCAGAGATTCATAGGTGTAGAATAGTTGGGTAAAAAAGAATATGTCCATTTTAAAATGTGATAAATATTACAATTTATCACATTTTAGCCTTTCAATGAGATCGTACTTGTTTTTATCCTTATCATCAATTTTTGAAAGTCTCTGTTTCCTTTTACTCAGTGTGGGCATTATTAATCATCTTTATCTTTGCGACCTTGTTATCTCACTTTAATTTATATTTCTTTAGGCACTGATTAGGTTGAGAAAACTTCTGTATGTTTTATATGTTTATAAGCAAGCTGTATATCTTTTATTGTGTAAGCTGCACCTTCAGGTTTTTGTCCAATTTGGAAACTATTTACGTTTATTCTTTTTTTTTTTTGGAGAGGTTTTCGCTATAGGGCGCATGCGTTCGCCAGACAGACAGAGAGAGACATAGAGACAGAAAGTGAGAAACCACCCCCCCAGGGGGGATGGTCACGCTGCAATCTCTTCTCCTCCATTCTCCTCTCGGGATCTTGGGCACGCACGCACACGCACCTGGCGTGAGTTTTAAGCCACCAGGTCCGAGATGCGAACCGCGGTTGACTACGTGGGAGTCCAGCAACATAGCCATTATGCTAACTGCTGGTTCCCTACGTTTATTCTTTTGACAGTACAATCTCTACTTAAGGTCTGGATAGTAAAAATGTTTTCTAGCTTGAGGGCCAGCAGGTGGTGTAGTGATTAAAGTGCTGGATTCCTATGCAGATGATTGCAGTTCCAGTCTCAGAACCGACAGCTTGAAACTCATGCCAGGCACATGTGTTTGTGTGCTCAAAATCCCAAAACGAGAATGGAGGAGAAGGGATTGCAGCATGGCCATCCCCCTGAGGGGCATGATTTCTCACTTTCTGTCTTTCTATCTCTCTGGCAAGCACATGTACCCTATACCAAAAATCCCTCAAAAATTTTTTTTTTCTAGCATGACCCTTACCTTTTAATTTAGTCTGTGGTATTTTTTTTTTTTTTTTTTTGGAGAGGTTTTTGCTATAGGGTACGTGCGCTCGCCAGAAAGACAGAGAGAGACAGAGAGACAGAAAGCGAGAAATCACCCCCTAGAGGAGATGTTCACGCTGCAATCCCTTCTCCTCCACTCTCCTCTTGGGATCTTGGGCACGCACACACACGTGCCCGGCGTGAGTTTTAAGCCACCAGGTCCGGGACTCAAATTGCGGTGGACTACATGGGAGTCCAACGACATAGCCATTACGCTAACTGCTGGTCCCAGTCTGTGGTATTTTCATACTGTGCAGCTATTTTAAATCTTACATAGCCAATTTTTCCTTATTACCATGGATTTCCTGTCTTGCTTTGAAAGATTTTCTGTCTGTTTTGAAAGATTTTCTCCAATTCAAGATTCTGTGTATGTGTGTTTGTTTCTGTGTGTGCGTGTGTTGGTGTGTGTGTGTGTGTGTGTGTGTGTGTGTGTTCCATGCTTCCCCTCTATTTAATTTACTTAAATTTAAAATGTTTATCTGCCTGGAACCTATTTGGTGTAAGGAATCAGATAGGCACCCAGCCTTAACTTATGTTTTTCCAAATGGCTAGCCAGTTACTCCAGCATCAATTAAGGTACTGTATAATTTTATTTTTTTTTCCTTCCTGATTTGAAAACGCAGCTTTACCATAAACTATCTTCTCAAATGTATCCGTGTCTATTTCTAGATTCTAATCTGTTTCATTAATCTTTCTCTTCGTGTACCAGTATCAAACTTTTTTCATAAACACAGCTTTATAATATGCTTCAAAACTTACAAGAATTAATCCTTCTTTATTGCTTTCCTTCTTCAGAGTTTTCCTGACTAACCTCGCTTGTTTATTTTTCCATTTGAACTTTAGACTCAGTGAGTTTACTTCCAAAAAAGCCTCATAATGTATTTTTATTGCTAGAAAATTAAAAGCCAAGGCTAATTTACATCTTTACACCATTACATCTTTTAGTTGAAGAGCAAGGTATGTATTTTCTTATGTTTCTCCATTTTTTCCATTTTTGTTGTTGTCAATGTTGTTGTAATAATGGGTATTGATGTGCTTTTAAGTACAATTTCTTCCACTTTGATTTGTAGCTCTTTTTCTGAAACATAAAAATGCTGTTGATTTTGAATATTGGTTTCTCTCTCTCCTTTTTTTTTTTTTTTTTTTTTTTTTTTTTTTTTGCTTTTGCTTTAGGGCACGTGTGCTTGCCAAACAGAGACAGAAAGACAGAAAGTGAGAAATAACACGCTCCCCCCAACCCCTCAGAGATGAACATGTCTCAATCCACTCTCCTTCATTTGCTCAGGATTTTGGGCCCAGTATGCACATGCCCGGCAAGATCCTCACATCACCAGGTCTGGGACTCGATTTGTAGTTGACCATGTAGGAGTCCAGCATCTTAACCACCAAGCTGCCTGCTGACCTCTGGATATTAGTTTTATAACCAACTATCTTACTGGTTTAATTCATTATTTAAGATAGATTTTCCAATGGTATTCTTGGGATATTTGTCTAGATACTCAATCATAGTACTTACAAACAGTCATCATGTTGTCTTTGCTTTGTAATTCTCAATTTTTTTAAATCTTGGTGTATTTAAGAAAGTGTTAAGTAATGGTGTCAACATTATTTCTCTTGTTTCTGACTTTAATGGAAAGTGCTTTTAGTTTTCAACAGTAAGCATGATGCCATTTTTTATTTTTAGAGAGATTTTTGCTATAGGGCCTGTGCGTTCACTGGAGAGACAGAGACAGACAGAAAGAAAGAAAACCACCTACTGGAGGGAATGGCCTTGCCACAATCCCTTCTCCTCCATTCTCCTCTCAGGATTTTGGGCACACACACACACACGCCCAGTGTGAGTTTTAAGCTGCTGGTTCTGGGACCCAAATTGCAGTTGAATACGTGGGAGATCAGGGACATAATTGTTATGTCATATGCTGGTCCCATGATGCTATTTTGTAAAAAAAATTATTTCTTTATTTAATTTTATTTGTTACGAGTATTTATTTTTTAATTCAACCAAAGAGAGAGAGAGAGAGAGAGAATGAGAGAAGGGGAAAGTGAGAAAGCAAGCCACCAGGTCCAGGACTCAAACTGCCGTTGGCCATGTGGAAGTCCAGCACCTCAACCATCACAGTACCTCCCAACTCCCATATGCTAATTTTTAAATTTAAACTTTTAAAAATCATGTCAATAATGGATGGTGAATTTTATTAAATACCCTTTTAGTCTCTGAAGATGATCATGTATTTGGTTGTCAGAAAAGCCATGATGCATTTTTACATAGAAAAATATGTCATGACTTTTCCAACAACTTAATATATTTTCCTTTAACCAGTCTTATCAGTTCCTCTGATATCAAGAATCTAAGTACATAGAGTTTGAGAGGCCAGATTGGTTGGTTCAAGTTCTAGATGTGCCATTTATTATCTGAGTGATCTCCGCATGTTTCTTGGCCTCTCTGTGCTGTGGTTACCTGTCTGTAAAACAGAGTTGACATAGCACCTAGCTCAAGGGGCTTTTTCAGGATCTAAATGAATAAGGTCCTTTGAATAGTGCCTGGTTCTTAGTAAAGAATATGTAAAACTTAATCAGTAGACTTTTTTGGAATAATTGTTTGTGTGCTGAGTTTTTGTTGTCTTTTTGTTTGTTTTTGTTTTTGCCATAGGGCATATGCGCTCGCCAGAGGCAGAGAAAGAGCTGGAGAGAGAAAGTGAGAAATGACCCCCCCCCCCCCGCCGGGGGTGGGGGGGAGGGAATGGCCATACTACAATCCCGTCTCCTCCATCTTCCTCTAGGAATTTTGGGCACATATGCATACGCACCCAGTGCATTTTTTTTTCAAGCCACAGGGTCTGGGACTTGAACTGCTCAGTTGGTCATGTGGGATTCAGTTGCCTTAACCATTATGCAACCTGGATGGCCTGGACTGTACACTTTAAATGTGTGAATTGCTGGGTATGCAAATTATATCTCAATAAAGCTGTTATAAAAAAAAAAAAAAACTCTTTCATGTAGTTCAACATCATAGCCCACAATAGCTTAAATGACACCAGCACACTGTAATGTGGTTGGAATATTTGATAGAATATGGATAAACTGTGAGGAGAGGAGTGTAGATTACTTGCATGGAAACATAGGAAGGAGGTCATCAAGGGGAGTGTTAGGGAGCTTGCTTGCTTAAAGATGAAAAAAGATCTGGGCTTTTCTTTCTTTTTTTTTTAATGAGGCTTTTGCCTTAGGGCATGTGTTCTCACAGAGAGAGCTAGAGACAGAGATAGAGAGAGGGAAAGTGAGACATCACCCCCCCAGGGCGGATGGCCATGCCACAATCCCTTCTCCTCCATTCTCCTCCTGGGATCTTGGGTATGCACACCCACAAGCCTGGAGTGAGTTGCAAGCCACCGGGTCTGGAATTTGAACTACATACCGTTGGCCATGTGGGAGTCCAGTGATGTAACCGCTGTACCATCTGCTGGTCCCTACCTGGGCTTTTTTTCTTTCTTTTTTTTTTTTTTTTTTTTAACAGGAGGAGAAGAAACACCAGAATGGGAGATATTGAATAACATAGAATAAAATTGGGCCAGCCATGGAGGCACAATGATAATTCAATGCTCTGCAATGCTGAATGCATATGGAAAGGTCCTGAGTTCACATCCCAAGGACTCTCCAGACATATAAGCCAGACATGTGCATGCATGCTGGGTAATGCTGGGGGTGGACTATGGCACCAAGGCCTACTGGGGGTCTTGTCTCTGTTTCTCTCTTTCTCTTTCTTTCTCTGTCTCTCTTGATCATGAAAGAAAGAATGTTATATACATATGTTTATGTTTTTGCCTTCGGGCACGGATGCTTGTCAGAGAAAGAAAGAGAGAAGGAAAGTGAAAAGTCACTTTCCAGGGGGTGGATAGCCATGCTGCAATCTCTTCTCCTCCATTCTCCTCTGGGGATATTGGACATACAGGCACATATACTGGCATGATTTTCGAGTCATTGGGTCTGGAACTTGAACCATTGTCAGCCATATGAGAGTCTAGTACCTTAACTACCACACCACCTGCTCGCCCCATATATATATATATATATATATATATATATATATATATATATATACATATACACATATACATATATATATGTGTGTGTGTGTGTGTGTGTGTATACATATATATAATTTTTTAAATAAAAAAACTAGAAAGGAGGAGATGATGGATCCAGATATTGATTAATTGATAGTGCAGAGAATTTTTTTCTTGTTGGCTTCAATTTTTTCGGGAAAGAAGACAAAATCATTTATGAAAATGAGAGAAGGGCTAGCTGGCCCATGAGTTCAAGAAAAGGGGAAAATTAGAAGAGTTAGTAGGGGGACTCAGAGGGGACTCAGGAGCACTGAAGGCCCAGCTGCCTGCAAAGGAATGAATTCTGAAGTGGTAGTGAACACTCTTGAAGTTCCCCCTGCAGTCCCCTGCAGCCTCGTTTGGGAACGCTCTCCTTCTGAGTCATCTCTGCTTCAGGTCAGACAACCCCAGTTCTTTCAACGTTACTCATACATTTTGGCTTTGAGCCCTTCACTCTCTGGACAGTCTCCTCTGAACTTGCTGCCTTTTGGCACCCTTCCTCCCAGAACTGAATGTTCCTGCCCAGCGAGGGCTGACCCAAGTCCACCTCCTTGGTTCTGGGCCCTATGCTTTTATTAATTCAGCCTGGGCTGACTGGAGCACATTTGGCAGTCTCATGGCATTGAGTCAGTGACAAACAAATCCAAAGAGCAGAGAGAAACCTGTCTGAGACTGTGTCAGCCCCTTTGTTAGTCATAGGGGGCTAAGGGGAGAGCAGGGGTTTGTTAAAGAAGGTAGAAAAAGATGTTTAACATTTTGGATAGTGGAGAATGCCTAGAGGTGTGGGACCAGGGCCAAGGGGTGGAAACACACATGCAGGAAATCCACCAAGGACAGCATCTCACTGACTAAGGCCAGCAGCCAGCACTGTCATCTGGAACCTAGTTCCCAAGCATAGCTCGTGGGGCCTCTGCATTCTGCACATCAGTGGGCCTTTGTATTTGCTATTCCCTCAGAAGCACATGCTCCATAACCTGGCTCGTCTGAGTATCTCCTGGCCTGCCATCAGGTCTCGTCTGGCTCTTTTCTTCCTCCTGGCAGCCTCTCTGGATTAGGTGCCCCCCTTCTGTCCTCTCTACGTCCATGGAGAATATTAAGGTAGAATAATATACAGTAGAAGAATATTCTGAGAGCTGGTCTCAGAATTCCCTCTCACTTCTGATCCATCATTTTTGAACTGAACACGCATCTTTAGCATGAATTCTTTTCCAGGAACTTCTTAAACTCTCAGACATATGAAGAGCAACAGAATTATTACCCCAATTCCCCCATCAGATGTTTCCCTTCTTGAGGCAATAGCCTAGTGACTCTGCCTTAAAGAAGGAACTCACCCCCCTTTCATCCAGATGCCTGGGCCAAAATGATTGACTCCAGCTCAGGGGGTGGAGTCTACGACCATGGCTAAGTCAATCAGAGTACTCCTTCTCCCTAGGCAACTAATGATTGGTTCAGGGATGGTGACATGGCCAGATCAACCCTCAGGTTTAAAAAGTCTCAGTCTGGTGTTTTTACATAAAATGCTGGAGAAGAGACTTACTTTTTTTATGCTGAATGTCCACAAGGTTGCCCAGAACCTTGTGGAAGCCCTCTTGAAATCACAAAAAGGTGAACTTAACTGAAGACACAGCCAACTGTTGGAAGATGAAATGGGGAAAGAAATGGAAAAAGAAAGTCACTACCTTTGTGACCTGTATTTAGTTTTTTTCTTTAAATTGTTACCGGAGTGTTCATGTGCATGTGAGAGGCGGGAGGGAGGAAGAGAAAGCACCTCCAATGGCGTGTGGTGACACCACAGTCCTTTTCTCTATTTCTCCTTTCCATCGGGACTTTGGGAGTACAGACACACGGACACGTACTGGCAAAAGGGCTGAGATTCAAACAGAGGTAGGCCACGTGAGATCTGGCTTCCTTCAGTGCTGAGCTAAGGGGCCTGCCCAAACCATTTAGTTTCGTTAAAGCAAAAAATTCCCTTTCCTAAGCCGGTTTGCCTTGCACTTCTGTGATTTGCAGCTGAAATGTGCTATCGCTGACCCAAGGAGGTATCGTATCTCGGATAATCGTGCTACATGAGGGCTTAAGCTTCGAGCAGTCTCAGGGCTGAATCCCCTCCCACTGCTTGGTAACTGCTTAACCTCACTTTTGAAAAGCTCAGTTTCTTCAGCTATAAAGAAGGAAAGCAGAAAGGCCTTTAACAAGATGGTGCATGTGAAGTGGTCAGCACACGGCCCTCCACACTCTGCAATGTCACAATACTTGGTGCTTTTTGACCCCTAAGTCATATTAAAGCCATGGGGACCCCAAGAGCCCACTGGACCTGCTGGAAGTTTCAACTCAGCTGTTAGAGGCCAGTGGTGGTGATGGTGGTGGGGTCTTAGGACTTATACGTGTGCCACAGCAGTTAGGGTCACTGTCTGAGTATATGCTGGGTTTTGTAAAACAAGTGGCATGGCCGTTTGGTGCCAAGCTTGGGCACAGGGACCTTGGCTAAGCTGTGAGCCCCAGGCAACAGTCCAAATGTCCATCTTGAGGTTATTTCTTTCCCAAGGTGTTGAAAGAGGTGAGACATGGAGCCTTTGTTCCTTTGGGATCTACCAGTTTCTTGACCATTTCTAGTCTTTAGAATTTTCTGCTCCCCTTGGCTTTCAAGTCTCTCCCTTCTATTCATCAGATACTTCCATGTCTTCCCTTGTCCTCAGAGATGACCTGACATCTGTCCTATAATAAATAATATTTTGAAAAACAAAGCCAGAGATGGGGGTTGTTTTGGAGTTACTTCTGCTTTCTTCCATGTTAGTCAATTCCTTTCTGATAAGAGAACATAAAATCTGGTTTCCTTTTTGGAGCAAGGGAAGGAAAAATCCACTGGGAACAAAACATGAACTAATATCTTACTAAATTACCTTGTCAGAATGTGTTTATTATTATTACTTTCATGGCATTGTTATTCAATTATGATCTTAAATAGACTGCAGTTAGGAATTTACTACCAGTTTACCTGAGGGTAAATGCAGCTTTGGGTCAAGTCTGAGACTCCTATGGTTTGTGATAAATGGTTGCATACAGTGTCTGGCAACTGCTACAACCATGTTAACTGTGAGTTTGTCTCCCTGGACTTTCACTGAGAACAGTTTCAGGTGAGATATTAGATGTCTACAATTGATTCCCTCCTAAACAAAGAAGGAACATTTCAGAAATACACATACAGTATGGCACCATGTATGCAATAAATAAATAAAGCATCAAGCACATAGATGGCAACAGTATGTGAATTTTACAGAGAAAGGATATGTTTAGGAAAACATCTGGAAGGATACACTCTGAACTCACCGCACAGGGCGGGGCAGAGGAGTCCAGAATTGGCAGTGAGAGGGGCTTATCCTCTTACCTATTATCATTTTTTAAAGGAGACATATTTATACGTTAGGCAAGCAATTAAAACGATTTCTAACAAGTTAAGTTACAAGTGATAAGAAAAGAAAAAGTGGATAAGGGAGGAACTAAGAAGCCCCAGGAAGGGTGTCTGCCGAGTACCCTTTGTGTTGCCTTTTGACCCATGGGTTTCCAATATGGAGTTTCCATAAATACATGGCTTCTTTTGCATGAGAAAGGAACAGAGTCCTTTCCTTGAAACTTGATTGCACCACAGCTCCAATACTTAAGATCTTCACTTTTCTCACTTTATTTCATTTCTCTAACAAACTCCAGGCAGCCCCTGGAGATCACAATTTTGGAATCAAAAAGGGGAGATGTGGGGGCCAGCAGTTGGCGTAGTAGTTAAGGCTCTGGATTCCCACATGGCTGACCACAGTTTGAGTCCTGGACCCGGCAGCTTGAAACTCATGCCAGGCACATGTGCAGCTAAAAATCCCAAGAGGAAAAGGGACTGTGCCATGGCCATCCCCACGGGGGTGATTTTTCACTTTCTGTCTCTGTCTCTGTGTCTGGTGAGTGCACGTACCTGATAGCAAAAATCTCTCAAAATAATTTAAAAGGGGGGAGATGTGTGACCAATGGAGTGAAAGATAATTAAGAATATTGATAAAAAGGCAAGCCAGGTCTTGACAGCAAGCTTAACTATCTTTACCCTCTAAAGACCTATGCATTTCCTTTCATAGAATACGTTGGAAAGGTTTTATTTATTTAATCAGACGTAGCTTCAAGGAAACTCGTTTTCTTTTTAGTTGTCTTATCTAATACTCTTAAATGCAGTCACTGAGAAACGTGAATTTGGAGTTAAGAGGTGTTACTCTACTCCACATTATACATTTCAAAAAGCAAGAAAAAAGGTTTGGTGTTGAGTAGGGACAAATTTAGCAGCATTGCCACCATGTCACCTTGGCTGGCTTTCTTCACACCACTGACTTCAGCTTCTCTGATCTAAGTAAACTAGTATTTGTGAACAATGGACTAACACTTTTGGTTTTCATATAGTAGGCATCCAATGAATATTAGGAGTATTTTATCATAAAAGTAATTACTTGTTTATGCTTGGTCAGGCACAGAATACAGAAAGTACCATTCCTGGAAGCTTTCTGTTGAGAAAAAAACAATTGTACTTTCAAAGACCATAGATTGAACTTCTGGCTAAATAACTTCCTTTCCCTGACATGCTCTATTCATTTTGCCTTTAAAAAAATTCTTTTTTTTTTTTTTTTGGAGAGGTTTTCGCTATAGGGTGCGAGTGCTCACCAGACAGAGAGAGAGAGACATAGAGACAGAAAGCGAGAAATCACCCCCCAGGGGGGATGGTCATGCCGCAATCCCTTCTCCTCCATTCTCCTCTCGGGATCTTGGGCACGCACACGCGCACCCGGCGTGAGTTTTAAGCCACCAGGTCTGGGACGCGAACCGCGGTCGACTACGTGGGAGTCCAGTGACATAGCCATTACGCTAACTGCTGGTTCCCTAAAAAAATTCTTCATCACAGATAACACCATGTAACTGACTTTCTATGTGTACTTATTCATTTTATTTACTGTCTGTCCTTCCACTAAAATGTAAGTTCTATAAGGTCAGCAATTTGTGTCTCTTGTTCAGTGCTGTATCCCCAGGGAACTAGCACAGTGTTAGCACAGATGAGTTCAATAAAAACTAATGAATGCGGGGGGGGGGCCAGTAGGTGGCATGGTGGTTAAGGCTCTGGGCTCTCACATCGCTGAATGTGGTTCAAGTCCCGTACTTGGCAGCTTGCTTTCTAATTTTCCTCTCTCTTCCTCTCTCTGTCTCTCTCTGGTGCATGTGCCCTATAGGAAAAAATTAAAATTATAATATGATTTAATATTTAAATAATTAAAAAAATTTTTTAAAATGAATATTTCTAAATTTTCTCTAGGCCTGTCATATAGTACAACAGTCTAAGAACATTTGGTGTCTGAGAACTAATTCTTATCTGTGTGTATATTTTAGCCTCTAGTTCTAGATGTCTCCTTCAATCTTTTGTCCTTGATCTGTGTACACACCATAAATCCTCTTGCAGCCTCTTGTATGGTGTTCCCTCCATTCTCAAATCCTGTTCACCATCCTCATTGCCACCAGAGAGTTTGTTTCTGAAGGCTTGGATCTAGCCCGGTCCCTCTTCACTGGAAGAATCTACGTTGCCTCTTGATAGTTAAGACTTGATCTCTAAGACTTGACTGGGTGCCAACCATCTGTCCAAATCAGATTTCCATGGTACTTGTTTATATTAGTTAGAATGCCCCTGGCAAGTTTTTAAAACCAGGAAACATACCTCCACATGGCTTAAACAGTGAGGCAATTCAATGACTCTCATAAAGAGTCCAGATATAGAGTAGGCTTCAAGTCTGATTGGACCCAGTGGCTTCTGATCTTGGCTCAGTATTACATAGGTTTCATTCATGGGCTTGTAGAAAGCAGCTCTAGTGCTAGACTCAGTTCCTCACTCACTGTCCAGAAGGGGAGATACCAATGCATTTTGATACTTTCTCTTAAGGGTCATGAACCCTTGTTAGACTTCGGTCTGGGCCTCATTCGATTAAGTTGAGTCACTGCCCATTCTTAAACCAATCTTTGTCTCTAAGAGAATGCCATACATTGATTGACCCAAGTCTGGATTTCAGAATCAATCACTGACACAGAGGATGAAATGTAATTGATTTTTTTTTTTTTTTGGAGAGGTTTTTGCTATAGGGCGCATGCGCTCGCCAGAAAGACAGAGAGAGACAGAGAGATAGAAAGTGAGAAATCACCCCCCATGGCCATGCCGCAATTTCTCCTCCATTCTCCTCTCGGGATCTTGGGCACGCACGTACACGCGCCCGGCGTGAGTTTAAGCCACCGGGTCCGGGACTCGAACCGCGGTCGACTACATGGGAGTCCAGCGACATAGCCAGAAATGTAATTGAATCCATAAGGTTCCACACTTTTCCTACTTCCCTGAAGCAGAGGATCAGTGTCTCAAATGGCTCCAGAATGGTGGCATGGAGGTGGAAAGGGTATTAAGAGATAATGCAATGTCTATCTCATGATATATCTCATTGCACCCTGTACACTATCCTTTCAAACAATTACCACAACTGCTATTTTGAATAAATGTGAGTAAGCAAATGAGTAGGGTCTCACCTGTTAGGGAAGGAAAGAATGTCCAGGAAAGTTGGAAGAACCTATAAAGGCATGGCTTCTTACAGTTTGTTACAGCTAGAGTCTGAAGTATAGGGCCAAGAAGAATTTCTTGAAATTAGACCAAGTATGTCTTAGTCAAATTATAAAAAACCTTGAATAACATAAAGAGATTAGATTTTATCCTTTAGTCATCTAATCACTCATACATTTAGTGATTTTTAACTGCATGGACTGGGCTAGGAGGTGGAGATAAGATGGTGAAATGAGATTATTATGATCTCTGTTATCAAGGAAGTAGGGAGAGTTACAGACACTGAGCAGATAATTATATAAATAACTAATTACCTTGATTCGGAGACCAGCAGTTGGTGTAATGGTTATGTTGCTGGACTCTCATGTAGTTGACCGCATTTCAAGTCCTGGACACAGTGGCTTAAACTCACGCTGGGCATGTGTGAGAGCGTGCCCAAGATCCCAAGAGGAGAATGGAACAGAAGGGGTTGTGGCATGGCCATCCCCCCTGGGAGGGTGATTTCTCGCTTTCTGTCTCTCTGTCTCTCCATGTCTTTCTGGCAAGCGCACATGCCCTATAGCAAAAACCTCTCAAAAAAAAAAAAAATTACCTTGATTCTACCTTGATTCTGCCTCCTCTAGTAATGTCTCTCTCACTGCCCATCCTCCAGTTCACCAGGGAGATTCTATGGGTTTGCAGAATCCCTTGATGTAGTAGTAACACAGACAGGTCTAAGAACATTATTTTAAGTGAATGCATTCAGTTATTTAAACCTCAACAGATCTGTTAGGTGGGCACTAAGATGGTCAGCCTTTAACAAAGAGGATGAGTAACTTGTCCTAGGACACAACTCTACCCAAGTGGTAGAGCTGAGGTCTGAACTTGCTAGCTTTCAAATACAAAAGTATTAAATGAATGAATGAATATTCCTAAATTTCCTCCAGGACTGTCATGTGGCCCCACCGTCAGAATATTTGGAATCTGAGGAATGACCCTTGTCGATATGTATATTTTAGTCTCTAGTCCTAACTGCTCCACTGCAGAATACAGACTCCTAACTACCATGCTATGTACTGCTCCCAAGTGGGTACCATCATTATCCCCATTTTACAGACCAGAAGATGGAGGCTTGGGATAGGATTTACTTAAAGTCACAGAGTTTAGAAATGGAATCTGACTGAAGACAGATAACAAAGATGGGACTTCCTGTCATGACCCCATAGCATCCTCAGGGACTCTGTCTAGGCATGGGTCATATTAGGTAGTGTTTAGTTATTTACAGGCTCGTCTCCATTCACCAACAGAGAGAGGCTCCTTGAAAGAAAAAGACTGGATCTGTTCTCTGTTTCTTCAGCTCCAGCACTGTTTGGCATTTAATCTACTATGCAAATGTTTGTTGAATGAATCAAATGGCTGATGAATGAATGAATGAATAACTGTTAGTGAAGTGCCTAGACATAGGGGATGGCCTGTGACTAGGAGAGTTTTGCAAACTGGGGGTGTGTGTGTGAACCTCTGTTTCTTTAGCTTCAGGAAGAAACAAAACCCTTGAAAAGGAAGAAAGAAAAAAAATGGGGCGTAACGAGGATTCCAGGCTGGATTCCATGACGTCACCCTAAATTGGATGTCTGGCCTGGTAAACAAAGGCTCTTGTGACATGGGCCCTGGCCAGGCTGGTCACTCAGCTTGAACGGGGGAGGCAGTTAAAGCGAACTGCCCCAATGTTGGCCTCCACCCCAAGCTTTAGCCCAGGCGCCTCTGCATTCAGCAGGTATCTCATCCAAGGGAAAACCAGGACAGGAAATCACGTTGCCATGGAGACCAGAGAGGCCCTTCCAGACACAGGGGAAAATAAACATGTTCTGGTTGGACTTAACCCCCACGAAGCCAGGGTGGCCTCTCTTAATCTGAGAGGTCCTGGTTTTTCTTTAGAAATGTCCAGGGGCTTCTCCTCTAACAGTCCTCAGGATCAGGAGCTAAGAGGCAACTCCAGCCCATGCAGAGTCTCCAGGACTGTGTCTTCCCTGCACCGACGGAAGAAGCCATTTTGTGCCCAGACTTAAGATTTTCTCAGGCTCCTTCACAGCTGGGGGTTGAATACTGACAAAAGTGACTAGAGTAACATTTACATTATGCCCTGCATGCCAGGCACATTTTTACACACTTTAGATGTATTAACTCATTCGATCCTCAAGACACCCAATGAGAAGTCCTCACTATTCTTACTGTTTTAGAGATGAGGAAATTGTGGCAGAAAGAGATGAAGTGGCTCACCCACAGCCGGCAGAGAGCTGATAGTGGTACCAGAATTTAAGGTACTATGAGGGTAGCTGGACAACAGATCACCGCACTTCAGCATATAGTAGGACCTTGGGCAAGTTAATCAATCTCTCTGAGCCTCAATTTCCCTACTGATATAAGCAACTAGCTTAAAATACTGTTGTGGGATTAAACATGCTGTACATTTATTGTGTACTTACTGTATGTTGGGCGCCATATTGGGTCCTCTAAGTACAACGTGAAAGAAGACAAATACTATCCCAGAGTCACATAGCTTGTGAACAGGCAGGTGCTTTCAGAACAGAGGTAGGGGGCCCCCAGGAAGCTCTGAGGTTGAAAAACGTTGATGTTTCCAAGTAGAAGATCAGAGGGGCTAAAAGTTCCCAGAAGCTGAGAGGAATTTGTCAGCATCTGGATCACACAGGGGTCCAGGATGGGTTTTAGAAGAGGTGGGCTTCATCCCAGGTCTGACTCAGAGTGAGTACAGAAGAAAGTCAATTCTCTTGTGCACCGTTAGGGGAACCATTCTGCCTGACAGAGCCTAGGCTAGGGGTTGGACTGAGGGCTACATTTGGCCCACTGCCCATTTTTGTATGGCATGTGAACTGGGAATGGTTTACATTTTTAAATCATTGAAAAAGAATTGAAAGAATACCATTTTGTGACATATGACAACTTGGAGAAATTCAAATTTGATGTCCATTAATACAGCTCTATTGGAACACAGCCGTGGCCATTCATTTCCGGGTTTTCTACATAGCTGCTCTCAGGCTACAATGGCAGAGTTGAATAGTTGTGACAGCAACATACTAGACATGAGGGCAAACATATTTACTGTCTGCCCTGTACAGAAGGTTGCTGAAGCCTGGAAGAAACACCCTTGGCTTTGGGGTGCAGAGTCTAATTAAGGAGAGATGACACATTAGGACCTTTGAAGGGGAAGTGAGATGGGAAGCAGCAGTTGCCTGCAAGCTGGCGTTGACACCAATAACACCTTTATATCCAATAGGGCTCACTATGTGCTGGGCATAGTATATATCTTAATCCATGAAGTCCTTGTGACAATTCTTCTGGGGTAAAGACTATGGTGGGCATAGCTTTACAGATGAGGAAACTGAGAACAGAGATAAGAGCTAAGGAAATTGCCCACAGCTAGTACATGAGAGAACCAGGATTTGAGCTGAGCAGCTTGCCTCTGGCCCCTGTTTCCAGCATGTACTCTACCATCTCCACAGAGGGGGAATGGCTAATGTTGAAAATGCTGAGCTGCTACATTTCCACTGAGCCTTTTCCAAACTACTACCTCACAGGGCGTGAAAGCTTCTGGAGGGCCCAGCTAGCGGTACAGGGGTAATGCAACACTATAATACTGGGTTTCCAGGGGCATGCCCTAGGTCTGCTTCCTGAGGTCTCCCTGAGCACACTTGGCACATGCATACCCATGACCCGGGCTAGTCAAAGCTGGGGTAGATCATGGCATGAGACCTCGTTGGGGTTGCTGTCTCTTTCTCTCAGAAGAAATAAGCAAGTAAACTTAAAAATACAAGTTGCAGGAGAGGCTTTCCCTGCCACCAGGACCATGTTGGGGGAATTATTTCAATATTTGATAAAATGCTTGTTCTAGTCATATCTTCTCTTTGCCTTCAAATTCAAGCTCCTCAGTGCATAAGATCAGTGGACTTCGGAGCCTCCAAAAGTAGCTGTGTGAATGTAGGCTTCCCATTGGAATGCAAGTGACGACCTTGAAGTATTATTGTGAGGGTTCAATTTGATGGTGCATTTATTGAACAGTTAGTGTATGCTGAATGCCCTGCGCCTGAAGAAGCTGAGTGTTTGGAATGTACAAAGCGTTCCCTTGCCCTCTCTCTGGCTTCTGATTAGTTTGACCAATATGGAAACTCAGAAGGTGACTGGGAGCCCTTTCAGTTGGAGTTGGGGTATTTATCCTTCAGCTTCTCTGTGGTGACTCTGGGCACTGGCTGCTTTAAGGCCTAGCTTATGGAGAGGTGGCCCTGTCGAGATGAGCTTCTCAGGCTCCAGGTTCCAGCAGCCACTCTTCTCCCTGGCCCCTCAGGCTGAGGAGTAGTTACAGAGCCCACTGTATTTAGTTCCTGTAGCTCCTGATGGCTTTCCGTCCACCTGCCCTCTCTCTGTAGAGTTCCTCTATTAAACATGCCTTAACTGACCTAATTTGAGCATGCCTTGTCTTTCCTGCTGGGACCCTGACTGATGTACTGTTCATTTAAATTAATTTCCCCTGGCCAGCCTCAGAGGTGCAGCAGTAATGAAACCCTCTGTGATGCTGGGGCCATATGGGAGGATCCCAGGTTCATGTCCTGGCCCAAGGTCTCCCTGAACACTGGGGTGTGCATGCATGTGCCCATAATTTGGGGCTGGCTGTAACTGGGATTAGAATTGCAGCATGAGGAACCCTCTGGGGGTGCCCCCCCTTTCTCTCCCTCCTCTATCTCCCTTGGTTATGGAAAATATAAATGAATAGACTGAAAATCTAAATTAATTTTCTGAGCATACCTATTAAACTCTGCAGTCTTCCCAGTTTCACAAAACAGCTGCTCTCCAATTCCCTTAAGGAATATTTGTAGAGTATGTATCACAACTTACGTCAGAGATGAATTATATCCCACACCAGCGAGGGTGGGGGTGGGGGGATATAGGTGCTTCCAATACTGATGATATAGTACAAACCAAATGCAGAGACATTTGTCAACATGTTTCAAAATGTTAAACTATGCTTCCCTTTGAACCAGCACTTCCATCTTTTTTTAAGTTTATACATTTATTTCTTCCATGAGAGAAAGAGAGAAAGACAGGCACATTCAATAGGGTCATCACATCATGATTCACCCCCCAGCCTCAGCCAACCGTGATCATAGGTATGCCACACACATCTGGCTGTGTACAGGAAGACCTAGGAACGTGAACCCACATTGCTGAGCACTGTGTTACTGCTGTGTCCCTACGGCTGGCCCAATTTCATCATTAGGAATTCATCTTAAGGAAGTAATCATATTAGTGTGAAAATAGTATTGTATTGTCTACTAGTTGTTGACAAGTTAAACTAATTCATTCAATAGATTTTTTTTTTAAAGATGTTGTGGGGCTGGTAGGTGGCATGGTGGTTAAAGGCGTTGGATTCCCCTATGACCAACCACAGTTTGAGTCCTGGACCTGGTGGCTTGCTTTCCCTTTCTCTCTTTCTGTCTCTTTTTGGTCAAATTAAACAATAGTAATCATCATCATCATCATCATAATAACAAATGGAATTAAATAAATAATTCTTTTTAAAAAGAGAGGTTTTTGCCTTAGGGCACACATGCTCACTGGAGAAAGAGATAGAGAGACAAAGCCAGTGAGAGGGAAAGTGAGAAATCACCCCCTGGGGGGATGGCCACGCCACAATCCCTTCTCTTCCATTCTTCTCCCAGAATCTCGAGCATGCATGCACATGTGCCAACGTGAATTTCAAGCCACTGGATCTGGGACTCAAAGCACAATCAGCCATGTGAGAGACCAACAATGAAACCACTATGCCATCTGCTGGTCCCCTCAACAGATATTCTTTGAGTGCTTACTAAGCTTTAAGTTTAGTAAGACCTAAGGATACAATAGTAAACAAGCCTAAGGAAGTGCTGGTCTCATGGAACTTACATTTTAACAGATAAACTAATTACAGTACATGAAATGACATGCAACCATGAAAAAACTTAGTAGCTGTACATTTATAATTATAAAAGATATTCATGGTACATCATTAATAGAAAGAAACCAGGTTATAGAATGGTAAGTAAAATATGATCTCATTTTTATTTAGTAGATTTAGAAAAAAATTTGGAAGAATATAAAACAAACTTTTAATAATGATTAATTGAAAGATGAAGCTATCATGTATTTTTATTATCTAGTTTGTACAATTTTGTGTTGTTTCCATTTTATTGGAATAAGCTTTACTAATAGGAAAAAATATATAAATGCATTTACCTAGTCTTAATTACTCCATAGCATTTGAAGGTGTGACTATACCACAGTCTATCACAGGCTATTAGAGCGTTAGCACTTCCAGTTAGAAATTGAGCTTTACACTATGTATTAGTTATCTATTTCTATATAACAAAATATCTCTAAGATGTTTAGCAACTTAACACACAAAACACTGGGTCATCAGGTTGGAAGGTGGTTAAGGTGCTGGATCCCACGTGACTGACTTCTTGGTTCAAGTCCTAGACCCAGCAGCTTGAAAAATACACTGGGTGTGCACATGTGTGTGTATGCTCAAATCCTTGAGAGGAGAATGGAAAATAAGGGATTGCCATATGCAGCCATTCTCCCTGGGGTGGTGACTTCTCATTTTCCCTCTCTCTGTCTCTTTCTGGTGAGTAATGTGCCCTGAGGCAAAAATCTAAAACAACAAACAAACAAAAATAACAGTAAACATGTATTATCTCACAGTTTCTCACAAAGTTGCAGTTAAGGTGTTGGTTAGGAATATAGTCTTGGGACCAGCAGTTAGCATAAGAGCTATGTTGTTGAGCTCCTATGTAGCCTACCGCGGTTCGAGTCCAGGACCCAGTGGCTTAAACTCATGCCGGGCGTGTGTGTGCCCAAGATCCCGAGGGGAGAATGGAGGAGAAGAGATTGTGGTGTGACCATCCCCCCTGGGGGGTGATTTCTCGCTTTCTGTCTCTTTGTCTCTCTCTGTCTTTCTGGCAAGCGCACACACCCTATAGCAAAAAAATAAAAAAAAAATAAATAACCTCTCCAACAATAACAAAAAAAAAAAAAAAAAAAAAAAGGAATATAGTCTCATCTGATGGCTCAAGGGGGGAGAACTCTCCCCTCCGCCTCATGTACTTGTGACAGGTCTTCTTTTGACCACTGGGTAGAGGCTATTTCCTAGTTCTTCACCACATGGACCTTTCCACAGGAGAGCTCACAGCATTGTAGCTGTTTTCCACCAGAGAGAGCACCAATAGAAGACACACAAGATGGAAGCCAGAGTATTTTTGTCACCCAAACTTGGAAGTAACATTCTATCATTTTGCCATATTCTGTTAATTGAAAGTGATTCACTGCCTCCAGCCCACAACCAAGGGGAGGAGACTACAAGAGCACAGATAGCAGAAGATAAGACCCACTGGGGCCATCTAGGAGGACACCTACCATAAGAAAACTAACCTAGCAACTACATGAATGTTGGCTATGAAGAGATAATAGAGGCTGCACAAGTAGTTCAAAGTCTGAGCTAATTGAAAAGTTACTTGTTAGTTCAACAAATATATACTGAGTACCTGTCTTATATCCAGGTACAATTCTAGGTATTAAGGATAAAATGGAAAACAAGGCAGACAAAGCTCAAGCTCTCCTGGAATTAACAGTATGATAGAAAAGACAAGGAAACTAGAGAAAAAATAAACACAGGAAATAAGACAGTGGTCTTACCATTCACTAGCTATTTTACAGGTAGATTCAGTATGGTCTCTGACTGATAGAATGTGTTGGCTGAGGAAAAATGAGACGTTCGAATTCCTGAGTTGGTGAGGAGAGCTGAACAGGAGACCATTCCAGGCTTCTTCCTGCCTCCCAACTCATCCCAGGAATATTCTGAGACTTTACAGTTTTCTGAACTGCATGGTGTAATGTGCTGCATGACTCCTTTTCCCTCTTCCATCTGAAAATCTCCAGGTTAGACCCAGGTGCACCTGATCTCAAAAGACTGGGAAAGGAAGAAACACCTCAAGGTGACTATATACATACTTTTTGACTGGAAGACAAGGCCCTCTACCAAGAACACATATAAGAAGTAGAGTCCCCCCCCCCCCCCCCGCCAACACAATAGAATTGACAACAGAAAAGCAGGTAGTAGTGTATAATCCACCAGATGACTAGAAAACAGTCAGAGGCACAGAAAGTATGGGAAGCCAAAGAAATACCTCTTTTTCAATGGAAAAGAGCAACTCTCCTTCAACCATGGACAGCACAAAGGAATTTGAAGGAATGTCAGAAATAGAATTCAGAATATTCATGCACACAGAGATGAGGAAGTCTTTCCTGAACTTGAAGGAGGAGATAGATACCATTAAAAAAAAATCAAATCAATCAGAACTCCTAGAGATGAATACAGTCATGCAGGAAATCAAGAACTCTCTCAAAAGTATTAATAGTAGATTGGACCATGCAGAAGACCGAATCTCTGAGCTGGAAGACAAGACCTCTGACTTAGATAAAACCACCAAAAATGATGAAAAGATAATTAAAAGAAATCAAGACAACATATGAGAAATACTAGGTACTATTAAATGCCCAAATATTCAAATAATAGGTATTCCAGAAGGTGAAGAATTAGACAAGGGCATAGAAAGTCTCTTCCATGAAATATTTGCAGAAAACTTAGGAAACCTAGAGTAGCAATCAAACATCCAAACTCAAGCAATACAAAGGACTCCAAATAGAATCAACCCAAGGAGATCCTCTCCTCAGCAAATCATAGCTAGAATGACCAAAATCACAGACAAAAACAAGATACTAAAATGGTAAGAGAGAAACATCAAGCTACTTACAAAGGTTATCCCATCAGGCTAACATTGGCTCTCTCGGCAGAAACAATGCAAGCAAGGAAAGAAAGATAGATTCAAAGTGTTAAAAAAAAAAAAAAAATTCAACCAAGATTACTATACCCAGCAAGATTATGCTTCAAATGGGAAGAAAAGATAAAAACATTCTCAGATAAGCAAAACCTGAAAGAATTTACCAACACCAGACCAGTTCTTCAAGAAGTTCTGAAGGACGTGTTATACCAGGAAAATTAAAGAGAGAGAGAGAGATAGAAATGAAAGAATAAAAAAGAACCAAGAAAATGGCTAACATAATAGTAGGGGCAAGTTCAGAAATATTAATAATAACATTGAATGTTAATGGATTAAATTCTCCAGTCAAGAGACACAGACTGGCTGAATGGATTGAAAAACAGGAACCCTCTGTTGGCTACAGGGAAACGCACCTCATGGATAAAGACATACATAGATTACAAGTGAAGTTCTGGAAAAAGGTACTCCATGCAAATGGAAACCAAAAAGGGCTGGAGTTACAATACTAATTTCAGACAAAATAGGCTTTAAGACAAAAACTGTAAGAAGAGACAAAGAAGAGTATTTTAGGGAACCAGCAGTTAGCGTAATGGCTATGTTGCTGGACTCCCACGTAGTCGACCGCGGTTCGCGTCTCGGACCCGGTGGCTTACAACTCACGCCGGGCGCGTGTGCGTGCGTGCCCAAGATCCCAAGAGGAGAATGGAGGAGAAGGGATTGTGGCGTGACCATCCCCCCTGGGGGGTGATTTCTCGCTTTCTGTCTCTATGTCTCTCTCTGTCTGTCTGGCGAGCGCACGCGCCCTATAGCAAAAAAACCTCTCCAAAAAAAAAAAAAAAAAAAAAGAAGAGTATTTTATAGTAAAAGGGCTAATTCATCAAAAAGATATAATGCTTATAAATAATGCACCCAAGACAAGAGTACCCAACTATGGGTAGGAAAGACTGCTAGATCTAAAAGGAGAGATATACTGCAACACACTAATTGTTGAGAAAATATATGAGAAACATTGTCAAATATGAAGTGGTGATTAGTCTCTGTGCATAGAAATTTGTGTCAATGGGTGTGTATAAGATTCTTAAATATCTGTAAGAATATGTCATTAGTCATACTTGTAATGTTAAATAGTTCTAACGTAGTTTATCACAGAAATGATCAAATTTGTCAATCTTGGGTTATGGTAAAATCAGATCTTGAACCATGGCCATTTTAAGTTTTTGTCCATAGTTAAATGCTTTATTCTGATGCTCTTTCTAAAACATTTGCTAGTAGGCTACAATCCAAAAATTGGCTCTTTTAAGGAAATTAATGAAAAAGATTCTGATAAGTACTCTTAAATATAGGTTTTTGATAACTTTGAGATCATATTTCTGAACTTCCTGGACTTAAACGAAATGATTGGATCACAGTAACACTGCAAACTGAACAGAAGAGAGATGAATTACACGAGACTGAACTGATGAGAAGAATTTTATGACTTTTGACTAAAACATTATTGATTGACTTCTATGTTTTGCTTTCCAGATTTAAGGATTTTTGTTTTAATTTGAGTTGTTGATAGCTTCAGTAATTTGTTAAACAATTTTTTTGTTGTTTCTAAACAGAATTGAAACATAAACGTTTCTCTCTTCCTGATCCCTCTGGAATTGGAAAGTATTTGTGAGTATTCTTATTTTGTGGCACTATGGTTATTTGTGTAAGTTTAGTCATACCTATTGCCTTGCATCAGAAATTGGAAATCCTGGTTATTGCCAGAGTTTGACTGGAATGCCATACCTGAAGATATGACTAAAAAGCTAAAGAACTAAGGTTGATTTTAAGAAAACCAACAGGGGCTCTTGGAAAGATTGCCTGGTACCATAAACAGTTCTGTCTGGTAGGTAAGTAAAGAATGTTACTTTCTGATAGGCCCCAAAACTTCCAAGTACAGGTACTTAAAGGCACAGTCAGATGGTAAATTCCTGACTTGGCTCAGAGTCTAATCTGAAGTTCTTTATAAAAGGTTCCATCAAAGCCAACTAAATCAGTTAGTATTCTTATTGGGCTTTGGGCAACTAACAGACCAAATGGAGACTAAACTTTTTTTTTCTGAAATAAGTTAGTCTATGCCTCTCTTTGGAAAAGGGGAAATGAGAGGAAAAAAAAGTTTCAGAAGAAAGCGATAGTGCTCTTGTTACTAGATTTTTAGCTCTGTTCATATTTGATTTTTGAGTTTTTAGCATCTATCTACTGTTTGAACAGAATCCTAACATTTTCCCTGGCTTTAAGTCTTAAGCAGATTTTTCTTAACATTTTAAAAATTTTGATTCATAAAAGCTAAAGCTGTGGTTTTTTAAATTAAAAAAAAAAAAAACAGTAAGAACAGCAAATAAAGACAGTGCAGGAGAAGAGTGGGCAATGGGGGAGGGGAGGAAATCAAGTTTAATAAACACAAACAAGCAAAACATTTTTTTTTTGGAGAGGATTTTGCTATAGGGCGTGTGCACTCTCCAGAAAGACAGAGAGAGACAGAGAGATAGAAAGCAAGAAATCACCCCTGGGGGGATGGCCACACCACAATCCCTTCTCCTCCATTCTCTTGAGATCTCAGGCATGCACACACAAGTGCCCTGCGTGAGTTTAAGACACCGGGTCAGGGACTCGAACCACGGTCGGCTACACAGGAGTTCAGTGACATAGCCACTATGCTAACTACTGGTCCCAAGCAAAACATTTAATGGACACAAAAATGGAAAATTGTCTGATAATAATATCTTTGACTGGACCAATATACAGTTTAGTCAAGATGGCCAGATTCATTTTGTATTTTATAAAAACGTACAGTGGTTAAATGTTAAAAAAATTAAAAATGAAAAAGAAAAGATAAATTGCCATGTTTCAAGTTTGGGCAGCTAGCAAATTCTGGTTTCTTTCTCTGAAAAAAAAAATACTGGAAGAGGATTAGACTTAGGGAAGAATAACAAGCCTAGCATTGAGCATGTAGAATTTAAGGAACTACAGGACAACTATGTGGTGTTCAGGAGGTAATTGGGCACTGTGGAGGAGCTCAGAGTGATGTCTGAACTGGAGACAATGAGAACTCAGTGGCATGGTGTTGATATAGAAAACCATACCATTGAATGTGCAAAGAAAAGAAAGCTAGTAAAATCTCTAGGAGTAGAACAACTTTTTTTTATATATTTTTATTTTGTATTTTATTTTATTTTTTAAGTTTTTACCAGAGAGGAGAGAGACAGAGAGAGAAAGTGAGAAATAGCCATACAGCCATCCTTTCTCTTCCATTCTCCTCTCAGGATTTCGGGCACCCATGCACATGTGCCTAGTGTGATTTCCAAGCCACCAGGTCCAGAACTTGAATGACGGTTGGCCATGTGGGAACCCAGCCACCTTAACCCCCATACCACCTACTGGCTATGGAATAGAACTTCTAATAGATGGGGAAAAGAAAGGAGGAGGTAAAAAGAAAGAGGAAAAAATAAGAGATCAGAAAAAGGAGCAGAGAAAGAAGGGGAATGTCATGTATTCTTCAGGAAAGAGAATTAGAAAAAGAATGATTGGGTATGTCAAGAAATCGAGACAACTCCTTTGGTGGAAAAAGGAGGTTTCAGAGATGATCAGTGGAAGAGTGATTAAAAGGTGAAGAAGTAGAGATGTTGAGTGTGTAGATGCTTCTTAACCCTTTTTATTCTATTGGCATACATAAGGGTTCTGGGGCATTCTATGAATTAAATGTCCGTCCCTGAAGTTATTTTAGCACCTGGGAGGCTGCCAGTGCTTTCTTTTCATTCTGTACTAATGCACTGGTGGGGAATAGTTCCATTCAGCAAGATGAACTGATTGCTTGGGATCAGTGGGAAAAGAGTGGGAGGAAAACCAAGGGTGGCACGTCCCCTTAGATGCCGTAATACGTAACTTCCAAAAAAGAGAGAAGCTAATGTCTACAGGAGTACAAAGGGTGGGGTGGTACAAATTCCTAGATCTCCTGTGAGTACTCAATACCCCATATCTAACATACTCAACAACCCATATATTACATGAGTCCTTTTCCGATATTAGATATTGTCTCTTTCTCTTTTTAACTGCCAGAGGGTATGTGTGCCTGCCAGAAGACAGAGATAAAGAGAACAGAGAAAGAGGGAGAGGGAAAAAAGCACTGCTCAACAGGGCATGGTGACGCCACAATCCCTTCTCCTCCATCTTCCCTCTCATCAGGATTTTGGGCATGCACACGAATACACCGCCATATTTTTCAGGTCACTGAGACTGGCCAGGTGGGATCCAGCCCCCAAAGCACAATGCTTAACCACTGCTGTACAGGACTGGCCTAGGATATCCTCTTTCAAAGCTAAAAATGCATTGATATGCTTTTTTTCCCTTTAAATCATTATTTACTTAATTTTATTTACTATTATTTCAATTTTCTATAGGGCAGGTGTGCTCACCACAGAGATCAACTGAGAGAGAGAGAGAGAAAGAGAGAGAAAGAGAGAGTAAAAAAGCAAGTCGCCAGGTCTGGGACTCGAACCATGGTTGGCCATGTGAGAATCCAGTGCCCTAACCACTACATCACATGCTGGCCCCTGCATTGGTATTCTTCAGTAACCTGAAATCTCAGAAAAATTCAAGCATTTACTACCTAAGAAGAATAATTTCTTTTCTCATGCAAAATATTTTTGTACTTTTCTTGCCGTTCCAGTGAGTGCTCTCTGCCCACCATGGACTTTGTGCTTCTTTGATTCTCACTGTGTCAGTAAGAAAACTGCATGGGACTGGTGGTGTTGGTTGGAGGTTTGGGGTGGTTACACTGAGATGGTCACTAAAGTAGCCTTTCTGTAATCTTTCTTGTGATTCTTTTTCTGAAAAGTTTACTGGACTTAATTGTTCAGATTTAGGTCAGCGTGTGTGTGTGTGTGTGTGTGTGTGTGTGTGTGTGTGTTTAAGAGAATAAATAATGCTTACAAGGATTATGTTACACAGCCTCTGAGAAGAGGCTTCTGTCATAGAACACTAAGAATTTATGTGTAATTTTGTTGCAACAGAAGGGAAAGGATGTCCTACTTTCACCTGAAATTCAGGCTGCATTACTTGCAAAATCCCTTTTCAGTTAGTCCCAGGTTATTTTTAATTTTTTTATTTGCCAGGAGGATAGTGTGCTCACCAGGGAGAGACAAAGAGAAAGGGAGAGGGAGAAAATACCCCCCTCAGTGGGGCATGGTCACACTGCAATCCCCTGTCTTCCACCTTTCCACCCCATTGAGATATGGGACACACAGCACATGCACCTAATGTGTGTTGCAAGCCACAAAAAAACCAATACTTGAACCACGCAGTCGATCATGTGGGATCTGGCTGTCTTAACCAGCAGGCCACAGAGCAGGCCTGATTATTATTATTATTTCTTAATTTTGCTAGAAAGTGTGTTTGTGCTTGTGGAGGTGGGAGAGAGAAAGCACTCCCGTGGGGGATGATCAGACTGCAATATCCTTCTTCTCCATCTCTCCCACGTTTTGGGGTTTTGAACACACACATACACACACACACACACACACACACACACGCCTGGCATGTTCTCAAACTCTCATGTCTGGGACTTAAACCATGTGGTTGGCCATGTGGGATCCGGTTGCCTTTACTACACACAGGCTGGCCCCTGATTATTTTTTACTTTATTTTTGTTTTAAGCTTATTTATTCATCTCTTCCATGAGCAAAAGTGACAGAGAGGGAGAGGGATACAGAGATAGCACTCCCAATGGGTCTTAACACCATGGCCCATCCCTGCTTTAGCAAGACCTGGATCATGGGCATGTGTGTGCTCCCTGTACTCAGAGAAATCTCTGGGTATGAACCTGGAACCCTCCCATGTGGGTCAGCCTTGCAGAGCATCATACTTTACCACTGCACCATTGTCTGGCCTCGGTCCAGATTATTAATGCCACCTACGCAAACTGGTCACACTATTTGCAGGCCCCTGGAATAATTTAACAATATTTTATTTTTAAATCACAAGTTGAAAATTAGAAGTATACCATTCATAAAAATTAGTATTTGACGGCCAGTGGGCGGCATAGTAGTTAAGGCGTTGGATCCTATGGCTGGCAGTACAGTCTGAGTCCCAGTCCATGCAGCTTGAAAAACATGCTAGGTGCATGGGCTTGCCTGCCCAGAATCCCAAGAGGAGAACAGAGAAGAGATTGCAGCATGGCCATCCCACCTAAGGAGTTATTTTTTCACTTTCCCTCTCTCTGTCTCTTCCAGTGAGCTCATGTGCCTATGGCAAACATCTAAAAAATAATAATAGAATTTAAACATTTTTAAATTTAGAATTTGATCCAAATTGACCTTATATTTGGAAGTAGGTATTTAGAAAAGAGGTATTTTGGGGACCAGCAGTTAGCGTAATGGCTATGTCGCTGGACTCCCATGTAGTCGACCGCGGTTCACATCCCAGACCCGATGGCTTAAAACTCACGCCGAGCGCGTGTGCGTGCGTGCCCAAGATCCCAAGAGGAGAGTGGAGGAGAAGAGATTGCGGCATGGCCATCTCCCCTGGGGGGTGATTTCTCGCTTTCTGTCTCTCTGTCTCTCTCTGTCTGTCTGGCAAGCGTACGCACCCTATAGCAAAAACCTCTCAAAAAAAAAAAAAAAAAAAAAAAGAAAAAAGAAAAGAGGTATTTTGGGGGCCAGCAGGTGATGTGGAGGTTAAGGCACTGGACTACCACATGACTCAAACCAGGTTTGAGTCCTGAGCTGGTAGCTTGCTTTCTAACTCTCTTTCTCTCTCTCTCTCATGAGTGCACATGTCCTATAGCAAAAATTAAAATTAAAAATAATAATAAGTAAAATTAAATAAATAATTCTTTAAAAAAAAAAGAAAGAAAAGAGGTACTCAGGTTTTAGGCATTTTTGAGCAAATTAGCCAGTGGAATTTTCATTTTTACTTGCCTTAAAAAATAATCATATTCGGGACTGGAAGGTGGCGTGGTGGTTAAGGGTGCTGGTGCTGGACTCCTACGTGGCCAGCCACAGCTCAAGTCCCGGACCTGGTGGCATGCTTCTCGCTTTTGCGCTTTCTCTCTTTCTCTCACTCTGCCCCTCTCCGGTCAAATTGAAATAAAGAAATAAAGTTAAATAAAATAATTATTTAAAAAATCATATTCAAACAGCTGTTTTGTTTTTATTTTAAACCGGCTCCTCCTTTCTCCTCTCCTGACCTCATCGCTATTTTTTTATTTTATTACTACATGTCCAGAGATCAACTAATACTTAGGATTCAAAAACAGGTAAGTTTATAAAATGTTATTGTCAATAAAAATTACTTGTAATCTGTAGACTTTGCTCCTTGGGAGACACTCATGATGGGTTGAGCTTCCTTGTTCCAGTCTCTTTATCAAAGGGATTTGTGACACTTCTCGGAAGTGGCATTCCCTCAAGTAGACAGACTTCGGTCATCTTTAGCAGTGCGCCACCTAGGGGTTTTGTGTGTAACCCCCTACCCTCTGTGCTAATGGTTCCGGGCACTGGACAATTGCTGGGTTTTATTACTAATTGTAAGCCTCACGGCTGGCTCTTTAAAAAAACACATGAAGAGTTTCTTCTATTATTTTTTTCACTTGATTGATTTCCTCTGGACTTTCCAAGTTCTTCTTTGTATCGATACAACTTTCTCTTGTGTCATTTCTGTTTTTCCTTCTGCCAGTGAGATTTTTACTGATGAGCGTGTTTTCCTTTGTATTTACTGTTTAAAAAATGCTTAGCTATTTAACTACTGTTTTATTTCACTGAGCATAACCCATTTTTCAAACATGATGCCCTTTTTTGCAATGAATCTTTGTTTCAGGAAAAACATTTTCTTCTGAGGTCTTTCATCATTTTAATTCATGCTATTGAATATTTTTATAAGTCCCAATTAGTTTTTTTTTATTATTGTCAGAGAACATGTGTGCTCACCAGAGAGAGAGGGAAAAAAAGTATCTTTCTGAGATATCTCTTGCCCATGTTGCTCTGTTCTCTCTGGCCAGAAAACTTCAATGATGAATCCTCAGCCAGATGAATGCCCCCAGTGGGTTGTTATTACAGCACAATCCTTTTCCTACATTTCTCCATCCCATCAGGATTTGGGGCTCACATACACACATGTATACATATGCCAGGCATGTTTTTCAAGTTGCTGGGCCCAGGATTTGAACTGTAGGTAGACATGTAGGATCTGACCCCCTGAGCATAGGGCTTAACCACTGCCTTATGAGGCTAGCCTGAGAATCTATCAATCGGTTGATTTACTTATGTGTTGCTGGAATGTCTCTAAGACTGAGCAGATGCTTCAACCAATATTTAGAAGAAGAAAGCAGAAAGGCAATAGGTACACATCACTAATCCAGTTACTAGAGCGTGTTTCAGACTAGACCCCACCTCCTTTCATTCAGAGACCTCCTGGAAGGTCTTGCCTAGGTATCGGCAGGTGATAAGCTTCCTAGTGATTCTAATGTAACCTGTCTTAGGACCACGGATTAGATCCTGGCTATGTAAGGATCACTTAATCGGAAAGTAAAAACACCAAACGAAGCCAGCAACACAGTACTACATTTTGAACAAAACATAGATAAAACAATTTAGACATTTATTAAGTCTACTGTAACTTTATTTTCTTAAAATGAGAAAATGACCAATCTCATCAGGAAGGCGGCTTTGAGGCTTGTTGCTAAGTCTAGGGTTGAAAGTAAGTTTTGGACATGGTGCATTTACGAAATATTCTTGGTAATACTGCTAATGCTGATGTTGTTATTGATATTGTGGATATTTTCTAGTGCTACAAAAATGATCATGGAGGGACCAGCAGTTGGCATAATGGCTATGTTGCTGGACTCCCATGTGGTCAACCACATCTTGAGTCTCAGACCCGGTGGCTTAAATTTATGCCGGGCACGTGTGCATGCATTCCCAAGATCCCAAGAGGAGAATGGAGGAGAAGGGATTGCAGCATGGCCATCCTCCCTGGGGGGTGATTTCTTGCTTTCTGTCTCTCTGTTTTTCTGGTGAGCACACGCACCCTATAGTGAAAACCTCTCCAAAAAAAAAAAAAAAAAAAAAAAAAAAAGATTATGGACCATAGTCTCTGATTCCCTTTCCTAGGCTGCACCCAAAATGCATTTCAGTTACCTGACACCAGGCTTTGCCGCTGAGAATGTCACCTGTGGTGGATGGACACTGGGTAAGCTGTCCATAGAAGAGAACTTTGTCTTTTTTTTTTTTTGGAGAGGTTTTTCACTATAGGGCACATGCGCTCGCCAGACAGACAGAGAGAGACAGACAGAAAGTGAGAAATCACCCCCCACGGGGGATGGTCACGCCGCAATCCCTTCTCCTCCAATCTCCTCTCGGGATCTTGGGCATGCACGCACATGTGCCCGGCGTGAGTTTTAAGCCACCAGGTCCGGGACACGAACCGCGGTCGACTACGTGGGAGTCCAGCGACATAGCCATTAAACTAACTGCTGGTTCCTGAGAACTTTGTCTTTTCGCCTCCAACTGCATCCCTTAAGCTGGTGACTGTAACACAGTTGTCTCTTTTCAATTTTCTATAGGGTGGGTGTGCTCACTAGAGGGGGAAGTGAGCACTTTCAGGACGGAGTGTTCAGACTGCAATCCCCTCTTTTTCATTCTCTTTATGGGATTTTTGAGCACACATGCCAGGCATGTTTTTTCAAGCTGCTGGGTTGGGGACTCGAACTTGTAGTTGGCCACATGGGATCCAGCTGCCTTAACCAGCATGCCACCAGCTGGCCTACAGAAAACATTTCTTTCTTTTTTTTTTTTTTTTTTTTTTGAGAGGTTTTTCACTATAGGGCGCGTACGCTCGCCAGACAGACAGAGAGAAACAGAGAGACAGAAAGCGAGAAATCACCCCCCAGAGGGGATGGCCATGCCGCAATCCCTTCTCCTCCATTCTCCTCTCGGGATCTTGGGCACGCACTCACACGCGCCTGGCGTGGGTTTTAAGCTACCAGGTCCAGGACTCGAACTGCAGTCGACTATGTGGGAGTCCAGCGACATAGCCATTACGCTAACTGCTGGTTCCCCAGAAAATATTTCTTGAAGTCATTGTTGAAAGGTTAGTTCACTACTTGAAATGGTGAGATCCTCACACTCTGCCAGAACCCATTTCTTTGTCTGGGATGTGGCCCTTTGCAAAGGGGACCTTCTGGCATTCCCAGCTGAACAAAATCCTCTCTCTCCCTGGGAAAGCTGCAGAACACCATCCCTGAACACAACTTTGAAGCCAGATGGCCCAGATCTGACTTCACTTCTCAGACACGGTAACTGTGTGACCTTGAGCTTAGGTCAAGTTACTTAACCTTTCTTTTCTATTTTCCTCATGACTGTTACTATGAATGTTTCCACACATGCGGAAAAGTTGAAAGACTAGAACTGAGATGACACATATAATGTACAATTTATGACCCAATGATGAACCTTCTAGATTCGACAATTGTTAGTATTTTGTTTTATATGTTGTATGTATATATGTATATGAGTAAGTAAGTATATGTACAAATAAGTTACAGGTATCATGACACTTCTCCCCTAAATGATTTGATCTATATCACCTATAAAGAATATTCTCAGGACCAGCAGGTGGCGTGGTGCTGAAGGTGCTGGACTCCCCCATGGCTGACCATGGTTCAAGTCCTAGATCTCGTGACTTGATTTCTCACTTCCCTCTCCCTGTCTCTCTCTGGTCAAATAATATTACTACTACTACTAATAATAAATCAAATTAAATTAAATTAAATATTTATTTTTAAAAAAGAAACATATGTCTGAAAACAGAATATTCTCTTACATAAACTCAATACCAGAATTATACTTACAGAAAATTAGCAATGATTTCCTAATGTGATCTCTAATGCAGGCCATATTCAAATTTCACCCAGTATCCTTTGAATGTTTTTCATGGCTGCTTTTATTTTTCTAGTCACAATTCAGTGTAAGATTGCATTTAGTTTTGTCTCTTTATTCTTTTTTTTTCTAGAAAAATAGATTTCTACCCTTTTTTTTTCTTTTTTTTTTTTTTGTAGAGGTTTTTGCTATAGGGCGCATGCGCTCGCCAGACAGACAGAGACATAGAGACAGAAAGCGAGAAATCACCCCCCAGGGGGGATGGTCACGCCGCAATCCCTTCTCCTCCATTCTCCTCTCGGGATCTTGGGCACGCATGCACACGCGCCCGGTGTGAGTTTAAGCCACCGGGTCCGGGACTCGAACCACGGTCGACTACATGGGAGTCCAGCGACATAGCCATTACGCCAACTGCTGGTCCCTAGATTTCTACCCTTTTGTAAATGATGTTGATATATATGGTTGCTAGAAAAGTCATGCTGTGTTTTTGTATAGAAAAACAGAAAAATACGTCATGACTTTTCCTATACTCTCTCTCTCTCCACATACATATACATATGCATATATATACACACACAAACACACACACACACACACACACATATATATATATACACAAATACACACACACACACACACACACACACACACATATATACACACACACACACACACACACACACACTTTTTTTTTGGAGAGGTTTTTGCTATAGGGCGTGTGCGCTCACCAGACAGACAGAGACAGAGAGACAGAAAGCGAGAAATCACCCCCCAGGGGGGATGGCAATGCTGCTATCCCTTCTCCTCCATTCTCCTCTTGAGATCTTAGGCACGCACACACACATGCCTGGCGTGAGTTTTAAGCCACCGGGTCCGGGACTCAAACTGCGGTCAGCTACATGGGAGTCCAACGACATAGTCATTATGCTAACTGCTGGTCCCACACACTTTTCTTGATAAGGAGATTTTTGCTATAGATTGCTTGCTGGATAGACAGAAAATGAGAAATCACCCCCCAGGAGGGATAGCAATTCTGCAATCCCTTCTCCTCCTTTCTCCTCTCGGGATTTTGGACTCACATGTACATGCACCTGGCATGAGTTTTAAGTCGCCAGATCTGGGACTTAAACTGTGGTCAACTATGTGGGAGTCCAGTGATATAAACGCTACACCATCTGCTGGTCCCAGCCTGGTGTGTTTTTCAAGCCACCATGACCGGGATTCGAATGGTGGTCAGCCATGTGTGATCTGTCTTTCTCAACCACTAGGCCACGGGACTGGCCCAAACACTAATATTTTTTAAAGTGTCCAGGCCGGTTATCTTGTAGAATGGCCCATATTTTGGATTTTTGGGTTTGTTTCCTCAGGGTGTGATACTTAACTTTTCTTTCATTTTTTTCTTTTAAAAAAGTCTTTATTCGGGGAACCAGCAGTTAGCATAATGGCTATGTTGCTGGACTCCCACGTAGTCGACCGTGGTTCGGGTCCCGGACCCGGTGGCTTAAAACTCACGCCCGGCACATGTGCGTGCGTGCGTGCCCAAGATCCCAAGAGGAGAATGGAGGAGAAGGGATTGCGGCATGGCCATTCCCCCCGGGGGGTGATTTCTCGCTTTCTGTCTCTCTGTCTCTCTCTGTCTGTCTGGCGAGCACACGCACCCTATAGCGAAAATCTCTCCAAAAAAAAAAAAAAAGTCTTTATTTGAAAACAAAACAATAAAATTCACTAGAAATTGCTAACAGTACATTTACATTTTATCCCCAAATCAGACATGTTGAAACAATTCACAGGTATAGGAAATCTAGAACGAAATGAAAGGTTTTACCACATCTAGTTGAAAGGCTGGAGAGGATTTTGCATTTTATGGATACTTAAACAAAATCATTTTATTTACTTTATTATATTATGATTATTTTAAAATTTGTTATTCGGCACACGCGCTCACCAGAGGGAGAGAGAGAGAGAAAGTGAGAAAGCAAGCTGCCAGATCTGGAACTCAAACCACAGTCGACCAAGTGGTAGTCCAGCACCTCAACCACCATGCCTCCTGCTGGCCCTGATACTTAATTTTCTTTTTTCTTTCTTTCGTCTTCTTCTTTTTTAAAGAGAGCTTCACTGTAGGGCACTAGAAAGTTCACTAGAGAGACAGAAAGCAAGAAATCACTCCCCAGGGTGAAGGCCACACACAATCCCTTCTCCATTCTTTCTTGGGATTTTGGGTATGCATACATACTTGCTTGGCATGAGTTTTAATCTGCCAGGCCTGGGCCTCAGACCACAGTTGACTATATGGGAGTCCAGTGATGTAACATAACCCTGACACCATCTGCTGGTCCCTGATATTTAACTTTTTAAGCCTAATATCTCCATCGGTGAAATGGGTGTAGGGGCGGTAGCTATCATGTGGTTACTCTATACCACAATGTAGTCAATATGAAGATTACATGCACTGATGCCTGCAAAGTGCTTACTTAGTTCAGCATCTGGCCCACAGCTATTGCTCAATAAATGGTGCTGTTGTCATCAGCAGGGTTACTACCATCATCATCCTTATCCTCACCATCCCCGCCTTCAGGGTCCAGGCCCCCAGCTGCATTGATGCATGCACTTTTCTGATTCTTTCCTTACCTTCTGGGATGTGTCATGCCATTTTCTTCTGTTCTCTCTGTCCTGGGGAACTTAATCGGTGAATCCTAAACCAGATGAATCTCTTAGCCCCTTCAAGAACTGGAGTTTAGCTTTACCCATCCTCCTAAGGACAACCTCTTTTTTTCAGAATCACAATGTTATTACTCCTAGGACTTAGATGACAGTGAGGCATTAACTGGTTTAATGTCCACCCAGGGAGGAAGGGGGTGCTTCGTCATTGTTGGTGTTGGTGGTGACCTTGGTGCTGAGGCTGTTGGTGCCGCAGCTGCGGCAGTGCTGTTGGAGAGATGCTGGGGAAAGGAGATTGGTTGGCAAGGAAGGTGAGGAATGTGCTGCCAGAAGACTGGGCTTGCAGCCAGTTGCTAATTACTACGGCCTGGGGGTGCTAGTACCCCCTGTCAGCGGCATCTAAGGAAGTGTGGGGGCTGGTGAGAGTGGGGGAAGTGAGAGGAATGGGGAAAGGTGAGAGGCACTGACAGGTTGGAGAAATCCACTTGTTCCCCTAGGGTCCACCCTCCCCTCAGACCCAAGCTGTCTGGGAGAAATTGTGGCTGTCACCATGGCAACAGTAGCAGCTGATGCGTGATGCACAGTGTCTTTATTAGAGAACCTTGGTCGAGCTTGTGCCAGTATTTTTCCATCTGAATCTCATTTCTTCAGTGAAAGCAGAGAGACCAGAAGCTGAGGATGGCATGGGTGGGGCGGAGGGTGTTCGGAGATGGAGCAGAGACAGGAGCGTTCTCAGATATTTGATTGAATTTCTGGGGAATGCAGAGGGAAAAGAAGCAGATTCTCACAAGACTAGGGTACCATTTAAATGTTCACACTGCTCCAGAATTCCCTTACATTATACACGAATTGCTGAGGCAGCATTGCAGCTGCCTTCAGAGGGAGACAGACCCTGGCCGAGGGGTCGTCTCTGTGATAGCGAATAGAACAAACCTGGAGTCAGGCTGACCTTAGACCTCCAGCATTGCGACTTCCCAGTTAAATGGCTTTGGGCAAATTTCTTTGACCTCTTTAAGCCTCAGTGTCCTCACTTGTAAAATGAAGTTAATTCAAAGAGCTGCCTCATGGAGTCATGGTAACGACATGAACAGATGCGTTCGGAGTTAATAAGTCCGGTAGTTGGCCTACATTAGGTGCTCACTAAGTAACCACTTACTACTCTACTCTGAGCTAGCTACTAGTACTAGTACTCTTCCTCCTCCTATTCCTATGACTGCTACTATGCCTTCTTACTACTACTTCAACAACAACTACTATTACTCCGCCTCCTCCTACTGCTAGCACTGCAGGGATACACAATTCAGCCGAGAATGGGCTTATGACTCACTGGCAACTCAGTCCTCTCCCACAGATAATGGAGGGCCTGAATTTGCCAGCCTGTTTGTGAGAAGCTGAGGTTGAAGCCTGGGAAGGCCAGCCCCGCCCTCATGGATTGTGAATCTAATGTTAGACAAGGGCATGACTCAACAAAAAACCAGGAGATCCTACAAGAGCTGTAGGATTTATATCAGGAGACGTACAGTTGACCTACGTTACGATTTTCGCAAACTTCTTCCAGTACCCCTCTCTGTTTTATCCTGGGTACCACTCCCATTGTTGTTTATTTAAGATGCTTTCCTGTCAATGGATTCCCTTTTTACTGGCTGAACAAATGTGGCTTTGGAGGCAACCGTAGAGCACTAGGAAAAAGTGCTACTAGTGTCACGTACCATGAAAAAAAAGAGACTATAAAAATAAGATGACAGAAACAGCCGAGTGTCATTGAATTCTAGCTCATACTGGCTTCCTGTTGCAAGTTTTGAGACTCAGGCTGGCTCTCTCGTTACAAAGGGAGGTTGGCAAGTCCCCGGGAGGAGTTAAAGACCCTGTCACACCAAAATTAAACATGCTCATGTAATCAATGAGGAGTGACTTTCTCACTGTGTGGTTTGATGATATCTAATGCTCCATGTGTGTCTCCACCTCAAATCACTGCTGACCTTAATTAAGAGTGAATAGTGGGAACCAGCAGTTAGCGTAATGGCTATGTCGCTGGACTCCCACGTAGTCGACCGCGGTTCGCGTCTCGGACCCGGTGGCTTACAACTCACGCCGGGCGCGTGTGCGTGCGTGCCCAAGATCCCGAGAGGAGAATGGAGGAGAAGGGATTGCGGCATGACCATCCCCCCTGGGGGGTGATTTCTCGCTTTCTGTCTCTATGTCTCTCTCTGTCTGGCGAGCGCACGCGCCCTATAGCGAAAAACCTCTCAAAAAAAAAAAAAAAAAAAAAAAAAAGAGTGAATAGTAACCTCTTCTTAGAGGAGGAGTGGAAGACAGGGCAAGAAATAGGCCCTAGAGCAGACTGCATCTCACCAGCATCTGAGTGTTCAGGGGGACAGCGGAAGCCCAGCATTTGTGATAAAAATGGAAGCATACATGACGCTACCTTCAGGCAACTTTAAGTAGTTCAGAGTCACTGAAGTGGGCGTGGGAAGGATGAGGAGGAGTAAAGGCAGATGGACAAGGTCCAAAGAATGAAGGCTTTCTTAGTTGCCCTAAAAAATTCCAACTTCATTCACTGTGTGAAATACAGTCACTGAAATATATTAAAAAGCAGAATAATAATAGCGATCATTTAGAAGTGCTAACTATGCACTACTCATTGAATTTTTCACTACTCTGAGGGAGGGAATACCATCCTTGTTTTACAAATAAGAAAACAGTCTTAATGAGGTCCAGTAGCTCACCCCAGTGTGATAGACTAATTCTCCATCCCTCCATGTCTGTCACAAGGCAGTCACTTTGCACAGTGACTTTGCAGCTCCTTCCACTTAAATGAATCTGTTTTCTCACCCACTTGCTTTGTGATCTACTTGGATCAAAAGAGTGAAGGGGAAGGGATAATGGGCCAGTTCCAACCCTAGGTCTGAAGAGGCTCTGCATGTTTCTCTTTGTTCTTTTGGAAATCTGTCACTGCCGTGACTAAAGGCCAGGCCAGCCTATTGCAGGATGAGAGAGACCAGGTGGGGAGAAGTTCAGTTGTTCCAGTTGAGGCCCAGGCCCCACCAAGATCAGCAGGGCCAGCTCTCCAGCCTGCAGCTGACCACAGATAACATGAGCAAGCTCAGATGAGACCAGAAAAGCCATCGAGTTGACCCACAGACGCATTAGCAATAAAGAGTGATGTTATTTTAGCCATTAAGTCTTGGAGTGGCTTCACTAACTAAAAAGTTAACTGAAAAAATTAGATAAGCCAGTGAGTAAATCTTGGGGTTGGGATGTGTTCCAGCTAAACTCCTTCTTCCCTCCAGTTTATGTTTGTAAACACCATTTCTTGAGAACACTCAGCAGGTGTCCAATTTATGTTAGTATGTGTCATGTCTTTGGTAGAGCCATCACAACTCTCCATCGACAGTGAACCACAATCCACTGCCTAACCACTGCCACACAAAGATCTGATACAAAGATCTGATCGACACACTAGCAGCGCATAGACAGGAGTTTCAGGGAAGATTTGTCCCTGCGAGCAAATTTTCCTCAAGTGGCATCGTCAGTAATTCTTCCAAAGCTGTATTTCTTAATCAGAGATGATTTTGATCTACTAGGGGATACTGGCAATGTCTGGAAACTATTTATTTTATTTTATTTTTTTAATTTACTAGGGGGTTTGTGCACTTGCTGGAGAGTAGAGGAAAATGAGAAAGCACCCCTCATGAGGGATGGTCATGCCACAATCTCTTTTCCTCTATTTTTCCTTTCAAGATTTTGGGCACACATACACGTGTACCTGGTGTGTTTTTTTAGGGCATCTGGTCCAGGACTTGAACCATGCAGCTAGCCAGGTGGGACCCAGCCACCTCAAATGCCATGACACTGGCTGGTCCAACATTTTTGATTGTCACAACTAGGAATGGGATGTACTGGCCTGTAGTGGGTAGAGACCAAGGAGACTGCTAAATAAGTATCTCATAATGCACAAGAGAGACCAGAAGACAGCCCCCCACCACAAAGAATTATCTGATCCCAAGTGTCACTAGTCCAAGGTTGAGAAACCCTGTCTTAATGTAATGTGTACTCAAAATTACAGTTATGACTGAAAACACCTTTGAGCAGTGGATCTCAACCCTGGCTACTCATTGCATCACCCAGGGAATTTTAAAAAAATACCAGTGCCTGGGCTGGCAGGTGGCATAGTGGTTAAAGGTGCTGGAGTGCCACATAGCCTACCACAGTTTGAGTTCTAGACCTGGTGGCTGTTTCCTCACTCTCCCCCTGCCCTCTCTGGTCAAATAAAAAAGATAATGATAATATATGAAGTTAACTAAAGTAATTCTTAAAAAAAAAAATACCAGTGCCCAGCCTAGATTCCCTGAGATCTGATATTATTGGGCGACAGTGCCATTTAAAAAATCCTCCCCAGCTGATTGTAATACACAGCCAGAATTCAAACCATTACTTTAGAACAAGTAGTACCACAGTGAGTCATACAAAGAAGATAGTAAGGTGATGGGATTTTTAAAACGAATTATTTATTTAATTTAATTTATCATTATATTTTTAGAATTATTTTATTGAATTTTATTTATTTAATTAATTGATTAATTTTAATTTGACCAGAAAGGGACAGAGAGAGAGAGAGAAAGCAAGCCACCAGGTCCAGGACTCGAATCACAATCAGCCATGTGGGAGTCCAGCGCTCTTAACCACTACAGCACCTGCTGGCCCCTTAATTTAATTTATTATTACTATTTTTAACCAGAGAGAGAAAGAGAGAATGGGAAAGTGAGTAAGTAAGCCACCAGGTCTAGGACCTGAACCATGGTCAGCCCGGTAGGAGTCCAGTTCCTTAACCACCACACCATCTGTCAGCCTTGTGAAATGATGCTTTAAAGGTACCAGCAGATGGCATAATGGTTATGTCACTGGACTCCCACATACTTGACCATGGTTTGAGTCCTGGACCCAGCAGCTTAAACCTCATACCAGGTGCGTGTGTGTGTGTGCGTGTGTGCCCAGGATCCCAACAGGAGAATAGAGGAGAAGGGATTGCAGCGTGGCCATCCCCCTGGGGGGTGGTTTCTGTATATATAGGTCAGTCCCATAGCGTAGGGGTTAAGGGAGCCAGTTCCCACATAGCTGACCACTGTTCAAGTCCCAGCCTCAGTGACTCAAAAACCATACCAGGCACATGTGTTGCAGACCTCAAATCCCAATAGGACGGAGAAATGGAGAAGGGATTATGATGTGACGACACCCATTGAGAGATGTTTTCTTCTGTCTCCAGCTCTCTCTGTCACTCTGTTCCTATTTTCTTTTGAATTATTTATTTGTTTATTTATTATTATTATTATTTAATTTGCTGTAGTCATCATAGAGACAGAGAGGGAGAAGGAAAGTGAGAAAGCAAACCATCAGGTCTGGGATTTGAACCACGGTTGACCATGTGGGAGAACAGTGCCCTAACCACCATGCAACCTGCTGGCCCCTGTTCTCTGTTTCTATCTGGCAAATGTATTCACACTCTGGCAATTACACACACACACACACACACACACACACACACACACACACACACACTTGATCCTCCCGCTCATCAGAATAGCTTATCCTGGGCTGGCTCCATGGTCTAGCATAATGCCCTGCTTAAGAGAAGCCAGGTCCTATATGGTGGTCATAATTTGGATCCCTGGCCTGATAAACCTGAAACAGCAGGCTCGTGTGCAAGTACCCAAGATCCTGGGCTGGAGGATTATAGGAAGGGGATCGTGTCATGACCAGACCCTCCCTGTGAAGGTGCTCATCTCTCTCACTCTCTCTTTCTCATTCTCACATGAATATGCATTCAGTCTATCATGAATAAAGATTTTTTGAAAACCCTCTCCACCCCACGCCTTGCTTCCCTGGTGGTAGAACCTAACTGCAACTCTCCCTGCGATTTCATTTCATCTTACGCCTTAACAAAGGAAAGAAATTCTGGCACATGCCATGGCATGGATAAAATAGTTGCCTACTAGATAAAATAAATATATTAAATTAATTCAGATTTTGAAAAAAAAATAGAACATTTTAGCTGAATCATGCCATAAGATACTGCCCAACAAATAGTCTGGACATATTTAATCTTAAGGTCTTCCAAATTTATGAAGAAACATTGTCAGTAATTCATGGCTTAATAAAAAACAAACTGTGGCATAATTTTTTTAAAGATATTTTACATCTAACAGAAGAATTTCAGTTAGATATGAAAAAAAATAGTTCCTATCATGCCAGATGGTCCCACAGCTATGTTTGGTCAAAACTCTGGATTTATTGGAATTTCAAAACAAGAGACTGATGTTTCCCTTATTGCTTTATTCTACCACATGATAAATTTTGAAAATATTTGTGCTGTTTTCAGAAGCAGACTGTGTGGAGTCATGGATACAGTTGTTAAAATTGTTCAGTGTATACATACAAATGCTATGAATCACCGCCCGTGTTGGAACTTTTGAAAGGCTAAGAGGCAATAAATGTGATGATCTTGGGTCTTTGCCCATGTTCATTGGTTGAGTCGTGGAAGAGTTTTACAAAGATTTACTGTAATGTCAATTCCAATTCTAGATTCTCTTGGAAAAAAAAAAGGAATGCTTGCCAAATATTTAATAATCAAAGACAAAAAATATGGCAGTGTAATTTATGTTTTCTCACCAATATCACAGAGTATATGAATGAGAAAAATTTAAAGCTCTGCATTTTTGGCTAGGTCATAAGCAGGCTTTTCTTTTAACTTTCTTGTGACCTATATAGAAAAGTATAAGACCATACATTGAAATGGAACCTTTTTATAATACAAATAGCTAATAAGGTGGTGGTACAGTGCCAACACAGTTGCACCCACCATGAGAAAGGTCCTGGCTTCATATTCCAGGACCTTCTCGAACATGCTAGGAACATGCCCATTATGCCCGTGAGCTGGACAGCTGAAGCCAAGGGTAAATTGTGGCATGAGGACCCTGTTGGGGGGGGGGGGTGCCTGTCTCTTTGTCCATATCTTTCTGTCTTTCACTCTTGTGGAAGAAATAAATGAACAAATAATGATTTTACATGCTTTTTCACATAAATTAATATACAAAATGCTTTTCATTATAATCACCAACATGTCTATTATCTACAAGATCTACAAGAAAAATTTAAAGAACATATTGCTGATATTGATAAGTTTAGAGTTACTATTTAATTTTTTTCTCTTTTTTTAGTTTTGCTACCAGGTGTGCATGTTCACCAGGGAAAAAGAGAGAGAGAGAGATACAGAGGTGGGGGGGGTAGTGAGAAAGCATCCCCAGAGGGAGATGGCCATGCTGTAATCCCTCCTCCTTCATTGTCCTCTTGGGATTTTGGGCACACACATACACACCCAGCATGTTTTTCAAGCCGCTGGGTCTGGGACTCAAACTGTGCAGTTGGCAATGTGGGATCCAGCTGCCTCAACTGCCATGTCACCAGCTGGCCCGAGTTACTATTTAATTTATGCAATGCCCCTTTACATTCCATGTTAATAATAGTGAATGGACACGAGCCAATGAATTGACCTAACTTGGACAGAAGTTTTGAAACTGGAATGCTTTTGCTTCAAAATAAAACAATTCTTTCAATAAAGATGAACTAGTTTTATCACTATGGAAACAAATACTTAAGGAAAATCGTCCTCTGAGTTTTGGAATACTCCAAAAATTGTGTTTTTGGTATTTAATTCAATAATTGGAAAATGTTTAAGTATGTTTGGAATGACTTGGGTATGTGATTCTGCTTTTTCAACTGTAAATATAAATATACATCAAATGTTTCCAGTGAAAATTTAGCATTCAAGCTAAGTGCTGTGCTGCAAATATAAAATACACCCTGAATTTCAGACTTAGAAGCCAATGACAAAGAATAACATATCCCATGAATAGTTTTTTTGTTTGTTTGTTTGTTTTTGGTTTTGCCATACTGTGAATGAGCTCACCAAAGAGACATGGAGAGGGAAAGGCCAGGGAGAATGGCCATATCTCAATTCCTTCTCCATTCTCCTTCTGGGATCTTGGGCATGCACACATACATGCTTAGTGTGATTTTTCAAGCCACCAGGTCTGGGACTCAAACCATAGTCGGCCATGTGGGAGTCCAGCACCTTAACTGCAATACTACCTGCTGGCCCCACATAAGTAATTTCTTATATTGATTATAGATTGACATGATATATTAGAAATATTGGGTTCAGGGGCCAGCAGATAGTGTGGTGGTTAAGGCGCTGGACTTCCACATGGCTGTCTGTAGTTCAAATCGTGGTCCTGGTGGCTTGCTTTGTGACTTTCCCTTTCTCTGTCTCTATGTCTCTCTGATAGAATTATAAAATACTGATAATAACAAATGAAATTAAATAAATAAATAAATTTTAAAAAAGAAATACTGGTTCAACAGAATACAGTATTAAAATTAACTTTACCTATTTCTTTCTTTTTCTTTTTTTTTTTAAGAGAGTTTTTTTGCTATTGGGTTTGTGTGCTTGCCAGAGAGATATATATAGAGAGACAGAGAGACAGAAAGCAAGAAATCACCCCCCTGGGAGGATGACCATGTCACAATCCTTTTTCTTCCATTCTTCTCTCAGGATTTTGGGCATGCATGCACACTCACGCGGCCTGAGTTTTAAGCCACCAGGTCTGGGATTCAAACCGTGGTTGACTACATAGGAGTCCAGCAGCATAACCATTACATATCTGCTGGTCCCAATTTTACCTATTTCTTTCCACTTTTCTTATTTTTGGATTTTTTAAAAGAGATTTTTGCTATAAGGCAAGTGCGCTCACTGGAGAGACAGAGAAAGACAGAGAAATAGAAAGTGAGGAATCACTTCCCTGGGGGGATGACCATGCCGCAATCCTATCTCTTCCATTCTCCTCTTGGGATCTTGGGAACGCATGCACATGTGCCTGGCATGCTTTAAGCCACCAGGTCCTGGACTTGATCCGTGGTCAACTATGTGGGAGTCCAGCAATGTAACCATTATGCCATCTGCTGGTCCTGTATTTAGATTTTTTAAATATTCCATTTTTTAATTGTCAGAGGGCATGTGAGATCACAAGAGAGAGAAAAGGCATCTCCAATGAGGCGTGGTCACACTGCATTCCCTTCTCCTCTGCTCCTCCATTATGTCAGGATGGTGGACACACAGGGACACATGGCATGCTGCTCAAGCCACCAGGGTTGGCACCCCAACCATGGTCAGCCATATGGGATCTAGCTCCCTATGTGCAACACTTTACCACTGTGCTATGGAAGTGGCCCCCATCTTTTTAAAAATGTGGCTACTGGAACACACGTGGCTTGTGTTCTATTCAACAGTGCTCATCTAGTCCCACCTTCCTTTTTATCAGCATCTGCTCTCCCTCTGGAAGGATTATCCGCTATGACTAGATTTGATAAGAGGGCCATTTATGGCCCTTGTCTTCTTTCTCAACTCCCAGTATGGAAGCCTGAGAAGCAAGATTCAAGGAGCTAGCTGTGAACCCTAGCTATGATCCTTACCCCTGGGACAGTAAATCTGGAGGAAGTGGTACAAAGACAGGAGGATTATTTGGAAGTCAAATTTAACATAGCGTCAGTGTCAGTGTGCAGATAAAACTTTCTAAATCTGCCAAACTGCACTGCTGCTGCTACTGGGAGTGAGGTGGCATGGATAGTGGAAAACTAAGCAGAATACCACTAAGGCGTGTGGCTGGAGGGACGTGTTGACTCAGGGGAAAATGGTTCCAAACCTCGAGTCTGATGAGTTAGGTAAGCCTCCAAAAGAAGAAGAGCAATGAAAATGGAAGCCAGAAGATGGAAACAGAATAGAGTGTGGAGTGGGGAATGAGTGGTAATAAGAGGTTTGAACTAAGAACGAATGTGGATAGGGGTGGTCACTGAAAGAAACCATGTAAAGCAGAAGACTAAGATATAGATTCGGATGCTATGCCTGCCTTTATCAGCAGTCCTAGGAAAAGCGACCTCTGAGTTTTGGAATACCTGGGTTAATTAAAGATAAAGGACTCCCTGGAAGTATTAATGTTATAGCAATCTTAAATTCCACTAGCTGGGACAAAAAAAAAAAAAAAAAAAAACAAACAAACAAAAAAAAACCAGAAGTAACAGGCACAATCTCCATCCTTCTTTCTGCATGAGGGAGGAAGAGAGACAGGCTCCACCCATTTCTTGTCCCCACATGCTACTTCCTTGATAGCTAAGATCTTGTGGTTCCCATGAATGGGAAGATTCCGTTAATATAGAAGGATTTAACACTTCTAGGGCTCAGTCTCTCTGGCTATCTTTTCAGGTTTGACTAAAGATCCAGGCTTATAACTGGGCTCTTGCAACCAAGTTCTTGCCTGTTGCCCTAGTTCTGGCTCATTTCCCCTCTTCCCTCCTGTGCCTGAGTCCCTGTCTTAATGCCTTGCTTGGCTGTCATTTACTCCTCCCAGAGAAAGGCAGTGTTCCTTGAACCTCAGCTCAGTGAGCACGGCCCTGCTTTCTGCTACGAACTGGTGCCCCCCCCCCCTTGCCTGACAACTTGCCTGATGCAGATGCTCTTAGATTTTCCATGGCTTGCTCCCCATACCTCGATGTCCAATAACCTGATGAAATTGCTTACTCTTTGGGAGTCTGATTACCTGCTAAAAATGTTCCTTTGTACATTCTGTTCTGTCTACTGATCTGAACTTTCATGGCCTTTATTTAGAGCCCTTCCCCATGGGGCCTTCTTTATTGCAGTTTACCCCCAGGTGTCTGGTCCTAGCAGGAGACGTGGTGTCACAGTCACTGAGTCAACTGGATCCTCTAGGATGACCGTTCTGCTATCTCAGCTCTTCCTTTCTGGAAAAATCTTTCTCAAAAAGACCCAGTCAAACTCAGCCAAATTATACTTCTTTTCAGCTTTTACTTTGATTAATGCCATTTCAATTTAGCAATTTTCTCCCTAGGTTTCTCTTTTCCTACGAGTCTAACTTCTCTGGCCACCTTACCTTGATTGAGTTCCAGGAGGAAAAGAATGCTTGTTTAGTTCACTGGATGTATTTTAAATGCCCAGGGCAGTACCTGGCACATAGTAAGTGTTCAATAAATTATCATTGAATAAACAAAAAAGAAACCATTACTCAAACTCTTCAGAGGTGTCAATATACATTACTAATGACTAGTCCCCGTGTTTATATATAACACACAGAATATATCTTACATATAGTGGTTTTTGTTTTAACAAAATAATACTGGGCTTAAAAATATCCTTTAATATAACCGCAAGTGGACACGTGTAAAATCATGGACTTTTTTCCTTCTCATTTCCATGGCGACAGCAATTCTAGTCTACTGTTTCCATCCTCACTGCTGACCAACTTTACCAGCCAGTAACCCGGGTGACATCAAACTGATTCAGGAGACCTTACCTGCCAGCCTCTCCTCTTTATTTTCCTCCTGAATCTCTACAAAAGCCTTTTAACTGGTCTTCCTAATAACCTTTCTCTGACCACCTCCCATCCCATGAGTCTTCTGCAAGAGGCCATTGATTTTCCTCACACTGTGACTTACATTGGAGAGAGCATGGGTGGCAGAATGGTGGGACGTGACTCACCACCAGGCTGAGTGGAAATGGAGATGCTATGGATAGAAGTAAACCCACCTCCACGAGGGCACAGTTGCAGTGGGGTCATGATACATTGGCCTCATCTTGGGGTCACGAGGATTGAGTTTTAAGCCTTACCCTCTTTCTCTTGCCCAGCTTTGAAGTTAACCCCATTCAACTTGTGAGAATTTTGAGTGATGCTTCCTCTGGTTTCCTTAGTTGGAACCTCAGGCAGCTCTGGGCTAAATGGACCGACCCATGGCCCCCAGTGTGAGTGATACTACCTGTTCCATTCCTCGGGAAGCGGAATGTCTTGCGAGCCAGGACACCTGGCTTCTAGGCCTGGCTCTGCCACTAGTTGCATGACTTTAGGCAAATCACATCACTTCTCTGGGCCTCAGTTTTCATGCCTGAGAAATGAAGGAGTTGCATAATATTAGTGATTCTTCACTGTTTACTTATTTTTTTTTCCCTCCCAAACACAATCTGATGTATACTGATCTATGAGACACAAACCCACATAGAACTCCTGGGTGCAAACTCTAATTGCTTCCTTTTCTTCCTCACTCAAGAAGACTGGCCCAGCTTGGTGGAGCAGTTGGTAGCAAACTGAACTATAGTACTAGAGGCCTGATGGCCAACCATGGGTTTGGATCCCTGCATTGAATTGAAAATATACTGGTCACATGTGTATGTGCCCAAGATCCTGATGAGCTGGAGGGCTGGGGAAAGGGGATTGCAGCATGATGGGACCCTGTCAGGGGTACTTCTCTCCTCCCTCCCCTCTTGTGCACATGTTCTCTATCATGAATAAAATCAATAAAAACAAAAACCTAAAAATAGAAAGTCTATCAGGATAAAAGAGATTAATGAAGAAAATTTGAATGTTTTTAGAAAGATAGATAATAGATAGATAGTTTTTTTTTTTTTGATTAGAGGTTTTGCCTTAGGGCCCATGTACTCGCCAGAGAGAGAGACAGAGACAGTGAGAGGGAAAGTGGGAAAGTGAGAAATCACCCCCAACACACACACCTGGTGGATGGCCACATCGCAATCAGTTCTCCTCCATTCTCCTCCCAGAATCTTGGACACATACACACACACGCATTGTGTGATTTTCAAAACACCAGGTCCAGGACTCAAATCATGGTCAGTCATGTGCAAGTCCAGTGATGTAACCACTACTCCATCTGCTGGCCCCTTATTAGTTTTTTTAAATAAATAATTTACTAGCTTGGTATTTTGACTGTGGATTTAATTACCCACCTTCAGAATACAAAAACAAAGAGAGAGATTGCGCACAAGAAAGGAAAACTGGCCCAGCCACAGTGGTACAGTGACAATGCACTGCTCTGCAATGCTGGAGCCATGAGGAACTGGGATTTGGCCCCTGGGTCAACCTGTATTCCCTGGACACATGTGCATGCCCATGACCCCAGCTGTTTGAGAGAGCTAGGGGCAAAATAGTGGCATGAGACCTTGTTGAGTGTGCTTCTCTTTCTTTCTCTCACTCTCAAGAAAAATAAACTTGAAAAAGAACGAAGGAAAAAAGAAAACCACATTACTTTAACTTTTTTGGAGTGAACGTGGAATGGAAAATGTGAATCTGCTAGTTCCTCTGTGGGTCTTAGTTCTTCAAACCTCCCATATTTTGAGGTTCTCATTCAGCTTAGATTAATACTAATGTTTAAAGACAAATTCTGTACAAGGCCCCTAAATGCAAATCAATGACATCGGCTGATATTCAGTTAAAGAAACAAAAATCTATATCTACGTTGGAGGAAAACTTGACAGAAAGCTTATTATCTCCAGGGTGGCCTCTTTCTTCGAGAGTTTCATGAGTAACTTGGACTCTATGCTGGCTTACTCATCCTCATATAAGCTGTGGCTCTGCAAAATTCTACGTAGTCTTATTTATAGGTTTTATGAGTCACCCTTCACAATTGCTTGTTTTGTGAACTGAGGCTAAAAGCTGCAGAATTAAGTAATCTCTAAGGTCTTGCCTAGCATCAAACTGCTGGGGCCCAGGCTCAGTGGCACAGGTGGAGGTGTACTGACCTGCAGTGTTGGAAGTCACATGACTGATCTTGGGTTTGGGTCCCAAGTTGACCTGAAATATGCTGGGCGTGTGTGCCTAGGATCCCAATTGGCTAGAGAGTTAGAGAAAGGGATGGTAGTGTGACAGATCCTGTCCTGGGTGCTTCCCCACCCTTCTCTCATGTATGTGTGCATTCTCATCAAAGAAATAAAATATACTTTAAAAAAAATAATAACTGCTGGGAAATTGCTTAGCATAAGCCTGCCATCAACTACCTGACTTCACGCTGCCTTGTGTAATCTTTCCATCCTCTTGCCTAAGAGAAATGTTTTACTCTACTATATCAATTTTTTAATAAACATTTATATTTAAGTTTTAGTTGTTATTTCTTTCTAAGAAATGAATATCATTGTTATTTCTTTTTATTTTATTTATGTATTTTTTTTTTTTTTTCTGGAGAGGTTTTTGCTATAGGGCTCATGCGCTCGCCAGACAGAGAAACAGAGAGACAGAAAGTGAGAAATCACCCCCCCAGGGGGGATGGTCACGCCGCAATCCCTTCTCCTCCATTCTCCTCTCGGGATCTTGGGCACGCACGCACACGCGCCCGGCATGAGTTTTAAGCCACTGGGTCTGGGATGCGAACTGCGGTCGACTACGTGGGGGTCCAGCAACATAGCCATTATGCTAACTGCTGGTCCCCATTGTGGGATAGTTTCTGGAAGGAAGATGGTAAGCAATTCCTGATTTTGCTTAACACATGGAGAGCAGGACATTATGTAGTCACTAACAACCATGAATTGAATATTTCATAAGCACATGAGATCGCCTTTTTTTTTTTTTTTTTGGAGAGGTTTTCGCTATAGGGCACGTGTGCTTGCCAGACAGACAGAGACATAGAGACAGAAAGCGAGAAATCAACCCCCAGGGGGGATGGTCATGCCGCAATCCCTTCTCCTCCATTCTCCTCTCGGGATCTTGGGCACGCACGCACATGCGCCCAGCGTGTTTTAAGCCACCAGGTCCAGGACGCGAACCGTGGTCGACTACGTGGGAGTCCAGCAACATAGCCATTTCGCTAACTGCTGGTCCCATATCATTGTTATTTCGTTGTAAGAAAAGATCCCCTGTTGGCCCAGCCATGGTGGCACAGTCTGTAGGGCACCACTGTATGATACTGAAGCCATATGGAAGGCCCAGGGTTTGGATCCCAGATTGATCTGAACACATTGGCCTCACCCATGGGCATGCTCACAGTTTTGGCTGACTGAAAGGCTAGGGGAGGATCCTGGCATGACAGGACCTTGTGGCTCCCTGACCCCTAATAAGTAAATAAATAAGTAAACTTAGAAAAAAAGAATGAAAGACCCCTTTGACCATGCAAACTTTTCCCCTTGTATTTTTTAATTTTTTAAACAATTATTTTATTTCACTTTCATTATTTAAATTTGACCAGAGAGGGACAGAGTGGGAGAGAGAGGAGGAAAGTGAGAAAGCAAGCCGCCAGGTCTGAGAGTTGAACCGTGGTCAGCCATGTGGGAGTCCAACACCTTTAACCACGATGCCATCTGCCGCCCCCTGCCCCCATATTTTGATTCAACATCCTCACCATTCTTCCTGTCATCTACGTCTGCAATTTCTCTCTTGTCTGATAGACTCTAAGTTACGTGGAGGGAGAGATTATATTTAATTTATTCGCTTCTCTATTATCACTGGCTGCACCCAGCTCTAATGGCTCAGGTGGGAGGGCACCAGTGCACAGTGGCTGGGGTCACATGAGAGGCCCAGTTTTGGTACCTCACCCAGCCTGAACCGGCTGTGCACAGCGGCCTGCTCCTGTGGGATTGTGGAAGATCGTGACATGGTGTGACTCTCAAAAAACATCTCTCTCTCTTTTTCCAGCACTCCCTCCTGTGCCCTTTCTCTTACTAAAACTAAAACAAAACAGTAGCAACAACAACAAAATGCAGTAACTGGTACGATAGTTAATTAATAAGTAGTTGGTGGCTAAATGCATGACTAAAAGGTTGAATGTAGAAATCAATGAACAAAAGAGTCTTCTCTACCGATTTCTTCCTTTAGCACATAAACATGCTCTAAATTCTCAACCCCTCAACTCCATATGCATTCTCTCCCAACTTTCAGAGTCAGAGTACTTGAGGTATTTGTTAGCATTCATGGTTTCCAGTTCCTTACATCCGATTTCTTCTCAAACCTCTGCAATCTGCCATCGACTGATTTCCCACCCGTGAAGCTACTTCTGCCAATACCATCAGGATCCTTCCTGTTGCCCAACCCAATGGACAAAGTCCCTGCTCGTGTTCTACTTGATCTCCTGATTCTAAATTCTCTAAGTATTTGAATGTCTGCTGAATGAATTGATTATTCTTGTATAAGCAGAAATAATTTTTTTTGAGAGGTTTTTCGCAATAGGGCGCGTGCGCTCGCCAGACAGACAGAGAGAGACATAGAGACAGAAAGCGAGAAATCACCCCCCCAGGGGGGATGGCCACGCCGCAATCCCTTCTCCTCCATTCTCCTCTCGGGATCTTGGGCACGCACGCACACGCGCCCGGCGTGAGTTGTAAGCCACCGGGTCCGAGACGCGAACCGCGGTCGACTACGTGGGAGTCCAGCGATATAGCCATTACGCTAACTGCTGGTTCCCTAGAAATAATTTTTTAAGACAGGAAAATGACAGTAAAAATACAAGTTGCTTCAGTTTTTTCCAAGGTGACTACATATAACATCACTCAGAGAATACAGAGATTCTTTAGTTTAATCATTCATTTTTCATTCACACACACACACACACACACTTAGTCCCATCAATGTGTCAGGCATTGTACTAGATGCTGAGGATAAAAGGGAAATGAGACCAGGTAGCGGATTTCAGGGAGCAATAAGACGGCTCATTTTGGAATAAACTATTGACGTGTAATTTTCATATGGAAAATGCAGACATTACAAATGTTCATCTGATGAATTCTCACAAACGTAACACACTATTAGTGGCCCCTAGAGGAAGGAGAAGAATGTTACAGGCATTCCAGAATCCATGCTGCGTCTTCTCCTAGCCATGACTCCATCTCAGTAATAACTGTTATCGTGCCTCTGACAGCCGAGGTAGGTGCTGCCTGTTTCTGTGTTTTACATAAATTGAATCATACGGAAAGTACTCTATGGGCTTCACTTCTTTTGCTCAACATATTTGTGAGATTTATTGATTTCGCGGCATGTATTGGGTTGTCAGAAAAGTCATGACACATTTTCACATAGAAAAAATACGTTAGGACTTTTCCGACAACCCAATAGTTGTAGATTATTAAATGCTACCTCCCTCCCTACATGTAACTTGCCTTCCCACAGTAATTATGGTTCCCTCTTTCCCAAAATCATTCTCCCTCTCCTGTTCTTGTCTTTCTCCCACAGCTCTTATCACCAGCTATTGGGTCACCAGAAAAGTCATGATGCATTTTTGCACAGAAAAATATGTCATGACTTTTTTGATGACCCAATAATATATAGACATTCTACTTATTTACTGTATTGGCCCCTTGCATAAGTTCTACAGAGTCAGGTAAGCACTAAACAATACATTTTGAATACACTGCCCACCTGGCATCCAGTGTGACCGTGGCTGGAGGGAATGCCATGCTGCTCAGACAGCACAGATAGGCCAAGAACTGCAACAAAAGTGTCACTTAACAGGAGAGACCAACCCAATGTGGAGCCAGGTGTGGCTTTCCTGCTGTGACCTCTATACCACAACCATGAATAACAACATGAAAATTTGACATAAAATGTTCGCAAATAAATGTTTAAAGCTTATGACCATTGAAAAAGAAGAAGGACCAGAAATATCTCTTCATAGGGACTATCCCTACTATTAATATGAGAAATCGGATGTGAACTTTCTGGCTTTGCATCTTTTGCATTTTTGGTAATAAGCACCCATTGATATAGCAATAAAAAAATCAAGACTGATGTGCTAAAATTTATCTTAATGCTATCAAAATAGTTCCATATTTACAAATCAGTATTAAAAATATCACAAAGCCCTATAGCACTATAAAAATCATAAATTTCATGTGAAAATAAGAGAAGGGTATCTGGCTTGTAGTAGGTACTCAAATATTTCTTGGATGAATGAATGAAAGTTAATTAATATGTTAAATAATCCCATTAGGTTAAATAAGATAAAGTGACAGCATTTTACTAATAAATGCTGAAAAGGCACTAGAAAAAGAATCCTTTGCTGATGAAAACCTTTGGCAAGCAGCAAAGACAGGTTCCATCATATGCTTCTCTGCAAAACCACTGCAATCTGGCTTTTGCTGGCATGGTGCCATCGAAACTGCTTTCCCTGAGGCAATCATTGCCCTACATAGCGCCAAGCCCAATGCACTTGGATGGGTACCAATAAATATGTAATGAATTAAGGAACGGATGATAAGAGAATTTCGCATCAACAGTCAACATCCTACTTAACAATAAAATACCAGAATTACCTCTTTCGAGTCAGAAATAGAACCAGGATGTGAACTACCACTATCATTTGATGGGTTTTCTGGAAGCTTAAGCAAAAGCAAAACAAAACAAAAAGCCATGAAGACAAAATAAAAAGATACAGCTCTTAGCAATAAGGAGACAAAAATGATATTTTTTCCTTGCATCAAACTTGGGAAAAAAAATCATCTAAATGCTCTCAGCAATAATAATAGAGCTCTAGAAATTTAAAAATAAATACACAAAGAGCAATGGTTTTCTCTGAATACCAGTAAACGCAATGTCTATGGAATGATGGGTAATGAGACAATCAGGAAAGTAAAATATAAAAAAGGCACAGAGTCCCACAGGTGAGAAGGAAAACAATCTAGGGATCAGCAGGTGGCGTAGTGGTTAAAGGTGCTGGACTCCCATATGGCTGACCGTGGTTCGAGTCCTGGACCTGGCATCTTGCTCTCTAACTCTCTCTTCTCTCTCTCTGTCTCTTCCTAGTCAAAATCGAAAAATATTGATAATCAATAAATAATTCTTTGAAAGAAAAGAAGTAAAACAATCTAGGTGGAGGGTTCAGAATTCTAGCACTCCAAGCTAGGAAAGAAAAAGCTGTTCTCGCAATAAGATGTTTTTTTAAAAGCTCGCTAAATATGAAACGAAAATGCTGGTTAGGTTGTGATATTTACATTAAATTCTAGTTAAAGACACAGGCTCCATATCTCCCATGGACAGCCCAGGTGCTGCTTAACTATGAGAAAAGGTCAAGGTTGTTACTGCCTGGCCTAGGAAAGCACATTCCCTTGTTTGTAATCTCAGACTGAAGTTCCTGAATTTGTAAGCTCAGCTGATCTGAGATAATAGTTCTGCTTTCTTAGTAGAAAAGTGATTTGACAAATAAGAGAAAGTATAAAAGTAAACATAGAGACAATGGACAAGTAAGGCATACCTGCAGTATTCATACTTTTGTGTTAGGTTTGGCAATACATTTTTATAGTCTTGTGATCATTTGTAGGCTTTGCATATTACTTAAGACATATAGAACACTTAAGAGAATCATATCTATTTAATGTGCATTTATCTTGGAATTTATTGATCAAATGCTTATTGTTTAGGTACTAGGCATACAGTGATTTTCTTTTTTTTTCTTTTTTTTAATAAAAAAAATTGTATTTACTTAGAAGCATTCAGAATGTCAACAAAACAGCTGCAACTTTTTTTTTTTTTTTTTTTTGCAATTACAGAGTGGTATTCAGTTAACAGAACAACAATTATTTCGTATAAGCTGCATCAGAGACAACTGAAGATGAAAAAACTACCATCCCCATATATAACTAATTTGTGCTGTGCACCAACAAGAACCTGCTTTAAATTTCCATGCCAATTTACAACCCCCATACTGTACCAGGCAGTTAGTGGCTATTGAAAATACCACCAGGACAGGGCTATCTAAAGACACATTTGGTAATGTGTTAACTATACAAAAAAAGACACTGTACAATTTAAAAACAAATCTTACACAGCCTTACATTTCAATTTTTTTCTTTAAAAGGAGTGAGTTGTGTACAGGGGGGTTAAATGCTTTATAGACAAGGAAAAAAAACTGCGCTAGAACCAACTTATTCATCATCATCATCTTCTTCTTCATCTTCATCCTCTTCATCTTCCTCTTCTTCCTCATCTTCTTCATCTTCCTCCTCCTCCTTCTTTTTCTTGCTCTTTTCAGCCTTGACAACTCCCTTTTTTGCTGCATCCGGTTTTCCTTTAGCTCGGTATGCAGCAATATCCTTTTCGTATTTTTCCTTCAGCTTAGCAGCCTTCTTTCCATAAGGCTGTTGATCATCTGCAGCAGTGTTAGTCCACATCTCTCCCAGTTTCTTTGCAACATCACCAATGGATAGGCCAGGATGTTCTCCTTTGATTTTTGGGCGATATTCAGAACAGAACAAGAAAAAGGCCGAAGGAGGCCTCTTGGGTGCATTGGGACCCTTGAACTTCTTTTTCGTTTCCCCTGTAGGAGGGATATAGGTTTTCATTTCTCTTTCATAATGGGCCTTGTCCGCCTTTGCCGTATCTTCAAACTTTCCTTTCTCTTTAGCAGACATGGTCTTCCACCTCTCTGAGCACTTCTTAGAAAACTCTGAGAAGTTGACTGAAGCATCTGGGTGCTTCTTCTTGTGCTCCTCCCGGCAAGTTTGCACAAAGAATGCATATGATGACATTTTGCCTCTCGGCTTCTTAGGATCTCCTTTGCCCACGTTTAGTTATCTTTCCTCCGCGAGGCACAGAGTCGCCCAGTGCCCGTCCGGCTCTCACTTGCCCCGGCGCTGTCTACATGGAGCTCAATGTACTGCAATGGCTGTGAGAGCGGGAGCCAGACGCAGCCTCTACAGTGATTTTCTTTAAGAATTATTTTATTTAACTTTATTTATTTATTTATTTTAATTTGACCAGAGAGGAACAGAGTGAGAGAGAGATAGAGGAAGAGAAAGAGAGAGAGAGAGAGAGGGAAAGTGAGAAAGCAAGCCACCAGGTCTGGGACTTGAACCTCAGTTGACCATGTGGGTGTCCAGCACCCTTAACCACCATGCCACCTGCCAGCCTCACAGTAATTGAAAAATGATAAATAAGGAGCCAGCAGGTGGTGTGGAGGTTAAGGTGCCAGATCCCACATGCCCAGCAGCACAGCTCGAATCTGGACCAAGTGGCTTGCAAACCATGCCTGGTGTGTGTGTACGTACCCAAAATCTTGAGAGGAGAATGGAGGAGAAGGAATTGTGGCCATCACCCTGCTGGGAGGGGGGTGATTTCTCACTTTCCCTCTTTCTGTCTCTCTTTGGCAAGCACACACACCCTATGGCAAAAAAAAAAAATCTAAAAAATAAAAGAGGTAAATAAAATCTGTGCATGAATGGAGCCTACATTCTACAGGGAGGAAGGTGTGGGGAGGCTCAGAAAACAAACTAGCAAATAAATATATAACTAATGTGTTTTTTAAAAGTGATTGGATGTTATACAGAAAAAAAAAATACCTATTTTGTGTATTCTTTAACAGGGTAAGGTTTTTCCACCCCAAGCAGCTGTTCAAAAATAAATGTCAGAATTTTGGTAGTAAGTTTTCATCATGCTTTAATATGAAAGTAAATAAGTAAATGCATGCTTTATTTGCTTTTCTTAAACCTTTCTGAGAAAAAAGAAAACTTAAGAAAGTCTAGTTAAAGTGATAGACATGAACGATTGAAGACCCCTCTGAGGAAATAATATTATGAGCCGAGATAAAAAATGTATATATAAAGGGAAAAGCCACAACTAAGAAAGGCAGTCTGTACATAGGAAATAGAGTAGAAAGGCTCTGAGGCAGGAACAAGCTTGACACGTCCAAGAACCTACAAGGCAAGCACTGCGGCTGAGACAGAGCGAGTGAATGCATGGGAGGCCATGTTGAAGGTTTGGATTGTATTTATTTATTTTTTAAGTTACTTATTTCTTTTATTTCATTTGTTATTATTATTATTTTAAAAGTTTGCCATAGGTCAAGTGCACTCACCAGAGAGAGAAAGAGAAAGTGAGAAGGCAAGCCACCAGGTCCAGGACTTGAATCAAGGTGGCCCATGTGAGAGTCTAGTAACTGACCACCACACCACCTGCTGGCCCCTATTTTATTTTAGTTTAATGATAGAGCTCATGTGTGCACAGAAGAGAAAGAGAGAGCGAAGCACCCTCTGCAGGGCTCAGTCATGTTGCAGTTCCCTGTCTCCAGTCATCTAGCTCCTCAGGATCGGGCATGTGCTTTCAGGCCAACTGGTGGAGATTCGAATGCAGCCAGCGTGTGAGTTCCAGCTCTGCAGGCTGCCTGCTGACCGTTCTGTAGAGGCTGAGACTATTTAATTTTTTAGGCAGGGTCTTGCCATGTCATGAGCCTCCTGCCTCAGTCTCCCAGCGGGCACTACAGGGGTATACCACCTTGCATCCCACACCCAAGCCACAGTTACATTCTTTTGGTTCTACCTCCCAAACATATCTCCCAACTATCTATTTCTCTCCACTCACACTACTGGCATCTCTTCCACACCAACATATTTTCATCTGGACTATTATTTTTGTCAATTGCCAAAGGGCATATCCATTTATTAGACAGAGAGAGAGAGAGAGAGATAAAACAACCCCTAAAGAAGTGTGATCATATCAGGGACCAGCAGTTAGCTTAATGGCTATGTCACTGGACTCCCACGTAGTCAACTGCGGTTCAAGTCCCGGACCCGATAGCTTAAACTCATGCCGGGCGCATGTGCGTGCGTGCCCAAGATCCCGAGAGGAGAATGGAGGAGAAGGGATTGCGGTGTGGCCATCCCCTCTGGGGAGTGATTTCTCGCTTTCTATCTCTCTGTCTCTCTCTGTCTGGCTGGTGAGTGCACGCGCCCTATAGCAAAAACCTCTCCAAAAAAAAAAAAAAAAAAGAAGTGTGGTCATATCACAATCTTTTCTCCTTCATTTCTCCATCCCATCAGGATTTGGAGCCTACACACATATGTGTATATGCACACCCAGCATGTCTCTGGGGCTAGGATTCAGACCATAGCTGGTCATGTTAATCCAGCTCCCTATGCTCAGGGCTGAACTGCTAGCCCACGCCTGGACTGTTTAAGCAGTCTCTCAACTGGCCCACCTGCTTTCACTCACATCTTCCTCCCTACAGACTATTAATCTTACAGCAGCCCCCATGGTCTTTCTTTTTTTTTTTTTTTAAGAATTATTTATTTAACTTTACTTACCTTTTTTTTCTTTTTTTTTTAATTTGTTACAGGGCATGTGTGTTCACCAGAGAGATAGAGAGAGGGAAAGTGAGAAAGCAAACTGCCAGGTCTGTAACTCAAACCTTGGTCGGCCATGTGGGAGTTCAGTGCCTTAACCACCACACCACCTGCTGCTGCTTCCCTTCCCCATGGCTTTTTTTTTTTTTTTTAAGAGAGAGAGTTTTGTTATAGGGCATGTGCACAGAGAGAGGTAGAAAGATAAAAAACGAGAAATCACTCTCCAGGGGGATTGGCAATGCTGCAATACCTTCTCCTCCATTCTCCTCTCAGAATTTTGGCCACACATGTGCCCAGCAGGAATTTCAAGCCTCTGTCTCTGGGACTCAAACCACAGTCATCCTTGTGAGAATCCAGCAACGTAACCATTACACCATCTGCTGGTCCCTCCCCAGGGTCTTTTGAAATCGTGAGTCACATCATATGATACCTCTGCTCAAAATCTTCTAAAGACTACCTTTTATATTAAAAAATAAAATCCAGGCCCAACTGCAGTGGCACACTCTGCTAAGACAGTGCTCCATAGGCAGTGAGAAACCTGGATTTGACTCCTGGCCCAACCTCAAGACCAGGTGTGGTGGAATGTGCCTGTGGTTTAGTGGCTCACAAGGCCCTGGCAGGAGAATCATGAACCCCAAATCCTGACGGGACAGAAAAATCATTGTGATGTGACCACACTCCATTGGGTGTTGTTTTCTCTCCCTCTCTCTCTCTCTCTCTCTCTCTCTCTCTCTCTCTGCCTGGTGAGTGCATATGCCCTGTGACAATTTACAAAATAAAAAGGTAGTCCAGATGAAATCATGTTGGTGTGGAAGAGATGGCAGCAGTGTGAGTGGAGAGAAGTGAATAGTTGGGAGATATGTTTTGGAGCTAGGGCCAAAAGAACGTAACTGTGGACTGGGTGTGGGATGCACAGCACTGAGGAATCAAGGACTTCGAAAGTTTGAACTAAATGCCTGGGTAGGTGGTGGTGGAGCCTCTCGAGTTGAAAAAGATAGTGTGTGGAGGAGTGGGGGTAAGAAAGGGCTTGTTGACGGGAAATCAGGAAGTCTGGTTTGGACTTATAAAATTAAGTAAGCATGTGGAGATGCTGTCGTGGCAGACTAGATGTGTATTACCAGCTTGTAGACAGTGCTTACAGACGTGAGACTTCAACACAGGAAGGGACTTGAGGGAAGTGGAGATGTGAGGACTGAACCCTGGACATCCCAGGGTAAGTGGGAAGAGGAACAAATGGAAAGACTAACGAGGACTAGAAGGCACGCAAAAAATGGGGCACCTTGGAACTCAAGAGAACACCAGTTAATCATGTCAAATGCTGGTCAGGGGTTGGGAAGGATAGTGTCTGTCTCGGCCATTGGAGAGGCAAATGGAAGGCCCGCAGTGACTTCTGTGAGAAAGAGTTCATGAGAGTTGTGGAACTCTGATTGGAGTGAACAGCTGTAGGGCCTGGCCCAAAAGTATAAGTGGAGGTCTACACAATATATGTTTAAATATTAAATGTTATCAACTAAGCAAACCACTAAATAAAGGTTATCCACCTACCTTTACACGTGGACAATCATCATATGTATTGGGAAGGCAAGGGTCAAATTTACAATTCTCTAACTTCATGAGTTCATCATGCAATGGATTGGCAAAGGGAGGACAGTCCCCTGACCTGTCTCTCCTTTTCTTCCCTCCTTTCATTTGCACATATGAGTATGGACCCTCTGGACTGAATAGCCAAGGTCTGCCTACTTCGGTCTTCTTCATTATCATCAAGTCAACAGCCATCTCTTGGATGTAGACGTACACCACAAATCCTTTGTATATACCACATCCTTTGGGTCTGGGGAAGAGCCCATAACAGGTCCTGAGAATGAATTTTGGGCTATTTAGATAGGGAATTACAGGGTCTTAGGTACTCTAAGTGAGGTCTGGAAAGGTAAAAACTCCAAGTGTGCATTTTTTTCTTGGTTCTGTGAATTTCTCACTTCATGGGAAGGAGCACAGCTGAAGGGTGACTGTGGGGCTGATGGGCAATATTGAAGTGAGTTAAAGAGGCCATGGGACAATAAGAGGTACATCACAATGAGTGATGGAAAAAGCAAATGCAGGCAGGTCTTGGAAGAAATTTTTCCTACAAGGGGGCTTCAAAAAGTTTGTGGAAACATGAAATTTAAAACCAAGCTTATTGGGGCAGCAGGTGGCATGGTGGTTAAGGTGCTAGAATCCCACATGGTTGACCATGGTTTTCAGACCTGGTGGTCTGAAAATCATCCCAGGCACATCTGAATGCATGCCCAAAATCTCAAGAGGAGAATGGAAGAGAAGGAATTGTGGCATGGTCATTCCCCCCCCCCCAGGGGTGAATTTCTCACTTTTTCTCTCTTTGTCTCTCTCTTTGGTGAGTGCACGTGTTCTATGGCAAAAAAATCTAAAAAAAAAAAAAAAGAAAAAGAAAAAAATCCCCAAAACTATATAAAAAAAGCTTATTTTTTAAAGGATCCTATTATTTAATTTTATTCACTGTCTTCATTTTATTTCTTAAAAGTTGATCAGAGAGAGACAAAAATACAGAGGGAAAGTGAGAAAGCAAGCTGCCAGGTTTAGGACTAGAACCATGGCCAACCATGTAGGAGTCCAGCTGCCCTAACCACTACGTCACCTGCTGGTCCAAAACAAGTTTATTTTGATGCAAAACATTTTTTAAATTCATGCAAAGTTTTTTTTCATAATACTGATTTTCCATGAACTTTTTGAAGACCTCTTGTATAATGGCATAGTAACTGGAGACAGGAGCCAAAGAAAGATTTGCCCTGTGGGGATCAGCAGTTAATGTAAAGGCTATATCACTGGACTCCCACGTAGTCGACCGTGATTCGCGTCCCGGACCCGGTGGCTTAAACACATGCTGGGCGCATGTGCATACATGCCCAAGATCCCAAGAAGAGAATGGAGGAGAAGGGATCGTGGCATGGCCATCCTCCCTGGGGGGTGATTTCTCACTTTCTGTCTCTCTGTCTCTTTCTGTCCTTCTGGCGAGCGCACGTGCCCTATAGCAAAAACCTCTCCAAAACAAAAAACAGAAAAAAAAAAAAAAAAAAAGAAAAGAAAGATTTGCCATATGTTTTTAAAGATAGTGCTTATATGATGATGATCAAAACAATTTAGCAGGGGGAAAGTTGATGAGAAGAGAATGGGGATGTTAGAAGCAGAGCCCTTGAGCAGACAAGAGGAATAGGACCTGATCCCAGTTTGAGTGGACGGGATTGGCCTGCAGAACTCCATGGAGGATTCTTCCACTGTAAGAGTAGGGGAAGCAGACAAAACAGGTGGAGATGTAGGTAGATCTGGCAGCGGGAAGAATAAATATATGATACTTCTGTCATTGCTTCTAGTATTCACAATTAAATAGTAAGTGAGAAGTAAGGAGAACTAAGTTATGAAAAGTTATCTGGACATGTAAAAATGGTTGAGATGGGGCTGGCCCTGGAGCACAGTGGTTAAATGTTGTTTGTTGGGAGCTGGATCCAACATGGACGAACATGGTTGGAATTCCAGCCCTGGGGGCTTGAAAAACATGCTAGGTGTATATATGCTTAAGTACCCCAAATCCTGACAAGGTTGGAGAAATTAAAGAGAAGTAATTGAGGTATGACCATGTCCTAGGGGAAAGGACTTTCTCTCTCTCTCTCTCTCTCTCTCTTTCTCTCTCTCTGGGGTGAGTGTATGTACTCTCTCTGACAAAAAAAATAATAAATAAATAAAAATAAAAATTGAGATAGTAAGTGTTATGCCATGTATATTTGACCACAATTTAAAATAATAATTTTGGGCCGGCAGGTGGTATGGTGGTTAGGGCACTGGAGCCCACATGGCTGACTCTGAGGTTTGAGTCCCAAATCTGGCAGCTTGAAAAACATGTTGGGCACCTGTGTATGCCCCAAATCCCTGTGAGGGACAATGGAGAAGGGATTGCAGTGTGGCCATCTCCCCTAGGGGGTGATTTCTCACTTTCCTTCTCTCTCAGTTTCTCTCTAGTGAGTGCATATGTCCTATGGCAAAAATCAAAAAAAAAAAGAAAAAGAGAGAGACAAATAATAATAATAATAATAATAATAATAATAATAATCTTTTGAAGGTTAATATATTTTTTTGGAGAGATTTTTGCCATAGGGCGCGTGAGCTCACCAGAAAGACAGAGAGACAGAAAGCGAGAAATCACCCCCCCTGGGGGGATGGCCATGCCACAATCCCTTCTCCTCCACTCTCCTCTTGGGATCTTGGGCACGCACGCACATGCACCCGGGGTGAGTTTAAGCCACGGGGTACGGGACTCGAACCGCGGTTGGCTACATGGGAGTCAAGTGACATAGCCATTACACTAACTGCTGGTCCCGTGAAGGCTAATATTGACCATTTTCCTCCTTCTTAAAAAAAATTACTTGGGAAAACAGAAAAGTAAATATATTAGAGGAATTACTATTACAGGGCAGGACTAGGAGCTCACTGGAGATTGGTAGGCAGAAATTTAAAACAAAATCAATAAGCAGGCCCAGACACAGGGTCAGACAGTGGGCACGATGACAGAGCCACAGGAAGACTGTTACTCGGATCCCAGGTCAACTTGAAGCAAGCATGAGTGTGCTCATGATCCTAGCTGGCTGCAAGGTGGGGTCAGGGGTCGGGGTGGATATAGTGGTACATGGCATGATGAGATACTATTGAGGGTGATAGTTTCTCTCTTAAAGAGAAAATATTTTATTTAATAAAAAAATTAAAATAAGGGATCAGCAGGTTGCATAGTGGTTAAGGTGCTGGACTCCCACATGGTTGACACAGTTTGAGTCCTAGACCTGGTGGCTTGAAACTTCCACTGGTCATGTGTGCCTAAAAATCCCAAGAGGAGAATGAAAGAGAAGGGATTGCAGCATATCCACCCCCCTGAAGAGGGGGTGATTTCTCATTTTCTCTCTCTTTCTCTCTCTGTGTCTCTGGTGAGCACATGCACCCTATAGTAAAAATCTCTCTTGAAATAATTAACTAGGGACCTGCAGATGGCATTATGGGTGCTGGACTCCCACATGGCTGACCCACAGTTCAAGTATCAGACCTGGTGACTTGCTTTCTTACTTTCCCTCTCTCTCTCTTGCTATATCCCTCTCTGGTCATATTAAAATAAATAAATAAAATTAAATAAAACAATTCTTCTTTTGTTAAAGAATTATTCCATTTAACTTTATTTGTAGTTTTATTTTAATTTTACCAGAGAGGGACAGAGAGAGAGAGACAAGCAAAGTGAGAAAGCAAGTCGCCACGTCCGGGACTTGAGCCACAGTCGATCACGTGGAAGTCCAGCATGATTAACCACCACACCACCTGCTAGTCCCTAAATAAAACAATTCTTAAAAAAAAAATAAAGTAAATAAAATAAAAATAAAAGTAAAACAGTAAGCATAATTGTGTATATTTACCACCCTTCTACATTTGACTGGCCTGAGTACTGACAAGTAGAGTTTGATTGATACAAGGTTTGTGACTTTAATTAAAAATATTTAAAAGAATTTGATTGATTTAGACTGCAACTGAATATTTGAAAACTTCTGGATAACTAAATAATTTCAGACTTATTAGGCTTGTAAATAGTGTTTAAGTACTTGTTTGTAGGATTTATAAGTTGGCTTTATCAGATATTGGAAGCATTTAAGTGATTCAAATTTGTAATTGTGGTTAAAAACACCAAAGCTAAGGGAATATTTATTAATCAAGTTTGTAAATGGTGTTAAATATTTAGGATAATTTTATGTCAAATTTGCAAGCTAATTTAGCATGGATACAAGAACAAAAATCAGTCATTAATTTTAGATAAGATGTGCCAGATTTATCCATATAATAATATGATTCTTGAGTAATGCTAAAGATCTAGGAAAAACTAGGATTCAGATTTACAGCTTTAATATGTTGAGTATTAGTTAAAAGACAAATAACTGTGGGATCAGCAGATGGTGTAATGGTTGTGTGGCTGAACTCCCACATAGTCGACCACAGTTCAAGTCCTGGACCTGAAGGCTTAAAACTCATGCCAGGTGCATGTGCATGAGTGCCCAAGAGTCTGAGAGGAGAATGGAGAAGGGATTGTGGCATGGTCATCTCCCCGGTGGGGGTGATTTCTTGCTTTCTGTCTCTGTCTCTGTCTCTCTGGTGAGAGCACGCACCCTATAGCAAAAATCTCTCTTAAAAAAAAAAAGAGAGACAAGTAATTATAAGTATATTCATTGATGCCCTAAGCCCAACTTCAGGGGCTGAAAATGTGGCTGTCCACTGAGGTGTCATGTTTTTATTATCATTATTTCAGAGGCAGTGTGCATGATAAAGAGAGACAAAGAGAAAGAGAGAAAGCACTTCCCCCAATGGGGCCTGATTGCTCTGTAATCTTTTTCCCTTCAATTCTGTAAGATGCCATCTTATGCCAATCTCACTATTTTATTTTCTAAGCACAGTTGTCTACCTCCCATGACCCCCCAAATCCCACTAAAATGACAGAAAAATATATCCTGAGGTTATATTATGCATACATATTTTACATTTAAGTCTTTAAATTTCTGAAATATAAGAAAGGGAACTGTCCACAGATCAGAAATTATGAAGAATTCCTATAAATTAGAATACATAAGGGCTCAGGTCAGCCCGTGGCATGGTGTTTAAGGAGATTGGATCCCACATGGTTGACTGCATCCTAGACCTAGCAGCTTGGAAAATAAGCCTCATGTTCATGCATAGTCGAAATCTCAAAAGGAGGGAGAGATGGAGGAGAAGGAATTGTGGTGTGACCATGCCCCATGGAGGGTGCTTTTTTGTTTTCTTGGCTCTCCTGTTGCTCCCTGGTAAGTGCATGCCACTTCTTTTTTTTTTTTTTTTTATCATCATAATCTTCTTTATATTACATTGGATTACATATAACTTTACAGTGCATTACATTGCTTTTTCAAAAGGGAATGCCATGCATGTCAGTCAATACAGAGACATTAATCTCCCCACTTCATCATTCAATATCTTTTCAATGTTTTTAGTGCATGCCACTTCTAGCAAACTAAAACAAAACAAAACAAAACATAGAGGCACAAATCAATGGCAAAACCAAGACAGAGAAACATGATACTAACCAGTCCTGAGGGAAGGCAGTTCTTCCTAAGAAAGCTTCTGGGAAATCTAAGACCAGAGTAAACAAAGACGTAGGGACAGAGTGTCTCCCAGGGAAGTCATTAGAGTAATTAATTACAGAGCTACTTTTGACCTGGATGGGTCAGATGCAGCCCTCTGCCTGGTAACTTCGTGAGGATAAAAACCTTGAAGTTACTTGTTGCACAAAGGCATGCTTAATTTGCCCAGGGAAGGGTCCATCTTGAAGGTTGCCTGGATTGGGCAGTAGAGTCTTTCTGTTCTCCCTCCCTTTCTTCCTGTTTCCCTCTTTCCCTCCCTCCCTTCCTTTGCCTGCCTTCTTTCCTTGTGTTATTTATTTATACACACTTCTCTATCTCATTTTCATTTTTCTAATTGACAAATAATAGAAGTACACATTAATAGGTACGATGTGACTTTAAGTAGAATACAAGGTGTAATGATCAAATCAGGGTAATTTATTGCAGCACTATTTATAATAGCCAAGATACAAGGCAGCTTAAGTGTCCATCAATGAATAAATGGACAGAGCCATACCGCACACCCCCACTCCGTAATTTAGGTGGTCCACGCCCCCCCCAATAGGGTGCGTCCATTCACTATAGAGAGACTGAGGGAGACAAAGAGAGGGAAAAGTGAGAAGTCACCCCTCTCCCAGGGGATATAGCCACACAACAATCCTTTCTTCTCTATTCTCCTCTTGGGATTCTGGGCACACATGCTCCTGGTGTGATTTTTCAAGCCACAAGGTTTGGATCTCAAACCATGGCTAGCCATGTGGGAGTCCAACACCTTAATTACCACATCACCTGCTGGCCCCAGAACCCCTTTTATTTATTTATTTATTTGAGAGATTTTTGCTATAAGGGCATGCACTTGCCAGAGAGACAAGAGAGACAGAAAGTGAGAAATCACTCCCATCCCAGAGGGGATGGCCACGCTGCAATCCCTTCTCCTCCATTCTCCTCTCAGGATTTTGGGCAAACACACGCACCTGTCATGAGTTTTAAGTTGCCAGGTCCAGGATTCAAACCATGGTCGACTACATGGGAGTCCAGTGATGTAACCATTACACCATGTGCTGGTTTCCCCAGAACTCTTTTTAATAGGGCCTCCATCACAATGGGAGCTGAGGTTAAAGAGATAAAAGTAAGGCTGTCACTAAGGCCTTCTTCCAGTCACAGCCACATGTGCAGCTCTTGGAAGTGAGGAGATTTCAGAGTGGCCATAGCGGCTGCAGAACGTGAGAAGCGTGGGCTAATACTTAGCTACCAAGAAGGATGCAGAGTCCCAGCTGTCGAATAGAAACTAACCAGTCTAGCAGCACATTTACCTGTTTTCCTTATAATCCCCAGAAATGGCCCCTGAAGTAGGGGGTTAAAAAAAAAGAAGAAAGAAACAAAAAAAAAAACAGGGATTTTCATTTGGACCAATGCTCCAGCTTTTGACATTGCAAATTCTAGAGAAAGGCAGTTGTGGGTACAAGAACCATAGTGTCAGGACAGCTGGTGGTGTGGTGGGTAAGGCAGCTGGATCCCACATGGCCAACTGTGTGGTTCAAGTACAGGACAGCCTGAAAACCAAACCAAACAAGTGTGTGTGTGTATACCCCAAATCCTGAAAGGTGAATAGAGGAGAGATTAAGGCATGGTGTGACCATCCTCCCTGAGGGGATACTTGCCCTCTCACTTTCTATTTTTGTCTCTGGTGAGTGCTCAGCCCTGTAGTTAAAAACAAAACAAAAACAAACAAACAAACAAACAAAACAACAAAAAAGAAAGAAAAAGAAACATAGTGTCTTTAAAGACTGGTAAAACTTCTGTTTTACCTCATATGCATAGCTATATTGTGTAAAATAAAATTTTGGAGCTAGAATTTCATCAGATTTCAACACTGGAGTTAGGGCAGGAAAAGGCTTGCAGAGTGCTCTTGTTTGAATCATTCCAGAGTAGTCTATGGATGCAGAGTAACTCTAGATACTGATAGGAAGACACCTTTTAGGAAAGTTGAAATAAATTGGGATGAGTCATGTGGGCAACTTCTGAGGGTCTGGAAATATTTAATTTCTTAACATAAAAATGTTAAGCTTTGCTTTATTTTTTCACATGTGTGTTATATGCTTGTACATATGGTATCTTAAAATAAAACATTTAAAAACAAACAAAATCAGAAGTGAACACTAGATTTGTAATTCTCAAACCTGCTGTAACTTAGAACAACCTGGGGAAAGTTTAAAAATATTGATGCCCAGAGCACACCCCTGACCAAATAAATCACAATCTCTGGGAGGATGTCAGAGATAGGTATCTGAGAGCTGCTACACTAGAAGAATAAAAATAAAACCAAACAAATTTAACAAGAGAAACCATCAATCACAATAATTTTAATTTACTTATCTATCTATCTATTTATTTTTTGCTATAGGATGAGTATGTTCAGCTGAGAGAGACAGAGAGGAAAAATGAGAAATCACTAGATGATTTCTAATCCCATAATTGAGTTTTGGACATAAATATTTTGAACTGCCTCTCTGATATATCCCCCAGGGAAGAAGGTCATGTTATAATCCCTTCTCCTCCACTCTACTCTCAGGATTTTGGGTATGCACACACATGTGCCTGGCGTGCTTTTCAAGCCACTGGATCTGGGCCTTGAACTGAGGAGTCAGCCATGTGGGATCCAGAGTGTTAACCACCACACTATTTCCTGTCCCAATAATTTTTAATGGGTTAAATTTTCCTGTTAAAAATCAGAACTCAAATGAAATCACTAAGATCCACATTTTCTTCATTTTTTGGGACTCTTACCTTGGTATTGACTTTGTTCTTAAATTCTTGGTAGCTGTAAGATTTCTGTAGCAAATATTGTTCTTGCATCCTCTTAGATTCATTTTTGGAGGAAGAGGACTCGAGTTTGTCCCACAAGTCTCAGGAAAAGTTTCATGGCATCTCTTTTTTTCCCACTGTGATCATATGTTTATTCCTTAGACAATCACTATGACTAGAGGTCTTTGACCACATCTAAGTCACATGCCTGCCTATCACCTACTCTGAACCTGAGGGAGAGTCACTTCTCCCAGAACTACGTGGGATGAAAGTGTCTGAGAAAGGTGGAACCCTGAGTGAAAACCAGAAGCTATTAGGAGAAGTAGAAGTAGGGTGAACAGAAACTGGGCAGCCAAAGAAAAAATTCTGGGGGTAGTAAGTGGCATGGTGGTTGGGACACTGGACTCCCACATGGCTGACCACAGTTGGTGGTCAGACTTAGTGGTTTTCTTTCTTTCTCTCTGGTGAGCATATGGACCCTATACCAAATTTTAAAAATAGTAAGAATGACAAATAAAATCAAGAATTCTTCAACAAATATTTCCATAAAGGACATCTAGATTTAAGGCATCAGAAAACAAAAACTAAACCAAAGTGGGTAAGTCAAAAGTGGAGATTGAGAGATGGAAACCGGTTAAGAAGACAATGCTGCCCTACTGAAACCACTGTCTGTCTTTATCTGTGACTGGAGAAAGAACTTAAAGGGCAGTGGACAAACTGAGTCAATATCCAAGGCTCCTAGTCTACCCCAACCCCCCAATAGGTACCTGAAGTTCAGATCTCTCACTCCATCTTTATATACACAGCTGCCTTCTAGCCATCTATCCTACACATATCGGAGGCCGTTCAAATTCATCATGTCCACGAGTTAATTATTAACAGATTCTGTTTCTGTTCTTGAATTCCTTCTCTTCACTGATAACCCCATCTGCTAAGCCACAAACACAGCACCTCTCTCTCTCATCTCCTGTTTAATCTTTCTCTAAGCATGCTTATTTCCATCTCTACACCACCTCTCAGGCCCACTCCTGATTCTTTATCAGCACTTAACACAGTTGTCATGCCATCATTTCAGTAATTTGTTTGAATATTTATCACTCCCACTGGATTGCATCCATGAAAGGAGGGCCCATAGAAGTCTTTTTATTTGTTTCTCTCTAAACCTGAACTTAGTTCAGGTACTTGAATGTTTGTGAAAATATTAAAATAAAAAGTCTGCTAGTATCAAGTTTCATGAGCCACCTGCCAAACCCAGCACTATATAATTACTTCAGTAAACTTTTTAAAACGTAATATTTGAATTTAATATTTAATATTTTATTTAATTTATATTATTTATTTATATTACATTTTTATTGAATATTTTTAAAATACAGTTTTGTGAATATTTATAAATAAATTCTATTATAATAGTAAATTGCTACTTGGAACCAAGGAAACAATATTCATTTCCAAATGCAAAGCAGTATCCCTTGTTTCAAGGTAGTTCAAATTAATGCATCATTTTTTTAACTTTTTTTTTTTTAAGAGAGGTTTTTGTTATAGGGCGTGTGCGCTCGCCAGAGAGACTGAGAGACAGAAAGTGAGAAATCACCCCCCCCCAGGGGGGATGGCCATGCTGCAATCCGTTCTCCTCCATTCTCCTGTTGGGATCTTGGGCACGCACACACACACACCCGGCATGAGTTTAAGCCACTGAGTCCGAACTTGAACTGCGGTCAACTGCATGGGAGTCCAGCAACATAGCCATTACGCTAACTGCTGGTCCCTTCATAATGTTTTTTAAATGATTGTTACTAGCCATGTAACTGCTCAGTTATATCTAAGTTCTATCTGTTAAAAATATGTTCTTTTAGAGAATCTAATTTTATCATCTTACTCTTTTCTTCAGTCATTTTCTCCAAATAGTGGTAAAAGTACCCTCAATGGAGAGATTGCAGAACTGCTTTGGACCACACCTGGATTCTACTAATGTCACAACACAGGTTCAGCTCCAAGGGAGCTGAGCTCTAACTTGTCTCACAGGCCCCCGGGAAAGCCACAATGAGCTGGTATCTAACACCAGTACTAACTTACCAAAAATGAACTATTTTAGGTATCTTTAATTCAGGTTTCTGTGGTTTAGATGCATGAAATTCTACATAGTCTGCACTCATCCCCTTTGCCTAGTAGTTCACATTAATGCATCCCTTTTTTTTTATTATTATTTTATTTAACTTTTATTTATTCATTCATTCATTTATTATTTCAATTTGACCAGAGAGGGAGAGAGAGAGAGAGAGAGAGAGAGAGAGCAAGCTACCAGGTCCAGGACTTGAACCGTAGTCAGCCACGTGGGAGTCCAGCACCCTTAACCACCAAGCCACCTGCCAGCCCCAATGCATCCCTTTTTTAAAAATGATTGTTACAATCCATGTAACCATTTAGTTATATCTAAGTTCTATCTGTTAAAAACATGTTCTTTTAGAGAATCTAATTTAACGATCTTATTGCCACACTACAATTCCCGTCTTCTCCATTCTCTTTCTGGAATGTTGGGCATGCACATGTGCCCAATATGATTGATTGCCCAGTGACTATGACCATTTGATCCGAATTCTGACTTTTAGGACAATTTTTCTTCAAATATTCCACAGAGCCACAAAGTTTACAGCTACCCCTGTCAGCATAAAGTCCTTTGGGATTATTTGGACAGAATCTAGACAAATAAAACCTTTTGCTAAAGAAAATGCACCAAGAGCTGTGTCTACTTTAGCCTTACACTTGGTTATTTCACGCCCTGTGGACCCACACTAGTAACAAATTCCAGTTCCCACATCTTGATTTTCAATGGCAGTTGGGCAATCTGCAATTCTGTGGTCATGTTTTCTTTTTTTTTTTTAATTGCGTTTTCTTCTTCTTCTTCTTCTTCTTCTTCTTCTTCTTCTTCTTCTTCTTCTTCTTCATCTTCTCTTCTTCTTCTTTTAAACGTTCAGTCATTGTATTCCATTATCTTTTCTCTGCTGCTTGCCTTTTTTAAAATTTTTACTTATTTTACACTCATTCGCTGTATGTCACACCATACAAAATGAGATTTCCCATCCAGAATACACTGTATATTGGTTTAATGAAGGATATTGCCATACATGATTTTAACATCTTTCTTTTCACAGATTTTCTTTAAAGCAACTGCAGTTTCTTCCCTTACTTCTTGTCTGTTGACAGAATCTCCCCATTGTAACCCATCTATGAGTTCTGTCTTCAGTATTCCATGAAGTCATTCACGTCTTCATTTAAGTACTCCTTTTTCCTTCTTTTTTTTTTTTTAATGTGTTGGTTGGGGTAGATTGTATTTAAGGGGCAGCCTACTGGCTTCCTGTTGTTTATGCTTTGGTAGGTTTTGGTTTGTTCCCTCAAAGGACTCCTTCTTCGTGTCCTCCCATCATGTTGCAAGCACAGATGTCTTTCTATGTCTGGTAGTAACTTGTACCCACCTGGCCATAGCTTCATCAGAGGTCCTTTATTGCATGGGAATCCTGGAAGGCTCTGGTTGAGAACTTCTTCTAATGTTCATGGCTCTCCTCCTTGCTCCAACTTGAAGATCGCTGCAGGTTTGGCAATGCAGTGTCTCCAGCATCACATCCTTGTATAGAATCTTCTGAGCATCTTCCAGGCCATGCCAGTCCTCCCAGGTAAAGTCCACAGTCATATCCTCAAATGACATGAACCCTCAAAATGGATTCATTTTCTTAATCCTGGACAAATACAGAAGTTTCTAAAATTATAGCCTTATAAAGATGACCACTTTCCCCAAATTGATCAAAATGAAGTGTTATTTCTGTCACTGGTATAAATATCCCATCAAAATTCCAGTATGTTTTCTTTTCATGGAAAAAGGGACCAAAAATTCTAAAACTTATCCTCTCTCTGGTGAATGCACATGCCCCATAGCAAAAATATCTTCATGGACACTTTGCCCCGGGTCTTCCTGTGGGTGCCGGGTGCACACACATATGCCCATAATTCGGGCTGGCCAAGGTTGGGGATGGATTGCAGGGTAAGGAGCTTGTTGCAGTTGTCTGCCTTTCTGTTTCTAGGTCTCTCTTTCTCATTCATGGAATAAATAAATAAATAAACTTTAAAAATAGGATCAACCCATGGTAGAGCATGGTCAGCACAGTGACAGATTTTCCCCAGCAACCACGCAGAAGGAACCAAGGGTCACAGGCAGAGAAAGAATCCAAAAAAGTCACCCTCCTTGGTCTGTCAGTAAACTTTCTTTAAGGGTTTTGTCTTAGGGCACGTGCATTCAAGGGAGAGAGACAAAGACAGTGAAAGGAAAGTTAAAAACCACCTCCCTTCCAGTGTGTCAGGGAGAAGACCACATTGCAATTCCTGTCTTCTCCATTCTCCTTATAGGATTTTGGGCATGCACGCGCATGTGACCGGTGTGATTTTCAAGCTGCCAGATCAGGGACTTAAACTGTGGTTGGCCATGTGTGAGTCTGGTGCCTTAACCACTATGCCACCTGCTGGCCCCCCTCAGTAATCTTTTGAAAATGTAATCTGACTGTATTTTTTTCTCTGCTTAATATCTTTGCATTTTTTTCTTTAAAAAATATATATTTTGGGGGGGCCAGCAAGTGGTATAGTGGTTGAGGTTGAGATGCTAGACTCTCATGTGGCTGACTGTAGTTCAAGTCCTGGACCTGCTGGCTTTCTTTTTCACTTTCTGTCTCTCTCTCTCTTTAGTTCTCTGTCTCTCTCTCTCTCGTGAGCACATATGCCTTGTAGAAAATTTAAAAAATAAAAGATAAATAAAATTTAAAAGTATGTGTGTGTGTGTGTGTGTATAAATAAAAGATAAATAAAATTTAAAAAAGTATGTGTGTGTGTGTGTGTGTGTGTGTGTGTATATATATATATATATATATATATATATATAATTTATTTTTTTTTAACGGCCAAAAGGTACATGTGCTTACAGAGACAGAGAGGTGGAAAGCATCCTCCAACGGGGTGTGGTCATGCTGCAATCCCCTCTTCTCCATTTTTCTATCCTGTTGGAATTTGGGCACACACGCACACACATATCTGGTGTTTTTTTAAAACTGCTGGGCCCAGGCTTCAAACTACGTTCACCATCTGGGATCCAGCTCCTTTAACCATCAGGCTACAGGGCTAACCCTCTTCACATTTCCAATGGCTCCCCATTGCCTAAACCTAGTCAGTGTTTCCCGGATTTTCAGTGCTCAATAATCTCTTATTGACTGTTTGGAACATATGCTGACCTTCAATTTTAGATAAACATTTGTTAATTTTTTCTTTTTCCTTCTTTCTTTCTTTCTTTCTTTCTTTCTTTCTTTCTTTCTTTCTTTCTTTCTCTCTCTCTCTCTCTCTCTTCTTTCTTTCTTTCCTTTCTTCCTTTCTTCTTTCTTTCTTTCTTTCTTTCTTTCTTTCTTTCTTTCTTTCTTTCTTTCTTTCTTTTTGGAGAGGCTTTTTCTATAGGGCGAGTATGTTTGTCAGAAAGACAGAGAGACAGAAAGTGAGAAATCACTGCCCACGGGGGATGGCCACACCACAATCCCTCCTCCTCCATTCTCCTCTCAGGATCTTGGGCACGCACGCACGCGTGCCTGGCATGAGTTTAAGCCACCGGGTCCAGGACTCAAACCACTGGTCGACTATATGAGAGTCCAGCGATACAGATATTATGCCAACTGCTGGTCCCAATTTTTTCAATAATAAAACTACAATATAATAAATTTAAAATGAATAATATTCAAGTATGTTTTGTTATTAAAAAAATTTTAGGGAGATTTTTGCTACAGGGTATGTGCATTTGCTGGAGAGACAGAGAGACAGAAATCAAGACATCACCTCCCAGGGAGGATGGCCATGCTGCAATCCCTTCTGCTCCTTTCTCCTCTCAGGATTTTGGGCACACATGCACATGTGCCCAGCATGAGTTTAAAGCTGCTGGGTCTGGGACTCAAGCCATGGTCGTCGACAACATGGGAGTCCAGAGACATAACCATCACTCCATCTGCTGGTCCCATTTGTTATCAAATGTATTTATCTCCTGAGTGTGAATTGCAAGAGTTTGGAAATGAAGTTCAACAAGCAAAGTATGGAAACAGATGATGGCACAGCAGTGATGTAACTGGATCCACATGGGAAGATGATGGCCCCAGGGCCATCCTGTGGGGGCTGGGTGCACACATGCATGCCCATAATCCGGGCTGGCCAAGGCTGGGGGCTGATTGAAGAATAAGGAGTTGTTGCAGTTGTCTGTCTTTCTGTCTCTAGGTCTCTCTTTCTCATCCATGTAATAAATAAGTAAATTTTAAAAATAGGACCAACTCATGGTGTGGTAGTTGAGGTGGCTGGATCCTACATGGCCAACACCACAGTTTGTGTCCCAGAGCCAAAGGTTTGAGAAACACATATGGCCCATGTGTGTATGTGCCCAAAATCCTAAGAGGAGAATGGAGGAGAAGGGATTGCAGCGTGGCCATCCCTCTGGGGGGTGATTTCTCACTTTCCCAGGCTCTTGTTCTCTCTCTCTCTGCCCAGTAAATACACATGCCCTGTAGAAAAGAGAGAGAAAGGGAGAGAGAGAGAGAGAGAGAGAGAGAGAGAGAAGAGAGAAGAGAGAAGAGAGTAAGGAATACAATGTAATTTGCACTACTTTGATTTTTTTCCTTAGAGAAAGTTTTGCTATAAGGCGTGTGCGCTTGCTAGAAAGACAGAGCGAGACAGAGAGACAGAAAGCAAGAACTCACTTTCAGAGTGGATGACCCCACCACAATCCCTTATCCTCCATTCTCCTCTAGGGATTTTGGACATGCACACACACATGCCTGGTGTGAGTTTCAAGCCTCTGGGTCCAGGACTAGAACCACAGTTGACTACATGGGGGTCCAGCAGTGTAATCATCATGCCATCTGCTGGTCCCTGTATCTGAATTTTTAATAATTAGGAAGAGATTGGATAGTATGATATAATACCAGCCCTAATAAAAAGAAGTATTTGAAGGACCAGCAGGTGACGTGGTGGTTAAGGTGCTGCTGGACACTTCCACATGGCAGAACCACAGTTCGAGTCCCAGATCTGGTGGCTTGCTTTCTCACTTTCCCTCTCCCTCTCCATATCTCTCTCTGTCTCTCTTTGGTCAAATTAAAATAAATGAATGAATAAATAAAATAAAATAAATAATTCTTTAAAAAAAGAAGTATTTGAAAATATTTATATTGTGAATTTGGGTAGAGAAGTTTAAAATAGTAAAAAGAAGATAGTGAAAAATACCAACAGCAAAAGGGATACTGTTGTTTTCAGTCAACCATTAAAGTATTTATATCCATATAGATGTAAATATAGATATATATTATATATCTAGATTAATGACAGATTTCCTTTATGAAGGGTCTTCAAAAAGTTATGGAAATGCACCCTATTAAAAAAACTATGTGTGAATTCTAATTTTTGTACCAAAATAAAGTTATGCTTTAATTTCATTTTTTCACAAACTTTTTAAACTCCCCCATATTTTGTTGTTGTTGTTCTATTACATTTGAAAGAGCTGACTAAATATTAAGAACTAATAAAAAGCAGTGATTGTTTGGTGGCCCTGGCAGATGGTTTTATATATTTGCATGGGACATGTACTTAGAAACAGTGACGAAGTTTCTCACCAAGCTGCTTTTCAGGAGTGGCTGACTCAAAAAACATATCTCATTCAAAGGCTGAAAGGTTAGATTTTTCAATCTGATAAATAGTTGCAAATGAATTTCCAATGTTTTTTTATTTGGTTTCAGCTCTGGGAAGAATTTCTTCATGTTTCCTGGCATTGTGTAGGGCTTTTACACATGTCCAACAAGATGTCATTGATTCCTTTCTCCAATGAATGAAAAAACCCAAGTGGTAGGAAAGAGTCAATATCTGGGATCAGCAGATGGCATGGTGGTTGCATCACTGGACTCCCATGTGGTCAGCCACGATTCGAGTCCTGGACCCGGTAGCTTAAAGCTCACGCCAGGTGTGTGTGCATGCATGTCCAAAATCCTGAGAGGAGAATGGAGGAAGAGGGATTGTGGTGTGGTCATCTCCCCTGGGGAATGGTTTCTCACTTTCTGTCTCTCTGCCTCTGTAGTGAGCACATACGCCCTATAGCAAAAATCTCTCAAAAAAAGGTGTGGGGGGGAGTCAATGTCTGCCAATGAAATCTTCTGCATCAGTTCAATTTCCTGCTATCTTCTCCAAACCAATGAATATCCCTATTGTGTTGGCCCTGAAATGAGAGGTTCAAGCTTTTCAAGCAACTGACCATAGTGTGTTGACACATCACTTGAAATTACAGAGATAACATTTTTTCACAACACTGATAATGACACCAAGGACCAGGTCTACAATTGCTGGTCTTTTATGGCATTATTAGTGCTATAATAAAATCTTATCACCTTTTTCATTTCAATTATTCACATGAGTACCTTCCTGTCAGATGGCTAGCATGCTTTAGTGTGGAAGAACAGTCTTAGTACACACCATTAATTTCTTCATGAAAAAAGATGCATGTTCAATGACTGAGGTTTGATTATGCTAACAATTTTCATTACTTCTCCAACACTTACTTAAAATCAGGGTGCATACTGTTGGATAGCAATTGTCCTTTGCAAGGAAAGCACCGGGCAATTTAACACTCAGATATAACTCTTTTTGAGTAAATTGAGGTAGATGGCAAGTGGCCCCAGTCTGCCACTCTCCTTGCATCCAGGTTCTTTGCCATATGATGCTGTAGCATCCTCCACTCTATCTCTGAGTTGGCCGTGTGATCTGCTGTGGCTCAGTGAGGTGTTTGTGAATATGCTGTGAGCAGAGGTTTGAAAAGGGCTTGCCCTTTTGGGCTTGCTTGTTCTTGCTCCTCTGCTTTGACCAAGGATAAAAATATGCTTGTGTTAGCTGGCTGAAGGATGTAACCCGTGGAGTACAGTTTAGTTACCCAAGTTGTCCTAACTAAGTATATCCTAGATGAGCCAACAGCCAGCCAGTACCCAGCTATGTGACAAAATCCAGCCAAGAATAGGTGAGCTACATACGTGACTTACAAACAGGGCTGGCTTCATGACCATGGGACCTTTGTAGTCATGTAGGGATCTGTAAGAAGAGGCCTCATGCTCGGTTTAATGTTGTCATCCTCTTGAAATTCTTAGTGATTTTTTTCATAAAGGACCCTGCATTTTCATTTTGGCACTGGATTTCACAGAGTATGTAGTTGGTCCTGCCTACCTCTGATCAGTGATACCTAAGTAAGCCTAGCTGGAGTCAAACCATCCAGCTGGTCTATAAACTCATGAGATAAATACATTCTTTTTTCTTTTTTTAACAGTTTATTTATTTATTGGATAGTAATGTCTTTGTCTTGACTGATAAGCATGGTAATCGTACTGGCAAAAGAAAAAATAAGAAATATACACTGTAAAGATATGTGCAATTAAATGTAATATAAAAATAATAAAAAATAAATTAAAAAAGGAAAATAAGAAGGAATAATACTTTTTTAAAAGAATTTATTTATTTATTTTAGAGAGCTATAGAGCACATGTGCTCACTGGGGAGACAGAGAGACAGAAAGTGAGAAATTACCCCCCATGGGGTGATGGACATGCCACAATCTCCTCTCCTCCATTCTCCCCTCAGGATTCTGGGCATGCACACACATGCAGCTGGTGTGAGCTTGAAGCCACCAGGTCTGGAACTCGAACCACTGTCGAGTACATGGGAGTCCAGAAATGTAACCATTACACCATCTGCTGGTCCCAGATAAATTCATTCTTACTACCTCAGTGTCTGGTTTTTGTGATTGCTTTGCATTGCTGTAGCCATAGACACTTGTACACCAAACTTCTCTTTCTTGGACACATAGCTGGTTCTCCATCAGTATTATCTCAAATGCACTGCTTCTTATGTACATAGCTCACAAACGATATTAGACTAAACACAAACTACCTTCTATATGTTGGTTTCTTGTGATGAAGAGAACTCAGAATTACCAAGTGTGTCTTTCTCATATATGTACCACTCAGATGTGAAGAGTTGGCTCATTCTTTTGTCACCAGTGGTTTCACTCAACTGTGAAGCTGACTGGCTGGCATCACGGCAATGATAGAAGTTCCTGACACTGACATGCATGTGTGCCATGCAGCATGCAGCCTTGTCACTTGGCTTGCTCATTGTTACTTGGGCTTTCTTGCCCCATCTTTCGTTTGTCCTAAATTGGGTACTGGTTTTACAAGCACAGTGACAATATCATGACTTGCTTTGGCTTTTGCCATTGTTCTGGCCTCTTTGCAGTTAGGGATGAACTGAATCAATTTCATACTAGAAATTATTATTTTTTACTTGGTTTAGGAAAAACCACTAGCTGACCAGAGAGGTTATTCTACTTTGAAAATGATGTGAAATCCCTGACGGCAACATGAAGCTATCTGACAATGTTTTCTAAAGAGAATACCCTGGAGATGAGAGGGGGATAAATACCGTATTCAGTGAAACCTAATTTTCAGATATTCATAGCCACACTCCCCACTCACACGTTCTGTTTCAGCTGCTTGGGTGACATCATCACATTCACAGATGCTCTCGTCCCAACAGATCCTGAAGTCCTGTTCACTAATTATGCTTCTGACTTGCAGTGTTTATACTACTATTTTTATCATTGCTTTTACACTTCAATGAACCACATTTTAGTCATTAATCTATTTTTGTTCATCGGAGCCATAACACAACATAATAGTAACAAGAAAATGCAAATTTCACACATATAAACAATAATATGCAAATGATATAGCTAAGATAAACTGTATCTTAGCAACCATATTTGAACTACACCCTATTCAGAGCCTGGTCAATTTGAGACATCTGCATTTTGGAATCATTATTTGGTCATTTTTCTTCTGTTTCATTTTTCCCCCCATTATTTATGCTGCAGAAGCTGCCACATTATATGAGGACCATCTATAGATAAATTGATCATGTTTTGGAAACATTGACCTAAAAGAGAAAGCTTGAACTTTTTTGACATGGCACAGAAGCCAGTCCATCCCCTCATCCCATGACTAGCCATGTAACCCCACACCAATGCCACTTTCTGTTTATCAAGATCTTCCCATATGGTCAGTACCATTTCAAACATTTCAATGTATTCTCTTATTTCAAAATTACAATAACCTTAGGAGGTAGGTACTATCATTCTCATTATACATTTTTAATTTAATTTTATTTGTTATTATTATTATTATTATTATTATTGTTATTATTGTTATTATTTGACCAGAGAGAGAAAGAGAGTAAAAGGGGAAGTGAGGAAGCAAGCTGTCAGGTCTGGGACTGGAACTGTGGTCGGCCCTGTGAGAATCCAGCACCTCAACCACTGTGCCACCTGCCAGCCCCATTTCTCATTATCAATTTACAGGAAAACTGAGGCTTGTAGAGTTACTTGCTCAAGGTCACAGAGCAGTAAGAGGCTATGCAGGGATCTGATCCCTGACTTGTGCAACTCTCTCTCTCTCTTTCTCTCTCTCTCTCTCTCTCTCTCTCTTTTTTTTTTTTTTTAAGGTTTTTGCCATTAGGGCACATTTGCTCACTAGAGAAAGACAGAGAGAGATAGCAAGGGAGAAAATGAGAAATCACCCTCCAGGGGGGATGGCCATGACACAATCCCTTCTCTTTTCTTCTCCCAGGATTCTGGACATGCACACATGCAGACCCAGTGAGATTTTCAATCTGCCAAGTCTGGGACTTGAACCATGTAGGCCACGTGGGAGTTCAAAAGCCTTAACCACCATGCTATTGGCCCCTTAACACTTAATGTCCATATTATTTGTTTTCCTACCTACCATTCGACACCCTGTTTCTGCACTCTCTCTCAGACACCATGCCCTGCAGGCCCCTGCTGTGCCTCACTATCTGCTGTTCCCCAGTGAGCTGACCTTCCAGTTCCATGTCTGTGCTGTGGTGCATCCTCTTTGTGGAACATTCCCCGCATTTCTCCCTTGTCATCCCAGTGAACTTTCACTCACCCTTCATCAATCAGTTCAAGTGTCATATCCGTGAAGCCTTTCCTTCCACCCACGTCCCAGGATTTTTTTTACCTAGTCTGAAATATCAGCTTAAATTTTATTTCTTTCCATTCTCCAGACAAAAATGAGAAAATGTCTAGAGTGACAGCTGAATTATTAAGAATTACAATATGACAGAACATAATTTACTACATTGTGTCTGATCGTTCCCTGGTCTATCATTAGTCGACTCCACTTATTGACTTATGCCTCAATGAATAGGCAATTCCTTACCTTAAAATGTTATTCTCAGGCAGTGGGAGAACAGAATTAATTCTTATTGCATCTGTAATAGCAGCTAGTTAGCTTCATGAGACAAAGAGAGTATATTCTCTATTTTACTCTCTCCAATTTACACTCCAAGAGTGAGACCCACAACAATAGTAAAGTTTCTAAATTCAGTAACTCCAAGAGAGGGTAGGGATGTTGCCTATGGATACTCAGAAAACGCAGTCCTGTCAAGATCACAAGGATGTGCTCCAGGTCTGATAGCAATCAGGAAAGCTACAGGGACCAGACAGGAGCACAGCAATAAAACGCCCTGTGAGGGAGTCCCACATGGGAAGGCTCCCAGTTTGAGAACAGAGACCTTGAGAGCACAGTGTGTGCGCTTGCCTGTGACCCGGAGCTGCTAAGGCTGAGGGGTAGAACGAGGTGTTGTACTCTATTAGGGATGCCCTCTCTTTTTGCCTCTCAGTTTGTAGTTCATGGATGAAATAAATACATTCAAGAAAAAAAAGAAAGCTATAAATGACTCCATTTATATTCTCTCTGAAGAAATAGTAGGAAGTAGTGGTTTAGAGAAATAGTCTCTAACTTTTTTAAAAAATTCACTTCAGCAGTATACATTATAAGCCTGTATCTTTCAAAATATTAAGGAAATGGAACCAAAAAGAATTATGTAAGGAATACATACAGGGACCAGCAGATGGTGTAATGGTTACGTCTCTGGACTCCCACATGGCTGACTGTGGTTCCAGTCCTGGACCTGGAGGCTTGAAACACATGCCAAGCATGTGTATGTCCAAAATCCCAAGAGGAGAATGGAGGAGGAGGGGTTGTGGCATGGCCATTCCCCTCGGGGATGATTTCTTGCTTTCTGTCTTTCTGGCAAGCACATGTGCCCTATAGCAAAAATCTCTAAAATTAAAAAAAGAGAGGGAAATATTAATAGATGTTTATTAATATTAATTAATAGTATAGTCATTTTCTTCCTCATTCCAATGGATTATGTTGTATATCTGTTGGGACATAAGAGGAGTCTTAAAAAAGGTTTTTTTTTTTTTTTTAATTTTTGCTCTAGGGAATGTGCACTTGAGAAAGTGAGAAGTCAGCCCCCAGTGGGGATGGCCACAGCAAAGTCCATTCTCCTCCATTTGTCTCTTAGGACTGTGGACACACAAACATACACACGCTCTCAGTCCTGGGTCCAGGACTCGAACCATGGGTTCAGCCATGTGGGATCTAGCACCTTAACCTCCATACCACCTGCTGACCCAGGAATTTTCAAAAAGTTTATGGAAAATGTTTACTATAAAAAAACTATGCATGGATTTCAAATTTTTTTTTTGCACCAAACTAGATTTACACTTCAATTCCATTTTTCCACAAACATTTTGAAGCCCCTCTCCCCATATCTACCCTACTGTTGTCTATGTAACCCTCACTGGGCAAGTTATTTCATCACTTGGTGCCTCAGTTGCTTCACCAGTAATATGGGAATCATAATTATACTTCCATCCTGAAGTTGTGGGCATTGGAGTCATTTAACATTTACTCAACACACAGTTATGAAGGGCCTACTAGGAGTAGGGCACTGTTCTAGAAAATAGAATAGACAGCTAGGGAAAATAGTTAGCTGAGTGGCTGGCACATCCAAAGTGCTCATTGCATGTGTTCTGTAATTACCCCTAACCCATGGAAGCTCAATCTGAGTCTTAGAAAAGCATTTTAAAAATTAAATGCCTTGGGAACCAGCAGTTAGCGTAATGGCTATGTCACTGGACTCCCACGTAGTCGACCGCGGTTCACGCCTCGGACTCAGTGGCTTACAACTCACGCCGGGCGCGTGTGCGTGTGTGCCCAGGATCCCGAGAGGAGAATGGAGGAGAAGGGATTGCGGCGTGACCATCCCCCCTGGGGGGTGATTTCTTGCTTTCTGTCTCTATGTCTCTCTCTGTCTGTCTGGCGAGCGCATGCGCCCTATAGCGAAAAACCTCTCCAAAAAAAAAAAAAAAAAATTAAATGCCTTCAGCAGATCTCCAGAACTGTCTATAGGATAGGATGCTTTGATTCTATTCTCACCATACAACCTTCTTTTTCATCTGTTTATTTGTGCATATGTTTTAACATATTACTAAGAGAATGAGCTACTAGCTGGCACAAAAAAAACGGTTTCTACAGAAATGTATATTTCTCACTCTAGATTAATACATGACAATTTGGTTTGTAGCTCAGTACCTGATGATTTGGGTTAGTGTGAATTTACACTCCTGAGCTTCTCAGGGCACCTACACAGCCTGGCCTCCAGGTCTCCAAAGCTGAGAACTGTGTCCTAAGTCCAGCGATTGCACTTGGTGCCAGCAGGTTCAGGGCTCGACAGCTGAGTTGCTTCTATGTATCTCTGCCTTCCCTGAATTTAGCCTTTTTCTGGATTAATAAGGAAGGACAGCAAATTGTCACAGAAACAGAAACCTAGCTTTGACTGTTTTCAGTCTTTCACTAGATTACAATAGAGCTTCTTTTTGCCTGTTTGTTTTTTTAAGTGAGATTTTTAGAGAGATGTGTGTGTGCTTGCCAGAGAGAAACAGAGAGACAGAAAGTGAGAAATCACCCCCCAGGGGAGATGGCCACGCTGCAATTTCTTCTCCTCCATTCTCCTCTTGGGATCTTAGACATATATGCACATACACCTGGTGTGAGTTTTAAGCCAGCAGGTCCGGGACTCAAATCGTAGTCAACTATGTGGGAGTCCAGCGACATAACCATTATGCCATCTGCTGGTCTCACAATAGAGGTTTTAAATCGATGTTCCTGGATATAACTCAGGGGTCCATGAATTTGGATGAGAAAAAAAAATTACAGCTTTAATTACATAAAATTGATCATATCCTTCAATTATGAAAGTAGGCGACAAATCATAGTAGTATCAGAAGTATCTGTGATTGATGGCCAATAGAAATCATAGATATTTTCATATCACATTCCAGTTGTTGCAGCATTCATACTTATGCTACTTCAAAGCCACAGTAGGATTAGACCTGCTATTATAGTTCATTTAACACAGGAATGAGAAACCATATATATTATTATATTACTAATTTGTTTTAAAACATTTTGATGAATGTATTGCATTAAAGTATATTTCCTTTATAATCCCATGTACTCTTTACATTTATATGCTTTTATTTGTTTGTTAGCTTGCCATGGGGTGCATGTGCTTGCCAGAAAGAGACAGAGAAAGAGGAAAAGTGAGAAATCACTCCCCAGGGGGTATGGCCACACCACAGTCCCTTCTCCATTCTCCTCTTAGGAGTTTGGGCATACATGCACATGCATCTGGCATGACTTTCAAGCCACCAGGTCCAGGACTTGAACGGTGGTCGATCATGTGGGAATGCAGTACCTTAAGTGCCATGTCACCTGATGGACCCAAATTTTGTTTTTGTTTGCTTGTTTGTTTGTTTGTTTTTTTGAGACAGATCTTTGTTTTATTGTTTGCTTGTTTATTTGTTTGTTTGTTTTTTTGAGACAGATCTTTGCTTTATTGCCAGGCTGGTCTTAAATTTGTGATCTTCCTGCCTAGCCTCCCAAGTACCTGGGATTACAGGTGTGTGCCACCATGCCTGGATCTGCACTTAGATGCTTTATGCTAAGAAGGGATACATTGATTTAATGAGACTACTTAGGGGATCCACAGAATTAAAAGTTTAAGAATCCCTAAATTAAATTCTCAGAGGGCTAATAGACAAATTTAACAATTACAGTTAAAGATTTTAGCACATTTATATTACTGAGAAAGTAAACAAACACACAGAAAAGATCAAGAAAGATTTAAAAGACCTGTACAATATGATTAACAAATTTGGCCTAACATATGTAAAACTCTATATCAACGGTTGTAGAATATGCAATCTTTTCCAAGCACACATGAAAAATTTGTCCAAATTAACCATATGCTAGTTCAGAAAGAATATCTCAATGAATGTCAAAGAATGAAATTACACAGGGTATGTTTTCTGACTATAGCCAAATGAAGATAGAGATTAGTAAGAAAAAGAAAACTACTCTTTCATAATATGTTTGAGTTAAGCAATGCATTTTAAATAATCTTTTCTAATGGAAATTATTTAATGTTGTAAAATGAGTAATACTGAAAATATTACATGTCAAACTATGAGATCCAGCTAAAACCATGCTGAGAGAAACGTGTAGCCTTAAGTCCATATATCAGAAAAGAAGAAAAGCCGAAAGAATCAACAGCCTAAGTACCCACATCAAGTGGTTTTAAAATAGCATAGCAAATTAAGCTCAAAAGAATTAGAAGGAAAAAATAATAAAGCTAATAAATTAATAAAGTAAAAAGCACATATAACAGAGAAGATTAACAAAGCTAAGATTTGGTTCTTTGGAAAAATAATTTTTTTAGAGAGATTTTTGCTATAAGGCATGTGTGCTTGCCAGAGAGACAGAACATGAGAAATCACCTCCCAGGGGAAATGACCATGATGCAGTTGCATTCTACTCTCAGGATTTTGGGCATGCATGCACACACGCCTGGTGTGAGTTTTAAACCGCTAGGTCCGGGACTTGAACAGCAGTCTACTATCCATTACAACTTCTGCTGGTCCTGAAAATAATTTTTTAAAACTTGATAAATCTGGGGCCAACAGATGGCATTTCAGTTACATCACTGGGCTCCCATACGGCTGACTGCAGTTTGAGTGCCGGACCAGGTAGCTTCAAAATCACAATGGGGACCAGCAGTTGGCATAATAGCTATGTCACTGGACTCCCATGTAGTTGACAGTGGTTTGAATCCTGGACCCAGTGGCTTAAACTCATGCCAGGTGCGTGTGCATGCATGCCCAAAATCCTGAGAGGAGAATGGAAGAGAAGGGATTGTGGTGTGGCCATCCCCCCAGGGGGGTGATTTCTCACTTTCTGTCTCTCTGTGTCTCTCTTTCTGGTGAGCACACGTGTCCTATAGCAAAAACCTCTCAAAAATAAAAAAAATCACAATGTGTGTGTGGGGGGGTGCCCAAGATCCCAGGAGAAGAATGGAGGAGAAGAGATTGTGGCCTGGCCATTCTCCGTGGGGATGATTTCTCACTTACCTTCTCACTGTCTCTGTCTCTCTGGCTAGTGCGTACACCCTAAATCAAAAAACCTCTAAAAAAGAAAGAAAGAAAGAAAGAAAGAAAGAAAGAAAGAAAGAAAGAAAGAAGGAAGGAAAGAAAGAAGGAAGAAAGAGAATCTGATAATCTGATAAATCCCTGGTAAAACTGACCAATAAAAAATTAAGATACCAGCCAGCCCCATGACCTAGTGATTAAGAGAACTGGATCCCACATGCCCAACTGCATAGTTCGAGTCTGCTTCTGGTGGCTTGAAAAACATGCCAGGCACATGTATGTGTATATTACCATAATCTCTACAGGATGGAGAAATGGGGGAGAAGGAATTACAGTGTGACCATGCCCCATTGTAGTGGTACTTTCTTTTTTTAAAAAAAATTATTTACTTTAATTTTATTTATTTATTTATCTATTTTAATTTGATGAGAGAGAGAGAGAGAAAAAGTGAGAGAGAGAGAGAGAGAAAGTGAGAAAGCAAGCCACCAAGTCTGGGACTCAAGCCACATGGGATCTGGCCATATGGGAGTGTCCAGCACCTTAACCACCACGCCACTTGCCGGCCCCCACATGGTGGTATTTTCTCACTCTCCCTCTTTTTCTCTCTCACACTGGTGAGAGCATGCATTCTCTGGCAAAGAAGAAAAAGAAAAAAATTAGGATAAAGTGACATCGCTATGAGGCCCACATATTGAAAAACTATAAAATACCATGAGTAACTTCATAAAAATAAATTAGAAGATTTAGATATAATGGGCAAATGGGGGGTTCATTGTCTTTTCACCTTGCCCAGAAATAGCACCACTTTCTCTTTACAAGACTAGGTCAGTACCTCTCAAAAAAAATTTTTTTTTGAGAGGTTTTCGCTATAGGGCATGTGCGCTCACCAAAAAGAGACAGAAAGAAAGATATCACCCCCATGGGGGGATGGCCATACCACAATCCCTTCTCCTCCATTCTCCTCTTGGGATCTTGGGCATGCACACACACGTGCCCGGCATGAGTTTAAGCCACCGGGTCCGGGACTTGAACCACGGTCAACTATATGAGAGTCCAGTGACATAGCCATCAAGCCCAAGTACCTCTCAAATTTTAACGTGCATACTAATTACTTGAAGGTCTTGTTAAAATGCAGAGGACCCAGATCTTGGGCGGAGCCTGGTAGTCTGCAGCTCTACGTCTTCAGGTGATGCTGGTGTGGCTCATGGGCTCAGGCAATGTGAACACTACATGGCTCCCAAGAATGTAGCTCCTCAACCCATCATAACTTTTTTCCCACTGACCCCGCTTACTCCCCATCACTCTTGCTTTCATTCCACCCCAATTCTGGTCCAACTTCGATTCCGTGGCTCACCTTTATGATCATACCCTTGTAAACCCCTTCACCTCTTGTCCTTTACTCTCTGTGGAATTTTCCTAGCTGCACTGCACTGCACCCCACCATCCCTGGTGCTTTAACCCAAGCAATCAAACATACTGGAGAGGGTTGCACAAACTTACATAAATGCTCCCTGGTCTCAGTAAGCTCTCTGCTTTGCCCAGCAGCCCTCTTGCTTGTGTTAGCATGCCCATTTCCCCTCTCCCAGATAACTGATTCAACATTGCAGCAACACGTGGCCCGATTGAGCTCGTGCTCCTTCCTGAAATATTCTCTACTCTGCTTCACAAGAGTACATTCTGATTTCCTTACTCCTTTTCCAATACCCTCTTTCATAGGTGCCTCCTTTATCTGATAGCTAAGTGGTGGAGCAGCCAGAAGTTCCATGTGGCCCCTCTGTTTCTCTCTTGACACACTCTCTCTAAGTGACCTCTAGCTTTCAAATTTACCTATCAAGTATTAGCTTCTTTGAGTGTATCCTATTGTCTATTATAGATATTCTTAGTTACCTCACATGGAACTCAAATATAGTGGGTTTAACGGAATACTTGATTTCTTCTTGTCCTCCCCACCTGAAATATCATGCTCCCTTCCGAGTCTTTCCACCTTAGCAAACAGCATCACCAACTGAAAAACCTTCTTTAATTTTTCCCTTTCCTTCAACTCCTGTATGTAATCCAACGGCAAGATTTGTTTCCACCTTTTAAACGCTTTTCTAATCTATTCATTCCCTTTCCATTTCCACTGCAATTACATTTGACTAAACTGCTTCCCTTCTAATTTCCAAACAAGCCACATACTTCTTGCCTCAGGGTTTTTATAAAAAAAATAATAATAATTAAAAGAAATTTTATTGCCAGAGGGTACGTGTGCTTGCCAGAGAGAAAGGAAGGAGGAAAAAGGGAGAGGGAAAAACACCCCCTAGTGGGGCATAATCATGCTGCAATCCTTTGCTCCACTATTCCTTCCTGTCAGGACCCTGGACGCACACGCACACGTGCTAGGCATGTTTCTTAAGCTGTGGTTGACCGTGTGGGCCCGGCTTCCTGCACACCATGCTTACCCACTGTGCTGTTGGGCTGGCCCACCTCAGAGTACGTGCCATAGCCTTGTCTAGAACACTTAAGCACACTGAGTTCTGTACGGCCCAAATTTTATTATAGTTTCAATCTCAAAATCTCCACGAGCTCTGAGTCATTCCCAAATAATCCCATGAGAAGAGGAGACCTTACTACACCACATCTGTCTTATTCTAGACACCCTTCTGATCCACGTCCAAAACAGATGCTCAGACCCCCACTTATTCTAAGCAGAAAACAGTCTGACATGTGACCAGGTCAAAGGTTATTTCAAATCATTAAACTGGCTCCCAGTTTCCTCTTGGTTTTCAGACCCTCCCCATATTAATGGGAAGCAGTATCCAGCTTATCTTCTTGAATTCACATAGTAGTCCAGAAGAAGACAGACACAGCATTTTGTAGCTCCGCCCATCAAGGGGTATATTTCTCCACCGCACAAACCTGGGTTTGACTATGTAACTTGACTAGGTCAAAAGGGCACTGGAGAACACAATGCTAGCAGGTGCTGGAAAAGCGCACGTGTATTGAGGCTTCCCCTCTCTTGTTGCTTTTGGAACCCAGCTGTCATAGGAAGGAGGCTGCGCTGGCCTGGTGGGTATGGGGAGACACAAGGCCCAGTCCATTTCAACCGCCTCTGCCAATCAGTGGACACCTGCATGAGGCCGTGGAAGAACAACCAACTGCCTCGCCTGCCAAATGACTAGTTCCATGTGCAAACCCAGACAAAAACAAAAGTACTGCCCAGAGGATCCCAGCTGCAATTGCCAATGTGCAGAATAATAAACTAGAAATGATTGTTGTTTTAAGTCACCATGCTTTGAGGTGGTGGTCATACAACAAAAACTGATACACCCACCTTTTGAGGAAGTTTTTCTCCTATTGCAAATCCAATTATGTTGACTCCCTACTTAAGATGCTTTAATGGTTGCTCATTGATTACCAGCCCTGTTCCACCTCAAGCCCTTCACACAAACTATTCCCTCTGGAATTCTCCTGATTCTTTGCCTGCTTTGGCTTTTCCTGCTCTCTAAAATCCCACCTTACTTTTCTTTTATTTAAGAGATTTTTGCAATAGGGCCCATGTGCTCGCCAGAAAGAGAAACAGAGACAGTGAAAGGGAAAGTGAAAAATCAATCCCCAGGGGGGATGGCCATGCCATAATCCTTTCTCCACTCTCCTCCTGGGATCTAGGGCATGCAACCACACGCGTCCCACATATTTTCAAGCCACCGAGTTCAGGACTCTAACCGTGGTTGGCCATGTGGGAGTCCAGCGACATAACTGCTACACCATCTGCTGGCCCCCACAAATTACTATTATGTCATTAGAGAGGCCTCCCCTGGCCAACTCTCCCCCCACATTTGCCCCCTACTGCCAGCTAAAACCTGACTTTAGTGATACATACATTCATGTAGTATCCTAATTATTTTCCTTTTAAACAAATATTCCCATTTGAAATAATATATTGTCTCGTGATTTAATAGCTGCCTTCGTCACTGAACTGTACACTCCAAGAGAACAGAAAGTCTCTGTTTTGCTCAAAATGTGGCTCCAAAACTTGCTTGGTACCTGTCACATAGTAACTGTTGGATAGGTGTGTTTAGAGGCAGTTTACCATAATGGTTAACCATCTGGACTCAAATCCTACCTCTATCATTTATGACTTCAGTGACCTTATGCAAGTGACCTAACTTCCCATCTCCATAGCACCCTGTCGCTCAGTTGTTGAGAGGATCGTGCTCTGACAATGTTACCTGTTTCTTGCTGAACAGTTGTATTAGCATGCCCGGATAACAGTAAACCAGCAGCTTCCGACACAGCTATGGTGTCCTTCCTCTGTGGCTACAGACACTGCATGATTGAATGTCCACTCAGCTTCCCCAGGGCTAGTTTCTCAGCCAACACACAGCCTCATTCTGCAAAGGTGTGGTCTAAAACTCTGAACGAGCTCTATGAGAAGCCTTGGAACTCCTGAGCAAAGCCCCTAAACATCCAGAACTGGATTTTGACTCCTGGTTTAAGCCCTGATTTCTCCTACAGATAGAAAGATTTTGGGGATCAGGGAGTGACTGCCATAACTGAACCTCCTGTCATTCGATGATGACCCCCTGAGCTGGGATCTAGAACCACCAACCATCTCCTCAGAAACAGTTCTGATGTACCTGGGAATGATATCCATCTCTCTGAACACACACGCGTTCACACGTACACACAACGGGAGCCGGGCAATCTACACTGAGTGTAAAACAATTTTTGTTTAGAAGAAACAGTTATATTTTCAATCACCAAGTCCCTAGAAGCCGGTCCTTTGAGTGCTGGACAGAAAGAATATACAATCTAGGTATCTTTTTAAAAAATTATGAAGCAAGGTGAGGGGGACTCCTTAGAAAAGCGGTGGGAGAGAGAAACAGAAAAGGGGGGCGAATAAAAAGAGAGAACAAGAGGTGTTGAAGAGGGAGAAGGTGCGAGACTGAGGCGAGATTGGGAAAGAAGCAGGTTGAGAAAGAGGAAGGACAGAGAAGGAGAAGCTCCTTCCACCCCAGCAGAACCAGCGCAGACAGCTCCCCAGGAAGGCTGTCTCTGTTTGGCACCCCCACCCAAACACCAGAACTGCAACTCCCCAGAGCCAGCAGGCACTTCCCTTCCAACATGCCCAACCAGGGTGCCCTGTGCTTGCTAATGAGCAGTTGAGGACAGCTTCACCGTTAATTGCTCCAAGAGTTCAGTAACTTACCAGGCTGGAAGTCAGAGGGCTGCAAAGGAATGAGGCACGGCTCCTGGGGCCCCAGCAAAGGGGCCTGGTCTCCAGGTACCCAGCACTCACAGTAAGTGACTGTGAGAGACGAGTTTTCCATTCAGTCAGGCACTAACCCAAAGGTAGGGAGAGCCAGACCAAAAGGCAAAGGAGAGGAGGGGAACCTGCTTGTGTTTTTGTATTTAAATTGTTTTTGAGCCCACGTAGCCCTGAGAGTCACATGCTGCCTCCAACATCACCGGAGCCATCACATGATACAGGTCCCCCATCATGTGATGAGACCAGTCTGCCTAACTTCAGCCCCCCACCCCCACCCCCCAGACTGACAGATAAAGTGCTCCTGGAGAAGCCCCCCCATCAGTGGCAGAGAGGGGGATGCAGATGGACAGCCCTCAGAGCCCATGCAACGCTAAGATCTTGATGAATAGTTAATACGCCTTTCTCTCGCCTCCTAAGCTACTGCGACTTGGAGCAGTGCCAGCCTCATTTGAATTCCAGCCTTTGTGAATAACTCAAGTGTCGCCACCGTTGCTCCAGCAATTGCAGGGCGTTTGAGCTCACACCATCCTGCCTCATTCTGGAAAACCCAGCTCGGCTGTCTCCCCTCCCCACAGCTTCCCAGCTTCCTCCGAGCAGTGGGAGCAGGGGCGGAGGTGGGGAGAGTGTGGAGCTGCAGGAGAGAGAAGCCTGCTCCAGCTGAACCTCCAGTCCTCCCTCACCACCCCCCTCAACCAGCTGCAGTAGGAGTCAGGTGGGGCCCGTCTGGCTCTCCGATTAGGCTGTCTCCTTTTTACTCAGTCAGGGGAGATCTGGATGTGAGCTCATACAGCCCCACCCCGCCCTCTCTCCCCTGTGTGCATTTCTACATTTCTCCTCTTAATTAGTAAATACTTTTGGTTTAAAAATCTGTTGGGCTCGTTTCCTGCCATTGTAGTAGCCTCTGTTGCTCCTGGATTCATTCACTCCATCTCTTATTAAACAAACATGAGCGTAGAACCTCTATCATGCGGCAGGTCTTTGTGCTGGGCACTGAGAAAGGTGACAAGGAGGACGGGATGTTAATGCAATGCATAATGAGAACCTGTCCTTGAGGTGCATGTCATCTGGTTAGAGGCAGCAGAAAGGCAAACAGATGTGGTGGATGCAAATTTCGGAGTCACACGAACTCAGGTGTGCGACCGTGTAAACCTTCTATTTGTCCACTCCCAGACTTCACTTCAACCTCCTGTCCTCTACCCCCACGTCACCATTCTGCCCAATATAGAAAACTTAACCTAGTCACTCACAAATCAACGTAGTTGCCCGGGTGATTTTCTTTGTGTCAGAATTACACTAAGCCAAATTAAGGATTTGTCTCCTGTCATTGTCCTTTCCCCTAGAGCTTCACACTAGTCTCTGATGCTCACCCGAATAAACAAATAAGTAAGCCAGTTTTCTCAGGAAATAGTGTGATTTGTGGTCACTTTGCAATTTGTGGGGGGCCTGTTTGAGCAAGGAAGGATTGCGCTTTAAGACCAGATGGGCAGCTGTGTAAATGCCTCTGCGAGGAAAGAGCCTTTTCCAAACCAAAAGATTTGTTCCATCCCACCCTATTCTGTAAGAACAGAGAAGGAATCTGACACACACAGTAAGTAGGCTGCTTACCCCAGCCTGAGTTTAATGTGGGCGCGATCGATTAAGTTTCAGGAGACAGAAAGAGTGCTTAAGGTAGAAACCAGGTGTGGGTGTGGACAAATAGAAAATTTATATAGGGTCATTGGGAAAGTTGTGACACATTTTTGCATAGAAAAATATGTCACGACTTTCCCAACAACCTAGTATTTTTGCACACCTGATCTGTATGACGAAGACATTTCATTTGCTTTGACTATCTGCATTTCTGTTGTCTTTCCCAGGAAATGTGAATGTGCGCCTCAAGGACAAGGATCTTATGCCTTTCCACAACTCATCCTCCTTGTCAACAGAACCGCACTATTGTTCCAACAGCCCCTAGAGATGACTTCATTTATTCCCCCTTTGCCCAGTATTGCTCCAGAATTAGGTGTTTGACAGGTTCTTGCTAAAGGGGTGAAAGGGCCATCTCCATGGAGCTTCTGGAGAGGTTTCTTACTTGATAAGCAACATACCTATGGGGGAAATTTTTCTCTCTTTTTAAAAAGTATTTATCTATCTATTTTTTTAAAAGAATTGTCTATTCAACTTTATTTATTATTACTCTTATTATTAATTTTACCAGAGAAAGAGAGAGTGAGAGAGGAGAAGTGAGAAAGCAAGCCTCCACGTCCAGGACTTGAATCATGGTCGGCTATGTTCGAGTCCAGCACCTTAACTACCACACCAACTGCCAACCCCAGTATTTATTTTATTCTAATTTTATTATTTTATTTTTCTTTTAATTTGGCCAGAGAAAAAGAGAAAGGGAAAGTGAGAAAGCAAGATGCCACCAGGTCCGGGACTCAATCTACAGTTGGCCATGTGGGAGTCCAGTGCCTCAACCACCACGCCACCTGCTGGCCTCAAAAGTTCTTTTCTTACTTGTTAGTTTTTGCACTTTGATATAGCCATGAAAAGTAGCCATTATGTGACAACGAGCTGAAAACCATCGTTGATAGACTGGGAAGAGCAGAGAGGGAAGGACAAAATAATAATAATAATAATAACAACGTCCTTGGGAGCCAGACAGTGGCACAGTGGTAATACAACATTCTGTAGGACTGGCTTATATGGGAAGATTCTGGATTCATGTCCAGAGACCCCTGTGAACATGCTGGGTGTGCACATGCCCACAACCCGCGGCTGGCTGAAGCTGGGAATGGACTGTGGCGTGAGAGCCCTGTTGAGGATGCTATCACTCTGTCTGTCTCTCCCTTTTTCTCTTGCTCATGGAAGAAATAAAAGACTTTAAAAAAAAAAAGAGTCCCTCATGGATTTGAGTTGCAAAACTGACCCTGCGACCACCTCTTTTAGAAAAATCAAGCATCTTTAGGATTTAAGGCTCCTTCAGTCAGGTGTTTTATCACTTGTGGCTGGAATACATTCTAACTCCAGCACCCACGGAATTTAGCAGTTGCCACCTGGTCATTAGTGGCTCTAGAAGAATAGCATCAGTCAAGTTGTGAAGATGAAAGTCTGATGACAGTAAATTAAGAAATAAATAGGAAAATTCTGTTTCTGACAATACAAAAGACTAAGTAATCATAGAGATGTTCTATATAAAATAAAATAGACTTTTGGGAACCAGCAGATGGCATAACAGTTATGTCCCTGGACTCCCACATGGCTGTCAGTGGTTCGAGTCCTGGACCCAGATGCTTGAAACTCACGCCAGGTGCATGTGCAAATATGCATGCCCAAGATCTTGAGAGAAGAACGGAGGAGAAAGGATTGTGGTGTGGCCATCCTTCCAGGGAGTAATTTCTCACTTTCTGTCTGTCCCTCCGGCAAGTACATGCACCCTATAGCAAAAAAAAAAAAAAAAAAAAAAACTCTCTTAAAACTAAATAAATAGGGACCAACAGATGGTGTAATGGCTACGCCACTGGACTCCCATGTAGTCAACCATGGTTCCAGTCCCAGACCTGGTGGCTGAAACTCATGCCAGGCGCATGTGCATGTGTCCCCAAGATCCCTAGAGAAGAATGAAAGAGAAGGGACTGTGGTGTGTCCATCCCCTGGGGAGTGATTTCTTGCTTTCTGTCTGTTTTTCTCAGTCTTTCTGGTGAGCACACGTGCCCTATAGCAAAAACTTCTCCAAAAAATAAATATAAATAAATAAATAAATAAATAAATAAAACAGACATTTAGTACAACTACATAGCTAAGTTCTAAAAAAAGAAGAAGAAGAAGAAGGAGAAGAAGAAGAAGAAAAGAAGGAAAATCCAGAAAACCAGAGACTAAGCACATGTGTCCACCTTAGGGATTTAGTGTTCAATGGAAATATGGCAGCCTTGAAGGGCTGGAATGTGACTCCCAGCAAGTACAGAGTGTTGTGTCTGGGGCTAAAACTTCCACTTCAATGTAGCATCTTTAAAGTTCTGTATCCTCAGGGAATAGTATGTGATAGCTAATTTTAGGTATCAGTTTGATTAGCCACGAGGTGCGGGGGTTAAATATTTCTAGGTCTGTCTGCGAGGGTCTTTCCAGGTAAGATTAACATTTTGGTTGGCAAACTTAGAAAAGTACATTGCCTTCTCTAATGTTGGTGAGCAACATCTAATCTGCTCAGGGCCTCCACAGAACAAAAGCTGAAGGAAGCGGGAATTCCTCCCTTTTCCTTCCTGCCTGCTTGAGCTGAGATTTTCATCTCATTTTCTTCAACCCTTGGCTCCCCTGGTCCTCACACCTTCAACCTCAGATCAAATTTTACCAGTTTACCTGAGTCTCCAGCTTGCAGGTGGCAGATCATGGGATTCTCAGCCTCCATAATTTCATGAGCCAATTTTTCTGTATCTATCTATCATCTATCTATCTATCTATCATCTATCTATCTATCTATCTAATCTATATCTTACTGATTCTAGGAACTAGCAAATGGTATAATGGTTACATTGCTGGATTCCTACGTATTCAACCTCAGTATAAATCCCAGACCTAGCGACTTAACACTCATGGCAGGCACATATACGCACATGCCCAAAATCCCGAGAAGAGAATACAGGAGAAGGGATTGTGGTGTGGCCATCATTTCTAGGGGCTGATTTCTTGCTTTCTGTCTCTGTCTCTGCCTCTCCAGTGAGCACACACACCCTATGGAAAAAATCTCTCTTAAAAAAGATAAAATTATCTTAAAGATTCTGTTTCTCTTGAGAACCTCAATTAATACATGGTGGAGGGTCAGCAAGTGGCATGGAGGTTAAAGGCACTGGATTCTCACATGGCCAATTGTGGTTCGAGTCCCAAACCTGGTGACTTGCTTTCTCTTTCTCTCTGTCTCTGTCTCTCTCTGGTCAAATTAAAAAATAATAACAAGTGGAATTAAATAAATAAAATTTAAAAAATACATGATGGAATCTTTAAGCGCTGAGAAAAATGGAAGCTTGTGTGTTTTGACCCGAATTATGGATCAAGGAAAAAAAGACTCCCATGAGAATCAATGATAAGGCCTTTTCTCAAGTAGCTTTGGTGTTTCAACACACACTACTTTTATGACCTAAGAATACCAAAAAACAAGAAATAACACAGAGAGGGGCCTCAGAGAAGCAAACATAAAACCGATCTAGAAGTAAAGTCACCAAATCTCACCCTCTCAGAATTACTACAGGTTAGGCTCCCATTGCAGATGAGTTTATAATCCAAAATTATAAAACATGTTATAAATTAAAAAGCACTAGTAGACAGAAGAAAGAACAGAATTAGACCTCTGTAAAATTCATATAATAAAACAATTGGATGGAAACTATTTTTGAAAAGTTACATGTAACATTTAATTTAATTTTTTGGCATAAGTACAACTTTTTATTGTATTCAAGGAATGTGTTTCATTTATTTTATTTTATTTTTTAAGCATAAGAATCAACAGTAATAATTATTTGTTTTATTTATTTTTAATTAAAGAATTTAGATATATTTTATTTTATTTTATTTTAATTTCTTTCATACATTCAATCACTATACACATCACTTATCTTGAATTTAAGCCACCAGATCTGGGACTTGAACTGTGGTCAGCTACATGGGAGTTCAGCGACATAGCCATTACACTAACTGCTGGTCCCAGGCAACAGTTTTTAAGACATTGGGAATCAGATAACAAAGGTCAGTGTCTGTAAGAGAAGGGAAACAAATGACGTAAGTCTATGGTTTCCCCATATTACATCCTGGAGAAAGTTTCTAAGCTGCCGTGTAGAGAGGTGAAACTCAGACCAAAGCTGACAGTTGCTCTGGGCTGAGGAAACAAGGCTGGGATTTTAGGGAGGTCCAGCAAACTAGAATTTGCAGAGAAGGGAACAGAGAGTGAACTCCAGAGAGAACTCTGGGACAACTTTCAAGTGGACTAATATGTGCGTAAAGGCACTGAAAGAAGAAGGATGGAGAATTTTGTTTTATTTTGTTTTTAGATTTTTGCCATAAGGCTTATGCACTTGCTGGAGAGAGACAGAAAGAGAGGGAAAGTGAGAAATCATCCCCTAGGGGAATGGCCATGCTGTAATCCATTCTTCTCTAGGGATTCTGGGCATACACACACTTACACCAGGCATGTTTTTCAAGTCACCGGGTCTGCCACTCAAACTATAGTCAGCCATGTGGGATCCAGCCCCTTAACCACCATGCCATGGAGAAAATAGATTTTTTAAAAAGTTTATTTATTTAATTCCATTTGTTATTATCATTTTTTAAATTTGGCCAGAGAGAGACAGAAAGGGAAAATGAGAAAGCAAGCTGCCAGGTCCAGACTTGAACCGCTGTAGGCCATGTGGGAATCCAGGGCCTTTAGCCACCGTGTCACCTGTCAGGCCCCTGGAAAAAATATTTCAATCAATTATAGCTGAAATGTCTCCAAACAGATGGAAACTAGACATAAAAGATTCAAAAAGCTAAACAAATACCAAGCACAAGAAACAAGCAAATACATCAAAGAATACTATAACCAAATTGTTTAAATCTAATGACAAAAAGAAAATGTTATAAGGGTCACTTCAGGGAACCAGCAGTTAGCGTAATGGCTATGTCGCTGGACTCCCACGTAGTCGACCGCGGTTCCCGTCTCGGACCCGGTGGCTTAAAACTCACGCCGGGCGCGTGTGCGTGCGTGCCCAAGATCCCGAGAGGAGAATGGAGGAGAAGGGATTGCGGCATGACCATCCCCCCTGGGGGGTGATTTCTCGCTTTCTGTCTCTATGTCTCTCTCTGTCTGTCTGGCGAGCGCGTGCGCCCTATAGCGAAAACCTCTCCAAAAAAAAAATAAAAAAGAGAGAAAGTGAAAAGGCAAGCCACAAGGTGTGTAACTTGAACTGTGGTCAGTCATATGGGAGTCCAGTGCTCTTAACCACCATGCCACCTGCCAGCCCCAAGAGAGATGTGAATTTCTAAAGAGTTTGGATTTCTTTGTGAGGTAATGAACATGTTAGAAAAACTGATTTTGGTAATAGTTGCTCAACTCTGTGAATACACAAAAATTCACAGAATCATGTACTTTCTTTTAATTGTCAGAGAGCATCTGCACTTGCCAGAGAGAAAAAGAGAGAGGAAGCAACCCTTAATATGGTGCTGTCACATTGCAATCGTTTTTCCCCATTTCTCCATCCCATCAGGATTGGGAACATGCACTTGCACACACCCAGTGTCATTTTCAAGCTGTCAGGTCTGGGATCTGAACTGAGGTTGGCCATATGGGATCCAGCTACGTACACACAGCACTTAACTGCTGCACTACAGGGCTAGCCCCAGAATCAAACACTAAATGTGTGAATTGTATGGTATGTGAATTATACCTCAATAAAGGTGTTATTTCAAAAATTCAACATCAATGAGCAGGGAAAAAAACCCTTGTGTTTATAGAGAAATCAAAATAAGAATGAAAGCAAAAACAAACAAACAAAAACCAAAAGGAAAGACAGAAAAGATAAGAAAAAGAAAAAAGAATGACAGCAAATTTTTATTGGAAATAATTGGAAATGTTGAAAGGGTCACTTTACACCCCCTAGGATGGTCATAATAAGAACATAATGAAAAAAAGACAGATAATACCAAGTGTTGGAGAGAGGACAATGGGACAACATCTTTAAAGTATTAAAAGAAAAAAGTCAACTTAGGCCCAGTGTCAGTGGCACAAACAGAACACTTGCATGTTGGCTGAGGTTGCTTGTGAGGTCTGGATTCAGTTCCTAGACCAACCTAAATAGATGGGGCACACCTCTGATCCTAGCCATCTGAGAGGCTAGGGCAGAGGAAATGAGACATGGGAAGACCTTGTCAAAAAAATCTTTCTCAAGGCAGTAAGTGGCAAGGAGGTTAAGGCAGCTGGATTCCACATGGCTGAGTCCTGGCTCGAGTTCCGGACCTAGAGGCTTGAAAATTGTGCCAGGTGTGTGCGTGTGCATGCCCAAAATCCCAAGAGGAAAATGGAGGAAAAGGGATTGTGGTGTGGCCGTTTTCCCTGGGGGGGATGATTTCTCACTTTCTTTCTCTCTGGCAAGTACATGCACCCACAGAAAAGTTAAAACAAAAAATCTTTCTCTTTCTCCCTCCCATATACATTCTCTCTCTCTCATATACACACAAATACACACGCACACAAAAGGAATACACAAACAGAAAAAAAAAAGTCAGAGTAGAATTTCGTATCTATTGTACAAAGAAATCTTTTAAAGGTGAAGACAAAAAATAAAAACATTTTAGTCATACAAAATTTGAAAGAATTTATCCCAGCAGACCCACACCAAAGAAAATGTTCAAGAAAGACCTTCAGGCAGAGGAACACGATACCAGATGGAAATGTGGATCTACATAAAGAAAGGAAGAGCACAAGAAATGGTAACCATATGGGTAAATACAAAGATATATTTCTCATTATTTAAATAATTTAAAAATAGAAGCCAAGTTGGTGGAATAGTGATGTTGCAACTGGATCCACATGGGAAGGGTCCTGGATTCATGCCCTGGGGTCTTCCTGTGTATGCCAGGCGCATATATATGAGGCTAGCTGGGGTTGGGGGTAGATCATGGTACAGGGGCCCTGTTGCAGGTGTCTGTCCTCTCACTCACAGAAGAAATAAATGGATAAACTTTTTCGTTGTTGTTTCTAGGTTTTTGCTATAGGGTGCGTCTACTTGCTGGAGAGAGACAACTAGACAGAAAGTGAGAAATCACCCTCCCCCACGGGGGATGGCCATGCTGCAATCACTTCTCTTCCATTCTCCTCTCAGGATTTTGGGCACACACGCATGCCCCTGGTGTGATTTTCAAACTGTCAGGTCCGGTACTTGAACCTCAGTTTGCTAGGTGGGAATCCAGTGCTTTAATAACCATGTCACCTGTTGGCCCCAGGATAAACTTTTGAAAAATCTTAAAATCATGTTTAGAGGTTGGCAGAGTGTATAGCGGTTAGGTTGCTAGGCTCCCACATGGCCAACTGTGGTTCGAGTCCTGGCCCCAGTGGCTTGAAACTCACACCAGGTGTGCATGTGTGTGACCCCAAGATCCCAGGAGGAGAATAAAGGAGAGAGGATTTTGGCATGACCATTCCTTTGGGGAGGGGGTGTATGTGATTTTTTTCACTTTTCCTCTCTCTCTCTCTCTCTCACTGGCAAGTACACGTGCGTGCCCTAAGGCAAAAACCTCTGAAAAGTTAAAGAAATCATGTTTAAAGCACAAATAATAACAATTGTTGTGAAGTTTATAATACAAAGTGAAAGAGATGACAAAAATAACAGAAAGACTAAGACCAAAGGGGATAATTGGAAATAGGCTGTTAGATTGTTTTTTGTTTTGTTTTGTTTTGTTTTCCTTCTTTTTTTAGTGACAAAAGGACAAACTTTACTGAGCCCCCAGCCCTAGTTTTCTTCCTTCTGAATGGTCTTGGCTCCCCAGAGACGCCTGGTCCGGCAGGCAGCGATGAAACCCACTTGGCAGCCGGGAGATGGTAGAGGCAAGTTTGCGGAGGTAATGATGGTCGCCAGAGTCCCACCAGCTCATAGCCATGGCCTGCACACGTGGCCAACAGTTCCTCTGTCTTATTCTTAGATAGGCACCGCCAACCTTCGGGATAGGTTTGTCAATCCCCCCACCTCCAGCCAGCACACCGACCACAGCTCTGTTGGCGGAGGAGATGACCTTCGTGGAGCCCGAGGGTAGCTTCACTTGGGTCTTGGTCTCCGGGTTGTGGGAGAAGACGGTAGCATAGTTTCCGGAGGCCTGGGCTAGCTAGCGCGGTCCCCAGGCTTCTCCTCCAAGCAGCTATCGTACCTCCAGGATGGTGCCCACGGGTAGGACACTGCCCCCTGTTGAGTTGCGCCTTCTTGCCGCAGTACATGAACTGGACCGTCCTTGTGGATGCCCTCGGTGGCGATGAACAGCTCGGTCCACTTCTGAAACCTGTACGGGTCCCGGAAGGCCATTTTGGTGAGGGAGGAGCTGTTGCTCGGGTCACGGATGATGTCCTTTACGATGCCCTTGATGTAGCCGTGCGGCTCAGCGAAGTCCACCACGCGGAGTCCTTGCAGGGCTTCATGTGCGCGCGGAATGTGGAGCCAACACCTTTCCTCTGCGCATGGATCACACAGCCCATGGCAGTGGGTCTGCTCGCGAGGTGGCCGATAGAGGAAACCACAATTCTTACACTAACTACACGTGGAGTGGAATAATATCACTTGAAACTGGACTGTCATCAGTAAAAATGTATACTGTAAGCCCTAAAGCAACTAGTAAAATAACATAATCAGGAGTCATAGCTATAAACCAATAAAGTAGAGGAAATGAAACAATAAAAATATTCCAAAGAAAGCAGGACTATCCGTATCAATAATCACATTAAATGTAAATGGTCTAAACATCTCATTCAAACACTGAGCTTGTTTTTGTTTCTGGTGAGCACTTGTACCCTCTAGCAACTAAAAAAGAAATAAATAAAAAGAAGAAAAAGATCTTAACTGGATAACTACACTTACTATCTTAAGAAACAAGAGAAAGAAAAGAGGAAAAAATACACAAAGAAGAAAAAGAAACCAAATGAAAAAATAAGGACAAAAATCAATTAAAAAGAAAATTGAAAAATACATAAAAATTGGGCCAGGTATCATAATGGTTAAGGTGACTGGATCCCTCATGGCTGACTCTATGATTTGAATTTGGGATCTGATGACTTGAAAAACACTCCAGGCACCTGTGTGTGTGTGTGTGTGTGTGTGTGTGTGTCCAAAATCCCAAGAGGAAAATGGAAAAAAAAAGGATTGTGGTGTGGTCATTCCCCTGAGGGTGCTTTCTCACTTTTTCTCTCTTCCTCTCTATAGAGAGTACATGTACCCTACAGCAAATAAATCAATACTAAATAGTACTAATGAAAAATACAGAAAAATCAATTAAATCAAAAGTTGATATTTTCAGATCAATAAAATCCATAAACCTCTAGCTGTACTGACCAGGAAGAAAAAAAGACATAAATTATTGATTTCAAGAATGAGAGAGAAGGTATTACCCAGATTTTTATAAATATTAAAGAGGAAAATCAGGGATTGTTATGAGCAACTTTATGCCAATAATTTTTTAAAATTCTTTCTTTTTTTAAGTTTGCTGTAAGGCACATGTGCTTACCAGAGAGAGACAGAAAGAGAAAGAGGGGGAATGTGAGAAAGCAAGCCACTGGGTCTGAAACTTGAACCGTGGTTGAACATGTAGGAATCCAGCACCCTAACCACTATGCCACTGCTGGCCCTTCAATGCCAGCAAATGTTATAACTTAGATGAAATGGACAAATTCCTGGAAAGACAGAGTATTAAATATCATTCAAAAATAGATACTCTGAATAGTTAATATTTATTAAAGAAATTGAAATTGAAACTAAGGTCTTTTCAACAAAGAAAACTCCAGAGAGAAGTTTCCTACGAAATTCTTAAGGAATAAGTAATTGCAGTTCTATACAAGCGCTTCGGATGATTGAAGAGCAAGAAATATTTCTCAACTCATTCTGTGAAACCAGTGATACTTTGATATAAAGCTCAAAGACATTACAAGGGGCCGGCTCCATGATGTAGCAGTAATGCACCGCTGAAGGTAAGCTGGATCCCACTGGGTGACTGCAGTTTGAGTCCTTGGCCCTGTCAGGCTGAAACACGTGGGGCACATGCAAGAGTGCTCAAGACACAGAACGTCTGATATAATGGGCACAGAATTTCAGTTTGAAATGATGAAAAAGTTCTGGAGATGAAGGGAAGTGATGTTTGTACATCAATGGGAATGAACTTAATGCTCCTAAATGATCCATCTAGAAATGGCTAAAATGCTCAATTTTATGTTATGTATGTTTTACTACAATAAAAATTTTGAGAGGTTGATTCTAAAATCCATGGAAATGTAGAAAGAGAATTACAGAGGAAAAGAAATTCTGAGTAAGACTAATACTGAAGAATAAATTTACAGTAATCATGACAGTGGAGTAATAAAATGATAGTAGCAAAAATAATGGAAAAGAATAGAAAGAGAAATAGACTCAGACATATACAGTCAATTGATTTCTGACAAAATTGCAAAGGTAATGCAGTCTAGAAACTATAGTCTTTTCAACAAATGGTGCTGAAGCAACTGATATTTTACACACACAAACACACATGTATATGTGTGTGTGTATATATATATATATATATATATATATACACACACACATACAAACATAAAATAATATATATATCAGAAACAAAACAAAACCTCAATCCATACCTTGTACTGTAGTCAAAAATTAACTCAAAATGAATCATAAGAACACTTCCCAACTCATTTTTTTTAAGTATGATCTTTATTGAGATACTAAAATATTATGAATTATTATTGTAGCAGTAATAAAACCTCCTTTATTAAGCATTTTAATTTGTGGTAATCTTTAGGCAAGTAGTATTTCATGTATTATATAATTTTACATTTATAATTAATGCAAATATGTTGTCTACATTTTAATAGTGATGAAAGTGAGGCATTAAATTGTTTAAAAACTTGCACATGGCCAGAGAGCTTAATTTGATAGATTAGACTGATTTTTTTTTAATTTAAATGTATTTATTTACATTCATTCACTGTACATCATTACAGCATACAAAATGAAATTTTCCATCCAGAGTACACTGTATATTGTCTCAACCAAGGACATCAATATACATGTTATTGTCAACAAATAATTTTCCATTTCTTGTTTCCTGTATGTTTTGCTATTTTCCCCCATCCTTGATTCCCTATCTCTTACCCTCTGCCACCTCCCACTCTCCTCTCACACTGTCTCTGGTATCTATGTTTGTTTTCTATACTGTTTTTCCCCCACAATTTATTGAATTACTAAAGATGTTAATTAATCTAAATATTTTCATAGCAAACATAGCTGATATATACATTTCCATGAACACAAGTCTAACTTTAGGCATCCTATAAAGTAGCACCTAGCTGGGGCTATGTATCTTACTGTAGTCATCAAATAGATTTTTTTTCCTTAAACTCTTTTTTTAACTTAATTTACATTCTTTCTCTAAGCATCATCACAGCATATAAAATGTGATTTCCCATCCAGAATATACTGCATAGTGACTTAATCATGCATATTATTATAAAAAATTTTCCATTTCTATTTCCTAGAATTATTTTTACCCCTCTTTCTGACCCTCTGTCCTTTCCCACCCTCTTCTCACACTATCTCTGGTGTCTACAATTGTCTTCCATTCCTTTCCCAACCACATTGTATTGATCACACAATTTCTTAAATAATCTAACTACTTTCAATAGTAAGTTCACTTGGTACTATTAAGAAAACCAGTTTTAACTTAAATCAAAGAAATGCTAAGGAACTTTGCTTAAAGCCACGAAACAGGTTAGGATTCTGTTCAAATGGTGTGTATATGGATTTTAAGACTTAAAATTAAAATAGCAATACTGTGGTTTGAATCCTGGCTCTGGTGGCAAAAACATGCCAGCTATGTGTGCTCCAAATTCCAACAGGATGGAGAAATGAAGAAATTGTACTGTAACCACACTGCATTGAAGGAGGTGCTATCTCTCTCTCTCTTTCTCTGTCTCTGTTAGTTTAGTGCATGCACCCTTAGTGCAGGCAATTAAAATAAAAAGAGAAATAATCTAATTTAAAAATGGATAGGAGGGGTAGCAGGTGGTGTGGTGGTGAAGTCGTTGGACTCTCATATGGCAGACTGAAGTTCAAGTTCCAGACCTGATGGTTTTCTTTCTCTCTTTCCCTCTCTCTCTTTCTCTTTCTCTGTCTCTCTGGTGAGTGCACATGTCCTATAGCAAATTTAAAAATAATAATAAAGGAAGAATTCTTTTAAAAAATGAACAGAGGATTTGGTTAGACATTTCTTAAAAAACGATATGCGAGTCACTGATTAGCATATGAAAGGATACTCAATATCAACATTCACTAGGGAAATGCAATTAAAAACATGAGATACTACTTTACACTTACTAATATGGCTGTAATAAAAAAAATAAATAACAACTAGTATTGGAGAGAGTGTAAAGAAATTACAACTCTCATATACTGATGGGAAAATATAAAATGGTACAACTGCTTTATAAAACAGTTTGGAATATGACCTCACAATTCTACTTAAAGTTGAGAATTGAAAATATGAGTCCAAATAAAAATTTGCACATAAAATGTCCACAGTAACATTGTTCATAATAGTCTAAAAGTAGAAACCACCCAAAAGCTCATCAACTGACTTATCAACAAAATATGGTATTGCCCATGCAATGAATTATTCAGTCATTGAAAAGAATTAAGTGCTAATACATGCTACAGTGAACCTTGAAAATATTATGCTAAGTGAAAGATGCTGGACACAAAAGCCACACATTATATGATTCCATTTATTTGAATGGCCGGAATAGGCAAACCCATAGAAACAGAAAGAATTGTGGTTGTCAGGAGCTGAAGTGAGGAAGAAATGGGAAGTGATGATAGTGTTCTAAAGTTAGGTAGTGGTGATGGGAGCACAACTCTGTGAATATATTTAAATCACTAAATAGTATACTTTAAAAAAAAAAAAAAAGGTTCTTTTGCTTTAGGGCACATGCACTTTCCAGAGAGAAAGACGGAGACAGGTTGAAGGAAAGGGAAATATCACCCACCATGGAGGATGGCCATGCCACAATCCCTTCTCCGTTCTCCTCTGGGATCTTGAGCATGCACATACATGCGTCCGGCAGGAGTTTCAAGCCACCGAGTCTGGGACTCAAGCCACAGTCAGCCCTGTGGGAGCCCAGTGATGTAACCACTATGCCATCTGCTGGCCCCAATAGTACACATTAAAAAGGTGAATCTTATAGTATGTAAACTATGTCTTACTAAAACTGTACTAAAAATGACTCAGTTCGGGGCTGGCAGGTGGCATGCTGGTTAAGGGTGTTGGACTCCCACATTGTCTACTGTGGTTGGAGTTCCAGGCCTGGTGGCTTGCTTTCTCACTTTCCCTCTCTCTCTCTCACTCTGTCCCTCTCTAGTCAAATAAAAATAAATAAAATAATTCTTTAAAAAAATTACTCAGATCTAAGTGTAAAACCTAAAGTTACGAAAAATTTAGAAGAAAATATAGGAGCGACTTTTGTAAATTTGGGTTAGGCAAAGATTTCTTAGAAATGCCAGGGGACCAGCAGGTGGCATGGTGGCTAAGGTGCTCTACACTCCTACATGGTTGACCATGGTTCGAGTCCTGGACCTGGTAGCTTGCTTTCTCACTTTCTCTCTCTCTCATCAAATTAATGAATGAATAAATAAAATTAAGTAAATCTTAAAAAAACAAACAAACACTGAAAGCACAATCTTTCAGAGATTTGTGGAGCCAGCTCCACAGTGCAGCAATTAAGTGCTGTGGATAGGGAACTAGAGCCCCCATGGCCGACTGCTGTTTAAGTCCCAGTCCCGGTGCCTTGAAAAACATGCCAGCCTGTTTGTATGTGTGTGGGTCCCAAACCCTGATGATAGGAAAAAATAGAAAAGGGATTGTGGTGTGACCACACCTCATTGGGAAGTGCTTCTCTGTCTGGCAATTGAAAAAAAGAAAAAAAAAAAAACTTTGTTGTAGGCCTAGAGGGCAACCAGTTTTTATTGGATAGGTAGGAAGGAGATTCTAGGAGGGATATTCTAGGGAAAAAGACAAAAATGATGGAACACTGATTTATTTGAATATACTGAGGGGAAGTCTCTATTTCCAGTGATCTATAGAAAGTGAAACCACTTGGGGACCAGCAGGTGGCATGGTGGCTAAGGTGCTGGACACTCCCATACAGCTGACAATGGTTCAAGTCCTAGACCTGGTGGCTTGCTTTCTAACTTTCCCTCTCTCTTTCTCTGTGTCTCTCTGGTCAAATTAAAATAAATGAATGAATAAATAAAATAAAACAATTATTTAATAAAAAAAAGAAAATGAAACACTTTTTAAAATGGTTATTTAAAAAAAAAAGAAAATTTTACAAGAAAGGAGCCCTATAATACCAAGCAACTTCCATATACCTAAAGTGTAATAATATACATTTAACCCAAGTGGTAAAACTTTTATTTGGAGGATGGGAGAGGGTAGATACGCACTAGCTAATACTTGAAACTAAAACTCAAAAATAAGAATGTGTTACTTACATCATGATCTGGGCAAACTTAAAACTCTGACACCACAGACATATCTTGGCAGAAATGTCAAAGTAGTGGGAGGATGGAGAATCAAGTTGGTTTTGGACTTACAGATCACTCTAAATACCTAAAGGCAGAGGAACTTTGTTTTATTGGCATTTTAATTTTATTGCCAGTGAAATTTTATTTTTTCAAATATTTATTGGCTATTTTTATTTCTGTGTAATAGTTGAGAGTGTAGTTTTAAAAACTTATGTGTTGAGGGGAGGGGTTGCTATTTAAAAGAACTAACTGCAGCTTCTTCTGCCCTCTAATGGCATAATTCATCTGAGGGGAATTTTTTTTTTTTGGTTTGGAAAAATACCTGAACGCTTAATTTCAGTTTACAAGATGAAGAATCTATGGTGTAGAACAGAAAAGAAGGAATGAGAGGGTGCACAGGAAAATGGGATTGTGTGTTCTAGAAAAACAGGAGAAACACTATAAGATCTATGAAGACTGAGTGCTGGCAGGTGGTGTGGTGGTTAAGGGCACTGGACTCCCACATGGCTGACTGCGGTTCAAGTCTCAGACGTGGTGGCTTGCTTGCTCTCTCTCTCTCTCTCTCTCTCTCTCTCTCTCTCTGTCCTTCTCCAGTCAAATTTAAATAAATAGTTAAATAAAATAATTCTAAAAAAAAATCTATGAAGACTGAGACTCCATCACAGTGATCAGAAGAGAAAAATCAGCATAGGAAATAGACATCAGGAAATCAAAAGGAAGCAAACCAAGATAAACCAGATCTAATACAATAATCATCAGAAATATTGAAAATGATCCTGGGTTTCCAGCTGAATGGCCAGTTGGAAAAAATAAAGACACCGCACTGGGGAGTGTTTTTCTCTTTCTGGCACACTTTCTGATAAAGAGAAGGTAATCCTAGAAGACTGGAAAAAGCATGAGTCATGAAGTAAAATTGTTTTAGATAAAAAATATTTAATCCATATAGAATTTTAAGGTGTGAAAATATGTTTTTTCTTGGAGTGGCTATCCTGTTCTCTCAAAGCTACGTACTGAAAAATCTATCCTTTTCATATTTACTTATGCTGAAACTGTTACATATTTTTATATTTGAGCCAGTTTATGCTGTTTTATTCAATTTCAGTGACTTGTTTGCCTTGAAAATGATTAACTCTCTCTCACCCTCGCCAACCCTACCTCTACACACCTGTAATGGCCACAAGAATGAGGGCGATGTGACCTGGGCTCTGTCTTGCCTGCAAGGCCAGCTGTAACAAATCTATTTTTGAACAGACTTCTTCCATCCACATCAACACTGTAGTATGCTTTAGGTTCCTTTCTGCAGTTTTCATCATATTAAAAGTGACTTCAGGGGCCAAAAGGTGGTGGGGTGGTTAAGGCGCTGGACTCCCACGTGGCCAACTGTGGGTCATGCCCTGGATCTGGTGACTTGCTTTCACATTTTCCCTGTCTCTATGATCAAATTAAAAAAATAATAATAAATTTACTTTTAAAAAGTGACTTCAAAGAGATCATTCCTCATTTGCTCTGTAACATAACTTGTCCCTCCAGATTATGGGGCTTCCCAAGAAGTCATTTAGTTTTTTCAATGAAGAACTGTCTATATTTCTTCTTTCCCTTTTTTCCAGCTTTTAAGATGTGATTACTCTGGCATAAATTTTGTATTTCTGACTATGTCTGCCCCACCCACCCTTTTTCTGATTTCTAGCACTGATAGTTTTTCCTATCTTTATTTTTTCTTTCTTTAAATGATTATTTAATTTTAATTATTCATTTAATTTTACCGGAGAGAGAAAGTGAGAAAGCAAGTTGCCAGGTCCGGGATTTGACCCATGGATAACCATGTGGGAGGTCCAGAGTCCCAACCACCACACCGCCTATTGGCCCCCATCTTCATTTTTTCATATTTGTTTTTATTACTTTTAGTTTTTAGGACTGAAAAAAAATCACTCTACCAGTTTTACATATCACTAAGCTATGTTTAAACATATTTAAACAATTATAAAAATTGTAAGGTGCTAATGTTTCTAAAAAAGAAGAATATCTTATTTTGAATCCTAAATGTATACCCATTCTTATAGTAAAAAAATTTTTTAAAGATTTTAACTTTATTTATTTACTTATTTTAATTTGACCAGAGAGGGACAGAGTGAGAGAGAGGGAAAGTAAGAAAGCAAGCTGCCAGGTCTGGGACTCGAACTGGGGTCAGTCATACAGGAGTCCAGCACCTTAAACCACCATGCCACCTGCTGGCCCTGTATATTAAAATAATTCACCAGTTAAGACTTCAATAATGGGGACCACCAGTTGGCATAATGGCTATGTTGCTGAATTCCAATGTAGTCAACCGTGGTTCAAGTCCCGGACCTAGTGGTTTAAACTCACACAGGGCATGTGTGGGTGTGTGCTCAAGATCCCAAGAGGAGAATGGAGAAGGGATTATGGCATAGCCAGCCCCCCTGGGGGGTGATTTCTCACTTTCTGTCTCTGTCTCGTCTATCTTTCTGGCAAGCACACACACTCTATAGCAAAAACCTCTCCAACAAATAAACAAACAAAGACCTCAAAAATGGAAACCTAAATTGAAAAATTTATATTTCAATTTGCTTCTTTGGCCAAGCAAATTTCATAATAATGTCAAGCTATAACAAAGAAGGGTCTTGATAAACTGCTTATTTTTAGATTATATTATTAAAATATTTCACCTGAAATCTTGAACTATCTGTTAATTCTATTTCTTTTATAGTAGTATGCTGAATTGTTATTCATGTATAGCAGCTCCATGTTACCTTTTACCCAGGATTTCAGTGGTTTACTTCATTCTTTTTTTTCTCATCACTATTCCAATTCATTTTTTTAAAAGAGTTTTTTTTTGGAGTTTTTGCTATAGGGCGCGTGCGCTTGCCAGACAGAGAGAGAGAAAGAGAGACAGAAAGCGAGAAATCACCCTCAGTGGGGATGGCCATGCCACAATCACTTCTCCTCTTGGAATTTTGGGCATGCACACACACACACCCAGTGTGAGTTTTAAGCTGCTGGGTCTGGGACGCAAACCACAGTTAACTAAGTGGGAGTCCAACGATGTAACCATTATGTCATCTGCTGGTCTCACTATTCCAATTCTTTTTAGAAAAATTATTTAATTTTATTCATTATTATTATTATTTTAATTTGCTCAGAGACAGACAGACACAGAGAGAGAGAAGGAAAATGCGAAAGCAAGCTGCTGGGTCTAGGCCTCAGCCTGCAGTTGGCCATGAAGGAGTCCAACACCTCAACCACCACGCCACCTGCTGGCTCCACTATTCCAATTCTTAAAAATATTTGTGAGGGACCAGCAGTTAGCGTAATGGCTATGTTGCTGGACTCCCACGTAGTCGACCGCGGTTTGCATCCCGGACCCTGTGACTTAAAACTCACACCGGGCGCATGTGCGTGCGTGCCCAAGATACCGAGAGGAGAATGGAGGAGAAGGGATTGCGGCGTGACCATCCCCCCTGGGGGGTGCTTTCTCGCTTTCTGTCTCTATGTCTCTGTCTGGCGAGCGCATGCGCCCTATAGCAAAAACCTCTCCAAAAAAAAAGAAAATATTTGTGAAAAAATTTGATACCAAAATGATATGTTTATGATATACAAGAAAATGCATGGTATGGGACCAGCAGTTAGCGTAATGGCTATGTCACTGGACTCCCACGTAGTCGACTGTGGTTTGCATCCCGGACCCGGTGGCTTAAAACTCACACCGGGCACGTGTGCGTGTGTGCCCAAGATCCCGAGAGGAGAATGGAGGAGAAGGGATTGCGGCGTGGTCATCCCCCTGGGGGGTGATTTCTCGCTTTCTGTCTCTATGTCTCTCACTGTCTGTCTGGCAAGCGCACGCGCCCTATAGCAAAAACCTCTCCAAAAAAAGAAAAAGAAAATGCATGGTACTATATAGATACACACACACACACACACACACACACACATGTATACATATGTATATATATATTTTATATAAGCACACACATATTATATATACTTACATTAAAACACATACATAAGATATTGTTAAAAATACTAGACAACTGTTGAAACTAGCTTAAGTAAATGGGCAGTAGTATAAAAAAGGGTCAGGAAGAGCCTGTTCCAAATCAGGTTTTGTTCTCAATAGTTTTGCACAGTAAGAATAGCATTCATTAAAGGAGCTAATAGAAGGAAAAAGTGGACAACGCATACATGTGGATGCTTGCACAAATTCACAAATCGGGATGAATAAACCATTAGGCAGCATTCTGCTTCTTTGAAATCCCTGGTTTAAATACTTTGGAGGTGGTTTAGCTCCCTTCATTTGGCATGCAATGACAACAGCAAAGTAGTTCTTTTTAAGCTCCTGATTTCAACATTTAAAATATTATTGGCATACTCAGGCACATGGTTACTGGAAAGATATTAAATGTATAGTGGCTCAAAATTGTTCTTCCTTAAAAAAAGTTGGCCACTCACTGTCCATGAATTTTGCTTTTTAAAAGTTTATTTAGAGAAAGAAAGAGTTCAACAGACTCTATCAGCCCTCCAGTAAGCCAGTATCACGGTGTGTTGAGACTGACCTGGGATCACAACCCCAAGCCTTCCAATATGATCCCAGAATCATATAGTGGCACACTACTACCTGCAACACAATGGCTAGGTCAGAAGGTTTGCTTTTACTGAACTCTAATCAAATTCTTTTGGCCACTGTGTAGGTCAGAATTAATGGAAAATGACCTGGTACAACATAACCTCAAAATTAAGAAAAAAGGTAATTTTTTTATTTATAACCTTTATTATTATGTGTGCAGCATAGTCTAGCTTTAATTTTAATTCTCAAACAATGAGATGGAAATTCCAGCCAGATGAAACAGCCAAGTGCAAAAGACATGGAGGTGTAACATGGTCTTTAGGGGGACCAGCAAAAATTGGGAGTCTTACGTGACTTTTTAATTTTGTCAAGAGTGCCTGCATGTGCCAGAGACAGAGAAAGGGAAAGTGAGAAAGCACCCCATCATGGGGGATGATCTTGACAATCCCTTCTTTATCTATGCATGTTTCTCCAGCTGTGAGTTTAGGACTCTTAAATGCACAGCTGGTCTTGTGGGATCCAGCCACCTTAACTACCACGTCTAGGGCTGGCCCTTACTTGCCTTGACCCCCTCTACACAGTAAGGGCTAGTTGGCTTAGTTTGGGACTAGTGTTAATATCTGAGGCTGGTCTGAATGGAATTCTCTGCTTGAAGTAGCATGAGAAAAGAGCCACTGGAATTTTTAAGGACTAAGTAAAGTACGAGGGAAGCTGGCACAATGCCTACCAAATAAAGTTACTTCTTAGCTTATCTTTTAGGGGCTAGATGGTGGTCATGTCTGAAGATCTCTCAGCACAGACACGCCCATGACCTGGAGCTGGCTGAGGCTAGGAGGAGATCGTAGAGTTAAGATCCTGGGGGGGGGGGGGGGGGGGGGACTCTCTCTTTCTTCCTCATGAAAGAAATAACTTTTAAAAAAATTGTCTTTTGGGGCCAGCAGGTGGGTTGATGGTTAAGCCACTGGACTCCCACATGGCCAGCTGTAGTTTGAGTCCAGGACCTGGCAGCTTGCTTTTTCACTCTCTCTCTCTTCATGCTGTCTCTGTCTGTCTCTGGTGAGCACATGTATCCTATCGCAAATTTTTAAAAATCATAATAAAAAATAAAATTGCCTTTCAAGCCTTTCATTGTTCAGTGCTCTAATTCAGGTTTGGGGTTACCCATTTAAGTACAGTGAACTGGGTCAAGGGGGGCATGTATACAGGGTATACACAACCAGAGAAGTGAGATGGTAAAGAGAAGAGCGACTCAAGGATGAGTGGATACCTTAGGACTAAATAAGACTAAGAAAGGGTAAATCTGGGAAACTAGGTTGTTGAAGAAATAGTGGAATTTAAATATAAGAGAGGAAGGGTCACAAGTAATGAGTAACTACAGGAAAATTGTCTTAGGGATAAACTGCATTTAAAATGAAGGTTAGTTTGGCTTAAAACTAAACAACAATGAGCCTAGGTAATGAATTAACCTCATATGATGAAATTGGTAACAAAAAGTCAGTTCTGGTTGCAAAAACCCTCAGTGACTGTGGAATATATAGTCTGGATTTTTGGTCCAGGTTAGCAAGAAGAGAATAATCTAATGGCAGTTATGTGTTGTATATAGAGCAATGTGGAGTTGCAGTAGTTACAACAGACATTCCATCTCTTGAAATAAAGGTGTATGGGAATAAACAAAATGTGACTTAAATACACAATTCAGAGGCTTTTAAAGGAAAGTTGGACTAAAAGGCATTTCCAAAATTTCACTCAGTCCTGAAAGGCTTTCATGTTTTATAGTACTCATGTCATCTGTATTTTTAAGTTACTATTTTTCTTTAAATATTGCACTAAAATACACATTCAAGTTATGTCTGTATAACACTTAAAACTGAGTATCAAAACAGTACAGTACTGCATACATGGTACTCTCTAGAAATACAAAAGGCAGAAGCATGATGCTGCTAATGTAAATCCTTTCCTTTGGTCTTCTACCATCAAAGTTCATGTCCTATGACATTGTAATCTCAGACCACCACCACACACAAGAACCAGTCTATTTTCCTTCTTAATGAGATTATGTTCTTAATCACTACTTTGTATTTTGTTATTTATTTCATTACAGTCAGACAGACATACACTCCACGGGGCCTTCCTGCTACCATCCACCTCTAGTCTGCTCGCCATTTCCAGGGAGGTCTCAAAATGTGAATCCAGGACCTTTCCCATGTGGGTGCAATTGCAGTGCCAATGTGCTATCATCTGGCCCCTTAATCATTATTTCACCACCATGTTTCTTAAGTTATCATTCTTATCCTTATTTTCCCAAATCCTTTCACAAGAATTCCTTTCAGGATCCACAATACACTTCCTGAACCACAGTGATGAAGGAAGCCCATCATAGTCTCATCTAGTACTTACTGCTTGCCCATGCCAAGAAGGCAGATCGAGTAGGCCACAGATACTCATTGCTTTAGCTGCATTCAACTTGATCTAGGGATTTTAAGTCATCTGTCAAGGTTTTAAGAAAATAATGAGGCCACAAATGATGATTTCTCATCTCAAAGATTCAAATTAGAATTTTTTTGAGTCTGAACTTGCTACTATATTTAAGAACTTTGTTGGTTAACTACATCTCCAATAATTCTGACTTCTTTCTCCTGACAACCTAACACCAGTCCACCTATGAAGGGTGTCTTCAAAGGTTACTTTAGAATTTTGTATATTCAGCTCAAATCAAAGGCTCAAAGGAATTTTAAGTAGGAGAATGAAAAGGGAAAAGATATATGACACCATTTTCTTTAAATAATGCAAACGTCCAACATTTGAAAAGTTTACTGAAAACTTTTATTATAATCAAAAAGTGACATAACGGGGTTGTAATGAATTCAGCAAATCATTCTGCTGATATTTTAGAACTGATATCAGCTTTTGCCAGGCAATTAAAAAAATTCAAATGTGAAAATTTCACAGTACAGTAAACTCCACCCCAACTAATTAATGGTGGTTAAAAATAATAGGCCCTAGCAAAACTTCTCATGTTACATGGTCACAACTCACAATTCTGTACAAAAGTTCGTGTTATAAAGCTCTGATGTAAAAATCAAATAATCAAGCAGCAATATTTTAAGTGCAGTACAGGGTCTTCCATGTCATTATTTACAAGGCTTGAATCTCTTTACATTATAACAAAATTTAATACAGATGACTTAGTAATTAAGTCAATTTTAAAAATCTGTCCTTTACACAGTGACAGATTTCGCTTTTTGGTCATCTTTCTCCTTCTCCTTTTCTTTATCTTTGTTCTTCTTTGACTTCTTTTTCTTGTGTTTATGTTTTTGGCTTTTTTCCAATTCTACTTCAGTGCCTGCATGCTTCTTATGTTTCTTATGCTTTTTATGTTTCTTGTGCTTTTTCTTTTCCTTCTTTTTCTTCTTCTTCTTGCTGTCCTGACTTTCTGCTGAGCTGGCACTGCTACTGTGGCTTCGGGTTTGGCTTCCGGAAGGGCTATGACTTCTACTTGGACTAACACTAGGACTGCTTTGACTCTGGCTCCTGCTTATGCCTACTTGGACAATTGCTGCTGTGTCGAGGTTCTCTTTTGCTTTCTCCATCACTTTGTCTTTCAGGTCCTTAGAAATGTTTCCTGAAGTTTCTTCTTCTTTTATAGATATATTACTTTCACTGTCACTTTCATTATAGTCAGGTTCAAAGGCAGCCTCATCAGTTTCTCTAGTTAAATCAGAAGATAGTCGAGAGGAATGACTTAACTGGGGTTTAGGCTTGGTAACATTTTTGTCAATCTGCCCGGTAACTTGCTCTTTTTCCATCTGTGTGTCTGGTGGGTTAAGAACATAAAGTAATTTATTGCCACTTGACTCTTTATTGTTCCTTGTTTCCAATACATGCTTCTCTCGGTCCTTACAAGGATTTTTATCTACAGATTTTGTCTCTTCACTTGAACGTTTAGTATCATAAGTGGCTTTGTGATCATGAGGTTTTTTGTCCCTTGAGGGACTAGAATTAGTTTTTTTGGAATCGCTTGTTCCTTTCTTGGGCAAATCTCTCTCCTCCCTCGGTTTATTTTTCTGTCCAGATGCAGAATCTTTATTCCGAGGAGGAGAGTCTTTTCTTCTTGTTAATTCATTTCTTTCATCTCTGCGTTTGGAACTTGAATACTCTCTACTGTCATAGTCAGTTTTTTTGTCTCTACTGGGAGTAAAGTCTTTATTTGAAGAACCACGAATGGAATCATGTTTATCTGCAGTTCTAGTCTCTTTAGAAGACTGAGATAGACTCTTAAAATTTCCTTGTTCATTCGGACGGTCCAAATTACTCTCTTTCTCTGGCTGAGTGCTGCTGCTCTTCCTCTTTTCAAGATTTTCCTTTTCTAAAACTGAGTGATCTCTATCTTTGGTTTTCCCTTTTTCACTAGATGCAGAATTTTTTGAACTTTTGACCTCATGCTGTATAATTTCATGGCTCACTTCCTTGGTGACTTTCTGAATTTTCTCTGATGGCTCACTTTCTTTCTCAGTATACTTGACTGTATTTGATGACTTAGTACTAACATTTTTTATAACACTGGTAGGTTTTCCGACACTTGATATAGGCTGTGTGGATTTAACATCTTCTTCTTCAGATTCAAAGTCATCTTTATCCCACTTGGACTGAGGAACCTGAATCATAATAATAACGTCTTCAGCAGGAGTTGTATTGTCATTATTATATTCTTCCATAGTTTTGATGACAGTTCGCTTTGTGTCTGTTTTTTCTTCAGATTTCCGCACAGGACTGCCTCCAGTTGAGCTTGTACTAAAAAGAAAGAAAATATTTCTAATTAATGAAGAATTTATTAATTAACACCGGTTAACTATATAAAAAATGTTAACTTAAATACATCAAATATCGTTTTAACTTTAAAAACCCAATTATTCTGCTCTAATAAAGATATATGAATACATAATTTAAGGATATGACTGTACACACCAAAATGTAGTTTACTCCCCAAATCTACTAATACTTACAACCTTATCTTTAACAAATCTTTTTTTTTTTTTTAAAGACAACAAAAGAGCAAACCCAAGTAATCCACAGGATAAGCACATTCTTAATTAACACAAAGTACAAGCATGGATAAAATGAAAAGAAATCCTTCCCCCAAACAAACATCCACATCCACCCACCCAGGTAATTATACCTGGTATAATCCACAAGAGTTGAACTGGATCCTTCAGTTCCAGTTACTTTTCGTCTGACCTTTCCTTTGACTTTCTCTTGTTTAACTTTGCTAGATGTTGATTCCAATTTTTCAGGAGCTTCTTTTGTATTAGATACATTTTCTGTACTTCCAATTTTTTTCCCAGTTTCTCTGTTGAGCTTGATTTTTTTGGCTGGGGCGGTTGATGAAACTTTGTCCTTTTCTGGAGTCCTATCCGTCTTTTCAATATCAGTTTCCATTTTGCGTTTTGGTGATGGTTTCACTATTTCAGTCACTTCTAGTTTAGAGATTTTCATTGAAGATGACTCAAAATCTTTATCTACACCCTTTTCTTCAGTTTTTCTTTTTCTTTTTTCTCCCTTGCTATCAAGTGGTTTATTTTTCTCATTAGGCTTCTTGGTCTTTTCTTCCTTGTTAGTCAGCTTTTCTGACTTGACATCTTTGGAATAGTCCTTTTTCACTTTTTCCTCTTTAACAGGCTTTGTTTCTTGGTGTTCTTTTGTTGATTTAGAGTGAGCTTTTCTGGGGGTACCAATGATCTTTTCGTCTTTCTGAGATGATGACGACGACTTAGGATTGTCAGTCTTTGGAGTCTCCTCTTTGGCTTTTTTAAGTGGAGGTTCAGATCGAGGAGATTTTTCACGTTCTCCATCCAGTTTTTCTTGGGGTCCTTTAGCAGGTTTTACAACATTTTCTTTTTTGGAGGCACTGGACCCATCATTTTTCCGTTTGGTCTTATCACCTTTTGCTTTTGGCTTATCTTTTTCTCTCTTGTCCTTTTCAGACACTGATTTAAAAGTGATAGATTCTGCGTCCATTGGTTCATCTCTAACAGGTGTGGCATCATCTCTACTTGGGAGAACAAACAATGATTCTGGTTTATTTTCTTCAACCCCTGTAGGTTCTCTTGATTTCCTAGAAGTCTCTAATAACTCTGGGTTCAGAAAACCTTCACTTTCTTCCCCTTTTCTTCTTTTTCTATGTTTCTTATGCTTATTTCCTTTACCATCTCCTGGAGCGTTTTCACTCTCCTTCTCTTTTGACTTTGTATTATCCTTCTGATTGTGACTGTCTCTTGTTGAAAGCTTTTCTGGATAGTTGCCACCTATGTTTCGACTTCTATGACTTTGTCCACCAACATAATCTTCTCTGCGGCCTCTTGTGAAGGGAGAATTCCTGATATTGAGTGGTAAAAACCTCTCTGGAGAAAAGTTCTCTCTATTTGCTGAAGGTCTAGGCTGTGCTCCAGCAGCATAACCTTTATAATACTTTTCATACCACTCTCTGTATTTTCTCTCCCATTCTCGGTAACGCTCTTTTTCAAATGGGTCTCTAAAGTCAACACTCCTCCCATAATAGGCTTTCATGTCATAAGGTGGTGGAACTTCTCTGTATCTATTAAAATATTCACGTTCTGTTTCTCCTTGAGGTACATTACGTTTACTGGGAGATTGTCCTCTAAATGCTTGAGGAGATCTTGATCGTGAATGATAGCGTCTATAAGGGGGTGATCTTGACCTAGATCGATGATATCCATGTGATCTAGATCGTGAACGGTAATTGCGACTCTTGCCTCTGCCTCTTCTGGGGTATGGAGGTGACCGTGAATAAGAACGAGAATGGGAGCGGCTGAATGATCGAGAATAAGAGCGTGAACGTGTTGAACCAGATCTTGATTTAGAATAAGTATAGGAACTTCTTGAATATGATGAACCACTATAGGGAGATTTAGACCTAAAAACAAAAACAAAACAACAGTTGATAGTTGAGAAAGGTGTACAAAATAAAATACAGACTCTCATATTCTAGCATTCTCTCCTCACGGTTTCACCTTTGTAGTGTTTCATTTTAGATGAAAAAGAGGCACAGTGACCTCTATTGGAATGGAGTAAAATACACAAATCAGAGTAATCACTTGTTACAAAACAAAAGTGAAGTCTTTAACAATTAAAGTGGAGTGCATTAATGTACCGTGAGTTATATGAGCTAACTAACATTAAAGAAAATGCTAATTAAGTTTAAAATATCACTTCCTATCTGATTATTTAAGTAGGAGTCCATTTTTGTTATCCTATACTGACTAGCCAATAGTCTAGCTTTAATAGGAACCACATTTTAAGTGTAAGGCTAAAAAAATAAAGTCCTTTAAACAAACTTCCAGGGAATTTTATAATTTCTCTCATCAATAAAGCAATATATATTCTAACACTACTTCATAAATTACACAGGTTAATGTTCCAGCAAGAAGCTGTAGCCTTATGGTAAAAAGGTCCTCAGAAATGTCTTTTTCTTCCCCTATTTCTTTCCTTGCAGAGAATTTCCCAATTGTTTTACACTAAAAATAACTTTAAGTGAAAAGGGAAATTTAATCCCCATAACTGTTAGTTCTGCACAATAGAATTTACATTGAGACATTATTTCAATTAACAGATATTGGGAAATATGCTACATCTTCACTTCTATGAATCTAGACCGAATCAGAAAAATTCCGTAAGTACAATGTTATTTATATATCCATAGCTAATCCCTGGATATTCAAAGTCCCATTTGTAATTCTGTTGTGAAGGCTTGCAAAACACTAACCTGGAAAATGAGCGCCTACGCTCCTTTTGAATCTTTTTGTATTCCATCAATTCCTTAGCAAAATCATTTGTAAACTCATCTAGCTTGGACTTTTTCTTTTCCCTAGTAAAATAAAGTTAAAGAGTGAAAGTTAACAAAAACCATTTAAGAAAACTAACAAGACAAATGTAATTAGATCATGAATGAAATGAATGAAATTGCCATTAGTTTTCCACTTTAAAACTATAAATAACTAGAAATCCCTGAGGAAGTTGCTTTTATGGCTTTGGTTTTAAATTTTAGGTGAATTTTCTTGTATTAACTAGAATACATAGGAAAATGTTTCCAAAGATACCTACTTAATGTTTCATCAGAAAATGAGAAAAGTGTATAATAATTTCAAATTAAAGCACTTACTCTTCTTTAAGTCGTCGTTGTTCTCTATAGAATTCTTCCCTGGACAAAGGTGGTGCTTGTGTTGTAGGGATGGTATTTGAATGAGCTGTTTGCACGCCTGATGACACCCATGGTGTTGACAAATTGGCAGGTGCTGGAGGAAACCCTGGAGGAGGGACACTATACCCAGCAGGTGGTGGCTGGCCAGGAGGAAACTGAGGAGAAAACTGGGGGGGAGGGACACCAGGAGGTAGAGGAAGTGTATGGGGAGGAGGTGGATACAAAGGAGGTGGTGGAACAGGTACAAAGACTGGAGTTGCTGGTAGCGATGGGCCTTGAGACCTCTGTGATCTTTCGCTGTGGTGTCGCCCTCGGTTTATACTTCTGGAGAAATAAATTCCAAGATATTACTCCTTAAAACTAAAGTCACCTGAGACAAGTAAGTTTCTTTTCTATCCATAATTATTTTCAAACTTACATATAATAAACTAGAATCAGCTATTCAACTAGTATTACATACTGACACTATTTATTTGTAAGAGCAACTCTGTAATAAATCATAATTGTTAAGGTCACTTACTGACCTTATGAAATTGCCATTATCAAATTATCAAAATTTACTGGGTTTTCTTGAAATGGAAATTATATATTTAAAAGTTCTCTTTTGTGAAGTTCAGATTATTACTTCACTAATTATCACCTGTTACTTTCTAATCTATCTTTTGAGGGAAATGACAGGATACTGTTGCTATGACCTATTTTTCCCAAAATGTCTTCAAAAACCAAAAAGTTTAAATGAAGAAAAACTATTTCCTACACCTTCCTTTTTGAGAAAGGAAGCAGGTCAAGACCATACAAAGAATAAATAATAGCTTTAATAACTATAACAACTAAAAATCTCAATGTTTCTCTCTCAAAAGGTTAATGAAAAATAAAAGTGCTGGTTCATTTCTGAACAGTGCCTCAGGAAAAAAAAGAGTGGGCTTAATTCTGTTAAGTTAAAGGTTCTTTAAATTATAGGTGACTGGTACATAATGGTAGTAGCAAGGATAGAGATTTTAGGTTTCTTCAGAGAACCATGAATTAGGAAATATTGCCTTCTTTTAACATGTGACTGACTAAAGTGACAAAGTAGCAGCTAGCTTTCATAAGCTTGGCAAGTCTAAGTGGAACACCAGAAGATATATCCTTCATAGTCCTGTTATAAATTACTGGAGGTCACTTTACATTGGTGGTGACTACAACCTAGATAGTAAGACCTATGGCTTACTTTTAGATTAATACTGCTTGTGCATGTCTAGAAGAAGTGACCCTAACAATCTTCCTGTCTCTTCTTTTGGAAAAGAGAAGGTGGGGAGAAGATTGGAACAGAGTATCTAAAAGACAAATACATGCAATTCTTTTCTATATTCAGGAACTGAGCTGGTTAACACTCATCTTAAATTAAACTGGTATCTTAAATACTGTCTGGGCCTCAATGACTTTCTCTTTATTTCCAAAAAGTAAATGTAAGCCAATATTCTGCTAGGTGCTGAATAGGGCAAAAGTAATCAACAGAAGAGTATGAAAGATGTAGCTTTAAAAACCATCATTTAAACTACTATTCCTGGGCTGGCCCTGTAGCCTAGAGGTTAAGGGAGCCATATCACACATGGCCGACTGCAGCTCAAATCCCACCCTGGCGGCTTGAAAAACACACCAAGCGCATGCGTGTGCGTACCCCAAATCCCGACAAGATGGAACTGCAGTGTGACCACGCCTCACTGGGGGTTGCTTTCTTCCTCTCTGTCTCTCTGGCGAGCACATGAACACTCTGGCAATTTAAATAAATAAATCAATAAAATACTATTCTAAGTTTCTTAAAGATAACTACTGTGTACTTAATAAAAAAAACATAAACCAAATGAACCCCCCACCCCTTTTCCAATCATTGCTATGCTTTTATTTGTGTTATATTTCTTTACTGTGTAATATGATTACTGTTTTGCAAGATTTTTAGCATGCTTACCTGTAGCAGCTCCTCTCCCCCCTTCTAATTTGTTGTGGTGGAGAAACCAAATATCCAAGCTTGTTGGAACTGTATGAGGGAAAGAAAGATAAAATATGCTTGAGTATTTCTCCATGGGTATAATATGTGACCTTTCAATGTAGAGACGTTTAATTATATAACTTTTTCTTACTCCCCGATTTTTTAAAACTTGCTCTAGATAGAAGAGATCTGAGCAAATATTACATTTACTTAAAATTAGTTTTTTCTGATTAACTGTATCTTAAAAATGACTAAACCTCAAATATACTACTTTCTGAAATACATACTGTTATTTCATAAATTATTGCTATAGAAAAGGAAAAGAACTCTTTTTCCTGCAAGGCATTTATACATTTAGTATGTTAAGGTATAAGTAGTACCATTTCAATTCCACAAATTAGGAAATGAAAGTTAAAGAGTTAAGGCCACATGCCCATTGTCACGTAGCTAGCAAATGGAGGAAGGGGATTCAAACCCAGCAACCTGCTCCAAACCACATGCTCTTCCTACTGTTAAATTCTGTTAGTCTCTCTTAACATGCTTCCCTCTATGAGAAATTTATCTATCAAATAAAAAGATCAAAGTCTTATAAAATATTTCAGCCTTAAATTGGATTATATAAATAGAAATAACTGAACAAAAATGAAAGATGTTAAATAAATCTAATGATTTTTAATGCCATAAACAATCCAGAGTTCAAAAGTATTTTTGTATTTCAGGACAGAAAATCACATCCTCTATCTTTTAATGTGCAACAGGATTGAGATTTTTGCTATAGGGTGCATGTGCTTGCCAGAGACAGAGATAGAACGCGAGAAATCACCCCCCAGGGTGGATGAGCATGCAACATTTTCCTCTCGAGATCTTGGGCATGCATGCACACGTGCCCAGATTGAGTTTCAAGCCTCCAGGTCCAGGACCTGAACCACAGATGGCCATGTGGGAGTCCAGTGACATAACCACTACACCATCTGCTGGTCCCTATGCAGTAAGATTTTATGAACAGGTATTATTCAAAATGATCAAGTTTTGTTTGCTAGATTTAAATCCTATTGTGCCTTTATGCAAATTAAATTTTGATGATCTAAATTAAGAATAGGAGGGACCAGCAGTTAGTAAAATGGCTATGTTGCTGAACTCCCATGTAGTTGACCGTGGTTAGAATCCCGGACCTGGTGGCTTAAACTCACACTGGACCCATGTGCGTGCGTGCCCAAGATCCGGAGAGGAGAATGGAGGAGAAGGGACTGTGGTGTGGCCATCCCCCCTGGGGGGTGATTTCTCGCTTTCTATCTCTCTGTCTCTGTCTTTCTGGTGAGCGCACACACCCTATAGCAAAAAAAAAAAAAAAAAAAAAGAATAGGAAATGTTCAACTTATTAGGAAAATAACTGACTCCACATTTAAAATTAGTTTTCAAGTAATTCTTACTTACTCATTAACTATTAAAGTGCTGTCAGGCTTACTATTTGTTAGACATGAAACTGGAAAAGAACTATAAGAGTATGTATTTCGCATTTTAGGAAAAAAACTGCTCATTCTTTTAAAACATAATTCGTAATATAGGCTTGCACTTATAATATTTACAGAAAAACATTTATCTAGAAGGTGGAGGAATACAAAATAAAAAGAATTTAGCAATGCACTGTCTAGTTTGTAATTTCCATTATCTAGTTTAAAAGCAATCACCCTAAGATTATTTTTAACATATACTTACTGTTCCCAACCTGGTCGACTACCACCTGGACGAGCAGCATTTATTCTCACTGGACCTTAGAAATAAAAAACATATATAAAAATAGTAAGTAAATATAAAATTGCATGCTAAATGAAGCCAAAATAAGTTTCTAAAAGGAAGAAAAGTCAAACCAAAATAATTTTACTCACCAGTTGTGGGGATCAACTGTCCATGTAATAATGACTGTCCAAGCAAAGATGGTGTGCCAAGTACAGGCACCTGATAACCCTTTACAGACAACAAATAAATAGGATTAAAAAAAAAATTAAAAGAACTCAAAATCCTACTGTAAAGAAAAACCCAAAATTTACATATGTATGTATGTTTTTGCCAAAGGATATATGTGCTAGCTGGACAGAGGAAAAGTGAGAAATCACCCCCCTTCTCTTCTATTTTACTCCTGGGATTTGGGACACACACACACATGCATGCATTCACCCAGCATGATTTTCCAGCTATCAGATCTGCAACTCAAACTGTGGTTGGCCATGTGGGAGTCTAGCACTTAACCACCACTTCACCTGCTGGCCCTGTAGAAAACTCCAAACTTCAAAGGTAATAAAATTTACCTTCTCTTCCATAAGAGCGGTTATTGCAATTGAAGAGGCTCCCTTTGAGTGTTCTGATGCAAGGGCTGCAGCTGGCAAAATTTTAGCATCAGGATCCCTAGAAAACAATGTAATTTATAATAGTTACAATTCAAAGTCATCAGAAATGGAGTATTAAGACTAAAAATAATAGCTTGTTGCTAATTCTTTATATGCATCATCTCATTAAGAGGAATTAAGTCAAAGATGACAAAAACTTCTGGGGAAAAATGAGAAAAGACTGGGCTTTTGGAGAATTCTTTATATGTAAGTGGAAAAGCAAAAAGAAAGAACTCCCTTAAGGAGCACTACATATGATGGTTATGGCAGAAATTGGTTACAAATGTTTAAAAACCAAAAAATCAAATGTGGACTATACGAAGACAAAAAAGAACACAGGATTAGGAGTAAAATTTCGTTCTAGCTCTACTACTAAACTAAAATGGGTAACCATTTTAGAATAAGGCTTAGGTATGCTTTATTTCCACTATCAACCAAATGGAAGGCTGAACTACCATAGGTGAGACGACTTCTTTTTTTGAGAGGTTTTTGCTATAGGGTGTGTGCGCTCACCAGAAAACAAGAGGGACAAAAAGTGAGAAATCACCCCCAGGGGGGATGGTCACTCCGCAATCCCTTCTCCTCCATTCTCCTTTCAGGATATTGGGCACACACGCACACACGCCTGGTGTGAGTTTAAGCCATTGGGTCCGGGACTTGAACCATGGTTGACTACATGAGAGTCCAGCGACATAGCCATTACACCAACTGCTGGCCCTGAGACTTCTTAAATATACATGTAAAGGTCTCACAATAAAGATTTTGCTTCGGTGTGTCTGAAACAGGCCCAAAACCTAAACTGTATTATCTTTATTCATGACTAAGAGTTTTTTGTTTTTGTTTTTCTTTTTTTGGAGAGGTTTTTGCTATAGGGTGCGTGCGCTCGCCAGACAGACAGAGAGAGACAGAGAGATAGAAAGCAGGAAATCACCCCCCAGGGGGGATGGCCATGCCGCAATCCCTTCTCCTCCATTCTCCTCTCGGGATCTTGGGCACGCACGCACACGCGCCCGGTGTGAGTTTAAGCCGCCGGGTCCGGGACTCGAACCGCGGTCGACTACGTGGGAGTCCAGCGACATAGCCATTACGCTAACTGCTGGTCCCATGACTAAGAGTTTTTAAGCACACAGTAATCCCTGTCCCTTAGTCCTCCAGCCAGTCACATCTAGGGCACTTGTGCACGTACCTGACATGTTTCAGGCTAAGCAGGTCAGGGATTTGAATCACAGTCACTATGTATGACCGGGGTTTTCTTGAGCAGTGATTATTGTTGTGCCATGGGGCCAACCCTATATCTAAATTTTAAAAGTGGTTGATTTATTAAAAATTTGAGTGGGGACAACAGATGGCTGATGGTTGAGGCACTGGATTCCCAAAAGGCCGACTAGTGCAAGTCTCTGACCTGGTGGCTTGAAAAAAAATCACAGTGGGTGTGTGCTTGTCCAAACATCACAGGAGGAGAATGGAGGAGAAGGGGTTACAGCATAGCCATTATCCCTATTAAAAAAAAAAAAAATTAAGAGCCATTGGACTCACATGGCCAAAGGTCCCTTTCATTTTTGAATGTAGGACTGAAGTGAGTTTTCACAACTTTCCTACCAAATGTTCCAACAAGATGATGACTATTTTTTTTTTTTTAAGAGGTTTTTGCCAAAGGGCACGTGCACTCGCCAGACAGACAGAGACAGAGAGACAGCAAGTGAGAAATCACCCCCCAGGGCGGATGGCCACGCCGCAGTCCCTTCTCCTCCATTCTGCTCTTGGGACCTTGGGCACGCATGCACACGCGCCCAGTGTGAGTTTTAAGCCACCGGGTCCGGGATGCGAACCGCGGTCCACTATGTGGGAGTCCAGCGACATAGCCAATACCCTAACTGCTGGTCCCAAGATGATGACTATTTTTACCTCTCTACCTCTACCAGAGTTTTATCTTCTTCTTATCCTAATTGTTTTTTTTCCTGCTTAAATTTATGTTTATAATATCATTAATATTATTACAAGCTAATTCTCTTATCTCTGAAATACAAAGTTGTTATAATACATGATTCAACATTCAATAAGAATCATTGGAAACTTGTGTAAGTGTAGTATTTGACCTTTGTCTCTTTCTCCAATTAAGACTAAGTCATTTCTGACAAGACATCCCACCTTGCTGCACTAAAAAAATTATTAAAGAAATACAAAACAAAAAAACCATAGCACTGACTACAAGTGTTTTCTAACAGTGAGAAATACAGACTTACCGGAAAGGTCCATCTGATTTTTCTGGATGGACTGATATAGATACTGTTGCTGTTATATCTGGTACAGGAGCTGGGGAAGAAGATGGATTTCCAGGTCCAGGAGGAGCCAAGGAAGACTGATTAGAAGTTAATGAAGATATAGAAGGAGCTGGATGAGTTGATGAAGATGTCACTGGAATCATCAGAGGATCTTGTTGTCTTGATATTGGAGATCTCATTAGAGGTTGTAGATTCCGTTGGATGAGTGGTCTCGGAGGTGGTACTGGGGGTGGTGGTGGAGGTAACTGTTTTCGTAGTCTTTTTGTATAACCAGTTTCATTTTTGAAGTTATTAACAGCCTACAGATACCACACATAAAAAGGCAGGAAAAATGTTGTATTTACTGAAGTATAGTTAAAAGAGTTAAAAGATTAAAAATCTTATTTTTTGTAAAAGGAATATAAAAAAAAACTACCTGTCGTAAAAATTTATTGGCAATTAAAGCATCAGGAGAGACATCATTTTGATGACATGTTGGACATGTGTGATCTTCTGATTCTAGAAGTGCTGTTCTTATACCTATGTAAGATTTCAAGTATTAATAAGAGCATTGTGAAATTCAGTGCTTACAGTATAAATGAAAGAGATGGCCTACATTTGGTTATATTATTGTTTTTCAAGCACATAGCACTAATCACTTTTTAGATTAGAAACTTAGAACTTAAGTAAAATCTCATCTCATAGCACTCCTTTGCTCTAACTTGTTCTCTACGACCTATGCTATATTAATAAAAGAAGTCATACATACTTTTAAACACTTAAAAGAAGTAAGATAGTCTGGGCTGGCCCCAAAGTACAGTAGTAAAGTGCTGTGCACAGAAAGTCAGATTCTACATGGCCAGTTTGAATCTCAATTCCAGCAGCTTGAAAAACATGGCAGGTATGTGTGTGCACATGCTCAAAATCTTGCTGAGATGGAGAAATGGAGGAAAAAGGATTGCAGCCTAACTATGCCCTATTGTGGGAGTTCTCTCACTTCTTTTTCTGAGACGTGTTCACACCCACTGACAATTCAAAAATAATTTTTAGAAAATCTGGCAACAGAGATAAAAACTTTACATGGCTAACTTGGAGTTTTTAAGAGCATACCCTAAGAACAATTTTTAAAAATAAGCATTATTCAGGCAAAGCAAGGAGACACAGCATAGCTGGTAGGAACAACACTACATAATAGATTCACTGATTATGCTTCAATGTAGTAAAAAATAGTATGTGGTTTGTTAAATCCAAGACATGCTCTGAAACAAGTATAAGTGACCTCTTCTTCATCTTCACTAAAGATGCCCCAAAACAAACATTTACATTAAAAATTAGCTTCTTTAGAAATGAAAAAGGTCAGGAAAAAATTGAGCAGTCAAATTTGCAAACAATCTGATTTTCTTCTGGAAAAGGGATAAACTTAGGATGACAAACCCAGGGGGAAAAACACTAAATGTCAATATGAATGATTTAAAGAGACAAAATCAAAATCACATGGCAGAGTGTGGGTAATATATTTACAAGAAGCAGGTCTTCATTATATTTGGGAATTTCAGAATAAGCTATTCACAATCTATGAAAGGAATTTAGGTACTATTTAAAAATACTTCTAGAATTGTCTAAGGCCCAAAAGTGTTTCTAAAATTCTGTGTACTATTTTAAAAAATATAGGAAACAAAAATTCTATTTAAGGGGCCAGTAGATTGCATAGCAGTTATGTTGCTAGACTCCCACGTGGTCAACCGTAGTCTAAGTCCTGGATCGGGTGGCTTGAAACTCAAGCCGGGCATGTGTGTGTGCATGCCCAAGATCCCAGGAGGAGAATGAAGTAGGGACTGCAGTGTGACTATCCCCATTGGGGGGTTATCTCTCACTTTCCCTCTCACTGTCTGTCTGTCTCTCTCCAGAGCGCATGAGCCCTAAGGCAAAAACCTCTAAAACAGGTAGTTATTCTGATGAAGGTACAGCAGGCAGTCAATTCTAATATTTGAAAGAACAGAGATGTTACTGTTTTTTTTTTTTTTTTTTTTTTTTTTTTTTTGAGAGGTTTTTGCTTTAGGGCGCGTGCGCTCGCCAGACAGACAGAGAGAGACAGAGAGATAGAAAGCAGGAAATCACCCCCCAGGGGGGATGGCCACGCCGCAATCCCTTCTCCTCCATTCTCCTCCCGGGATCTTGGGCACGCACGCACACGCGCCCGGCGTGAGTTTAAGCCGCCGGGTCCGGGACTCGAACCGCGGTCGACTACGTGGGAGTCCAGCGACATAGCCATTACGCTAACTGCTGGTCCCAGATGTTACTGTTTAAAAAAGATGTAGCAATAAAAACAGACCTCTCACTACTAATGCTCATTGATCGACTTATTATCATTTCATATTTTATTATTAAAATATGCAATGTTGTTAAGAGCTTTTCAAAGTAAACACAAATATTTTAAAATAAACATCTTTGATGGTTCAGCATTTCTTACATTCATCACAATAACTGTTTCCACAGCAGGGAATGACAACGGCATCAGTCATAATATCTTTGCAGATGAGACACAATAATTCATCTGGGATAGGATCATCTTCTTCTGATGAAGAAGATGGTTCCTCTGGTAAGAAGGGTGGTTTTTCTTTCTTCCCAATTGCATATGCTTCTCTGTTAAAAACAAACAAAAAAAAGATTTTGGTGTCTTAATGTTGTTAAGAAGGCAAAACATTCATATCACATGTTCTATAATATAATGGGAATGTACAATTCAGTATAATGCCAAATTAGTTTAGTTTAGACAAGCATAATACATTCCAAAATAAGGGAGCAGTTAGGTACATTTCCCTCTTAAACAAGACACAAAACCAAACCCTAAACAAGTACAATAAAAAGAAAAAAAGAAGGATATAAAAACAGCTAAAAGGATCTTAAACTCTTACAACTGAGGGCCAGAGACAAAGCAATAAATTCAGTGTCATAAAGTTGTATTTAAGTGGCAGAATCAGGAATTGAACTTAAGATGAATACCTTAACCACATTTTTTTCTGTCCTATCATGTTTCTTTAAAAATAAAACAAAATTCCTCCTCCATATTTTAAGTTCCTAAAACCTATGAAGGTATTTGAATGAATTCCACAAGATGGGAAACTAAAATTAGTACTGACCTTATACAACTGAGGGGTAGTTCAAGGGAATTATGTCACCACCACACCAATGGTTAATAGAATGAGACTTCAAAACCAATGACTTACTTTTAATTAGCATTTTAAAAGACTTATGATTCATGGTCAATTAAAATATATCAATAAATGAACAGAATATGTTGTAGAAGTATGAAGTAACACCTCATTAGACATTCTGGGTCAAGTTTTCTTTTTTGACAAATGCAAATTTTGCAGAAGTATTGGGTATTAAAAATAATTAAAAAATATTTAAAAACCCTATTCCCAAACTTGTTACACTGCTTTCACACCCCCATCTTCTCTGTAATCAAGTAAATTTGTGAAACACAGGAACTCCTAGAAAAAATCCTTTCTATTTTATTTAGGAACAAAGTGTGTTTATCTCAATGCTGAAAATGAAAGAATCTCAGCTGTACGGAGTAGGGTACCTTAGGTGTGTTATTTGTGTTGCAGTTGCTCCATAGACATCACCACGATTCCAGAAATAAGTATCAATTTGCTTATGCCCCATTGTTCCCAATTTGTGAAAGAGGAGTCTCCCACTGCCCAAGAGAGAAAAGAAAAGAAAACAAAACAAAAAAAAAAAAACAACAGAGGATAGAAAAAGAAACAGAAGTCTGAGTTGCTTATCAGTGGTGTTAGTGGAGAGGGTGAAAGTTTCATTTAAAATATTTGGGCTCCCATCTTTCCCCAGTACTTGTGTGTTTGGCACAAAATGGGCTTTTGTATTTCAGCATTCAAAAAGCAATGAAGTTAGTTATTAGGGTCTACAGGTGATGCCAATTTATCCAACATGAATTTCTGTTCTTTAGAAAATTTTACATAACAGATGAAATGGTCTGCTCTTAAATTGTGTCTGTAAAAATCATCAATTTCAGCCTAAAGTTGTTTGGAAGTATCTAAGAAATGTCGCGGTATTAGAAACAGCGTAACAACAGACTAAGTTAAACCACAAAAACACAGGATGGTGACTGGTAAGAAATAGATGGAGTGAAGTTCACAATGTGAGCAGGGTTGGGAGTGTAAAAAATTAATTCTGGTCTATGAACTTAAACATCTTATTTGCTAAAGTACATATTTAAAACACTAAATCTTTTCACTATCATTCCTCAGTATAGCCATTTTGATCACTGCCATTTGCTCACTATACTATACTTCAACAATATGTATGGTATGAAACAAACAAAAAAAACCCTGTTCTTATATATGTTTGGTTTCTGTTTCTTTCCCTTTTTTGGTCATTAAGAACAATAACACTTTCTGTCTAAACTGATGCTTCTTAACATATGTGGGATCTTCAAAATGTTCACAGAAAGTGTTTTATATGAAAAAAAAAATGTCAAAAATTTTTGTGCCCAAATAAACTCTTTTAATTCCATTTTTTATGAACCTTCTGAAACTCTTGTATGTCTTATAGAGCCCCTAACTTCATAATCTCCTAAAAGACTTGCTAAAAATGCAGAAATCAGGGGCCAGCAGAAATGCAACATGTGGAGACTAAAGATCTTGGTATACAAAGCTCTCAAGTAATCTAAGTATGGTTATATTGCTGGACTCCCACATAGTTGACTGCGGTTGGTCCTGGACCCAGCAGCTCAAAACTCATGCTAGGCACATGTATGTGCCCAAAATCCCAAGAGGAGACTGGAGGAGAAGGGACTGCGGCATGGCCATACCCTCCCCCCGAGCAGGGGGTGAGTTCTCGCTGTCTGTCTCTGTCCGGCAAGTGCATGGACCCTATAGCAAAAATATCTCTAAAAGAAAAAAAAAAAAAGACAGAAATCTGGGTTTTATCATATGACCTCTAAATCAAAAATAGAGAGGTTGGAAGGGGCAGAGTACCCAGAATCTTTAAACATACTTTTGTAAGAGCTTCTTATGGAAAATAAAGTTAGAGAACTACAACTCAAAAAAACGACTTCATATTGTATTGTATGATATGTGAGTTCACAATTGTTAATGACACTTAAAAAGGTAATTAAGTATATTAATAAGATCAGATAAAATGGGAAATGAACTAGTTGATCTATGTCACTAGGTTTCCATGTTTGTGTTTTTCATTTAAAAATGGCTCCTAAAACAAAATCTGAAAATGTATTTAAAAAAATAAACATTTTAAGGGGGTTAGATGGTATACAATAAAACACAACATGTGAGGTAGACCCACACGGGAGTGTTACTGGTTGGTATCTGGGAAACCTCCCTGAATACACCAAGCTTGCGCGTGCCCATGATCTGGGATGGCTGAAGCTGGGCATGGATTGTGAAGTTGAAAACTGTAGGGGGTATTGTTCTCTGTTCCTGTCTGTCTGCCTGCCTCAGAATAAAATAAAAAATAGAAATAAAGGATTTAAGGTGTTTTACAGAACTATACCTGACCTGAATTAATGGTTTATAAATTAAATCCTAGGAACTTATATCGTATCTCCAACCTTAATTAAGTTACCTTAATATTTCATTTATGCTTGGCACTTAAATTTGCCTTGACATCTTAAGTCTCTTCTCAAAATGATTATGAAATATTTTGTTCACTTCAAAGATCATGTATAATAAGAGTATGTGGGAATATGTATGTGAATGAGGAAGAAAGCAGGGAATGACAGAAAAAGAAAAAAAATTGCAAGACTACAAGAGAAGTGACTTTCACTGGTAATGAAATTCCCAATTCCACTTTAATCTGCTTTAAATGGAGCAGATTGCAGCTTTTCATTCTTACCACAGAAATGCAACATGTAGAGACTAAAGATCTTGGTTTACAAAGCTCAAGTAATCTAAGTAGCCAAGTTATAAGCCCAAGATTAAAACACTATATACCCTGGGACTGTGTAGTCTCCACAGGTCACACCTAATTTGCATACTTACGCATCGATGGTCGGTATTGCATATTTTCCAGTGTTAGTAAGCATTGCACCTTTCATGTTAGGATCTTTCACTTCCATCATAAAACTTCTGGGGATTCCAGTGCTCTTTTTAATCCTAGGACTAGATTCAAAATTCTTATCCTTTTTGGAGGAAAATAGGGGAGAAAACAGGAAGATGAGAAATAGTAGTTACCTTTATTTTATAACAATAGCTAACATTATTATGCAGTACTTACTACTACTGTTACTTGTGTTTTACATCTATAATTTCAGTGAATCCTCACAAGTGCCATGGGAGGTTAAGTACTATTATTTTCTCAATTTCAGAGAAAAAAACAGGCTTGGAAAGATCCAGTAACTTGTCCAAGCTCACTCTGCTATTTATGGCAGAAACAAGATTTGAAGCTGGCAAATCTGGCTTCAGAGACCGCGCTTACTTGAAATTGTAATAGAGAAGGTAGCATTTACCAAGAAAAGATGACTAAGGAATAATTCTAAGAAAAGAAAAATAAGATGTACTATAGTTTAGTAGAGACTTACCCCATTTGTTGGGCAATTCTTTATATAATGGCCTGGTTTACCACAACGGAAACAGGTGTAAGATGGAGGTGGTGGACCTAAAGGTTTCTTCATGTAACTGAAAGGAAAAATCAAAATACATGTACACCAGAAGTTTTAAAAATAATGCTTTTGATTAGGGATAAAACCCACCCCAAGTTTCAATTAACATAAAATACGTATAAACTTACTTGATTGGGTCGTATTCATGGCCAGATTGCGACATCATTGCTTTAATTTTATCTTCTTCAGAAGCATTGGCTTCAGCCAGATTGGCAGTCTGTTTAACAGGTAATTATTTGACACACACATTAGAAACACATTTAAGACCACACAGCCAAAGACAACACCACTCATCCTGTAAAGAGCAATATCTAACTAACCTTGCATAAAAACAGCTATTTACATGTAAAACGTGGTAGAGGCACTGGGAATTCCTTAGGTCATTACATGATGTTTGGGTGTCAGTGAGGCTGAAGAAAGTCTTTCTGGGGATAGTCAAACCTTAGACCCTGATTGTACCTTATGGTGAAATTAGCATACTGCTCTTCTAAGAGTTAACGACTGTAATTAAGTTAGAGAAAAACACTTGATGTTTTTGAACCTTAAAAATAATTCAAGTGTCACAGCATTTAGAGTATAATTTATACTTTCAACTTTAAGTCAGGGTGGGGGTAGAAAGACTGACAGAACACATTATGCAATAGATATTACAAGTCAGAAGGCTCTTTAGGCAATGGCATCAGTTTCATATAAAGTGCAAAGGATATGCACTGAGCATTCATAATTTTAAATTCAACTCTCTAGATAAATTTTATGAACTTCATCTTCATCGTATTATATACAGTAGTCTAGATATAAGCAGGGTCTAAGGGAGTGACTTCTAATAACTTGAATCTTCAAGCATCTAGCACTCATATCAGCCATTCATTGGATTTTACCTTTACATTCATCCACAAAACAAGCAACCAGTTTTAACATTTTATTGTAATTTTATATACAAAAAATGCTTAACATTAACAGAGCTTAGAACAACAGCAACATTTACAGGAAACTGGATTACAGATGTTTAACAACTAATTTGTTTGAACCCAAACATTATTTTACAAGTAATTTAAAAAAAAAATCCCCCAAACCTCCAAAACTCCCCAACTTGCAGCAAAGAAACAATGGTAGGAATAGACCAAAACTCAAATATGGTCCTTACAATACATGAGAAAAGAAACAGTAAACTATGAACTGCTGAAGACGTTTTTTCTATGCTAAACAATTTTGCAATATCAAATTATAATGTAGGATTTTTTAGTCCACTTTGTATTTTAGAATCATCAATTTTAGTGTTTAGTTTTCCCAGAGCAGGAGATTAAATAGCAATTATTTGTTACTAGAACATTTTTGGGGATACATTCTAGGGGAAAAAGACACAACCTATAACAAAGCCAAGGACAAGATAGGGACAGCACTAATGGAAAACCCATCTTTTTATTCATCTCGGTTGCTAAATTTGGTTTCACATTTCTGGTAGCAAGAAAAAAGGATTTTTTAAAAAAACTGGACAACTGCCTTCTTTGCCCTCAAAAATCTGCCTATTCTTTTTTCTTAAAAGGCATGATTTGTAAACTAAATATATTGATTTAAAAAGTAATCCATCACTAGTGCTTTCCCAAACAAAAGATATACATTATTGAGCAGAAAATGCAAGCAATCTTATCGCAAAACATGGCATATACAATGATTTCAGGAGGTAACAATTTGCCCCTCTGCCAAACATACAGATTGGTATATTCCTGCAAACAGCTTTATACACTTACACAATTCATGTAGTCTGTGTTCAAACAAATTAGGTTGCTTAAAACTTTTTCTAATGCAGACAGACTACAAGTCTATAGCATAAAAAAACAACTATATCACATTTAAAATATTGACCTTTGTGGGATCAATTCAAATACTCAAGGAATAACCACGCAATCGTCCGTGTAAAGGAAATCTTCTGTTTTGGCTGCTTAAAAAAAGTCCACATAACCTACAGCCAAAACCAGGGAATTCCTCCAGAACTTTGTTAGTTTCCAATGTATAATTAAACAAAATTTATGAGGGAAAAAATGATTAAGTGCAGCTTCGTGTGTTTCTTCTTTCTTGAAGATGAACAATATTCCAACATTATGCTGAGGCTGACAGAGTACTCCCCTATCTTCTCAAAACGGCAACTACTCTTCACAGGATAGTAATAATATGTACAATGTTTTTGCAAAATACACCCTCCCCCTACCCTCCCCAAGAACTGTTCCACATTAAAAAAAAGTTGTTTTTTTCTTTTTAAACAAAAAAAAGACTTATATTTTCAAGAATATATATATATACCTTTGTAAGCTGGGCCAGAGAAATAGATGCAGAAGAGTCATCAATCTGTTTATAAAAAATTAAACACACATTCAAGTTCCACACTGAAAACATGTGAAAGTGATCATTTAGCCCCTACTGACACTTAATGTTCAAATATTGGGTATTTTCTTAGTTTTCTAAAGAAATTTATTTTGTTTAAGCCTGAGGTGTAGTTCAACCTACTTTATCCTTCTCTACATGTTTAAACAGTCGTAAAGGCTATCCATTGAGGGGGACTCCAATACAATGGAAAAATGAGGTAGAAAGAAGTATATCACATAGGAAATCTTTTCAGACTGGTGGTTAAATACTAAGGAGTCCCACATCTCTCAGTGGTCTCTAAATTCAGTAATGCTCAAGACAACATACTGTGGAAGAGAGAATAAGAAATCTAATTTTTCCAAAATGTCTCTATAACAACATTGTAAAAATAAACAGAGCTCATTAATGGCTCAGATAATTGCTTTGATAAATAGCTTCCACATAATTGTTACTTTTCCCCATTTTTTGGAGCAGTTTCTTTATTCTCCCACACAAAGCTTCTTGTCCCAAACCCCCCAACAGCTTTCAAAAGGGCAAATTAAGCTTTCCAAAAGAAAAGAAAATAAAAAAAGATATCTTCAGAAAAGGAAAAACAAAACTATCATGTATGATGATGGATTATAATATTTGGAGAAATGAAAGTTAATCATACGAGCAAGTATATATGAGAAAAATCTTAAGCACATAACCCTGAAGATAAGATTGCCCTATACTTCCTATATCCATCCTTAAGAGGTTGTTTTTTCACCATGTTGTAATCTCATGCTTTATTTGTCAGAACACGTTTAAGATGGAAAAAGGAAAAAGAGTCTTCTTTCTTCAACTGTTCCAGAGAATTAAGTGTATTAAAGTAAAAGCAGCATGACTTAAAAGCCCAAAATAGAAATATAACCAGTCTCAATATGAAGTTCTTAGGCAATGGCCACACAGAAAGGATTCAATAAATGTAAATAAAAAGAAGTTCAATAAGTGAAATAGAAGTAACTAGAAATAACCAGTTTTAATATGAAGTTCTTAGCCAATGCTCACCATGTAAGGGATTCAATAAACATAAATAGAAATATTAGGTCACTGGGAAAGTCAAAATGCATTTTTCTATGTTTTTTGATGCAAAACTGCAGTCATGACTTTCCCGATGACCCAATAATTGTAAATAAATAATAAATTTAAGATACATCTTAAAAGTACTTTAGAGTTTCAGAAGTTAGTTTGATAGATATTACTGGAATTTATTTAGACAAAAATTTTGCTCTACATTAAAGGACTGTAAAGTTCATAGTGCACTAGTCTCAGATTCCTAATGCATAAATATATAATCAATCTACAATGGGTTCTTACTCTTGCCTATCTTCGAAGTATATTTTTTCTTTAAGATTAGAACTAAACTCAGAGGGTAAGTAGAAAGAAAAAGAACATATAAACATGCTATTTTTCTATAGAATAAATTCTGACCTATGCAATCTAAGTAGTAAGGATTGAATAAACTGCTGCCAACCATCATCTATATTATGTTTCTACCAATAAAACAAATTAATAGCCTTTAAAAATAGTCCATTACTGGCCCAGTAGGTGGGGTGGTGGTTAACTTGCTGGATTCCCACATGGCCAACCAAGGTTTGAGTCCTGTACCTGGTGGCTTGCTTTCTCACTTTCTCTTTTTCTGTTTCTCTCTCTCTTTGGTGCCCTATAGCAAATTAAATAAATAATTCCTTAAAAAAAGAAAAATAGTCCATTATTATCTAGAAAATATATACTGATGACTTCCTTAGTTAGGAAGCAATCAGTTATGTAAGCCTTTTATCAACTGAAACTGAAAAATTAACATTAAAAAAAAATATTCCCATTCCTGGGACTGGCAGTTAGCATAATGGCTATGCCACTGGACTCCCACTGTAGTTGACCGTGATTCGAGTCCTGGACCTGGTGGTGTAAACTCACACTGGGCGCGTGTGCGTGCATGCCCAAGATCCCAAGAGGAGAATGGAGGAGAAGGAATTGCAGTGTGGCCATCCCCCCCAGGTGAGGGGGAGGTGATTTCTCGCTTTCTCTCTCTCTGTCTCTCTGGTGAGCGCACGTTCTCTATAGCAAAAAACCTCTCAAAAAAATATTCTTTAAATTATAAAAAAACTTCCTATTCCTAACACTTAAGATATAGCTGTCAGGACCAGCAGATAGTGTAATGGTTACATTCCCGGACTCCCACATAGTCCATCGCAGTTAAGAGTCCTGGACCTGGTGGCTTAAAACTCACATTAGGCATGTGTGCGTCCATGTCCAGAATCCTGAGAAGAGAATGGAGGAGAAGGGATTGTGGCATGCCTTCCCCCCAGGGGGTGATTTTTCGCTGTCTCTGTCTCTCCAGCAAGAGCTCGCACCCTATAGCAAAAATTTCTCATGGGAAAAAAAAAAAGAGCTGTATTTTTGGTTTTATGCTGGGCTTTCTTGTCCTTTCTTTTTACCTTTTTGCCAACTTCTTATTAGTATATTTGAGTTGAAAAAGGCTTCATATACTCAATTGTACCTAAATCACCTTTCCCACCACCAAATAATCACTATAGCACCTAAATACCCTTTAATAAACAAGCCCTATTTACCACAAACCTAAAAAAAGCATACAATTTTGTTTTCTACATATAGCAAGGTGTAAAGAAATGAGTGAAAAATGCTGACAAAGAATGGTTTAAAAATGATTAGGAATTTATATGTACTAAATACTAAATATCAATGAAAATAACTCATACTAGTTAAAAAACTCATGGTAAAAACAAACAAACAAAAACCTTCAAACCTTGCTACATTAAAACCTAAAGTCTTTACAAAACTTATTTGATGCATATGGTAGACATCATTAAACTTTACCCATGTCCTTATATCTAATTAGGGGATCTTATTTCTGTGAGCAAGGATCTGAAATCTTACACCAATTTTACCTGCTTACAATTACAGGATTCTACAAAATGTAATTCTCATATTTAGTTAGCAAGAACAACCAACTTTACAGTAGTAAGGAAGGATGACTAAATAAAACAAGGCTGGGGAACATGGAAATAGCCATCCTTGATTAGAATTGGTTTAAATGATCAAAAATGTCCATACATTTGCTTTAACTTTTCAAAAGTAAAATAACTGGTGTAGTCCTTCTATTTAGTTTGTTTTTGTGAATGTGCACCAATCTATGTTGATTTTTAAATCTCTTCAAATGTGCACTAATTATGCTCGAAGAATATATTCTCTCTTATCCTAAATGTCAGCAACTGTATCTTGAGCAAATAAATGATGGGGCTAAATCTCCATTTCATTAATTCTACCTAAAAATTAAAGCCACTTTTAAGGTACCAAAAAAAAAAAAAAAAAAAAAAGGAAAAAAAAGAAAAAAGAAAAAAAAAGAGAAACCTAAATAAGCTTAATATAAACTGCTTCTTATAAATGTAATACAGACATGCCAGGGAACACACAAGGCTAAAAGAATGTTAACTTTATTTATGAACATGTGATCTGTGTTTATACACATGCTAATAAACAAAAGGGAAATAACTGTTTTCAAGAAATAAAACTTCATCTGAAATAATTTAAATACTATATAAAATGTACTTTATACAAAATGTGTTACATTAACTACTACAGTCACCAGGACAGTCGATCTAATTTGTGCTAGCATTTGGATACATAAAAATCAGTTTGAAACCCATCACCAGCAAAACAGAAACCTGGACAGTTTTTACAGGATTATGCTTTTTTTTAAAAAAAAAAGAAAAAGAAAAAGAAAAAGAAAAAGAAAAAGAAAAACATATATCCAAAAAGAGGGGGAAAAAACCCAAACACTAAGACTTTAGATCTTTGAATCACTGTATTTGGTTCCATGAGAACTAGAGGCCACATACTTAAAGAACAAGTCCAAAGTTCAGTTATCTTATATTATCATGTTTAAGATCCAATGATCCAAGGTTAGTGAAATGCCTCATACACAAAGATCAGTAGTATTTAAAAAGTATAAAGTGAAATAGCAAGCAATACCCTTGAATTCTAAATGAAGATTTCAGACATCTGGCATTATATACAATTATTAAGCCTGAGCTATAAAATGTTTAGAGAACAATCAAGTTTACAGAACCCAATTATGCTAGACCTGCATTCTGAAACAGATGTTCCACTCATAATTAGGAATGCTGCTACCTTTTTAATTTAAGAGCTCAAAGTCAAAATAGCGTCACAGTTAAGGTTAATCTGTGATTAAGGGGAGTTATCTTTGATAAGCTAGTTTTCAACAGCCTACAATTAATGTGGCATTATAGTATCTTACACGAAAGAGGGAAATATTTTTATCTGGACAACTGACATTAGATAGAAATGGAAGCTCTAGTATTAAATTTGAAAACAACATACCCAATTGTATAAAATCATGGAGACATTTATAACTCAAGGGGGCCCAATTTCATGTTTTACTTTATACCACAGTTGTAAACAAAGGAGTTCAAAATTGCTAAATAAAGGAAGATTTAATAATAAAGGGGAATCAACGTTTCTGGAAAGCTATTTTTCTATGATGTGCTTGAACTTGAAGAAAGCATCAAACTTTCAGCTTTGCATGTTGCTAATGCATTTTTGAAAGTCATCAATAGGGCAGGGGAAAAAAACTAACAAAAACTAAGTGATACAACGTGAAAATGGCAAAATATACACTCCAAACATTTTTTATTGCAAGAAACAAAAAGCACACAACAGCCTGTACATACATACAAAATACTAACTATAGACAGACAGATGTAGAACATGTTATCATGTTCATTAGTGTAAAACCTACATGATCTAAAAAGGATCATACATTAACTGTACAACACAGTGTCATACAGGGAGAATGCTATCATATTTAATATGAAACAGTTGTTATGGGCACAAATTACCCATTTCTACAAAGTAAGTGTGCAAATTAGGCCAATATATCCAAATTAAACTGAGCTGTCATCAAAATACATTTTATTTACAATATGTATTATGATCAGTTAGATATTAACTTCTAAAATGATTTACTTCACTGCTACATTATAAAGGTAAAAGCAATGTGTAGAAAAAGTGTGAGATTGTGTTTTTACATACTGCTTTTGTAGTTCCCATCACTGGTTCAGTTCGACTTCTAAAAAACAAAATGAAAACAAAAACTGACATTAGTTAATAATAAATGTTTATGTTAGTAAGTCTTAATACATATCTCTAATTATATTTCTAGGAACAAATTTTTCTTTGGTACAAAGATTTAAACATTGCTAATTTCTGAAGTAATGAATAAACTACTTTGATTAATCTTTACCAACTTTGAATAGTATTTTTTTTTTTTTTTTAGAGGTTTGTGCTACAGGGTGCACGTGCTTGCCAGAGTGAGTGAGTGAGACAGAGAGACAGAAAGCGAGAAATCACCCCCCAGGGGGGATGGCCACACTGCAGTCCCTGCTCCTCTCAGGATCGTGGGCACGCATGCACACGCGCCCAGCGTGAGTTTAAGCCACCGGGTCCAGGACTCAAACCGCAGTCGACTACATGGGAATCCAGCAACACAGCCGTTACTCCAACTGCTGGTCCCCCAACTTTGAATAGTGTAATACGTATTTGTGGTTAAAAAAAATTCTATACTGAAGAATTCTAAAATGTGTACCTTGTCATTTACAATGTTTACTTAAAGGCAACCTGGGGATATTGTTGTTTCGAAACTCTGTGGTTTATTTATTTTTTAAAAAATATTTATTTAATTCCATTTGTTGTTGTTATTTTTTAATTTGACCAGAGAGAGAGTGAGAGAGAAAGGGAACGTAAGAACGCAAACTGCCAGATCCAGGACTCAAACTGCAGTGGGCCGTGTGTGGCCTTTACCCACCATTCCACCTGCTGGCCTCTTTGTGGTTTATTTTTAATGGACTACAAAATAGTCCCCAGTTTTTTAATAGGTCCAGATGCAAATTTCTGCACATCAGATATTATTAAAGACCACTTTTGTTAACAAATTTATGACTTGATCATTGAGCAATTGCTGTTCCCCCCAAAAATAATTTTCAAATCTGGAAAGACAGGTTTGTATGAGCTATTTTCATTTTTAAAATGTCTCCTAACAATAATAAAGGATTGAACAAGAATTCTAACTTTCAGAAAAATGCAACATAGCCTGGTATCATTTTAATTAAAAATGAATCAGATGGTTATACTGAATTGGACAATGTGATACTTATTTAAAGAATTATTTCATTCAACTTTATTTATTTATTTATTTATTTATTTATTTATTTATTTATTTAAAATTGACCAGAGAAGGACAGAGTGAGTGAGGCAAACAGGGAGAGAGGAAGAGAGGGAGAGAGAAAGGGAGAGAGAAAGAAAGCAAGCCGGCAGGTCCAGGACTTGAACTGTGGTCCGCCACGTGGGAGTCCAGTGTCCTTAACCACCATACCACCTGCTGGCCCCTGTGATATTTAAAAGAACATACAAATAAACTAAGAAAAAAAATTCCTTTAGTCCACACAGGAAAGGGGACAGACAATGAGTCGTTAGATAGAGTCTTTAAATGTTTGGTTTTATGTGCCCCAACTATACAGAATTGTTAGCATCTAAAAGATTTCTACATGACACAGAAGTTCTGATATTAAAAAAAGATGAGTTTTTATTTTCTAGCATTTGCCCAATTCAGAGGCATTTTTTAAAAAGATTTATTTAATTTTATTATTATTAAAAAAAAAAAAATTTCCTATAGGGCATGTGTGCAAGAGGGAGAGAGAAAGTCAGAAAGCAAGCTGCCTGGTCTGGGCCTCAAACCACAATCAGCCATGTGGGAATCCAGTGCATTCACCACTACACCACCTGCTGGCCCCTCAGAGACATTATGTAAGACAAATTTGTTACAAAAGAAATCCTGTATGTTATGAATTAACATGAATTCTGTACAAGACAACTTATTTTGCCATGTACTTCAAATAATTTTCCCCAAGTTTCTGAATACCAATAAATCTACAGAAACTGAATATTGCTTTTTTTTTTAAAAAGTAGTTGATAAAGCATAATTTTACATGTAAGAATTAATTCTCCTCTTAAATTTTTAAAAACAATTTTTTATTTAATTCCATTTGTTGTTGTTATATTTTAATTTGACCAGAAAGAGACAGAAAGGGAAAGAGAAAAAGCAACCTAACAGATCTGGGACACGAACCGCAGTCAGCAATGTGGGAATCCAGAGCCTTTAACCACCATAGCACCTGCTGGCCCCTATAATTTATAATTTTGAAAGCCATTTAAAGCTAAAAGTGGGCCAGCCAGTGGTGTGGTGGTTAAGGTGGCTGGATCCTACATGGCTGGCCTGGTATGAGTCCCAGACCCAGCGGTTTCTGAAGCATACACCAGGAATACATACGAGTGTGCCCAAAATCCCAAGAGGAAAAAGGGAAAAGAGACTGCTACATGGCCATCCCTACTGAGGGGTAGTTTCTCTCCATCTCTCTCGGGTGAATGCATGTACCCCATAGCAAATTTAAATATTACAACAACAGTATTCAGCTCTTTTAGGTTTTACTATATGGAAGATATTACACAAAAGAACCTTCAAATGTTAACATATGAAAGGTAACTTTACAACAAACCAATGAGAAAATCACAGAATACTTGCCCACAAGAAAGCTTCAAGAAATGACTTTATTTAACCTCAATTCTGAGACCCTAACTCTATTTCTTGGGAATGGCAAATTCCAGATTTCCATCAACTCAAAGCAGAATTTGCCAAAATTTCAAATAAAACTACTTAACTTCCAAGTGGAATCACTCCCCCTTTAAATAGCCCAGCTGATGCCTTTCTTACATATTATGACTGTACTATCACTATTAAAATTGCAACAAAGGAGAGGATATAAAGTTTTAATACTGCCCCTTAAATATTGTAAGATCTAGTCTAGTCCTGATTCTTACTCCAATAATGGGCATTTACCAAGTATCAGGCACTGTTTAATTCTTACAACTCTGAGTTAAGTACTCAAATCTTTATTTTTGAGGAATCTGAGGCATAGAAATGTTAGGAAAATTAGCCAAAGTCACACAACCGGTATACGTAGTAAATGGAATTAAGCCTAAGCCAGACACCGGAGTCCATGTGTTCATAAATCCTACATACTCTATGGTCTCCCAACGGAACCCCTAAATGATAAGGAACAAATTATTAGCTTTACTGTATACTGCTGGTGCTATCAAAATATGTAGGGCAGGGAACCAGCAGTTAGCGTAATGGCTATGTCGCTGGACTCCCACGTAGTCAACCGCGGTTCACGTCCCGGACCCGGTGGCTTAAAACTCACGACGGGCACGTGTGCGTGCGTGCCCAAGATCCCAAGAGGAGGGACCAGCAGTTAGCGTAATGGCTATGTCGCTGGACTCCCACGTAGTCGACCGCGGTTCGAGTCCCGGACCCGGCGGCTTAAACTCACGCCGGGCGCGAGTGCGTGCGTGCCCAAGATCCCGAGAGGAGAATGGAGGAGAAGGGATTGCGGCGTGGCCATCCCCCCTGGGGGGTGATTTCCTGCTTTCTATCTCTCTGTCTCTCTCTGTCTGTCTGGCGAGCGCACGCGCCCTATAGCAAAAAAACCTCTCCAAAAAAAAAAAAAAAAGAAAAAAAAAAAAAAAGATCCCAAGAGGAGAATGGAGGAGAAAGGATTGCGGCGTGACCATCCCCCCTGGGGGGTGATTTCTCACTTTCTGTCTCTATGTCTCTCTCTGTTTGTCTGGCGAGCGCACGCGCCCTATAGCGAAAACCTCTCCAAAAAAAAAAAATGTAGGGCAGATCACTATAACATGTATATTTTCATGGTAAAGAAAACAGAAGAACAAGGGGAAAAAAGGAAGCAAATAAAAACCAAAGAAAGGTACAGAAATATTTATTCACTGATTTGAATATCACTTTCTTGTCTTTGTAAATACTGCCCATATGGAGTGAAAATTTTCCCTAATAATAGCTCTTATTTCTCACTACTCAATTTAGCTAAATCAATTTAACTAGGGAAAGAAAGAAAAAAAAAAAAAAAACAAGCAAAAAATTCCTATCTGCATAGTTTTGAGAACTGAAAGTACATTAAGTTTAAAGTAACAAGTTCAATTCTAAAATACACCTGCTCTTTTTCACAAATATAAATAACAATTACAAAAACAGTTCATTGTAAGAAATGACTTGAGATTTGACAGCTACTTACATAACATATGTCTTGCTTGTAGATTTAACACCTCCAATAGGAATTCTTCTAACAATTACAGATGAATTCTTAGGAATCAGAGCATTATCATCAGTGTATTCTGCAAATAAAAAGATAAAGAGCCAAATTTCTATTTGGGAACTCAGGTAAGTACCCAAGAATTAGAAAATGTCAACCAAATATGAATTTTATGGAGAATGAAGTTAAGCATAAAACAGATTCCTTACATCCAGACTATGCATATTGTCAGAATAAATATCCAAAGCTACAAGAGCACCTAATAGTGTCAACAGGTTCTTGGCTTTAGAATCTCTAGTATTATGGAACTCCAAACCTCAGTGCCAGTAAGTGTTATTCTCTAGTTTATTTAGAAAGAAACACTGAACATGAAAGAGAAAAAAATTACTATCTAGAATGAAGCTATTCTATCTCTACTAGGCTCTAAATAGGAGTTGGGTATCATGATCTCTGCCCTCATGAGGCTTATTAAAAAAGACAGATTAAAAATTAAAATATGCAATATCATAAAGAGAAAAGCATTTTCTAATAAAGAACAAATGGTGGAATGCAACTTGTGCTAGAATGTTGATCCACACAAAGCCCCTCAGTGGAACATACATTTGAGACTTCAAGAATGAGAAGTCAGGGGACCAGCAGTTAGCGTAATGGCTATGTCACTGGATTCCCATGTAGTCGACCGTGGTTCAAGTCCCGGACCTGGTGACTTAAACTCATGTCGGGGGTGTGTGTGCGCGCGTGCGTGCCCAAGATCCCGAGAGGAGAATGGAGGAGGGATTGTGAAGGGATTGCAGCACGGCCATCCCCCTGGGGGGGTGATTTCTCACTTTCAGTCTCTCTGTCTTTCTGGCGAGTGCGGGCGCTCTTTAGCAAAAATCTCTCCCAAAAAAAAGAAAAAAAGAGAAGTCAGTCAGATATGCAAAAAAGCTAGATGAGTACTTAGATGAAGGAAAAATATCAAACAAAAAGGCCTGAAGAGCTGAACAAAAGAATGACTTAGAGGGAGAAAGATTATACACTGATTTGTACTTTGTTTCTTACAAGGAGATACAGATCATCCACTGATTTATATTTTGTTTCTTACAGGGAGAAAGACACAGATCATTTATTGATTTATATTTTGTTTCTAAATACAACAGGAAGTTACTGAAGAATTTTAGACAAAGTAAATGATGACCTAACTTATGCTTAGAAAAAAACATTACCCTGATATCTATGTGAAGAATGAACCATAGGGTAACAGCAACAGAAATAGGGTGACTAATAAGCCGCCACTATACAATCAAGGTAGAGATAATGATAGCCTGTATTAGAATGGGGCAAAGAGAGGCATTAAGTCTTTTTTTATGTTGTTTATTTATTTAAGGTTTTTGCCACAGGGCACATTTGGTTGCTTGAGAGAGAGAAAGAGAAAATGAGAAATCACCCCCCCAGCCACTCCACAGTGCCTTCTCTTCCATTCTCCTCTTAGGAATTTGGGCATGTACGCACACATACTCAGCATGATTTTCAACCTGTTGGGTCCAGGACTGGAACCCCAGTCAGCCATGTGAGAGTCCAGTGCCTGAACCACCATACCACCTGCTGGCCCTGAGTCATAATCTTTTTTTTCCTTTTTTTTGGGAGAGGTTTTTTCCCTATAGGGCGCGTGCGCTCACCAGACAGAGAGAGAGACAGACAGAGACAGAGACAGAAAGCGAGAAATCACCACCTAGGGGGGATGGTGACGCCACAATCCCTTCTCCTGGCGTGAGTTTAAGCCACGGGGTCTGGGATGCGAACCGCGGTTGACTATGTGGGAGTCCAGCAACATAGCCATTACGCTAACTGCTGGTTCCCACTGAGTCATAAACTTTTGAGGTATAGTTGACAAAGCTAATGGGTTGGGAAATGAAGGTGAAAGATAAATCAGGAATGAATTCCTGGATTCCTAAGCTTTAGCAACTGGATAAGCAATGATGTCACTTCCTGAGAAGATCAATATGGAAGATGAATGAATTCTATTTTTATTTTTAAAATGTATTTATTATTTTTAATTTGACCAGAGAGAGAGAGAGAGAGAGAGAGAGAGAGAAAGCAAGCCCCCAGGTCCAGGACTTGAACAGTGGTCGGCCATGTGGAGTCCAGCACCTTAATCACCACACCACCTGCCGGGCCCTGAATTCTATTTTTCTACTTTTTTGTAATTAGCAAAGAAACTAAACCTTAATTACAGTAAAAAAAATTTTGCTAAGGAAGAAATTTGGAAAATTGCCATGAAGAAAAACACACTAGCAAGAGATGAAAAAATGTATCCATCTGGGCCAGCAGGTGGTGCAGTGGTTAAGGCACTGGACTCTCAAACATCTAACAGCAGTTCAAGTCCTGGACCTGTGGTGGCTTGCTTTCTCACTTCCCCTCTCTCTCTGGTTAAGTGCCTGTGTCCTATAGTAAATGTTTGAAAAAATAACAAATAAAATTAAATTCTTTTAAAAAAGTGCATCTATCTCCCTTAGTCACAAACCAGATATTAATCAGGGTTTGTGCTTCATATTATTTGCCTCACTCGAATTATTCTGCTCAAAGTAGCTGACCGCCTGTTTTTTCCTCAATTATTTCAATCTTATCGTACATGTAGGCATTTTTGAATTTTAATATGTTGGCTTTGTTATTTTTATTCATAATGGTATTAATACTCTATTATAAACTAAATTGTTCAGGCAAGGGTTCATTTCCATATAATTCAAGTAGTAGGCTATATCTCAAAGGTATTTAATTAGAACAATGCAGTTTCCTAGATTTTGGCATGCCAATATAAGGTTATCATCATTTTAAATAGTTCATGACAATCCCATGTTCTAAGTGTGCTCTGAGTCAGGAAAATCAAAATCAGGGGGCATAGCAGCTTTTTAAAAAGTTAACAAAATGTGTCAAACACCTGACACAAAGTTTGTGAATATATAACAACTCTCAAAATGCACCCACAATAGCTTTCAAAGACAATTAATTAATTTGATTAGCAAAATACTATGTAAAGTAAGAGGGCTGATACCCCACAAACACATGTCCTAACGGTCTTACAAATTTTTTGGTCAGTTTTAGTGCAAATATGCTTGCCAAAGAGAGAGAGAGAGAATCCTCCACTAGGGTGTGGTCACATAGCAATACTTCTTCCTCCATTTCTCTATCCTGACAAGATTTTGGGCACACACGTGCCTGGACTGCTTTTCAAGCTGCTAGGGTGGGGATGTGAGCAGCAGTGAGATACGGCTTTCTAGGTACAGCACTTTAGTGCCCTGCTACAGGGCCAGTCCCCTAACTGACCTTTTAAGTACCTGACTTACAAGGATGATTTCCTTCCCATAAAATTATCTTCACACTTAAAATATCCTCTTAACAAGTAATCTGTTAGTTTCAAAAGATCCTTTCTCCTTGGCTTGTGTAATATTTGTTCTAAAAACATGAAAGGCATAGATGGAATGAATAATTGGATGAATCTAAGATCAGAAGATAATAATCTTTGAAAAATATTTCATATTCAATGTCTAAATCTCTCATACTAAGTGCAGGATGAAGGCTGTTTTGTTGTTTTTTGGGGAGTCAATGAACAGACAAGTTTTTCCTGTAACAGAGATCACTGTGGTTCATTTTGAAATATAGCCTACAAATTAAACAAGCAGTATGTTTAAATCTAAATACATGGAATACTCATCCAAGTATTTCAGTCTTATCTATAGTTAAGAGTGCTAAAATATAAGCAGATTCCAAAATTGTAAAGACTGTTTTATAGAAACATGGGTGGATTAGGGTAACTTAAAATTAATTCAAAAGAAACTAAGATAATCCAGTTCAGCATTCTCTCCTGGGCAAACTCCTAGAAAGCTATGAAGCTATGAATATTTATTTTGCAACCTTTAATTCACTGGATAGTACTAAAACGAAGTGGCATTCTTAATTTATCTGTTTTATGACAATGGTTATTATTAAAAACAAAAAAGCTCATTAAATAACTAAGTGCCACACTATAATCAATGAAATTCTTTTACCCCCTCAATTTGAAAATTACATTTTGAAATGTACATTTCCTCCCCATCAACAATAACATCAACGCTTTCTCCAATAAAGAGCAGTTCACACAATTAACACTGGAATTTATAGAAAAGAGCTCCTTTAACCATAAGGTACGCCAGTCTAACAAAATTGTTAGGTGGAAAACATAAAGGTGAGATTCTAATAATTCAATTGCGTAATACTTCAATAAAATTTGAAACCTGCATAGTACATAATGATTAAAATTGCCTTAATATCCTTTATTTCATTTACGTTGTCTTTCTTCTCATTCATAAATACTCTGGTGTATTGAGAAAAATTAAAATTTTTTATAAATCCATCTATTCTGTAAAATGTGACCATAATGCTTACAGGATGCTTTTCATGGCCTTAATAGAGATGTATCTCAACTATTCATGAGCACCAACAATTTTTTCCTTTCCTTAAGTAAAGGAATATTACATAAATTACAATTACCAAGGATATGACACTTATTTTATAAAGGAGGCTGTGGAGACAATATCCTATTGCATATTATGTAAGTAAATAAAGTTCTTCCTTACTGGATATTTTTAAGTCATGTTACGCCACTACTGTTGTTCCTTAATCTAATACAATTATACTGACTTCTGCATTTGTAAATAGAAGGCTAGTCTGCATGACAAGATTTTCTCTACCTAGCTCCCATTTCACCCCTACTAAAATAACCATATCACGCTTTAGGCCAAATTTGGTGATCAAAAAATATCTAATTGGAGCTTCATTTTTTTTTAATTCCATCAATATGTTTCAGAAGACTGAGCTACTGAAAATTACATATCAGCATTACTCTACTGAAGAGAAGAACTAAAACAGGTGCGAAGTAAAAAGACTCATATTTATCTTCTATTAAATTCCCAATGCAATAACATACTTTTAAGGAGGAGGAAGAATTTAAAGATCATAATCAACAGCTTATTGTGCTCTTATGGTAACAGCCCATTCTTTCTCAGTGTCCTAGAATTAAGTCATGTAAAGTCCGGCAATTACTACTTTAAAAAAAAGGACACTGGTACTTTTGATCTTTATCAAATTGCTAAATTTTAAAAGTAATGTGATGAACTAAGAGTTCAACTATGTAATTACTGTAGTACTAATTCTGGCATTTATACATAAGACAAGGTTGGTCACATCAGAATATTTCAGGTTACAAAGAAAAAAAAATCCCAACACTGATTAAAGCCTCAAAAATATTAAAATGAGCTGTCTCTACAATCCTGGCAACTCCAAATACGTAAATGGGAGAAAAGAAGGACAAAAAATTTGCTATCAAACTCCAAAGCATTAAGTTAGGAAATTAGAGAAGTACCTATATTGTTGCTTTGACAAATTGGAAGCCTTGCATATGCTCTCCCGTTTCTCAAGATAACCAAGTTAAGACGCCATTTAGAAAAGCACCCACAGAATCTAACAACCCTCTTTCTCCCCCACCGACTCTCATTTAAAAACAAAAAGCATTTAGAATAATCAGATTTCACGTTTTCGGACTGGCCTGTTATAGATGGCCTCAACCCAAATATGCAGAAACAAAATAAGTCAGTTGAACTCCAAGGCCAGCTACTGCAACGCCTGGCTATCAATGAAAAGTTTTATCTAAAGTATTGGAACGAACAGTCCCACAAGAGACATCATGGCGGACAGCCTTCTGCCGGCACCTTACGAGTATCTATCTCAACCAGCAAATTGCGGGCACCCGGACATCCCTTACCTTCTTTCGTCTGCGCGTTCGTGATCTGCAGGTCGCAATCGGCAGCTTTCAGCTTCTCTCTCCCCATAATCTGCTTCTTTAAATCGCAGAGGGAGATGTGGAGCCCATCAAAGGTGACGGTATCATAGTTGAGTTTAGAGGAAAATTTATAATGCACACAGGACATGGTGCCAAAGGATTCCTAAGGTTCAGCGAGGAGACGTGGACACTCTCAATATATGTGTATTTATAAACTTAAGAGCAAAGTATGTACACACACAAAACACTCAAAGACACGGAAGGACCCTGAGGCCTCAGATTAAATAACCCCCAACCACAAGCAGGGGTTCGTAAGAACAATAATCCAGAACCACCCCGATACTCAGAATCATTTCATGTGGGAGGAGGAAGACGAGGATGGGGAAAAGGGGAAATCGAGAATCCGCCAACGGGCACAATGTCACCCGGCTGGGTCCCCCTCGCTCATGCTAAGGGCCGGCAGGCGACGGGGGGCTGGCGGTGCAGTCAGTAGCGGTCAGTCCACACGTTAAGAGTCCGAATGACCCCGCGGGGTCAGGGGTCCATAGCGCGGCCGCACCTCCCGGATGGTCTCTTTTTCCGTGGATTGGGGTGACCCAGGCCCCGGGAGAAGGTTGAGGGGAGAGGGCCTAGGCCCGGAGTCCACGAGCGGCCTCTCGCCTCCTCCTGGCTTCCGGACGACCGGCGTCAGCTTCCCCAGGCCCAGGCCCCCCCCACGCACAAACCCCTTTCGCCTGATCCCCGGAGGCCACGAGCGGCCCCGCGGCCTAGGCCAAAAACGCGCGGTCGGCGGAGGAGAGGCCTTCCCGCAGGCCGCCCCCGGCGCCGGCTCCGCCTCCCCCCCGCCGCTGCCGCCGCCGCCGCCGCCGCTTCAGACACAAAGCCGGTACTAGGCCTCAAGTAGGCCTCGAAGCACTTCCTCACCACCCCGGGCCCCAGCCGGCGGCCCGGTGGCTTCGGCGGACCCCGGGGACACAGCCGAGGCTCCCTGACGCTTCCTCTCGCCGGATCCTCTGCGCTTCTTTCGCCTTCCGCTCCCGTCGCCTTTAGGCCCAGAACCGCGAGAACAGGCCTGGGGACTGCCGGGCGGCAGCAAGGGCTTCGCTGGCTCCCTTTTTGTTTTGCCCCCCTGCCGCTCTCGGGCCCTCACCCAGCGTCGGCGACACCTCCAAGCCAGGCACTATGGCGGACGCGGCCTGGCTTCGGGCGAGCGCCCCACTCCGGGGTCTCTTAAGCAGGGATTGCACGGGCGGCGCGCGCGAGGCGGGGCTGGCGTGCGCGGAGAGGCGGGCCGGGGGGCGGGGCCGTGGCGTCACAAAGCTCACCGGCCCGCCCACGTGACCTGCGCTTTGTGACTCCGGAGCGCGGAACCTGATCTAGCCCCGGGAACGGGAGGAACCATCTGCTCCCCGAGGGAGGGGGAGCCTGTAGCGTAAAGAAGACCGGCTCATCGGACGAATTCGGAGGCGTGCTCACATGGCAGCTGCTGCCTTGGTACTTTCGCTGCCAAGTGACGTACGAAGGGGTGGCCGGCTGACTCCCTCTTAAGCCGTGTTCATCGGTTTCCCGAAGCCCCCAGATTGAAGTAAATTTTGTGGTTGTTCTGCAGAAACTATGGGTGCTATGCAAGCACTCCGTAGCTTCGCCTTTCGGCAAACCGGCTATTCTAAACTCTTCATTAAGTGGAAATACAAGAGCAGCCTCTGCTTAAAACTAGTAACTGTCACCACCTAGGCACAGGGCTATCCGCTAAATAACTGCCAGGCTCTGGAGCCAAGCTGTCTGGATTACAATCTTACCTGGAGTCTCTAGGTTTAACTTCCCTCTGTTTAGGTTCCTCGGCTAAGTGAATCCATTTCCATAGTTTAAGACCATGCCTGGCTCATGGTTCAATGAGGTGTGGCTCAGTAAATGTCAATTTAACAACAAAAGCCCTAAGTGGTCAACATCACCACTACCTTCAAATTAATTGAATCTGCCAAAGGGGATGCCTGCTCAGTGGCAAGGTCCTCATCACCAGTGCCAGGAACTGTGCCAAGAACTCTCTCGATGGGCTGGAATCTATTTTTCTTAGAGCATGGGGGAGTTATTATTGGATCCATAAAATTCATAGTAAAGTATACGTAAACTAATAATCACTGAAATTAGGCAGATGAGAACAAAGATAATATGGTCAAAAAGTAGCAGAGTTTCCCAGGGACTTCCCGAATGCACACTCCAAATTCTCACTGAACTTAATTTAAATCTACCCTGTCAGAAAAGCTTTCCTAAGACTTCTCTGTTTAAATAGGAGAGCTGTCATTCTGTTTTTTATTTTATTCCTCACACCAATAGCTGACATGGTATATATGTAATGTCTTTCTGCCTCACCCCAGAGCCCCCTCCCTAGCCACTGAAAACAGAAATTTTGTCTTTGTCTTTTTGCTGCATCCTCAGTTCCTAGAACAGTGACTGAGCATTTAAGTACTCAAAATGTGTCAAATAACTGGACACATTTTATGTAATCTATAGAACTACCATTGCAATCAGATTTTGGTTACAGTCAAGGGTAACCCGAGAGTTGTGAATACAATTTTCCTCAATTTTCAGTAATTTCACCAAACCAGTACTTCTCATATTTACAAATTTCTTCCATCTGCATTTTCTTTTTTAACACACCAGACTTTTCCTGATGTCAGATCACTTCAAGATGGCTGCTTTTCTTAAAACCTCTGTGTAAAGGGAAAGAGGAAAGTTATTTCATTTTTTTTTTTTTGAGAGGTTTTTGCTATAGGGCGTGTCTGCTCCCCAGAAAGACAGAGAGAGAGACAGAAAGCGAGAAATCACCCCCCACCAGGGAGGATGGCCACACCACAATCCCTTCTCCTCCATTCTCCTCTCAGGATCTTGGGCATGCACATACACGCGCCTGGAGTGAGTTTAAGTCACCTGATCCGGGACTCAAACCGCAGTCAACTGCATGGGAGTCCAGTGACATAGCCATTACGCCAATTGCTGGTCCCAAGAGGAAAGTTATTTCTAATGAAAGAAAAACTGGACAAGAAAATGATCAATCAGAGGCCAGCCAGTGGCGTGGTGGTTAAGGTGCTCCCATATGGTCAACTGAACAGTGTGAGTTCCAGGCTGGCAATTTGAAGAATTCACCAGGTTTGTGCATGTGTAAGCCTAAAACCCCAAGAGGAGAATGCAGGGAGAAGGGATTTTGGCATGGCCGTCTTCCCTAGGGGGATGATTTCTCGCTTTCTCTGGTGAGCCCAAGTGTCCTATAGTAAATTTAATATGTTGGATAGTTGCAAAAGTCATGACACATTTTTGCATAGAAAAACAGAAAAACACATCATGACTTTTCTTACAACACAGAGTGTATAAAGAAAATGATCAATAATCTTGGCATTCACACTAAAGTGGTGAATCCAAATCTTTTCACTAGTCTTTGGCTAATCCCCTTTCTCCTAAATGCCTAATTTAATCAACCTAATGGGTCTCAAGGTGGATCACACCCTAAGAATAGGGTAATGTGGATCAGAATCCATCAGAGGAAGCATGATTATCCTTGGAAAGAATTAAGTCAATATGACAATTTGGTCCAACTGTTCTCACCTGAGAGCACTTTACTACACTTTGTTCACCCTGGACACTTACTTAAGGAGACCTCTATTCAAATTGTATAAAAAAGGTCAAAATGCACTTACAACCTGTAATAAATATACTTATGATGAGATTTAAATTGAGTCCCTTGACTAATTAACATAATGGTCTATTTCATCAAATACTTTAATCTCAATTTTCTAGTCTTTTTTTTTTTATTTAGTAATGTGGAACTGTTCTCCTTGCCAGTTCTCCCCAACCTTATTATTATTTTTTTGAGATCTGATTTTATTTATTTATTTCTCTTATAAAAATCTTATTTTTGACTGGATTCAGACTTAGAAGTAGTCTTAGAAGGTCTCAGAGAGGACAGCTTGCATCTCTTGACAATCTGTTCTTGGCATTTTTCTTTAGCCTCTTTCATTCTCTTGGCCAAAAGTTTAGCATATTCTTCGTTATTTTTCTTAGTACATTGTTTCTTTTTTTATTTTTATTTTTTTTTTTTTGGAGAGGTTTTTCACTATAGGGCTTGTGTGCTCGTCAGACAGACAAAGACATAGAGAAAGAAAGCAAGAAATCACCCCCCCCCACCCGGGGGATGGTCACGTCGCAATCCCTTCTCCTCCATTCTCCTCTCGGGATCTTGGGCACGCATGCACACACGCCCGGCGTGAGTTTTAAGCCACCGGGTCCGGGACGCAAACCGCAGTCGACTACGTGGGAGTCCAGCGACATAGCCATTACGCTAACTGCTGGTTTCCAGTACGTTGTTTCTTGTGAGCAATTTGGCGGGGTTTGTGTTGTAGGACACATGGAGTCAAAAGACGCTGAATCTTAGGTGTTGTGGTCCTGGGTTTCTTACCTTCTTTATTTAAGGGCTTTCTTAAAACATATTGGCAGAGAGATTGAAACGTTTTGGGATTCTGCTAGCCTCTCTTTAGGCCCCAGGCGACAAGGCACCGTAGTATCAGTCAGTCCTGGAATATCCTTCTCTCCTTTTTTTTTTTTTTTTTTACAATTACCAAGTTGAGAACACTCTGATGCAATGCAACTCCGAGCAGATTTGCACTTCCTTTCTCCAGTTCTCCGTGGTCTGTAACGGGAATGTCCCTTACTTCTGTGGCCATATGCTTCTCATAAAAAGTACGAAGTTTGCGTCGTCCACTTCAATGAGTTTCTGGCAGTCAGTGGCAGGGAAGGAGATACTCCACTTCATCTCGAAGCTCCCCAGTATTATTTTTTAATTTTTTTTATTTTTTTATTTTTTGGAGAGGTTTTTCGCTATAGGGCGCGTGCGCTCGCCAGACAGACAGAGAGAGACAGAGAGATAGAAAGCGAGAAATCACCCCCCAGGGGGGATGGTCACGCCGCAATCCCTTCTCCTCCATTCTCCTCTCGGGATCTTGGGCACGCACGCACACGCGCCCGGCGTGAGTTGTAAGCCACCGGGTCCGAGACGCGAACCCCGGTCGACTACGTGGGAGTCCAGCGACATAGCCATTATGCTAACTGCTGGTTCCCGGCCCAGTATTATTTTTATAAGCTGTCAAAAAGTGTTAGGCACTACACTTATGGTGAATGAAGCATCCCTGTCTTCATAATGTAGTAATTCTGGAATTCCCATGTCATGAGGTTTTGTACCTTATCATTCTCAAAACCATCGTGCCCTCGCATCACCCACCATAGACACTAAGCAGAACCGTTACTTTATTTTCTTATGCCGAAATTTGAGTTCAGAAGAACAGAGAGGGAGACCCAAGAAATTTTCCCTATGGCCTGTCTGCTGGTGTACTATCCAGGCTCAGGAAGTTAGAATGAAGTCTACCCCACAGAGGCTGTTATATGTATGTAATTAAATCTTACAAGTGCACCAACAGTAGTCACCAGATTCTAAATCTAATCTCTGTGCCCTTCAGCTGAAATTTATAAAAGGTAGACATGTCCCTCAAATCACCAGCATGCCTCAGATGGTTGTCTTTATAGTGTCTATCTTATTTACTTCACTTTTTGGTATACTTTTTTTTTTTTTTTTTTTGCATTTTATGTAATTAAAATCCAAAAATTTCTTTTTCCTTTTATTTTTTTTTTAAAGGATTCTTTCTTTTTTTCCATGAGTGAGGGAAAGAGAGCACCTTTAGTGAGGTCCCCAAACCATGATACACCCCCCCACCTCAGCCCCAGGTCATGGGCATATACCAACTTAAAACCTTCCCATGTGGGTCTGTGTCCCAGACTGTTCTGTTTCTGCTGCACCACTGTCCAACCCTGTATATTTTAGTTTTTAAACTTAACATTATATTCATGAAATTAATTCATGTAGAGAGTAGTTGTTTGTTAATTTTCATTATTGTAAAATATTTCACTGTGGAAATATATCGCAGCTTATTTACCACCTCGTAAATAGATATTTTTAACTAATTCTTGTTTTTAAATGTCAGAGGGCACATTCAGAGAGAGAGGGGAAGCACCTTGCCATCGGGCCTGGTCACACACAATCCTTGTCCCTCCAGTTCTCTATCCAGTCATGATCCTGGGCAGGCATACACCCAGTATGTATTCAAGCCACCAGAAAAAAACACTTTGGAACCAGTACTTGAGCCCTGGTTGGCCACATGGGATCCAGCTCCTTCTGCATAGCAGTGCTTACCTCTGCGCCATGGGGCTCTGGCCCTACTCCTGGCTTTGACTCTTAAAACCTTGCCACTATGAACAGTGCTCTCATGCATAGTTCATACATGTTCCTGTAATACAAAAACATGTATTCTTCCATGAATTTACCTAGGAATACAGTGCAAAAGCTATTTTTCAAAACAGTTGTACCGGCTGGCACTTCTCTCAGCAGTGTCCTTTCCTTCACATCCTTGTCAATACTTGTTGTCAGACTTACTAGTTTTTGCCAATATGTAATATTGTATCATTGTTTTACTTTGAACTTTTTTGATTATAAAAAGGTTGAGCACCTTTTCACATACAAGGGGTCTTCACAAAGTTCATGAAAAATGCATATTATGAAAAGACTATGTGTGGATTTTATAACTTTTTGGCACCCAAGTAAATCCATCCTTTAATGACATTTCCATGAACTGTTTGAAGTCCCCTTGTATTTATTGGCCATTTGAAATTTCTCTTATGTAAAATGCCTATTCACTTCATTTGACTTTCTTTTTTTGTGGGAAGAGTCTGTGGATTCCGGGTATTAGTCTTTTGGCTATTTTTAGTGTTGCAAACTTCTCTGATACTCCCCATTTGCTTTTACTCTCAAGTTATACATTTAAAAAACATAATAGAGTTTATTTATTTATTTTTTGTTTTTAGGTTTTTGCCATTTTATATATGCATTCATTGGACAGAAACAGATAGAGGGAAAGTGAGAAATCACTCCCCAGCAGAGATGACCACACCAAAATCCATTTTCCTCTATTTTCTTCTTGGGATTTCTGGGCATGCATACACACATGCCAGGCATGATTCTCAAATCACCAGGTTTGGGACTTGAACCTTGATTAGCCATGTGGAGTCCAGAGTCTTAACCACCAAGCCATCTGCTGGCCCCTAGTTTCTTTTTTAGAACAGTTCAGATTTATAGAAAAACTGAGTGGAAAATACAAAGCTCCCATTTAAGCTTCCCTTCATACAGTTTCGCTGTTATTAACATTTCCTGAGATCAGATTAAAGCAGATGTATTCATGGGACCAGCAGTTAGCGTAATGGCTATGTCGCTGAACTCCCATGTAGCCGACCGCAGTTTGAGTCCCGGACCCGGTGGATTAAACTCACACCAGGCACGTGTGCATGCATGCCCAAGGTCCCAAGAGGAGAATGGAGGAGAAGGGATTGCTGTGTAGCGATCCCCCCTGGGGGTGATTTCTCACTTTTTGTCTCTCTGTCTCTCTCTGTCTTTCTGGCGAGCGCACGCGCCCTATAGCAAAAACCTCCCCCCCCCCAAAAAAAAACCAGATGTATTCAGAGTAGTACAATCATTATTGTTAATGTTTTGTATATATGTGGGGCCAGCAGATGGCATAATGGTTATGTCACCCATGTAGTCAACTGCAGATCAAGTCTTGTACCAGGTGGCTTAAAACTCACGCCTGGTGTGTGGGTGCGTGCACAAAATCTTGAGAATAGAGGAGAAAGGATTGCAGTATGGCTATCCCCCCCGGAAGGGGGGTATTTCTTGGTTTCTGTCTCTTTGTCTCTCCAGAGAGTGCATGCACCCTATAACAAATCTCTCTCTCTACAAAAAAAAGCAAATGTATGTATTTGTGATATATATTCATTACAATTGATGAGCCAATTTATTATTAACTGAAGTCCATAGTTTTGTGTGTTTTGTTACTTTTGCCAGAGGGCATGCATAATGGCCAGAGGGAGAGAGAGAGAGAGAGAGAGAGAGAAGGAAAACGAGAAAGCATCCCCCATGGAGGATGATCATGCCACAATCTCTTCTCTGTCTCTTCTTCCTATTGGGATTTTGGGCACACACTCACACACGTCCAGCATGTTTTTCAAGCTGCTGGATCTCAGAGCTGAACCACGCGGTTAGCCATGTGGAATCCAACTATTTTAACCACCAGGTCACAGGCTGGCCCACAACATTCATAGCTTATATTAGGATTATATTAACTTATTATATTGTACATTCTATGTTTTTTTTTTTTAAGTGTTTCTGTTTGTTTGTTTGTTTTTGCTATAGGGTGCATGTGCTAGCCGGAGAGATGGAGAGAGACAGAGAATTAGAAAATGAGAAATCACCTGCCCAGGGGATGGCCACACTGCAATCCCTTTTTCCTTATTCTCCTCTAGGGATTTTGGGTATGCATGCACACACACCCGGTGTGAGTTTTAAGCTGTTAGGTCCAGAACTCGAACCACTCCCACTACATGGGAGTCCAGCGACATAACCATTATGCCATCTACTGGTCTCCATTCTATGGGTTTTGACAAATGTATGACAATCTCTATATATCTATATCTATATATCTATATCTATATCTATATCTATATCTATATACTTATGTAAGTATAAGTTGGAATATAGTTGGAATCATACAGAATATAGACTTTCAGATTAAAATATTGTCTTTGGAGCTGGTGGTATGGTGATTAAGGCAGTTGGATTCCACATTGCCTAGTGTGCAGTTTGAGTCCCAGACCCCATGGCTTGAAAAACATGTTGGATGTGAATGCACGCATGCCCCAAATTCTGAGAGGACAATGGAGCAGAAAGGATTGCGGCATGGCTAACTCCCTGGGGATGGGTGGTATCTTCTTACTTTCTTTCTCTCTTTTTCTCTCTGTCTTTCTCTCTGTCTCTCTCCAGTGAGCAGACACACTCTGTAGCATATAAAAACCTTAAAAATACATTTTAAATAATTGTCTTTAAAATTTTTATTGTGATATAATTTTATACTTACAGAGAAATTGCAATAACAGATGAATTATAAGAATAATATAAACTTCTAACTACTTTGTGCTCAGATTCACCACTTTTTTATTTTTTAGATTTTTTCCATAGGGTTCATGCACTTGCATGAGAGAGACAGAGACAGACAGAGAGAAAGTGAGAAATCAGCCCCTAGAGGAGGATGGTCATGACTCAATCCCTTCTCCATTTCCTCTCAGGATTTTGGGTACACATGTGCAAGTGCCCTGGTGTAATTTTTAAGCCATTGGGACTAGAACCATGTAGGAGTCCAATGCCTTAACTATCATGTGCCTGCCGGCCCTGATTCACTGCTTTTTTACATTTGGTTCCATTTTCTTTATCATTTGTATTCTCTCTCTTGGACTCATATCTGTATTTCTGAACTATGTGAGAGAATTTCGAGGCCATGATCCTTTTTCTAAAAGATTTTTTTTTTAAATTTTACTAGTATTATTTAAAAAATTTGCTGTAGGGCACATGTGCCCACCAGAGAGAGCGAGAGAAAGTGAGAAAGCAAGCCACCAGGTCTGGAACTCAAACTGCATTTTGCCATATGGGAGTCCCATGTCTTAACCACCATGCCACCCCCAGCTCCCAATGTCATGACCCTTTATCCCTAGGAACATCTAGTATGTTTCCTAAAAACAAAGACTTTCTTATAAAACTGCATTACAATGATCAAAATCAGAAAAAGTAACAGTGACAGAGAGCTATTATTTAATCCATCGTTCAGATTCAAGTTTTGCCACCTACTAATGTCATTCATCTTTCTCTCTCTCTCTTTTTTCCTGGTCTTTGATTCAATCCTGGATCACACATTGCAACTAGTTGTCATCTCTCTTAAATCTCCTTTAATCTGAAACATTTGCTTAGACTTTTTTGTCTTTTGACATTTTTTAAGAGTACAGAATAATTTGTTTATTATATACCTCTCAATTTGTGCTTGTTTAATGTGTCCTCATAGATTCAGGTCATGCATTTTTGGCAGAAAACCCACAGAACTGATGTGTCCTTGCCAGGGCAACATTGGAGCAGGAAGGACATAATGGTTGCTTGTGTTATTTTTCATTTTTTAATAAAGTTGTACCTACTAGTATTTTGGTCCTCATTGAATTTTGACACATTTTTACACAACTTTAGCGTCGATTAAATGTAGGTTATAAATTGTAAAATGGTGATTTTTCTAGGTCTATCATTCCTTTTTATTTTTAGATTATTTTTAATTGACAGAGGATGTATGAGAGAGAGAGAGAGAGAGAGAGAGAGAGAGAGAGAGCTCTCCTCAGAGGACGTGGTCACACTGCAATCCCTTCTCCATCTCTCCATTCCTGTGGGGATATGGGGTTCGCATGCACATGAACCTGGTATGTTTTTCAAGTCTCTGGGCCTGGGATTCCAACTGCAGTTTGCAATTTGGGATCCCACTCTCTTAACCACTACACTAGGGAGCCAGCCTTGTCATTCCTTCTTAATTTAATTGTTATTTCAATTATACTTTGATGAATAGAAAATGCTTGATTACAATGCTATTGAATTCAACAAAATTTTTCTTTACAATTAGTACATTTTATCCATATTTTAAAAATCTTTCCCCAAACTAATATCACATGATAGTCTACTATGCTCTGAAAGCTTTTTGGTTTGCCTTTCACATTTAATTCTTTTTTTTTTCTTTTGCCAGAGTGTGCATGCTTTCTCTTTCTCTCTTTCACTCTCTCTCTCTCTCTTTCTCTCCTGACAAAAAGAGAGATAAAGAAAGCAGCCCCCATTGCGACATGGCCACACCACAACACTTTCACCTCTACTTCTCCATCCTGTCAGGATTTTGGGCATGCACACACATGCACTCAGTGAGTCTTTCAGACTCTGGTGCAGGAACTCAAGCTGAGGTCAGTCATGTGAGATGCATTTCCCTTCACATAGCACTCAACCGCTGTGCATGGGGTTGGCCCTCACATTCAATTCTTTTATCTAGCTGGAATTTATTTTTGTGTGTGGAATGAACTATGGCTTCTATTTCATTTGATTTTCCACATATGGATACCCAAATGTCTCAGCACCTGTCATTTGATAAGTCTGCTGTTTTTGTGTGGATCATCAACATTTTTTCTCAAAATGGTCAGTTGTTTTTTGCATTGAAACCATAATAGTTTCAATAGAAAAGCATAATAAAAAGTCACTTCTAAAAGCCTAACCCATTCAATTCTATCAAAGACACAAATTTTTTATTGATTTTGTTATTCTAGATCAATGGTCTGCAATCTACAGCTGTCGAGCCCACTACCTGTTTTTGTATGGTCCACAAGCTAAGAATAATTTTAACTTTTTTTTTATTTTTATATTGCCATAGGACTCATGCACTTGCCAGAGAGAGACAGAGACATGAGAGGGAAAGTGAAAGATCACTCCCCAGGGAGTATGGCCACACTCAATTCCTTCTCCTCCATTCTGCTCTCAGAATTTGACGCAAGTGATTTTCATGTTGCCAGGTCTGGGGCTTGAACCACAGTAGGTCATGTGGGAGTCCAGAACCTTAGCCATTATACCACCTGCTAGCCCTTGATTCTCGTATCTTTAAAGAGCAAAGGAAAAATTAAAGGACATAATATTTCATGGCATATGACACATGTACGATCAAGCCTTTTAAAGGAAAAGCAGCCCAGCTGCTGCTGCTCCTCAGAGTGAGGTCACATGGGAGGCACAGGTTCTATTCCTGGTTCTTTCTAAAAAGCCAAGTGTGGAGACCAGCAGATGGCATAGTGGTTACGTTAATGGACTCCTACATAGTCAATCATGGTTCCAGTTCCAGACTGGGAGCTTAAACTCATGCCAGGCATGTGTGTGTGCATTCTCAAAATCTCAAGAGGAGAATGGAAGAGAAGGCACTGCAGTGTGGCCATGCCTCTGGGGGGGTGGGGTGGGGGTGATTTCTCTCTGTCTCTCCAGCGAGTGCATGCATCCTATAGCAAAAATTTCTTTCTCTTACTAAAAAAAAAAAAAGTCAAGTGTGGTGGTGTGCACCTGTGGTGTCAGCTATTTAGGGTGCTGAGGCAGGAGGATTGCAGTACAGTCAGATCCTGTCTAAAAATAATCCCACACACTCATGCACACACAACATACAAGGACACACACAATTTACTGACCCCTTTTCTAGATTATTCTTTAGCAATTCCATGTTGATAAATGACTAGCTGAATTTATGATGTTCATCAAAATTTTGGTACTTAATTATTTATACTTTCTGGTGATTTATATAGGGTGGGATGATTTTAGTTTTCAGAAATTTTTTGCAACATTATAATTGACTGCTTTTTATTTTGCTTTCTTAGCAGTACTTTAAAGAATGTTCAGTTTGTTGAAAGCTAAAGTCATAAATTAAGTCATGGTATGAACAGATTTTTTTGAAAATTTATAGAAACAATCCACTGTCTCCCCTTTATTCATTAATTTATTAATTCAACACTCATTCAATTAGCATAGTTAAAAGGTTGTACAATACCATGTGTGAAAGATGGGGAATCAGAGGAATCCATGTGCATCCCTCGTGGGATATACATTGCTAACAATCACTTTGGGAAACAAGTTTTCATTAAAAAAAAAAAAAAATTCGGGAACCAGCAGTTAGCGTAATGGCTATGTCGCTGGACTCCCACGTAGTCAACCGTGGTTCGCGTCCTGGACCCGGTGGCTTAAGACTCACGCCGGGCGCGTGTGCGTGCGTGCCCAAGATCCCAAGAGGAGAATGGAAGAGAAGGGATTGCGGCGTGGCCATCCCCCCTGGGGGGTGATTTCTCGCTTTCTGTCTCTATGTCTCTCTCTGTCTGTCTGGCGAGCGCACGCGCCCTATAGCAAAAACCTCTCCAAAAAAAAAAAAAAAAAATTCGAGCGTTGCTATACCTTACATATCAGGAAGCCCACTCTTGGTTACATGCCCAAAATAAAACTTGCATACTTATAACAAGAATTTCATGGAGGCTCTCTACTTAACAGCAAAATACTAGAAACAAGCCAGCTTCCCAATATAGAAATAGATAATGACATTTTGGTCTATCCAGATAGAGGAAGATATATGTAAATATAATTTTAGGTTCTTTTCTCCTTTATGCATGATACAACTCACATGCACACAAGTGAGAGGGAGAGAGAGGGAGAGAGACATCCTTCACAGGGTCCGATCGTGCTGTGATCCTCTTCCTCCCATCCTCCAGCCTACAGAACGATCCTGGGCACCCTCACTTGTGTCCTGCATGTTTCAGCTGCTGACAGGGCTAGGGGCTTGACCTACCATTACCATGTGGCTTCCAGCACTATGACTGGACCTGGATAGAGGAATATTACATAGCATTGAAAAGAAATAAACTATAGCTATATGCAACAACATGGTGGTAGAATCTTTTTAGCTTCTCTAGAGCCAAGAAAAAGCAAGTATCAAAAGATGACATTTGAATTTCAAAGACATGTAAAGCTAAGCAATGCATTATTTAGTTAGGCATACATATTAACACATCTTTTAAAAGATGACTAGAAAATACAAAATTCCATAGTGATTACTTCTGAGATGGAAGGATGAGATGTAGGCAGACCCCAGGGGATGTGAGTTATTGGTAATGATCTTGTTCTTGGTAAGTTCTCAGATATTTACTGTCTTACTAAAAATAAACAGAGAAAGAATATTTAAACTAAGAGGAAGTCATGCATTGAACAATGATAGCAAGATATCACCACATCAGAATTAAGATCAATTCATTTAGGTTCCCCGCGTTTTCAGCTTTCTTTTCGCTTAGACTGCCAAGCAAGAATTCCACAAAGATTCAAACAAAACATTTTTCCCTTTCAAAGAAACAATTAGGTTAGCTCCTTAAATCTAGTAAAGATTAGACTGATCTGATTAGATTAGCCTAGATCAACTTTAACGTATTTTATGGTATGGCATTAAGTGCAAAAAAATTTAATGCCAAAATCATAAATAAAACTCATTTTTTTTTTAAAAAAAAAGGGTTATTGGGGTCAGCAGATAGCATAATGGCTACATCACTGGACTCCCACGCAGTCGACCATGGTTCAAGTCCCAGACCCGGTGGCTTAAACTCACGCCAGGCACGTGTGCGTGTGTGCCCAAGATCCCAAGAAGAGAATGGAAAAGGGATTGTGGCATGACCATCCCCCCGGTGGGTGATTTCTCACTTTCTGTCTCTCTGTCTTTCTGGTATGCGCACACACCCTATAGCAAAAACCTCTCAAAAAATAAAATAAAATAAAATAAAATAAGGGCTTATTTATTTTATTCACAATAGAAAGAATGTATGTATGAAAGAGAGAGAAAAGCATGTCTGACAGAGGCTCATCACACTTCGATCCCTTTTTCCCAGCCCTCTAACTTTTTGGGATATTGGACACACACTCATATGCCCCATTATGTTTTCAAGCCAGATCTGAACCCGTAGTTGGTCATGTGCCTTCCAGCACTGAGTTTGCTTCTGAATGTACCAGCAGGCTGGGCTGATAAAACTCCTTTTTACTTTATATATATTTGTTTTGCTTTTCATACTTTAATAATTCAGTACTTATTTTCATCTGTTGAGATCAGAAAGGGGACTTGGTCATACACTCCAGGTGTCCTAGAGACCCAGAGCTACTTTGAACATGGCTCCATGGCCTCACATTATCCAGCGTCTCCTAACTTCACGCCACCCCATAAAAGTGGGACTCAAAGACTAGGAATGCTCCGAAGACATGGAGCCTCATAAAAGTGCCTGGCATGTGGGCATTACACGTAGAGGCACATGCCACACTTGCTTGCTTTTACTAGGAACTCAAGGGCTAGGTAAACATGAGGGAGGAGCAGGAAGAGGCATGTCACTTGTGCCAGAGCTGAGGCAGAGAAAAGAATTACAGAGAAATCTCTTTTCTCTCGGGTTGATGTGATTCATCTATTTCTTCTTCTAAAATATGCTATGCATGCCAATATGTGCCAGGTACTGGGAAATCTGCGGTTATCAAGTCAAGGCCTCGTTTGTAGGGAATTTACAGTAAGAAATGGAAGTCACTTTATTTTAATGGCTGGCCTTGAATCTTGGCTGCAACATTTGCTGTGTGACCTTGGGAAAGTTTCTTAATTTCTCTGGACCTGAGTGACTGTCCTGTATTTGGCCAAAGCTCTGTTGTCTTCATCTTGACATTCTTTGTGCATTTTAAATGCAAAGATCCACATTTCATTTTGCTCTGACTCCAGCAATTTATGTAGCTGGAACTGGTTTCTTAATGTGTAAAATAGATCTAAAATAGTACCTTTTAGAACAGAAAGTGGGATGGTGATTACCGGGGGCTGCGGGTGGTGGGGGGAGGGGAGATGGTGTTCAATGGGTATAGTTTCAATTTTGCAAGTCAAAAACCTCCAGAGAGCTGTTGCACAGCATGAATACAGTTATTACTACTGAACTGTGCACTTAAAAATGGTCACGATGGTTTCAAGAATCCTATTACTGGGCTTACATCTGAGGGAAATGGAATCAGTATGTCTAAGACATATCTGCATTCCCATGTTTAAGGTATCACTAGTTACGATAGCCAAGTATTTACAGTCAACCTAAGTGTCCACCAATGGATAAACAAATGAAGAAACCATGAAGTCTCCCTCTATCTGTGGCAGATACCCTTTAACACCCCTAATGAATGCTTGAAGCTGTGGGTAGTATTGATCAATATATTTTTCCTACGCATGCATACTTATGATAACATTTTAAGTTATAGGTGAGACATAGTAAGAGATGAACAATAATAACTAATAAGAAAATGAAACAATTATAATGCTTAACTATAAACATTACATGAAGGTGGTCTCCCTCTCCTCTTTCTCAATATATCTTGTATTTACCTATTTTCAGCCCTCGATAGCTGTGGATAACTGAAACTATGGAAAGCAAAACTGAGGATAAGGGTGGGGGACTACTGTGACAATAAAATACTACTCGAGCGTAAAAAAGAAAGAAATACTGTCCTACGTGACAAATGTGGATGAAATCAGAGGCCATTATGTTATGCGAGATGAGTCATGCATATGAAGACAAATGTTATATGACTTCATTTACGTGTAGGATCTAAAAATGTTGATCTTATACAAGTAGAGAGTAGATAGAAAGTGTAACAGTGGTTACTAGAGGCTGAGAATGGTAGCAGGGATAGAGAGGTGTTGGTTAATGGATACGAAATTGTAGTTCGATAAGAGGTATAAGTTCTAGTGTTCTATGGCACAACCGGGTAATTTATTATATATTTATTATATATTATACATTTATTATATATTCCAGAATAGGCTAAAGAGGATTTTGAGTGTTATTAACATAAAATAATGATAAACATTTGAAGTGATGGAAATGTGTATTATCCTGATTGTCATACATTGTATTCATTTTCTTTCTTTCTTTTTTTTTTTGGAGAGTTTTTTTGCTATAGGGCACATGCACTTTCCAGAAAGACAGAGAGAGACAGAGAGACAGAAAGCAAGAAATTATCCCCCGGGGGAGATAGTCACTCCTCAATCCCTTCTCCTCCATTCTCCTCTTGGGATCTTGGGCACGCACGCACACACACCCAGTGCAAGTTTAACCCACCAGGTCTGGGACTCAAACAGCGGTCGACTACATGGGAGTCCAGCGACATAACCATTACGCTAACTGCTGGTCCCACACATTGTATTCTTGTATTGAAAAAATTATACTGTCCACTGTAAATATGTATAGTTATCATAAGTCAATAACAAATTTTTTTAACTGTCTTAAAGATTTTCTAAAAATGCCTCCGGGCCAGCCCTATGGCCTGGTGAGTAAGGGAGCTAGATTACAAGACCAATTGTGTGGTTCAAGTCTTTGACCCAATAGCTTGAAAAATATGTTGGGCATGTGTGCACGCATGCCCAGAATCCTGACAGGATGGCGAAATGGAGGAGAAGGGAATGCGTTGTGACCACATTCCACTGGGAGGGGAGGTACTTTCTCCTCTCTACCGTGTCTCTCTGTGTCTCTGGTGAGCACATGTGTCCTCTGCAAATTTAAAACAAAAAATGCTGGGGCTGGCAGGTGGCATGGTGGTTAAGGGCACTAGACTCCCACATGGCTGACCATGGTTCGAGTCCTGGACCTGGTGGCTTGCTTTCTCACTTTCCCTCTCTCTCTCTCTCTCTCTCTCTCTCTCTCTCTCATACTCTATCCCTCTCCTCGAAATAAAATAAATAGAGTTAAATAAAAATTAAAAAAAAAAATAAAACAAAAAAATGTTGCCATGTTAAAAAAAAAAAAAGGGAAAGAGAAGAAAAGAAAAAGAAATAGAAATTGGAATGGTAGTTACCAGACTTTGGGTGTTGGTGGGAGTAGGTGGGGAGAGGCTGGCACAAGGGCACAGATTATAGTTAGCAGAATTAAGTTCAAGAGCGCTGGTGCACAGCATGGTGTTAACGATGATATATTGTGTTATTGAAAAATGCTAAGAGAGTGCTTGTGAAGTGTTCTCACCACAAAAGACAGCCCTGCGAGATAATGCGTATGATAATTAGGTAGATTTAACCTTTCCACAAAGTTTATATACTTCAAAATATTGTGTTGCACACAGTAAATACATACGGTTTTATCTGTCAATTTAGAAAACAAGTAAATTCGAAAAAAAGATTAAGATGATACATTTTATAAGATGTGTTAAAATATGGTATTTAAAGAAAAAAGACAGGGCCAGTCCCATAGCCTAGAGGGTAAGAGATTTGGATCCTACATGGCTTACCATAGTTCAAATCTCAGCCCTGGTGGTTTGTTCTTGAAAAATATGCCAGGTGCATGTGTGTGTGTGTGTGTGCCCCAAATCCCAATGAGACGGGGAAATGGAAAGGGATTGTGGTGTGACCATGGGGCGAGTGGTGTTTTCTCCCTCTCACTTTGTCTCTCTTGGGTGAGTGTATATTCTATGGTAATAAAAAGAAAAAAAAAAGCCTTTCTTATAGGGTTTTGAAGGCAATTAAATGACAATGCACAAGCACCACATAAGTATTATTTGGGAAATGAATTCAAGTGGCAAATGCTGGAGATGTCTCTTTGAAGTACTTCCAACTTGGATAAACACAACAACAAAACTATAATGGCTTGCAGGCGTGTGTTTTCTATCTACCCCACCCTGCGCGAAGCACTTTTATCCCATTTGCTCCAGCAACCCTGTGTTGAATAGGTCCCAGTATTATGCTCATTTTATAAATGAGGCAATGAGGTTCAGAGAGTTGAGGTCACTTGCTCAGGGCCACACAGGAGCCATGATTTAAAATGGGGTGTGTTCCGGCTTTTAACTACTGAGTCCATTTTACCACATCCCATTGGAGGCCTGCAGCCTATGTGTGTATGCTGGGGGTGAGGGGACCTGTGTGAAAAGACTCCCCACCCCCAGGTAGCAGGAGCAGAACTGGCCCACTGCCAACACATAGCTTTGTGCAAGATGATGTTCGGTTATCTTTGGCCTTGTGTTTTTATCTAGTCTCTGCTTCTAGATTAACTTCCTAGAGGACACAGTCCTTGTCTGTCTCACCTGTGTCGTCCCCGCAGCAGCTGGCAGGGCCGGGTAATTATTTGAGCCCCAGAATGACTCTTGATCAGTGGTTATGTCTGGCTTCTCCAGCAGTGATGAACTTGGTAGATTAAAGCAGAGGAGTGGCCTGGAGTGCCACCACCCCTCCTCCCAAGCCTTCCTTGAGGAAGTGCAAAGGGGCAGCCTTTGCTTGTCAGCCATCTTTCAGGCTTGACCCTCCCCACAAACATATGCCTTCCCTCCCCTCCCCCACTCTGCCTCTGGAATTGCTGCTGATCCCAGAGGCCTGGTACTATGCTGCTTACTAAGCATGTATTATCTTATTTATCCTTGCAACGACTCTGTGAGGGAGATCTAATTCATCTCCCTGCTTCACAGAGGAGGAAAACCAAGGCTCAGGAAGGAGAGCCCCAGGTTACACACCCCAGATATGAGTCTAAGGTCCCAGAAAGAAGTGACGGGGCCCGATGGTGTTGGCTCAGGTGATGTTCTTCAAGGTTAACTCACATGGGTAAGTTCTGGTTTCATGCCATGAGAACACCCTGAGTAGGGCAGGCTCATGTGTACCCATGATCCACAGCTGGCTCAGGCTGGAGATGGATTACAACATTGAGACCATCCAGGGGTGCTTTCTCTCTCTCTCTCTCTCTCTCTCTCTCTCTCTCTCTCTCTCTTCCTTTCTTTGTCGCTCTTGCTTATGGAAGAAACAGACTCTTAAAAAACAAGAACAAAAACAGTTAGTAGTGATAGAGCCAGGATTCAAACCCAGTAGATGCATACACTCTTTCAGGTAGGTGCTCCTGGTGGTGTCTGCCACCCACACCTGTGCCCATCTCAGGTATAAACCTTGCCTTGGGACAGCGGGCTTTGTCCTGGAGAATGCCAAACCAGAGAGGTGGGGATTAGGAGAAGCGGTTGATGGCAACAGTATTCACTCATCTTACAGATGCTGGGTGAGTGACAACTCTCTTCCTGGCATGAATCTATGCATGGGACATGGCAGCGACCACGGCAGGCAAAGCTTTCGCTTTCCTGGAGTTTCTGTTTTAATGTGGAAGTGACACAACAGGCAACTTAGACAAGCAAAGGGAAGACTACAGCTGCAGAATCGGGTAAGTGCTGGGGGAAAATGAAACACGGAGGCGCTATGGGGAGTGATGGGGTGGCAGGCTCGGGTGCATTACATTGGTTGGCAAGAAAAGGCCTCTGCAAGGAGGTGATATTTGAATGACAGGAAATAGCTATGTGAAGTTCTAGGAGATGGAATTTCTAGGTAGAAGGAACAACAAGTTCATGTTGTAAGGTCCTGAGATATCATGGGAGAGCGGAACGGCGGGTGTTGGGAAGTGTGTGTGTAGGAGGAGTGACAGAACTTAGGCCTGAGAGATAAACAGGAGTCAGATCATGAAGGACCATGAAAGCCATATGAACAGATTTAGATGACAGGAGACTGTCCTAGAGGGGGTAGGAGAACTCAAGACTCCTATTTTAATGTTCGGGCACTCCAAGCACAGCTGGTATCATGACCTTCAAATTACAACTGTGATGTAATTACTTTCCAGAGTATCTTGGGAGGTTCCTAAACTTGCAGAACCCCAGGATAGCACAGGGTTTCCAGGTGTAGTTTATTTACAAGGCAGAGGTTGGGTGACACATATACCATGACTCATAGCATTTTTGCCAGTTGTCACACGAGCAGGGTTATAGCTTTGACAGGTGAGGAAGGATGACCCAAAGAATAGCTGTTCCTTCCTGTAGCTCTTGGAGCCTGTCCCACCTGCCCTACTGGCTGGTGACATAGATTATCAGTAATGAGGCGGAGGTAACCCTAATCACTAGGCCTGCAACTTGGCTGAGGGCCCAAAAAAGGTTGGGAATAGCAATTCTCCCCAGTGAGTCAGGCAAAGGGAGACCTGGAAGGGAAGGGCATGTTCTTATTTTCAGCACTGACTCTGTGCTGAGGCACAAGCTTTGTCCAAATATAGAGGCTGGATATTTGATTCAGCAGGGCTTTGGGAAATACCCAGGTGATTTAGCTGGGATTAAGAACCATGCATGCAGGACCAGCAGATGGGGAAGTGGTAACATTGCTGGACTCCCACTTGACTGACTATGGTTTGTTTTTTTTTTTTTGAGAGGTTTTCGCTATAGGGTGCGTGCGCTCGCCAGACAGACAGAGAGAGACTTAGAGACAGAAAGCGAGAAATCACCCCCCAGGGGGGATGGTCACGCCGCAATCCCTTCTCCTCCATTCTCCTCTCGGGATCTTGGGCACGCACGCACATGCGCCCGGTGTGAGTTTTAAGCCACCGGGTCCAGGACGCGAACCGCGGTCGACTACGTGGGAGTCCAGCGACATAGCCATTACGCTAACTGCTGGTTCCCGACTGACTATGGTTTGAATCCTGGACCTGGTGGCTTCAAAAGCATGCTGGGTATGTGTGTGTGTGTGCCCAAGATCCTAGGAGGAGAATAGAGAAGGGGTTGTGGTATGGCCATTCCCCACTCTCCCAGGGGATGATTTCTCACTTTCTCTCTCACTATGTCTGTCTCTCTCTCTCCAGTGAGTGCATGTACCCTAAGGTAAAAAAAAAAAAAAAGGAATCACACATGCATTTAAGTTAGTGGTAAAGCTGTTGGGCTCCCATTTACATGGCTGACTACGCTTCAAATCCCAGATCTGGTGGCTTGAAATTCATGTCAGGCATGTGTGCATGTGTGCCTGAACACCCAGGAGGAGAAGGGATTGCGGCCTGGCCATCCCCGCGCCCCCCCCCTCCCGTGCTGGGGAACACTTTCTCCCTTACTGTCTCTCTCCCTCTCTCTCTCTCCAGTGAGTACACATGCCCTATGGCTAAAACCTTAAAAAAAAAAAAAAAAAAGGAACCACTCATGCAGGGATGCACGTGGTTAAGTGCACAGATGTGGGCACCGCATACCTAAGTTCAAATCCCTGCTTTATCATGTTCTCCATGAAGTCTACTGAACAAGTCATACCACCTCAAGTGCCCCAGGTTCTCCCTGTCAGATGGAGCCCATCTTAATAGGATGTCATTCATTGGCTGTTGCAAGGAAAAAAGCACCTGAGCAGCAGTACCTGCAAGTGCCATGCAAACATCAGCCACCCTTGCCACTTTATTGAACTTCAGGACAACTCTGCAAGGAAAGTATACTCAGATTTGCAATTGAGAACTGAGGTTAAGGGACCTTTCCGAGGTCTCACAGAAAATATTTTATTTGCCAACCCACACAAAAAGAACACATGATATACTTCATCCCCAAATGCTTTGATGATCCGGGATCCAGTGGGCCCATAGTAGACATTGCTTTGAAAACAGGAGGCAATAATATTAACTTTGAAGCAGGGTTGTCCTAAAAGTAAAACATGGCAGTTAAAAAGAATGAGGCAAAATTTTGCTCCCAGTCATGGCAACTAACTGCCCCCAAATCATTCTTGCTCAGTAACAACTCTAAATTCTGGACAAAATGTAAAAATATCTGCCTAAAGACACTGAGGAGTGACCACCAACAGGCAGGTGCTAAAGAGGTGTCACCACTTGTAAGAATGGGACAACACTGGGTGAGTGTCCCATTTTTGAGGGCAGGACATGTCTGTGCCAATGAGGTGGCTTAAATGCTGAGAGAAATCCTGGTGTTACTGGCCCAAAGAACCAGAGGGCAGGGGATGTACAATTACAGTTTCTGGGCATTGAAGGGGAGAGTCCTAGAAAGGAGAGATTCAAGGGGGCCAGTGGGTGGTCTAGTGGTTAAGGTGGCTGGATCCCACATGGCTGATGGTGCGGTTCGGGTCCCGGACCTGGTGACTTGAGGGATATACTGGGTACATGGTGCATGCATACCCAGAATCCAGAGAGGAGAATGGAGAAGGAATGCAGCATGGCAATCCCTGGGGGTGACTTCTCATTTTTTCTCTCTTTCCCTCTCTCATCCCTCTTAGGCGAATGCATGTGAAAAAAGAAAGGAAAGGAAAGAAAGAAAGAAAGAGAGAGAGAGAGAAAGAGATCCAGAGAAAGGGATCCTCAAATTTTATATATGAACTCTGCCCAAATCTCCAGCAGAGCATTTATATTTGGGGCAACTCCTGCTAAGGCCAAACAAATGGAACTGGGAGGCGGTACACAGTTTTACCTAAGAGCCTGCCTATTTATTTATTTATTGGAGAGGTTTTTGCTATAGGGCGCATGCAATCACCAGAAAGACAGAGAGTGAAAGAGAGATAGAAAGCGAGAAATCACCTCCTGAGGGGATGGCCACGCCGCAATCCCTTCTCCATTCTCCTGTTGGGATCTTGGGCACGCATGCACATGTGCCCGGCGTGAGTTTAAGCAGGTCTGGGACTTGAACCACAGTCGACTACATGGAAGTCCAGTGACATAGCCATTATGCTAACTGCTGGTCTCTAACAGCCTGCTTTTTAAAAAAAAGAAGGAATGAAACATCCTGCTATATACTAATATGGACAGGTGTCTAAAATACAGAATTAAGTGAAAAGCACAGTACAAAATGAGTGTATAATATGCTATGGAAATTATATAAGTATATAGAAATTTATATATAAACACACATATACATATACACACATATACATTTATTTAAATATGAATTTCAGGATCAGCTTATCCATTTTTGCATAAAAGCCAGCTGGAATTTTGAAAGAGATTTGTTGAATTTGTCGATGTGCTTGGGGAGTGTTGCTCTCTTTATGATGTTAAATCTTCTGATCCTTGAATATGAAATATCTCCCCATTTATTTAGATCTTCTTTAGTGACTTTCAACAATGTTTTGTAGCATTCACTGTACAAGTTTTTCTCTTATATTATTAAATTTATTTCTAAGAATTATATTCTGTTTAATGCTATTGTAAATGACATTGTTTTCTTAATTTCATTTTTCGGAGTGTTTTAGGCTGGTCCTCTTTTTGCCCATTTTTAAACTAGGTTGTTTTCCTATTGCTGGGCTTCAAAAGTTTTTTGAGTGTGTGTGTATGTGTGTGTGTGTGTGCACGCGCGTGTGTATATATATTAAAGAGTATTTTGCAAATATTCTCTCCTGGTCTGTGTCTTGTCTTTTCATTTCTTTAACAGTGTTTTTTTTTTAAAGAGATTTTTACTATAGGTCAGGTGTGCTTGCTAGAGAGATGGAGAGGCAGAAAATGAGAAATCATCCCCCAGGGCAGATGGCCATGCCACAGTCCCTTCTCCATTCTCCTCTCAGCATTTTGCGACACATGCACACATGCTTGGCGTGACTTTTAAGCTGTTGGATCTGGACTTGAACTGTGGTCAACTACGTGAGAGTTCAGTGATGTAAACATTATGCCAACTGCTAGTCCTGTCTTTTCATTTCTTTAACAGTGTATTTGAAGGTGCAAACACTTAAAATTTTGATGAAGTTCAATACATCAAATTTTTATTTTATGGCTCATGCTTTTTCTATCTTAATCTAAGAATTTTTTGCCCAACTCAAGGTAACAGGTTTTCTCTTACATTTTCTTCTATAAATTGTATAGCTTTAGGTTTTACATATAGGCCTATCTTCCATTTTCAGTTTGTTATTTTTATTGGTCAAGGCTTTTTTTTTTTTTTTTTCTTTTTTTGGAGAGGTTTTTGCTATAGGGCACATGCGCTCGCCAGATGGACAGAGAGAGACAGAGGGACAGAAAGCGAGAAATCACCCCCCGGGGGGATGGCCACGCCGCAATCCCTTTTCCTCCGTTCTCCTCTCGGGATCCTGGGCATGCACGCACACGCGCCGGCGTGAGTTTAAGCCGCCGGGTCCGGGACTCGAACCGCGGTCGACTACGTGGGAGTCCAGCGACATAGCCATTACGCTAACTGCTGGTCCCTGGTCAAGGCTTTTTTTTCTTTCTTTTTTTTTAATGCACATGGACTTGCGGTTGTTCCAGCCCCCTTTATTCATAGGCTCTCTGGCTGTCCTTTCTCCCTTGAACATTTTTTCACTTTTGTTGAGGACAACCAACTTCATATGTGTATTTCCCTTTGTTTTTATTTTGCAATACACACACACACACACACACACACACACACACATATAAACACGCAGTAACCGTATATGTTAAGTTTAAAGAGTAATGATCAAGACACCCACCCAGGTCAGTCTCCAATGACAAGTCCACTGTTTTCTCTCAGAGTATCCATCATCTTGATTCATAATGTGAAATCCCTTGCTCTTATCTAAATGTTTACCATGTATGTATGCAGTCTTAAGCAACGTAGTAACCACCGTTCTACTCTACCTCTGTCAATGACTTAGCTTCCATAAGTGAGACCATACAGTATTTGTTTCTCTGTGCCTAAGTGTGTCTCACTTAGCATAATGTCCCCTAGGTTCATTTATGTTGTCACAAATGAAAGAATGTCCCACCTTCTTTAAAAAATTATTTTAGAGATTTTTTGCTATAGGGTATGTGTGCTCACCAGAGAGACAGACAGGCAGAAAGTGAGAAATCACCCCTCCTGGGGGATGACCACACCACAATCACTATTTTTTTCTCTGGATTTTGAGCACACACGCACATGCACATAGTGTGAGTTTTACGTCACTGGGTCCGGGACTTGAACTGCAGTTGACTGCATGGGAGTCCAGTGATGTAATCATTACACCATCTGCTGGCTCCAGAATGTCCCACTCTTTAAAGGCTGAATAGTATTCCGTTGTCTATACACACTACATTTTCTTTATCCACTAATCAGTTTGTTTCCATATCTTGGCTATTGTGAATAATGCTGCAATGAATATGGGAGTGCAGATATCTCTTTGACATACTGATTTTATTTCCTTTGACCCAGAAGTAGGATCGCTGGATAATATGATGATTCCATTTTTAGTTTTCTTTTTTTAGGAACTTCCACACTCTTTTCCAGTTGTACTAATTTATAATACTATCATCAATATACAAGGGTTCCCTTTTTCTATATCCTTGCCAACACTTGTTATCTTTTGTCTTTTTGATAGTTGTGAAGGGATGTTTTACTGAGGTTTTAATTTTTATTTCTCTGCTAACTTAGAGAGGTTGAGCATTTTTTTATATACATGTGAGCCATTTGTGTATCTTCTTTTGAGAAATACCTCTTCAAGTTCTTCACCCAAATTTTAATAGGGTTATTTGTTTTCTTATTATCAACTAGTTAATGTAATTTAAAAGTATTTTCTCCCAATCTGTGGGTTGTCTTTTCACTCTGTTAGTTATTTCTCTTGCTGTGCATGAGTTTTGAGTCTGATGCAATCTCCTTTGTCTATTTTGCCTTCATTGCCTGTACTTTTAGTCTTGTCCAAGAAATCACTGCACACACCAATGTCATGAAATTTCTCCCCTAGGCTTAGTAGTTTTACAGTTTCAGGTGTAATATTAAGGTTTTTAATCCAGTTGGCTTTTGCATAAGAATTGAGATAAGGGTCCATTTTCTTTCGTTTGTATGTGGATATCCAGTTCTATTTCTATTTGTTTTAAGCAACCATCAGAAGTGGATGCTGATGATGGCTGCACCCTAGTGGACTCTTGTGTAACTGTTCCCACTGGATTTTGATTCTCTGTTCTTTTTCACTGGAGGGCGGGGCTTTGTATTAGAATTCTGCCTCTAACAGAGAGTAAACAAATTGATTATCCCAACTGCAGTCAGGGTGTAGAGAAATGACACTCTTACCCCTGTAGCATGGGCACACTCTTGGAGACCAAGATTAAAATCTTCCTTCAGCATCTCTACTTTGATTACAAATTTGGACTGGCTATTAGACTCAAGAAGCTCAACAGCCTATAATTGAACACAATTCCTCAACTCAATATTGACGTTTTAGACTGAATGCCACTTTGTTGTGGGAGCTGTCCTAAGCATTGCAGGATGTTTAACCACAACTATGGCCTCTAACCACTAGATGCCAGTAGCATCCCTTTTCCAGTTATGTGACATTTGTTGGTTGTCACAATGGTCTAACATCCCTTAGAAGGCAAGGTAGTTCGTAGTTGAGAAGCACTGAAAGCAGGAGATTCAGCTCACACTTCCTCTTGTCATTAGGAGGGTCAGCAATACCTATGGACATACCTCCCCTGCCCTCTCTCCTGCACAGTAGCTGCATGTGCACTACTCTAAGAGCCAAGGTGTGCATAAAGCACCTTTTTTTTTTTTTTTTTGAGAGGTTTTTCGCTATAGGGCGTGTGCGCTCGCCAGACAGACAGAGAGAGACATAGAGACAGAAAGCGAGAAATCACCCCCCAGGGGGGATGGTCACGCCGCAATCCCTTCTCCTCCATTCTCCTCTCGGGATCTTGGGCACGCACGCACACGCGCCCGGTGTGAGTTGTAAGCCACCGGGTCCGAGACGCGAACCGCGGTCGACTACGTGGGAGTCCAGCGACATAGCCATTACGCTAACTGCTGGTTCCCATAAAGCACCTTTATACAGAGAAGCCTCAGCCTTCATTTATTATCAATCTTTTATTAGTCACCCTTGTATTCAGAGAGCTTCCAATACAGGTGTGTTCCTGTGCAGCAGAAGAGACTGTCAAAATATTCCACACACATCCTAACTTTTTGTTTTCCATGGAAACTGTGCTGTGAGAATGCAGAGACCTGAGGTCATTCCCGGGACTGTCCTGAACTGGCTCAGTCTTGATGCAAATGAACACTTTTCTTAGACTTCTACAAAACCCTATCCAGCCAGTTAGAGCTGAATTATCAAATGCTCCCCTCCCAGCAGAGATGCTGTTCTTCCTTGTTATTCTTCTCCAGACCCTCCCTCCCAAAAAAGAAAAAAAATTTGTGAGCCTCTGTATCTGCTGGAACATGCGTAAATCTCAAAGCATCCTCCACTGAGACTCCTTTCTGCTGCCCCGGACTTTTGCAATCCAGATAAACTCTGTGGGTCTTTCAAAACACTAGACTTCTTGGGGCTAGCCTTCTTGGGGAGCTTGCTCACTTTGTCCCTCTACTTAAAATACCTCCCTTGTCATCAGATGTGTTGTTCTGGTTGAGGACTCAGTTCTGGAGTGAGACTCCTGAATTTGAATTCTGCCTCTACTTATGAACTGTGTTTCTTAGTCTCTCTAGGTCCCAGTATTTTTTTTTATCTGAAACAAAGGAGTGATTTCTAACCTTACAATGTTCCTACATGGAGTTGTCACAGTGCCTGGTACACAGTATGTACTTGATAAATGTTAGCTATTGTTGTAATAACTTATTCAGCAGATGCTTATGGTTACTGAGGATCTATTAGGTGCCTGGCACCGTCCTAATGGGTATACATACTGTACCAGAAGAAAACATATTAACTTCTGTTTTAATTATTACTACTCTCTCTCTCTCTTTTTTTTTTTTTTTTTGAAGAGGTTTTTGCTATAGGGCGCATGCGCTCACCAGATGGAGAGAGACAGAGGGATAGAAAGCGAGAAATCACCCCCCCGGGGTGGGGGGGATGGCCACACCGCAATCCCTTTTCCTCCGTTCTCCTCTCAGGATCCTGGGCATGCATGCACAAGCGCCGGCATGAGTTTAAGCCACTGGGTCCGGGACTCGAACTGCGATCGACTACGTGGGAGTCCAGCGACATAGCCATTACACTAACTGCTGGTACCCCACTACTACTCTTCTTAACTGCCAGCAGTTTTAATCTGCCAGGAGATGGAAAAAAAAAATACAGGGTTGCTCAGGAGAACTAGTATGACTCTGGGGTGAGCCAAGGACTGATACAAAGAATACTATCACTTGGCAACGCACCCATGCAAAGATGTTTGCATTTATTTATTTATTTATTTATTTATTTATTTAATTTATGTATTTATTTCTTCAGAGAGAGAGAGAGCGACTCCCAACTGATCTTCACACTGTGATCTACCCCTAGTCTCAGCCAGCCCAGACCATACGCACATACACACATGACCACCTTGTACAGTGAGGCTCTGGGATAGCAACCCAGACCTTGCCGTGTTATTCTAGTTGTATTACTACTGCGCCACTGTCTGCTTCCTGCACAGAGAATTTTTTGTCTCTATTCCAGAGTACTCCCCAACCATATTAGAGGCTAGAATGGAATTAAATAATAGAACTTTCTGTAATTTGAAAGTATTCTGTATCTGCACTTTCCATATGGCTATTGGACACTTTACATGTGTCTAGTGTGACTGAGGTATGGAATTTAAAATCTTGTTTAATTTTTTTTGAGGTTTTTGCTATAGGGTGCGTGCACTCACCAGAGAGACAGAGAAAGACAGAGAGATAGAAAGCAAGAAATCACCCCCCAGCGGGGATGGCCACGCCGCAATCCCTTCTCCTCCATTCTCCTCTAGGGATCTTGGGCATGCACACACGCCTGGCTTGAGTTTAAGCCACTGGGTCTGGGACTCGAACTGCGGTCGACTACATGGGAGTCCAGTGACATAGCCATTACACTAACTGCTGGTCCCATAATCTTGTTTAATTTTAATGAACTGATATCGAAATTCAAGTAGCTTCATGTGGCTAATGGTTACCATATTGGACAGTGTGGAAGGATTTTTATTATTATTACACTTAGAGTGATGGACTGTCCTTGACTTAAGTCTAGACTCTTTAGCTTAGAACTGCTCTGGGAGGCAAGAAACTGACTTATATCAATACTCTTTGTTTAGCTGGTCCCCGCAATTTATATAACTTTTCAAAGTATTTTTCATGGTGGCTGATTTTTTATTCCTATCAGCAATGTATGAAGATTCTCATTTCTCTACATCCTCACCAACACTTGTTATTATGTGTTTTGTTTGGTTTTGTTGTAGCCATCCTTATAATATGGCAAGTGGTGTAAAATGGTATCTCATTGTAGTTGTAATTTACATTTCCCTAATATCTAATGGTGTTGAGGATCTTCTTTGTTGGTCAATTGTATATTTTCTTTGGCCAGATATCTTCTCAAAGACTTTGCCAATTTTTAAGTTAGATTTGTGTTTTTGATGTTGAGTTGTAGAAGTTTTTTGTATTTCTGAATCTTGAACCTTTATTTACAATTTGCAAATATTTTCTCTCATTATAAGTTGTCTTTTTTTACTTTTTTTTTTTTGGAGAGGTTTTTGCTATAGGGCGCGTGCGCTCGCCAGACAGACAGAGAGAGACAGAGAGATAGAAAGCAGGAAATCACCCCCCAGGGGGGATGGCCACGCCGCAATCCCTTCTCCTCCATTCTCCTCTCGGGATCTTGGGCACGCACGCACACGCGCCCGGCGTGAGTTTAAGCCGCCGGGTCCGGGACTCGAACCGCGGTCGACTACGTGGGAGTCCAGCGACATAGCCATTACGCTAACTGCTGGTCCCTTTTTTTACTTTTTTGATCATGCCTTTTTTTTTTTTTAGAGGTTTTTGCCATAGGGTGCGTGCGCTCGCCAGATAGACAGAGAGAGACAGAGAGACAGAAAGCGAGAAATCACCCCCCCAGGAGGGATGGCCATGACGCAATCCCCTCTCCTCCATTCTCCTCTCGGGATCTTGGGCACGCACGCACATGCGCCTGGCGTGAGTTTTAAGCCACCGGGTGCGGGACGTGAATCGCGGTCGACTACGTGGGAGTCCAGCGACATAGCCATTACGCTCACTGCTGGTCCCCTTGATCATGCCTTTTGAGGCACCAAAGTTTTTGACTTTTATGAAATCTAATTTATTTGTTTTTCTTTTGTTCTTTGTGCTTTTGGTATCATTTCTAAGAACCTACTGCCAAATTCAAGGTCATGAAGATTACCATTATGTTTTATTTTAAGAATTTTATAGTTTTAGCTCTTAATTTGATAATTTTGAATTGATTTTTTTGTGTAGTATGGTGTGTGTGGGGAGGACCCAAACTTCATTCTTTAACACTAGGGTATTGAATTGTCCAGCACTTTTGTTAAAGAGACTATCTTTTTCTTCACTTTGGTATTTTGTCATGGCAGCCTGAGCTGACTAAAACACTTCCTCCTTCCTCTCCTGCTTTGTCCTGGGATAACCTTACAAATAAACTACTTACACTCAAATTCATGTCTCAGGAACTCGACTCTCACATCAACAATGCATCGGTAAAAAGGTTTCCAGAACTTTTGGATCAAATTGTAATGCCCAGGGAACCAGCAGTTAGCGTAATGGCTATGTCGCTGGACTCCCATGTAGTTGACCGCGGTTTGCAGCCCAGACCCGGTGGCTTAAAACTCACGCCGGGCGCGTGTGCATGCGTGCCCAAGATCCTGAGAGGAGAATGGAGGAGAAGGGATTGCGGCGTGACCATCCCCTCTGGGGGGTGATTTCGCTCCCTATAGCGCCCTATAAAAACTTCTCAAAAAAAAAAAAAAAATGTAATGCCCAGAAATCAGGTGAGATATTGTTAAAAGTGTGGGATTTAGAGTCAGACAGAACTGGATTTGAGTCCTGGTTCTCTGGCTGGAGTAAAAGGAAATAAATCATAGTATCTCTTTCTGAGTTTCTAGTCTGGATGGGAAACTAACCCCAAAGTTCATGGCTCCTTAACCAAGGCCAAAAAACTACTTGAAAACTTTCCAAGGTTACTCTATGCCCTTCTCGGCTCTCACTCAGAGTTTATCATGAGGTTAAGAGGATGGCAACTTCTAATGAAGGTAAATATGTTGAGTTACCCACTTCCCTGAAATGAGCTGGCTTTGCTAGCATTACAGAGAAAAGGGCACTTGTGTGGAAACAGTTTCAGTAATAATTCATTAGTCTCTGAGTTCCTTGAGGGCAAGATGTGTGTGCTTTGCTTTCCATTTATCTCCAGAGCCTAGTGTATTCAAGAAGGATTAATAGGTATTGCATGACTTTGGGCTAGATTCTCTGGAATTGCTGCTTCTAGGTGTAAAACATGTGTGTAATAATCTTTGTCATTGAACGCTGATGTTGTTCAGTGATGTAAGTGAAGGGCTTTCTAGACTGGATTATCTTTCTGAATATGACATCATGGTTTTCCCCAGCCAGGCATTGCCTTGTGGGTAAACAAGAGGGCACTGAAGTCAGGCAGGGTTGAAGCCAGCCAGGGTTGGGTTAAAATCCAGTCCTGCCACTTACAACATGCATGGACTTCACCAAGGTGTTTAATGTGGATCAATACAATTCAGTGTCTAGCAAACTCTTAATAAAAAGCTATTCAAGAAAGCATCCTTGCCAGGGGGTGATGCATCACTTCACCTGAATGTCTAGCAGCTTTCGGCTCAGTTTTCTGTTTGACCACTAGAGGTCAGGCTAACCCCAAAGTTCACAGCTCCTCAACCCAAGCAAAGACCTCACTTGTCTCGTGTGCAGAGGCAAAGGTAACGTATCCTTTGAAACCGCGCTGGTTGTACACACCCACCTTCTAAGGTTACTTTCTGCCCTTCCCAGCCAGCACTTGGATTTAATCACTAAGCTAAGAGAACGGAGGCTCCTATGAGGGCAAATATGTTCAATTACTTCCAAGATATCATCAGAAGAAAACAGGAATCAGAAAGCTGGAAGGAATAGTAATTGCTGAGTGCCAGCTGTTTGTTGTGAACTTTAAAAAACATTACACATATTAAGTGATTTAATACTTATAAAACTATGTGGGGTGGGTATTACTAGTTTTATTTGCTAGATGAGAAACTGGCATGGTGACAGACTCACCCTGTGGTTAGTCTGGGTCTGCGTGCAGATAAAAACCAGCAGCTCTATTTCAGGCTTGGGATCTGTGAAACCCTAATGGGTCTGAATGCTTCTCAGGTGTTGGTTTTTGTTTGTTTGTTTGTTTGTTTGTTTGTCTTTGGGATACATCTTTTGGGGTTGTTGGACCAGGGAGCGCGCTCTCCTCTTTACTCCTTCTTCCCTATTTGTGACTCTTTGGGAGTCAGATTGAGTTCAAATCCTGGCACTGCTGGTTGCCAGCTGCGTGGGCCTGGGTAAGTGTGCACTTGACTGAGCCTCAGTTCCCTTCTCTGTGCAAAGTGGAGACTTCCTCATGGGTCACCCTCTCACCTCTCTCACTTCTGCCTCCTCTGGAATGTAAGAGCTTGGAGGGAAGACTGTTCTTGTTTACTGTGCTATGTCCAGTGCTCAGAACATGCCTGGCATGTACAGAGGCTTGAGAAATATTTGCTGCTGGCTGCCCAACTCCTCCCACCAAATGTCCCTTCACGTGTAAGTGTCCTTTTTAATTTTTTTAAATATATACATATTCCTAAGGGAAGTGCATGACTTCAGTTGCTTCTTCTTATTATTTTTAAAAGAATTACTTATTTTATTTTGATTATTTTTTAATTTGACCAAAGAGAGAAAGGGAAAGTGAGAAAGCAAGTCACCAGGTCCAGGACTTGAATCCCATGTGGCAGTTCAGCACCTTTAACCACCATGCCACCTGCTGGCCCCTTCAGTCACATCTTCTTTCTTTCTTTCTTTCTTTCTTTCTTTCTTTCTGTCTGTCTGTCTGTCTGTTTTTTTTTTTTTAGAATTATTTATTTATTTAATCCCATTTGTTATTATTATTTTATTATTAGTTTAGCTACAAAGAACCAGAGAGAAACCAAGAGAGAGAGAGAAAGGAAAAGCGAGAAAGTAAGCTGCCAGGTCTGGGACTCGAACCGCAGGTGGCCATGTGGGACTCCAACACCTTTAGCCACCACACCATCTCCTGGCCCCTTCAGTTGCCTCTTAATGACTGCCAAGGTCTTCATTCATTCATTCATTCCCAAACATTTGTTGTGCTTCAGTTCCGATAAGTTCTGGGACTAGCAGATGGAAGCCTAATGGGCCTAGTCTTTAGAGCTTCCAGTCCATGGTGAGACAAGTTGGCAGTTTCGAGGTTAAGGCCACCACAGTCCCACCCCTGCTGGCTCCAGTGCCCACAGTGTTCTGTTTCCTGTGGATCCTTTGATCCTCGCCTGCTTAGAAGCAGAGCTCACTGTGGGCAGGTCACGCTCTCCCTGCTTCTCGAGACTGAGGGTCAGCTGCATCATCAAAACTGCTGGACTGCAGGTTGGTGTGTACGGGTATATTTTAAATCTTTTTTTTAAAAAGAATTATTTTACTTAACTTTATTTATTATTATTATTATTTAATTTGACCAGAGAAAGACAGTGAGAGAGAGAGAGAGAAAAAAAAAAAAACAAGCTGCCAGGTCTGAGACTTGAACCAGTCAGCCATGTGGGAGTCCAGTGTCTTTAATCACCACTCCACCTGCCGGCCCCCTTAAATCTTTAAACACACACACACACACACACACACACGTACACAATTCAATATTAATAGTCCTTATTTGGGTTAGATTTCAACATGATCACCCTTGGGCAGGCCTGCTCCTCTCTCTGGATCTCATTTTCCTTTTCTATTCAATAAGGCTGTTGGATAGAACACTTTCCAAGGTGTCTTTTTATAATACAGTAGTCCCTCCTTATCTGTAAGGGCCTAAGATCTCTCAGTGGATGTTAGAAACCACAGTGATACTGAACCTATATAACTCTTTTTTTCAAGCTGGTAACTGGGTGGCTACTAAGTGACCAACAGGTGGGTAGCCTGTCAGTGTATGTGCTGGACAGACTGGTGATTCACATCTTGGCAGGATAGAGCAGGACAGAGATAGATTTCATGGCACTACTCAGAATGTTTTGCAACTTAAAACTTAAGAATTGCTTATTTCTGGAATTTTCCATTATGTTTGACTGTGATTAACTGAAGCTGCAGAATGCAAAAGTGCAGGTCACGGGGGAGGGTACTGTAATGTGTTTCCCACCAGGATGTCGTGTCCTTCCTAGAGACACATTTCTTCCATTTTTTCCCCCTTATACATACCCCCGTACAGACAGAGCTGCCCTGTGTGTGGATCTATCCCATATCATCCTTGTGAGCCTCCCTCCCCTTACTATCAGGAAGTCAGTAAGAAATGAAACGAGACACTGAGGGTCAGTCAAGGTCATGGTGGTGAGGGTGAGGGAGAGGAGTTTGAAGACTTCCTGTAAGCCCGTCTCTGCCCACAGGAAGTTCTTTTTTTTAGAAAGATTTTTGCTACAGGGCATGAGCACTTACTGGAGAGACAGAGAGAGGCAGAAAGACCGAAAGTGAGAAATCACCCCCTATGAGAAATTCAGGGCTTGAAGTAGGGTGTCGTGAATGATTGAGAAATGAGATGAGAAAGAGGTTAAAGCAGAGGACTAAAGCTCTCTTGGAAGAGAAGCAAAACTGATCCAGAGCAGACCCAAATTTATTCCAAATTAAATCAGATAAGCAGTGGGTGAGTTTAGCTATAAAGAACAGTGCACAATATACATGACATTCTTTGTAAGTTATATTCCTGGTACAAGAGCGATAGCTTATCATTAACTTAGTGCTTAGACAATATCTTGGCTTGTGGAACGCTGCCCAGCATCTTGAGACACAGCCCATGCTTAGAGCTCCATCCAGTCCATGCAGTCCCTGCGGCTTTCCATCTGGGAATGGGGTTGCTTTCAGCTCCCTCCTGCATTCTTCCCTCTGGCTTGTCTTTCAGGCCTGGGCTAGCTTCTGTCTCCAACAACCTCCTGGGGGAATGGCCATGTTGTAATCTCTTCTTCTCCATTCTCTTTTAGGGATCTTGGGCATGCACGCACACACGCCTGGCGTGAGTTTTAAGCTGCCTGGTCTGGGACTTGAATAGTGGTCAAGTACATGGGAGTCCAGTGATGTGACCATTATGACATCTGCTGATCCCTGCCCCAGGAAGTTCTGTGGCAGGAGGTCTAGAGGCCAACTCTGCCCTAGTCTATTACCAGGGTCGGAACTCTTTGAACCGATAGCAGGATTGTTTGAACCAGAGCATGCTTCTGGGCCCTCTCTGGGTTCCACTTTACCCACAAGCTCTGCAAGTCACTTATTAGTATTTGTGAAAGCACGTGTAACCGCGTGTATGGGCCGGCACCAGCAGTAATGTGCTGCTCAAGGGAAGCCAGATTCCACATAGCAAGCATGGTTTAAATCCCTGACCTAGTCCACGAAACACACCAAGCACATGCACAAATGTCCAAGATCTAATGGGCTGCAGGACTGGGGGGAGGGGGTCACAGTATGACCAGATCCTGTGTAAGGTACTTTTCTTTCTTGCATGTGTGCATATTCAATGTTAAAACCAGATGCATTCTGCATCTGGTTCCGACTTACTTTCTGCCAAGTCAAATGATGCTGCATGCTCAATTGTGAAAAAGAACATTTCGTATAACAAACAAAAAGCTGGTGTGTGTACGTGCAGTATTGGGAGCAGAGGGCAGATACTCTGTGGCTGATCCTGCTCCATGGGAGATACTGAGCTGGGCAGGCCTCATCCTCACTTGGCCAGGTGAGGGCGTTTTCCTCCTATAACTTCACCATTCTGGCCTTGGCGAGCTGAAAGCCTGACTTTCCCTCATAAACATAGACCCGGGAGCAGTTCTTTTCTCTCCAAGGGAGTGGATGGTGGACAAAGACCATAGCCAGCTAAGGTTTAATGCTGCCTTTTTCTTCCTTGGGTCTAGTGGTAGGAGAAGGAAGTAATCAGATAAGATTTCCCAGGGGGAGGTAAGTGCAGAAGCAGGGTATGACAGAGGACAGAAAAGTAACTAATGCTACCAGGATTAAAATGACGACATGAAGTTTCTCCCACCTGAAGGCCGAGGGGCTGGCCTAGTGCCAACTGGTCATTTTCCTGGGTCTGACCCCTGGATGTATGAACCCACAGTCTCCTGGGCAAAGTAAATGCATTAGCTTGGGCTGTTGTAACAAAGTACCACAACCTGGGTGGCTTAAACAAAAACTTACTGTCTCATAGTTCTGGAGTTGGGAAATCCAAGCTCAAGGAGTCAGCGTGTTGGTTCTTTGTCTGGTAGGAAGACCCTGTTCCATGCCTCTCCCTGGGCTTCTGATGGTTTGCTGCCAATCTCTGTTGTTAAAAAAAAAAAATAAAGTATCTAATTTAATAGGGTAGAATTTTAATAGAGCAAATCTTAATACAATTTAAATTGGTCAGTTATTTGTCCCTGGACTTTTGGACAATTCTGATCAGCCTTGTGGTCAATTCGGGCTTTTGAGTTGGCAGAACAGGAAAGTGTTCAAAAAATGTGAGTGAGAGGGTGAGGTAGAGAAATCATTGGTTACATTTTGAAGTTTATCTGCATTAATACGATTTAAAAGCTGGGATACCTGTGACTGACTGAAGTCTAGCTGTTGTGATTGGCTGTAACGTAGCAACCAGCTCAGAGAAACAGCCTGACATGTACAATTTTGGCTTATTTATTGTAATTAAAGTGTGGGAGTACAGTGGCTGTTTTAGGTCAAAATAGTTTAACAATTTTCTCTTTTTTTTTTGGTCAGCCTCTCACACATTTGAGAAGTTGACTAAAATTTAGGGTATTCGTGTTATTTCTATCATTATTATAAATGACTTTGTTTTTAGTATAGAAATTAGAAGTTTTGGGACCAGCAGTTAGCGTGATGGCTATGTCGCTGGACTCCCACGTAGTCAACCGCAGTTCGAGTCCCGGACCCAGTGCCTTAAACTCACACCGGGTGCGTGTGCGTGCGTGCCCAAGATCCTGAGAGGAAAATGGAGGAGAAGGGATTGCAGCATGGCCATCCCCCCTGGGGGGTGATTTCTCACTTTCTGTCTCTCTGTCTCTCTCTGTCTTACTGGCGAGCGCACGTGCCCTATAGCAAAAAAAAAAAAAAAAAAAAAAAAAAAAAAAAGAAAAGAAAAGAAATTAGAAGTTTTTGTGGTTTTTAGTATGGAATTTACAGGTTATGATATTATATAAGTCGAATATGATGTTATATAGGTCAAATAGGTCCTTTTTTGTGTTTTTATAGATTTGGCTGAAATATGACTATTTAGCGCTTGACAGATGGCTGTGTGTGAAGCATTTAAGACCTGAGAGGACAGCGTGCACTAGGAGGGCTAACATGACGACTGAGGTATACCCCTTAACAAAAGGTTTTATGAAATGCCGAAATGAATTTAAGTAGGTTAAGGTTTAGGCTTTAGAGTCAGCTGAATAGTATTTGAGTTTAATTGTCTGGAGTGTGAGGGAAATTGAGGGCTATAGTTTTTTGTCTAATGGCCTGATTAAAAAAGTATTTATTTTGTTGTTAGTCTAGTGATATAAGTCATAATAATTTAGAGGCCTATTGGGAGAAGTATAAAGATTAAAAATTTTTTGGAAAATATATAGTCACTGTTATTCCTTGGCTTTTGGAAGCATCACCCAGATCTCTACCTTCATCTTTGGGTAGTGTTTTCTGTGTATAGGTGTCTAAATTTCTCTCTCTCTCTCTCTCTCTCTCTCTCTCTTTTTTTTAATAAAGCATATTTGTTGGGACCAGCAGATGGTGTAATGGCTATGTTGCTGGATTCCCATGTAGTTGACTACAGTTCGAGTCCCGGACCCAGTGACTTAAACTTATGCCGAGCACGTGTGCATGTATGCCCAAGATCCCAAGAGGAGAATGGAGGAGAAGGGATTGCGGCATGGCCATTCCCCCTTGGGGGGCGGGGGTGATTCCTCACTTTCTGTCTTTCTGTCTCTCTCTTTCTTTCTGGTGAGCACACACACCCTATAGCAAAAATCTTTCCAAAAAAAAAAAGCATATTTGTTTATTTCCCAAGAGACAGACTCCTGACAGTCTCATCACTGTGACATGCCACTCCTGGCCAGGATCATGCAGGCATGTTAGTGAGCCCTGCGTGTTCAGGTTGACCTGGGATACAAATCTGGGGCCTTCCCACATGGTTCCAATATTGCCCAGCAGTGACCTAGTACCCCTGCCATTGCAGCTGGGCCTGAATTTCCTCTTTTTATAAGAATAGTGATCATGTTCAGTAGAGCCCTATTGACCTTATTTTAAGTCAATTACTTCTTTAAAGACCCTATTTCCAAATAAGGTTGCATTCTAAGGTATTAGGGATTAGACCTTCAACATATGAATTGAGGGGTGGGCACTATACCAGGCAGTTCTCTAAACAAGGGACAGCTGTGAGCTGTTGGCAGCCAATGCTCATAGTAGCTGAGGGGTGGGTGTGCTGTCTGGGAAGGGGGTCTGGGTGGAGTACTGCTATGGTTTGAATGTCTTTCCCACCCCTAGTCAATGTATCAAAATCTCTTGAGCCATCATCATGGTATTGAGAAGGTAAAAATTTAGTCCAATTTTGACATTAAAGGGTGAGACCTTTGAGAGGTAATTTGGAATGCATGAGGTTATCAGGGCAGCCTCCCCCCCCCCCCCCCCCCATAGCTTTATAAGGAGACACTGACATGGACACTTGCTGTGCCAAGCTCTTGTCACATGGTTCCTTGGGTCACCTTGGATTCTGCAGGAAGTTCTCACCAACAAGACCTTCACCAGCTATGACCCCTTGACTTTTAACTTCTATAGTTGTAAGCTAAATAAATCCTTTATAAATTACCCCAACTTGGGTATTCAGTTAGTAAGCAATGGTGGACAGACTAATACAGGCACCAAGCATATCTACTACGCCTATGGTTCTTAGAAGTAATGCCTGAGGACTAGCAGGCTGCATGGTGATTAAGGCTCTGGACTTCCATGTGGCTGACTGTGGTTCAAGTCCTGGGCCCGGCAGCTTGAAACTCATGCTGGGTGCATGTGCATATGTGCCCAAAATTCCAAGAAGAGACTAGAGGAGAAAGGATTGCAGCATGGTCATCCCCCCAGGGGGGGTGATTTCTCGCTTTCTGCCTTTCCGTCTCTCTGGCAAGCACAGATACCCTATGGCAAAAATTGCTCAGGGAAAAAAAAAAAAAGAAGTAACACCTGGACCGTGAGCATCAGCCTCCCCTGAATATTTGTGAGGAATGCAAAGTCTCAAGCCCTACTCCAGACCTCCTGAATCAGAAACTCTGGGGGTGGAGTCCTGCCATCTGTGTGATTCTGATACACATAGTCAGAGAACCACTGCAATATACCATTTGAATCACTGAACAGCATATGCTGATGGCAGAGGAAGATAGCAGGCATTGCTCTGAGTCTGAGGGTCCCCAAGGAATGCAGGACTGCACTACTCTGGGGGCTTCATCCAACCTGCATTCCAGGTCAGTGGTGCTCTTGGAGTGCAAGTCTAAAAAGGCAATGTGGGTACAATATGTATGGTGCACACCCTGTGGAGTTGTGCAGTGCTGATGCTCTGGAACTGGGCCTAGCCTCTGTTAAGAGAGGAGTACCAATTGGATTAGAAATTCTCATCAGATGCCACAGAAGTGGCAAGAACTGGGGACACCTCTGGGGCTGTCCTGGAGAAGTAACTGTGGGCAGGTTGGGCCAAGTAAGGCTCTGAATGAATTGGCAAGGAGAAGCCAACTACCCTGCTTTAAGTACCCTGCTCATCCTCTTAAAATCTACTGTAAGAAGTCAACCACACTTTGATATTTGATACAGAGTCTTAGATCTCAAATATAAGTGATGCAATATAACCCTGTTGTGCCTGCCTGTTTTAAGGCCTGCAGGCTGCAGCTAATTTGGCAAGAGTCTGGTGACTGCGAAGTCTCATTACTAAGGTCACTTCACAGCTCCAGAGGAAGTTGACCCTAGAGACTCATACATTTGAGAATCCAGGGCCAAACTATTCTTTGAGGACATTTTGTGTATTCTGGCTCATGGGAAGGTGGGCAGGTTTGACATCATGTGGTAGATCATATGGCCCTTCAACAATGATTAGGGCACACACATGAACATCACTCCTTTCAATAATCAATCAGCAACAAGGTGGCTACTACTGTTCTCACTGGGTTGAATGTGTGACCTCTCAGCCCTGAGTCTGTGCAGGGCTTGCTCACAGGTATCACAGCAAACACTTCGGCTATGCTGTCATGTGTCCCGTAACAATGAGTATATATTCTGAAAATTGTATTGTTAGGTAATTTTGTCATTGTTGAGAACATCATAGAGTGTAGTTACACAAACTTAGATGGTATAGGCTACTATGCACTTAGACTACATGGTATAGATTATTTCTCCTCATGAGACAGCTGTCATATATATGGTCTGTCATTGACTGAACTATTATTTGGCACATGACTGTACTTTCTAGGGTCAGCCATTGTTCTATTAATGAAATCTTATATAAATGAATCCTCATAGTAGCTTTATGGATAGGCATTGCCATCAGCCCCATTTTGCAGAAGAGGAGACTGAGGTATATAGATCCGTGTCATTGGCCCAAGGTCATATAGCTGGTAAGTGACAGAGGTAGGATTTGAATTTAGGTAGCCTGGCTCTAAGTCTGAGTTCTTCTGCTCCCATCCTAGATAAGCTTCCAATGGAGTCATGGCAGTACTTGGAGACCTGATTATCACCAGCAGACACTGACTTGGTTCTGAGTCCAGGTCCTTCCATGATATTGTAAATAGATAAAGCCTGTAGTGGTTTGACCTAGTCTGGAATGAGGCAGTTTTTTTTTTTTTTTTTTTCTTTTTCTTTTGATCTTAAAAACTGAGAACTTACTTCCATTGTTCTCTGGTTTTACGATGACAGTTTTCCCCTTTGGGTAGTAGATGGGTGATGTGCGTAGTCACCTAGGGGATGGGGGTGGGGAAGTCATGTGTGGGGAAGAGTATGAGAGTAGCAAGCATAACTCCACTTCCATGAGGTATCTAATATAGATTTTTTGAATCAGAGTCTGGAATGGTTGTCCCTAGGGATTGGTAGAGTGAGAAGAAGGGAGTTGCTAACCAATGGGCATAAAGTTTCAGTCAAACAAGATGAATAAGCTCTAAAGATCTGCAGTGGAATATTGTACTTAATTCAACAAGCATGTATTGTATGCTTAAACAAATTTTAAGAGGGTAGATCTTATTATATTAAGTGTTCTAACCACAATATTAAGGATCTTCTAAAAGTTCGTGGAAAGTAAATATTATGAAAAAAATCATGTATGGATTTCAAAATTTTTGGCATCAGAATTTATACTGTAATTCTATTTTTCCATGAACATTTTAAAGTTCTCTTCAAAAACCAATGATGAAGTGGGGCATGGAATATATTACATCTCTTTCTTTGTATTGTATTTCTAGTTTCCTTTACCGTTGCTTTGTTCTACTTCCTGTCAGCTTCAAGTCTTGGGGATGGAGCTTAAGATTCTGTGGTCAGTCTATGTCTGTTTTTCTGGGATGTCCTCTCCCTTGAGGGCAGTGCTGGCCAGGAATATTATGCAAGCCACATATGTAGTTTAAAATTTTCTATTAACCACATTAAAAGGTAAAAAGACACCAATAAAATGAATTTCAATAATGTTTCATTTCATCTAATATGTCTAAGTTATTATTACTTACATTTAGTATCTAGATTACTTTTTTCATACTAAAGCTTTGAAAAATACTGCTGTGTAATTTATATTTACAATCCCCTCACTCCTCCCCCTTTTTTTTTCAAAAACAGATTTGTCATTTCTTATTTGTTTATTTATTTTAGTTTGACCAGAGAAGGACAAAGTGTGAACGAGAGAGAGAGGGCAAGTGAGAAAGCAAGCCACCAGGTCCGGGACTCGAACCACAGTTGGCTACATGGGAGTCCAGTGTCCCCAACCACCATGCCACCTGCTGGCCTCACCCACCCCCTTTTTTAAAGTCTTTTGCCACAGGGTATGTGCACTTGCTGGAGAGACAAAGAGAGACAATGGGAGGGAAAGTGAGAAATCATCCCCCAGTGGGGTTGGCCATGCTACAATCCCTTTTCTTTCACTCTCCTCCTGGGATTTTGAGCATGCATGCACATTGCCTGGTGTTAGTTTTAAGCTGCCTGATCCAGGACTTGAACTGCAGTTGTCATGTAGGAGTCCAGTGCCTTAATCACTATGCTACTGCTGGCTGCAAAATCCCTTCTTAATTCAGACTAGCCACAGTTTAAATGCTCAGTAGCCTCATAGCATAGTGGTCACTGAATTGGACAGTGCAGCTCTAGAGTCCTGGACTTCTGTGTTCTAGAGTGACCTTATACTAGTCACTGATGTCAGAAGATGACTTAAAGGTTGCAGAGTAAGATGACTTAAAGGCTTCAGACTAAGACTAGCTCCGACTTAATCTCCTGGGGAAATGAATATTGTCTTCCTTTAGTGGAGAATCTGCCCTTGGTTTGCCCATTGTGGGATATTTTCTTTTCTTCTCTTTTCTTTTTTTTTGGAGAGGTTTCTGCCATAGGGCGTGTGTGCTCACCAGACAGAGAGAGAGAGAGAGACAGAGAGACAGAAAGCGAGAAATCACCCCCCAGGGGGGATGGCCACGTCTCAGTCCCTTCTCCTCCATACTCCTCTTGGGATCTTGGGCACACACGCACATGCGCCTGGCATGAGTTTTAAGCCACCGGGTCCAGGACTCGAACCGCGGTTGACTACGTGGGAGTCCAGCGACATAGCCATTATGCTAACTGCTGGTCCCCATTGTGGGATATTTTCTGGAAGGAAGATGGTAAGCAATTCCTGATTTTGCTTAACACATGGAGAGCAGGACATTATGTAGTCACTAACAACCATGTATTGAATACTTCATAAGCACGCGAGATCTGCCCTCTTAAACACAGTTCAAGCAACACATGGAGAGCAGGACATTATGTAGTCACTAACAACCATGTATTGAATACTTCATAAGCACACGAGATCTGCCCTCTTAAACACAGTTCAAGCAACACATGGAGAGCAGGACATTATGTAGTCACTAACAACCATGTATTGAATACTTCATAAGCACACGAGATCTGCCCTCTTAAACACAGTTCAAGGAAATGGGAAAAAATTCTTTCTTTTTAAGATCAGCAGCCAAAGTAAATAGAACGGAGACTCTGCTTTATGGAGATTTCATTCTGTGGGGAAATAGGGAGGATAGGAAGTACAAGTGATGTCTGGGGGTGGTCTGCAAAGACCTCGCCATAGTGAGCAAGCATGAGGCAGAACTGAAGAGTTGGTACCGGATGGGAAAGAAAGCTGACAAGTCAGGTTACCTGAGTTCAGGTCCTGGCTTTAGAGACTTCAGTTTTCAACCATGACAGAGCAAGAGAGACCATAGTTAGCTTCTGGCCCTAATCACTCCAGATGTTACATGTGAAACAATAGTTTTTGAAAATCAAACAACAAATAGCTCAATATAGGGATCCTCCAAGAAACTGGTAATAACTGAGAAAAATCATATGATTGCTATAGGCGTCCATGTAGAAAGGGTCCCCAGACACAGCCCAACAATGTTCTTGAGTCGAGAGTTTGGGGAGGCTATGGAAAAAAGGAATGAGGCAGAGAGAAAGAGGACTTTAGAGATCAATAGAGGATTCCCATCAAGTCTCTCTCTCTTTTTTCTTTCCTTTTCTTTCTTTCTTTTTTTTTTTTTTTTTAGGAGACTTTTGCTATAGGGCACATGCGCTCACTGGAGAAACAGAGAGATGGAGACACAAAAAATGAGAAATCATCCCCCAGGGGATGGCCGTGCCACAATCCCTTCTCCTCCAATCTCCTCTCGGGATATTTAGGCACATATGAACATGTGCATGGCATGAGTTTTAAGCTGCTGGGTCCAGTTCTCGAACTGTAGTCTACTATGTGGAAGTCCAGTGGTGTAACCATTACACCATACACTGGTCCCTTCCCTCAAGTCTTTAGCTGAGTATTGACTGTACATGTGCTCTTGTCAGTTCTATTGTTAGTAACAGACAATATCTGAATCTGGGTGGTTTATAAGAATAAAGGTTTGTTTGGCTTATGATTTGGGGTCCAAGATCTAGGGGCCTACCTGGTGTAGGTCTTCTGGTTTCATCATAACAGGGTAGAGGGCAGGTGAGCATGCTTCTCTCTCGACATGTCTCTGTCCTGGTCCCATTTCCTCTCCTTATAAACCCACCAGGAGCCAATCATGGGAGCCCTGTCCTAAGGACCTTAACTAGGATTAATTTCAAAGGCCCCCTTTATTCTTTTAAAAAAAATTAAAAAGAGTTCCCTACTTAATTTATTATTATTATTTTTTAATGTGACCAGAGAGAGAGAGGGAAAGTGAGAAAGCAAGTGAAGTTACCAGGTCTGGGATTCGAGCCATGGTCAGCCATGTGGGAGTCCAGTGCCCCAGGCCCCCATCTTTAAACACTGTAGTCCATTAAGTGTTTATTCTTATAATACTATCACAGTGAATCTCAACCCAAGGATTTTGAGGGGACATTCACATCACGGCAGCACACACATGAGGAAATTACCGGAGGCCAAGGAGAGACCACCAAGAAGGAGCAGGTGGAGTGCCCACAGGGTTAGGAGTTGTTTGTGTTCTCACCAACAGGGAGGAAAGACATCCTAACACGTGAGAAACTGAGCAGAGTCCTAAGAAGGACATTGCCTCAGGAGTGGCTAAGTTAGCCTTAGAATAACGTCTGTAATGCCTAATGTCTAACCGTCTTTAAAGCAAGCCTCACATTGTTGTTTTGATCTGCATTTCCCTTACGATGAGAGATGTTGAGCATTTTTTCATATTCCTTTTGGCTATTCATATGTTATCTTTAAAGAGTGTTTTTTCCAACTCCTTCTCCCATCTATTAATAGGATTGATCATCTTTTTTCCAAACAGTGGCTTGAGTTCCTTGTGTATTCTTGTTATCAGTCCTTCATCTGATGCATAATTTACAAAAATATTTTCCCATTCTGAGGGCTGTCGATTCACACTAATTACTGTGTCTTTTGCCATGCAGAAACTTCTTAGTCTGATGTAATCCCAATTGTCTATTTTGGGGATTATCGACTGTGCTTTGGGGGTCTTATTTAAGAAGTGTGGTGTTATCGGTTGAAGATATTTTGATCAACTGGACTGAGGAGAAACATTCACATATTGAAATGTTCACTTCATAAGCTAAATAATGTGATTGAATGTATATAAAAAACTTTAAAAATAAGAAATAAAATAAAATTAAAAAAAACCGGGAACCAGCAGTTAGCGTAATGGCTATGTCGCTGGACTTCCACATAGGCGACCGTGGTTCGCGTCCCACACCCGGTGGCTTAAAACTCACGCTGGGCGCGTGTACGTGCGTGCCCAAGATCCCGAGAGGAGAATGGAGTAGAAGGGATTGCAGCGTGACCATCCCCCCTGGGGGATGATTTCTCGCTTTCTGTCTCTATGTCTCTCTCTGTCTGTCTGGCAAGCGCACGCCCCTATAGCAAAAATCTCTCAAAAAAAAAAAAAAAAAAAATATATATAAAAACCAAGCCTCACAAGATTCAAACTGTTTTCAGTAATTTAACTGTATACTAAAACAAAACCTAAAGATATTTAAGAAAATACTAAAATCTTCAACACTCAATAATGTAAAGTTCATAATGTGTGGGATCTACTTAAGAAAAAAAAAAGACCAGGCATACAATAAAGCATAAAAATATGAGCTATGATGAGGAGGAAAAAAAAAATCAATCAATAGATGAGACCAGCAGTTAGCGTAATGGCTATGTTGCTGGACTCCCATGTAGTTGACCATGGTTCGAGTCCCAGACCTGGTGGCTTAAACTCATGCAGGGCGCGTGTGCATGCGTGCCCAAGATCCTGAGAGGAGAATGAAGGAGAAGGGATTGTAGCATGGTAATCCCCCCTGGGGGGGTGATTTCTCACTTTCTGTCTCTCTGTCTATCTCTGTCTTTTTGACGAGCACACGCGCCCTATAGCAAAAACCTCTCCAAAAAAAAAAAAAAAAATCAATCAATAGAAACAGATCCTGAAATGTCATAGATTACGAAATTAGTAGATAAGGACATTAAAACAGCTATTAGAAATATACTTTATGTGCTCAAGAAGGGGTATGTTAATGAGAGACATACGGGATATAAAAAAGACCCAAGTCAAACTTTGAGATGTGGGGACCAGCAGTTAGTGTAATGGCTATGTTGCTGGACTCCCTTGTAGTCGACCGCAGTTCGAGGCCCGGACCTAGTAAATTAAACTCACACCAGGAGTGTGTGCGTGCGTGCCTAAGATCCTGAGAGGAGAATGGAGGAGAAGGGATTGCAGCGCGACCATCCCCCCTGAGGGGGTGATTTTTCACTTTCTGTTTTTCTGTTGCTCTCTGTCTTTCTGGCCAGCACACGTGCCCTATAGCAAAAACCTCTCAAAAACAACAACAACAACAACAACATCAAAAAAACCCAAAAACTTTGAGATGTGAAAAAATAGTGGAATGAATAGCAGATTAGACATGGGAAAACACACACACACACACACACACACACACACACATACACAACCAAAACAACAGATTAGTGGACTTAAAGATAGGCAATAGTAAATATCCACACATAAGAAAAAAAAATTATTTTTTTTTTTAGAGAGGTTTTTGCTATAGGGCACGTGCGCTCACCAGAGAAACAGAGAGACAGAGAGACAGAAAGCGAGAAATCATCCCCCAGGGGGAATGGCCACGCCGCAATCCCTTCTCCTCCATTCTCCTCTCGGGATCTTGGGCACACACACGCACACGCACCCGGCGTGAGTTTAAACCACTGGGTCCAGGACTTGAACCGCGGTTGACTACATGGGAGTCCAGCGACATAGCCATTATGCTAACTGCTGGTCCCAAGAAAAAATTATTATAAAAAAAAAACCTCAAGAAATGGATGTTCAATGGACTGTGTGTGGTCAACATCAACATAAAATGTCTAAATATGTATATAATTGGAGTCCCTGAAGGAGAAGAGAGAAATGGGGATGAGGGGGAAACTGTATTTTAAAAAATAATGACTGAACAATTTCTGAATGTGATTAAAAAACTATCAACCCACAGATGTCAGAATCTCAAGAAACCTCAAGCAAATCTTGGACTCAATGCTCTGTAAGTGTGGGAGAGTTACCATACCTCCTTATCTGTGTAGTAACAGCTAATGTATATTGAGCACTTGTTCTGTGCCTGGCATTGTTCTAAGAGTTTTACACAGCGCAGCTATGTAGGTGCTGCTATTATCATCTGCACTTTGCAGTTGTGGAAACTGCGGGAAGAAGCATTGAAAGCTCAAGTAATTTATAGCTCTGAAACATTGGTGGATCCAGGATTTCAACCAGAGCCCAAGCTCTAGCCATTATACTTCCTCCTTAAACTCTGTAAGATTGGAAAAATAGTGATGTTTGCTTTTTGCGATGGTTAAACAAGATAATCCATCTGAATGGGTCTATTTAGCAGGGAGTTGTGGGGAAAGGTTAGGCTTGCACTGTCACAAATTAAAATTATCACCACCGAGGGCCAGCAGTTGGTATGGTGGTTAAGACGCTGGACATGGCTAAGTGCAATCTGAGTCCCGGACCTGGAGTTTTGCTTTCTCACTTTTTCTCTCTCTTTCCCTCTCTCTCGTGAACATACATGCCCTATAGCAAATTTATAAAATAATGATTATAAATAAAATAAATAATTCTCAAAAAAAGAAAGAAAATTAACACCAACCCGGAACAGAAGGGCTATCCTTTATGCCCCTCGCTTTCCTTGGGTCTCTACCTCTTCCCACATTTCCACCCACCTCCTTGGGAAAGGAGGAAAGGAATGAAGAGTTGCAGCTCTGCTCCTCCTTTCACTTTCCATGGACTGTGCCAGCTGTAGATATGAAAATGAGCTAGAGGTTGGCAGAAGTATCTTTAGTGTTCTATGCTCTTTTGTGAGGGGCCAAAATGGCATACTTTCTGTTTAAATATATTGTCAAATCGCAACAGAACACAGGCAGGCAGGTTGAATAAATGATTCGGTGTAATTCAGCTTGTCACATGTTCTTTGTTGGCATTAATTGGCTCTGAAGTAGGTTGATGGGGGCCTCAGTTTGAGCTCTGCTCCACTCTATTACATGAACACTTTTTGTCCAGACCTATCTCTGGAACCAAGTATTAGAGAAAAATAAGTACTCTGTTAATTAAGCCTTAGACATTACTTAATGGGTTAGAATTATCTTCTTTTACGTAACTATTCATTTGCATACAAGTTTCTAGAGCTTTCTTCTTCAATTTTAAAAAAGTTTATTTCTTCCATGAGTGAGAGAGACAAGCAGACAGAGAGACATACAGACAGGCATCCCCAACACGGTCTTCATGACGTAATTCACTCCCAGCTTCAGCCAGCCCCATATCATGGGCATGTGTGTTACCAGCTTGTTCAGGGAGGTCTCCAGACGCAAACCTGAAACCTTCTCCTGGGGTCAGCCTCTCAGTGTTGTGTTTTACCATCACAGCACCAACTGGCCCCTTGATAGTTTTTTTTTCAATGTTAGATTGGTACCCATGTTACATTTGTTCTTTTCAAGTTCTCTTTATTATTTCTTATTATAACAAAAATACCTGTTCCCTGTAGAACATTTAGAAACTGTAGATAAAGAAAGAGAAGGAATCAAAAATCACCAGAAATCCTGTTAGCACACTTTAAACTTTAATGCATATTTTTCCAATGTTTTGAAAATGTCTATCTGATGAAAATGGGGTCACACTTTTAAAAACTGATATATCACGGATATCTTCCTTAGCCATTGTTTATTATTCTGCAACATGAATTTTTGTGCAGCTGTAGAATAAACATACAGTCAGGTTACATTTAATGCAAATTTGAATTATACAGTTTGAAACAGTAGGTTATAAAATATTAATTAAATCTTGCTTTATGGGCAAAATTTGGAATAATGTGAATCCTGCTTCGCATTTATTTTTTGTAGGAAATTTAATCTTGCATAATGTGAGTTTTGCATCATGCGAAGTCTTCAGCAGTTCAATCCCTTGCATAAAATATGGTTGTCTTCTGCTGCATTTACTTAGCCAGCCCCGCATCAATGGTCAGTTAATACTGAAATGAACTTCTTTGAAGATAAATATTTGCACATGTCATGATGATCTCTTTAGGAAAGATTCTTAAATGGGAAATTGCTGGGTTAAGGTTTTTGATGCACATTATCAAAATCCTGCCCTGAAAGGTAGTATCAACTTCTTCTTAACAAATGTTTACATTTTGCTCACTATGCAACAGACTAAACACTTTGAATCCTTGTGGTAAAGATATGTAGCAGATACTATTATTATCATTTCTATTTCACAGGTGGGGAAGTTGAGGTAGCCTCAGGGTCTCAGGTCCCAGAGCTGGTAGGTGGAAGGACTTCTGCATTCTTGCTCCTAACTACTATATTATGTGGCTCCCTGACATCCTGAGCATCAGAAAACAGGGTGGTTATTTTGCCAATGCTACCCTTTGCCTATCAGCACGCTTGAAGGGATTGTGAGTGCAGTATTTATACTAGAGAAATCATTTCACTGAAATGATAAAGGTGATTTCTGAGCACTGGCACTGTAAGTGATAGAGAAGAAGTTCTAGAGGTGAGCAGGTGGCATGGTGGTGAAGGTGGTGGATTCCCACATAGACAAGTGGGATTCTCAGACCTGGTGGCTTTCTTTCTCACTTTTCTCTCTCTTGTTGCTCTGTTTCTCTCTGATGAATTAAAAATAATAAAAATAAAATGGAGCCCTTCTTCAAGAGACAGTCAGCTCCATGGCTCCTGTGATCTAGCCATTTTGGGAGAAAGGAAGATGTCCCACTGCTAACTGGGCCTCCAGCATACAAAACCCACGTGAACAGCCCTTCTTCAAGAGACAGTCAGCTCCATGGCTCCTGCGATCTAGCCATTTTGGGAGAAAGGAAGATGTCCCACTGCTAACTGGGCCTCCAGCATACAAAACCTGCATGATTGAACTTCCAAGTTTGGGAAGAACCCAACCATCCACCAGATGACTAGAAATCACTGCAGGACCACAAGAAATATGGGGAAGCAGGAAAATACCTCTCCCACAAGGGAAACGGATAGCTCCTCTTCATCCACACACAGTTCAATGGAAATCATGGAAATGTCTGATAAAGAATTCAGAACATTCATAATGGCAAAGCTTACAGAGATGGAAGAGAAGAGAGACAAGGAACTGCTGAAGAGGAAGGAGAAAGGAGTTGAAGAGTTCCAGGTGGTGAGGAAATTCATGCAAGATCTTAAAGAGGAATTTCACACTTTACAAAAGAATCAGATGGAACTGTTAGAGATGAAGGCTATAATACAAGAAGTCAAAATCTCCCTTGAAAGTATTAAAAGCAAACTAGATCATACAGAAAATAGAATCTCTAATGTAGAAGAGAAAATGGCTGGCCTAGAAAAATCCACCATGAAGACTGAGAAAATGGCCCAAAAATTTGAGAATAATATGCGAGAAGTACTAGATACAATTAAACGTCCAAACATCCAGATAATAGGCATCCCAGAGGGTGAAGAGACTCATAAGGGCATTGATAATCTACTCCATGAAATCCTGCAAGAAAACTTTCCAAACCTGGAGAGGCACTCAAAGATTCAGTCCCAAGAAATACAGAGGATCCCAAATAGAATCAACCCAAGAAGATCTTCTCCAAGACACATCATAGCCAGATTGACCAAAACCACAGACAAAGACAAGATACTAAGACTGGCTAGAGAAAAAAGGCAAGTTACCTACAAAGGGTATCACATCAGACTAACGGCAGACCTCTCATCGGAAACAATGTGAGCGAGGAGAGAATGGGAAAATATATTCAAAGTATTAAGGGAAAAGCAATTTCAACCAAAAATTCTGTACCCAGCAAAATTATCATTCATTTGGGAAGAAAAGACACAAACTTTCCCAGATAAACAAAACCTGAAAGAATTTACCAGCACCAGACCAGATCTCCAAGAAGTTCTTAAGGGAGTGCTATGTCAGTAAAATTAAATGCAGACACACAGAAATAAGAGCTCAAAAACTAAGAAAATGGGCAACTTAATTGTAGGGACAATGTTTGGAGATGAATATCATATCCCAGAATTCAATCTGGAAGATCGAACCTTAACAGAAGAAAGATTAAGTACATGAGACTGAACCGATGAAACAACATTCTGTGACTTGACTAAATTATTGCTGCTTTTCTCCTAAGCTTTGTTTTCTGGTTTTAAGGGATTTTTGTCCTGTCTTGAGCTGTTGATAGGTGCATGTACCTACTATTTGAACAGAATACTAACCTGTTTCTAGGTTTTAAGTTTCAAGGAAATATCATTACCAGTTCAAAACTACTCTTCTCAAAATTACCTGCTGAAAGTAGTTAGATTACTTATGATATTGTGTGATCAACAAAATGTTGGGGGAAAAGGAATGGAAGACAACTGTATATAGCAGAGATAGTGTAATAAGAGAGTGGGAAAGGGCAGAGGCTCAAACATGGGGTAAAAAACATATATACGTATACATGTGTATGAAAGTAGAAATGGAATATTATTGATGATAACATGCATGATTAAGCCACTATGCAGTTTATTCTTGATGGGAAACCACATTTAGTATGTTGTGATGATGCTCAGGGAATGAATGTTAAGTAATTAAAAAAAAAAGTTGCAGGAGAAAAAAAAACGGTAAAACTGTTCATATCAAAATTTTAATAAAAATTCGTATTTGATGACTGCAGTAAGCTATATAGCCCCAGCTGGGTACTACTTTATAATATGTTCATTCTACTCACTGGGGTTTATGCCTAAAGTCAGACTTGGGTTCATGTATAGGTATATATCAGCTGTGCTAGCTATTGGATATATTTAGACTAATTAAGTTCATTAGCAAATCAATTAAATGAGGGGGGGGGGGGAAGGCATAGAAAGCAGCCATGGATACCAGAGACAATGTGAGAGGAAGGTGGGACATGGCAAAGGGTAAGGGATAAGGAATCAAGGATGGCAAAACAAAAACCAAAGTATATAAGACATAAGAATTGGAAAATTATTTGCTGAAAACATGTATGTTGACGTGCTTGACTGAGCCAATACACAGTGTATTTTGGATGGAAAATTCATTTGTATGCTGTAATGATGTATAGTGAATTAATGTAAAAAATAAATAAATTTAAAGAGGAAAAAAATAATAAAAATAAAATGAAATAATTATAAAAAATAATTATAAGAAAAGTTCCAGGGCTAGGTGGTGACATAGTAGTAACCCAAGTGGAAAGGTCCTGAGTTCATGTCCTAGGGCCTCCCTAAATATGCTATGTGCACATGTGCATGCCCATGATCTGACTGGCTAAGACAGAATGTATTAAGCTATGAAAACTGATGGGAGTGAGTTGCCCTTCCCTTGAAATAAATAATAAATAAGTACAACTTAAAAAATAGAATAAGTTTTGATACTTGACTATCAGTGAGTTACTGGCCTATTTGATTTTTTTTTTCCTTTTCAGAAAATCCCATTGTTACAGACTGTATGGTGTGTGGGGCCAGCAGATGGCATAGGTATTACATCACTGGACTCCCACATGGCCAGCAGTCTCAGATCCAGTGGCTTGAAACTCATGCCAGGCATGTATATGTGTGTACCCAAGATCCTAGGAGGAGAATGGAGGAGAAAGGATTGCGGTGAGGCCAATCCCCCCAAGGGGAGGGAGGATGATTCCTGACTTTCCTTCTCACTGTCTCTCTCTCTCTCTCTCTCCAGCAAGCACAAGGCAAAAACCTCTAAAAAGGATATGAAATGTTAATTAAGTCTTGGTTTATGGGCAAAATTTGAGATAATGTAAATTATTTTTTGTAGGAAATTTAATCTTACATAATGTGAGTCTAGCATTATGTGAGGTCTTCAGCAATTCAACCCCTTCCATAAAATATGGTTTGTCTTCTACTGCATTTACTTAGCCAGCCCTTTACTGATGTCAGTTAATACTGAAATGAGCTTCTCTGAAGATAAATATTTGTATTTTAGAAGACAGACAGTATGTATGTCCTCCCCTTACCCCCAATTTGTATTTTGAAACCTTAATTCCCGATGTGATATAATTTGGAAATAGGGCCTTTGAGAGGTAAATGGGTCATGAGTTTGGAGTCTTCTCATGATAGGATTAGTGCCCCTATCAAAAGAGATGAGAGAGATTACTTTTTCTCTCTACCACATGGCAATATAATGAGGAAGATGGCCATCTGCAAACCAGAAAGAAAGCCCTCACAAGACACCAAATCTGCCTGTTTTGATCTTGGACTTCCCAGTCTCCAGAACCATGAGAAATAAATGTTTGTTTTTAAGTCACTCAGTATATGGTATCGTGTTCTAATAACCTGAATAGATGAGGAAGGATACCCATTCAAAGTAATATTTTTCTGAAGTTTCCCCTAAGCAGAAGAGTCCCCTCATTTTTGGTCTTCATGTAACATGTTTCTGGGGTTCTCCCTAGTTCTCCCTAGTGCTCTGCTCTCAGCAACAGGATTTTAGGAAACGCACCTAAGCTACTGTCTCTTACTCCATGCTTGAAGGTCTCTGCAGCCTGCCTTAGCCCATGACCCAGTGCTTCCTTCATGCATTCACTATAGTAAGTGTTCATGCTGAGACAGTAACAAAGAGGCGTGAAACTCTGTAGTTTTTAACCCGAAGTAGAGATCTGAGTTTAGTTACTCTCCCTGAGCTTTCTTGTGGGATGACTTATTCTTCTCTAAGACCTCTAGACCCTTATCTTAGTGTAGAAATGCTAAGCTGCTGTAACTAAAGTATCCGACAATACATGGTTTAAAGAACAAAGTAGTTTATTCTCTCTCATGTAACAGTTCTGAGCTATGCAGTTGAGATCACTGGAGTGGCTCTAATCCACGTGTTCTTTCAGGGACCGGTTCACTCCATCTTGTTGCTTTGCCTTCTGCTAGGGCATTGACATCATCTGTACAAAGTTCCAGCTAGTGGGAAAGGGAAAGAAAATGGAAGACTCGTGCTCACTGCTTAGGTCTCACCACATATCACTTCCACTTGAATTCCATTGGCAAGGTCTTAACCAACAATGTGGTACTACCAAATTGCAAGGTATGCTGGGAAATGTAGTTCAGTTACAGAAAGAAGGAGAGACTAAGGGAGAGTTGGTGGTATCCAATAGATCCGCTAAGCAGGGGACAGCTGGGCAGCTCTTTGTGTATAGTTAGGTTGTCATTTATCTTTCTCGCCCTCCCTCTTTTGTCAAATGAGAGGGTGAATTTGAGAATAAGATATATAGGCATCTGGAATTTATTGAGTCTGAGTACACTAGCCTTATAGGCTCTGAAAACTTATTCCTGAAAACATTTTAGCTCATAGTTTAAAGTGAGAGCAGAATACATAGGCTTTGAAGACAAAAAGTTCTAAACGAGAATCAGGGTCTCACCATTTACTCACGTTCTGTGTGCCTTTGGGTACATTGCCCAGACTTTCTGAATTTTGTATTGTCATGAAGATTATAAGCATGCAGAATGATTAAGAGCCAAGGCTTTGGCATCTAAGAGAATTAGGTTCAAAACTTGATTTCTGTGACATTGGATAATTCTTTTTATTTATCTGAGCACCAAGGTTTCTATAAAATGGGATAAAACCCTCTCTCTCGCTGGGTCATATAAATAATACAAGGGACCTTCAAAAAGGTCCCTTGAAACATGTGCATTATGAAAAATATATGTGTAGATTTGGAACATTTCTTTTTTGTACCAAAGTAAACTTATTCTTTTATTTATTTATTTGTTTTTAAGAGAGAGAGATTTTTGCTATAGGGCATGTGTGCTCACCAGAGAGACAGAGAGATAAAGAAAATGAGGAATCACCCCCCAACGGGGATGGTCATGCCGCAATCCCTTCTCCTCTATTCTCTTCTTGGGATTTTGGGCACACGCACATGCACCTGGCATGAGTCTCAAGCTGTTGGGTCCAGGACTTGGGGATCTAGTGACATAACCATTATGCCATCTGCTGGTCCCGGTAAACTTATTCTTTAATTCAATCTTTTCACAAACTTTTTCATACCCCTTAATATATATAGTGAGCACTTAGGTCAGTATTGGCTCACAGTATTGAGAAGCCCAGAGAATACTCTACCTTCAGGCTCAAGCTATGAGACCACCCCACCTCACTACCTGCTTCTGTAGATTGGTGCTCTTCTCAGGCTACCTCCATCATGGAGGCAAGATGGCTGCTGCATATTCAGAGGAAGAGTGAACACTTCTCATCCAGATAACCTTTCAAACCTCACTGGCTCTGGCTACATGTGTGTCCTTGAACTGTGTTTTGGCAGTTAGATTAGCCAATTGGTTTAAGTCGATTGGTACCCATTTCTGGAGATAGAAAGGGTGTCCCTTCCAAACAATTATGTGGCAATCATTTGGAGCAGGGATGTTCCTCCAAAGAGAAACTTGTTGTAATTACCAGATAGGCAGCCAAAACAATAGATGTCCACTACAGAGAATTTGTTTGAGGGATGAGTCGATTGGACCTAATTATGACCCAATTTTTATTTATTTGTTTATTTATTTGAATGATGGGCTGATTCCTTTTTATTTATTTATTTTTTTTTTTGAGAGGTTTTCACTGTAGGGCGCGTGCGCTCGCCAGACAGACAGAGAGAGACAGAGAGACAGAAAGCGAGAAATCACCCCCCAGGGGGGATGGTCACGCCGCAATCCCTTCTCCTCCATTCTCCTCTCGGGATCTTGGGCACGCACGCACACGTGCCCGGCATGAGTTCTAAGCCACCGGGTCCGGGACGCGAACCGCGGTCGACTACGTGGGAGTCCAGCGACATAGCCATTACGCTAACTGCTGGTTCCCATGGGCTGATTCCTTTTGATGATAGATGAACTAAACATGATCTCGTAGTTTGTTCATATTCCTCTTGATTGACTCTTGGTTTCTTTGCTTTGCCCATATCAAATAATTGCTTTTATCTGCAATATCTTCAGTGTATTTTTGACCCTCAGGTTCATGTTGAAGGTATAGATATTAGCTGTATGTACTGATCAGACATTCCCAAACAAATGTATTGAATATATCCATATAGTTTTGAACTTACAATATTGTCTTTGAAAGAGCAGTGAACTTTTGACTCTGAAGCCTATTTTATATATATTTATATATATGTGTGTGTGTATATATAGTATTACATGCTTTGGGTATTTGGGTCATCAGAAAAGTCATGACACATTTTTGCACAGAAAAATATGTCATGGCTTTTCCGAGGACCCAATAGTTAGACGTAGCTAGTTAACTAGATAGATAAGAGAAGCAAACTTTTGGGATATAATTTTCTTGTTTGTAAAATTTTGTGATATAGATAGATATTCTCTAAGTTCCTTTCCACATGAAGAGATAACAGACTAAACGCTAATGTTGCCCCTAAATTCATATGGTGAAATGCTGACTCCTGAAATGATGGTATTTGGAGGTAGAACCTTTAGAAGGTCGCCGGAGCCAGCCGGTAGGTAATTGTGGGTACCTGAGTGCAGGGGTGAGGATAAGAAAGAAAGACAAGAGACAGAAGATGGGGTTGGGAGGGCTACAGTCAAGACCGTCCAAGACTGAAGCCCCGAGTTTATTGCTCCTCATTCTTTTATGCAGAGGGTACAAGGAAGTTCATTAGTTTATTTCTAAGGCCTCTAAGCAACGATCTCCTATACACACAAGGCCTCTAAACAATGGTTTCCTACACAAAATCATAGGTAACTATCAACTATAATCACGAGTACAATCACGGGTTAATGATTTATGATTACCTTATGTATAGGACACCCCGGCCTTTTCCATGCAGGTGATGGTCTCCAACCAACAAAGTTGGGAAGGAGTATGTATGGCAACCAGTTCCTCAGGCCACCCTGACCTAAGTCAGGGTCAACATCACATGATGCTAGGCCAAGGAAGCACTAGCTCTGCAAGCCACCCCGACCGTTGCCAGGGTCAACGTCAAAGACGCTAGGCTTAGCAGGCCCCTGTCACATGTGCTCTGCAAGCCACCCCGACCGTTGCCAGGGTCAACGCCAAAGACGCTAGGCTTTGCAGGCCTCAGCCATGCGACAGGGCAATGCTTTGTAACTGGCTCCCTACATCTCCCCCCTTTTTATTTCTTAAACAGCATGGGTGAGTTCCAAGGCACGGGGGCGAGTATGAAGTTTAAGACTGTGTAAATTTGCCTTCAATTTGAACAGGTCACGCATGAACAATTTTATCACACATGGAAAACAGATGAGGATAAGAACAAGTAAAACTCCACCAACTACAAGCGCAAGTATTCCCTTTTTCCAGTCTCCCATCGTTGGGAAATGTAGGGACAATCCTTGTACAAATTCATTAGCCATTTCAGCTAGGGAGGTATCCAACTGTGGGGCCTCCCGCAAATTTATAATGTCTCGAGTTGGCAAGTTAGGGGTTGGTCTCCTCATTCGCTCGTTCTGGTTCCTCACAGGTCCCGCTGGGTCGTTGAGTGAAAAACTCCTCATTTTTTCCTCTAGGCTCCACTTCCGTTGCGTGTCGTACCAGCCTCTCCGGGAGCCACCGCGGCGCCTCGGCATTCTGTGGAAAAACACAAACATGCCCTCGACCCCATATTAACACAGGATCTGGCCCATGCCAACTTCCATCCATAGGATCTTTCCAATGGACCAAAGCTTGGGCTGAATGGTTTGGCCCATCCCACAGGCGTTGCGCTGCAGAGCGCCCTTCAGTATCCAAAATTAAAAAATTTAAAATAAAGAGAGCATGATTTAAATAGTTCTGAGGGGTGAGGGGGTACAACTCCCCCTTTTTTATTTTGTGCAATTGATTTTTTAAAGTGCGATGAGCACGTTCAACAATACCTTGGCCTTGGGGATTGTAGGCAATACCAGTCTTTAAAGAGATGCCCATTTGAGCACAGAAGGTGTGAAATTTCCGACCCGTATAACCAGGGCCATTATCTGTCTTGATCACCTTAGGCATCCCAAGAGAGGCAAAAGATCTAAGACAGTGATGAATAACGTGAGTTCCAGATTCACCAGTAAGGGCAGTAGCTACCAGAAAGCCAGAGCAAGTGTCCACAGTAACATGTACATATTTAAGTCATCCAAATTCAGGAATATGTGTAACATCCATCTGCCATAAGTGATTAGGAAGAAGGCCTCGAGGATTAACGCCTAGATGAGGCACTGTCAGAAGTTTAGGACAAACAGAACATTGTTTAACAATTTGTCTTGCAGCTTCTCTGGGGATACGAAACTGCAGCCGTAGGCTTTGACTATTTTGATGATGTAGGGCATGAGACTGCTGGGCTTGCTCGATTTGATTAAAAAAGATAAGAGTAGCGTTATCAGCGACATGGTTGCCCAAAGACAGGGGGCCTGGGAGAGGAGTATGGGCCCGAAGGTGGCCAAAGTAACACTTATGTTTCCTGTCTTGAAGACAGGTTTGAATATTTTCAAACAGACTCTGTATTGTATGATTAGAGGTTCCGATGAAAGGAACTGTTTCTAGAACTTGCATAGCTTTAACAACATATTGACTGTCAGAGAAAATATTGAGTGGCATATCTGAAAAACAAAGCAAGGCATCATGGACTGCACATAGTTCTACTTCTTGTGCAGAATGATAAGGAGTGTGCCACCGGGTGACTTTATCATCTATTACAAATGCAGCCCACCCAGTAGAAGAACCATCTGTAAATATATTGAGAGCGTGGTCCAGAGGGACAGTGGATACTTTAGTGGGAAAAATTACTGGATGTTGAGAGAAGAAATGTAAAAGCTTATGGGGTGGGAAATGATTGTCTATACTTCCTGAAAAGTCTGCCAATGCTATTTCCCAGGCAACGCTAGACTGCCAAAGCCAATTAATCTGTTGTTGGGTGTACGGGACATAAATGACTTTTGGCTCACGACCGAAGTATTGTCTAGATTCTAGTCGGGCATGTTGGATAATTGCTGCTACATGGTCATAGTATGGGGTGAGCACTCGGGCAGGGGTGACAGACAAGTGGACCCAACGAAGTGGTCCGTCCTGCCACAAGACTGCAGTGGGGGTATGAACAGTGGGAAAAACATAAACGTCCCAGGACCTAGAATAATCACAGTAAGTGGCTCTTTGTTCATTTATGGCTTCCTCTACTTTTGCCAAAGCTGTCCGAGCAGCTGAGGTTAATTCTCTGGGGGAGTTTGGATTAGAGTTTCCTTTGAGCAGGTTAAACAGAGGCTTTAAATCTCCTGTAGTAAGTTTTAAATAAGGTCTTATCCAATTAATATCTCCCAATAATTTTTGGAAATCATTTAGGGTTTTTAAGTGATCTACTCGTAACTGGATCTTTTGACATGTAAATCTCTCAGGTTGCAAATGAAAGCCAAGATAAGCATAAGGCCACCACCCAAGGTGTGGGTGGTGGAGCAGGAGGAGGTTTTTTATTTATAGGTGGCTTTCCCTTTAAATCCTGTGTCAAAGATTGCATAGCCTGTATAAGGCAGCGTATGATGTTTTTTTCTTTTAGCTCCTCGGAGGAAAACATAATTAAATCCCTACTATGGCCGTACTCAGCCGCAGCTTTCTCTAATTCTTGCTGTTCCTCAGAATTTAATTCATCCTTTTCCAGATCTATAGGAGACATAGGGGGAGCACGAGGGAGTAAGTCCTCAGGCTGAGAGCCATCGGGGATCGGTTTCAATTGTTCCACTTTCTCTTTTTCATGCCGGGGATCTAAGCAATCTTTGATCAGGGTCCACAAGGAGAAAGCATCTACGGGCATTTTTGGGGGCCCATGGGCTTCATAATACCCCTGTAATCTTTCCCCTACTTTTGTCCATGTTTGCAAACTTACAGTTCCCTCCTCCGGAAACCATGGACAAACTTCTTCTACGAATTGAAGAAAGCTCTGTAACTGAGCTGATCCTACCTTTATGCCCCTAGAACGGAGCATTGTCTTTAAAACTTGCACGAACAGCGGCTTGCTATTCTCATTCCCCATAATTTATTACTCCCAACTAAACAACCCTGACCGCCCACTTCTTTACCTTTATTCTGAGTCGTCTGGCCAGACCTCTTCCGAGCGGTGTCCTCTACCTTTATCCCACGTTCTCAGGTTGCCCCACGTTGGGCGCCACCCGCCGGAGCCAGCCGGTAGGTAATTGTGGGTACCTGAGTGCAGGGGTGAGGATAAGAAAGAAAGACAAGAGACAGAAGATGGGGTTGGGAGGGCTACAGTCAAGACCGTCCAAGACTGAAGCCCCGAGTTTATTGCTCCTCATTCTTTTATGCAGAGGGTACAAGGAAGTTCATTAGTTTATTTCTAAGGCCTCTAAGCAACGATCTCCTATACACACAAGGCCTCTAAACAATGGTTTCCTACACAAAATCATAGGTAACTATCAACTATAATCACGAGTACAATCACGGGTTAATGATTTATGATTACCTTATGTATAGGACACCCCGGCCTTTTCCATGCAGGTGATGGTCTCCAACCAACAAAGTTGGGAAGGAGTATGTATGGCAACCAGTTCCTCAGGCCACCCTGACCTAAGTCAGGGTCAACATCACATGATGCTAGGCCAAGGAAGCACTAGCTCTGCAAGCCACCCCGACCGTTGCCAGGGTCAACGTCAAAGACGCTAGGCTTAGCAGGCCCCTGTCACATGTGCTCTGCAAGCCACCCCGACCGTTGCCAGGGTCAACGCCAAAGACGCTAGGCTTTGCAGGCCTCAGCCATGCGACAGGGCAATGCTTTGTAACTGGCTCCCTACAGAAGGTGAATAGGTTATGAGGGTGGGACTCTTGTGAATGGGATTAGTATCTTTATAAAAGAGGTTCCGGGAACCAGCAGTTAGCGTAATGGCTATGTCGCTGGACTCCCACGTAGTCAACCGCGGTTCGAGTCCCGGACCTGGTGGGATGTGTGTGTGCGTGCCTAAGATCCCGAGAGGAGAACGGAGGAGAAGGGATTGCGGCGTGGCCATCCCCCCTGGGGGGTGATTTCTCGCTTTCTATCTCTCTGTCTCTCTCTGTCTGTCTGGCGAGTGCACGTGCCCTATAGCAAAAACCTCTCCAAAAAAAAGGAGGTTCCAGAGAGATTTCTTGTTTCTCCGACAAGTGGGGACATAGCAAAAAGATGGCTGTCTATGAACCGAAAGTAGGCCCTCACCATACACTGAATCTGCCATTGCTTTGATCTTGGACTTCCTAGCTTTGAGAACTGTAAGAAGTAAGTTGCTATTGTTTAGAAGTCACTCAGCTTTTGCTTTTTGTTTGTTTTTATAGATGCCTTAATTAACTAAGACAGGGAGCCAACACTATAGTATAACAATAACCTTGGGTCAAATTGATGACTGAATAATACTCATTGGACACTGCTCTAAATGCTCACTCATTCTTGACAACAACCATTGCCACTCCCCTTTAGAGATGAGCATGTTGAGAATTAAGAAGGTCAGGTGACTTGTTCAAGGTCACATATTAAGTAGCTGCTCTTAATCATACTATACTGCAACTGCAGCTTTCATGGTGAGAAGAAGATTCAGATTTGGAAGTTGGATAGACTGGATTTAAGGTCTGAATTTAGTACTATGTGACTTTGGGAAAGTTAGTTAACGTCTCTGAGTTAACTTTATTAAAATTAAAGGTGGAGGTTAGAATTAAATTAGTTGAATTAATTAATATAAAAATTTTAAGACATAGTAGTTGCTTAGTAAAGGGCATCTATTATAATAGTCCACTAAACTAAACTAATTAATGGACTATACTGCTACTAGGCATAAAAGAACTCTGTGAACGAACCGTTGGCTTCTGGGTCACTGCTTTGAATAAATGTGTTTATGAAACTAATTGTCTTTAATAAAACTTTGCCTTTTTAAATTTGAAAAAAAATACATGTGTCCTAGACAATTGACAAATGATAGAAAAAGATAACAACAGCAACAACAAAATCCATACCATTCAATGCTGTTTTGAAGTGTTTTTCCTCTTTCAGTAACCTAATTTTCCCTATGGAGGGGAACCATTTTCTTTACTAATTCTAACTCATGAGATTTGTTTCCCCAGGAAGGAAAAGGGGTTAATTACCTGCTAGAACAAGGAAATCCATAGGCTGAAAAAGAAAGAGGATATGATATGTAGGTGTTCTGACCAGGTAGGAAAGAGAAGTAGAACGAATGCCTCCTTTTTGGTCTTGGGGTTGGATGTAAAAGTAGAGGAGAGAAAGGAAGGACAAAAGGTCAGATAAATGTGTCCTCTCTCCCTCCCTCTGGATCAATACTTCAGTTGACAGGGTGGAGAGTATGTATTAGAAACAACTAGAGGCATTTGAGGGAAGTGATATAGCAATGGGCTTGGACTCCAACCCTGTTTGGGACTCTGGGATGAAAATGAGTCATAGGGAGCCTGAACCAGTATAGAGCTGCTGCATTAGAGGAACACGGCAGTGTAGTGTGTTTGTGTAGAGGTTTACACTGATGCTGCAAGTCTCTGTCAATTCCTGAATGCCTGGCAATATGCCAGCTTCTCATTCCACCATCACCAAGAGAGGCAAAGAAAGCAATTGATTGTCCTAGCTATCTTTTAATTTTTATTAAAAAAATTTCTATAGAGTGCATGTGCTTGTCAGAGAGAGATACATACAAAGAGAGAGAGAAAAGAAGGAAAGTGAGAAATCAAACCGCAGGGGGATGTCCATGCTGCAATCCCTTCTCCATTCTCTTCTCAGGATTTTGGGCACTCATGTACATGCTCTGGCATGTTTTTCAAGCCACTGGTTTCGGGACTTGAACTCAGTTGGTCATGTGTGATCCAGCTGCCTTAAACTCTGTGCCAACTGCTGGCCCTAGGTATCTTTTTATTGTAAGTACAAAATTGCTCTGTAACTAAGAACTGTAGGATGGATTGCTTAAGGCAGGGAGATTGAATGAAAGTCATAACCAAGACTCAGAGGAACATATGAAGCCAGTGAAAACTATGGCGGTACCTACCCAGCACACTGTGGCAGACACCTTGGGACCATGAAGGGGGCTAGCTGAGGACTCTCAAAAAGTTAGAAGAAACTTAGGTCCTTGGTGATGTTGTACTGCTAAATTGACAACCCTACCAATTCTTGTTATGTCAGAGAGTTAATTCACTAATTTAAATGTACTTGAGATGAATTGTTACTTGCAGCCAAAAGCATCCTAATTGTGGCAGTGTGGGTAAATTTTTAACCTTGCTACCTTTTGCTTCATAATTGTATTCATATTGCTGTAAAATAGAAAATGGTACTAAAAGTCATTAACAGTGAAAGGCACTTGGAACTGCTTCCTTTGGGCAAGCTTTATTCCCAGACTATTGAATCCTCTGAGTTTGACAGCAGCATCTATTGTACCTGGTAGCATCTCTCCTTATTTGGTTTCAATTCTTTTTCTAAGGGAAGAGATGAGGACACACTTGTTAATTTATGAACATGAACAAAGGGATCTTTTTTGCTCTTTTTAAATGTATTGTTAAAATGTAAAAAGAATATATTTCTACCAGAGTTGCCTGGAAAGTGAGCTGGGGGCAGTTGCACATCACATTCACTGCTGCTATTTGGCTTTAACTGAAATCACCTTTTGCCTTTTCCTGTGGAATAAAGAAGTCTTAGAACTTAAAAGTATTTCAAGAAGAACTGGATTTTTAACTGCTGAGATGACCAGAGGTATAAGGCTCACACTGACTGGAAATGCATAATTTAGCTCTTTTTAACATTCAGAGTTCTCTCTGACTCTCCAAAATTGGATCTACTTTGGTGAGCTTACTTTTTTCCACAATCAAAACACATTTCTTGGAGCTCACTTCACACATGCCTACTTTGTACAAATTATTTCAGGCTAATTTACTAGCTGGAGAGAAAGATGGAGGGAAGGAAGGAGGAGGGGAAACAAAGGGCAGAGAGAGAGAATGAGAGAGAGAGAGAGAGAGAGACAGACAGAGAGAACTTTTATGGGCTAAATTTGTTCCTAACTTTGTATGTTGAAGTCCTAACTCCCTGTACCTCAGAATAATATTGTATCTAGAGACATGGCTTTGAAAGAGATGATGATGTCAAAATTAGGACATTAAAGTGGACTCTGATCCAATCTGACTGGTATCCTTATAAGAAGAGGAGATTGGACATACAAGAAAATACCAGGAGGAGGCCAGAAGGTGGTGTGGTGGTTAAGGCACTGGATTTCCACATGGTTGATAGCAGTTTGTGTCCTGAACCTAGTCACTTGAAATTCATGCCAGGCACGTGTACATGAGTGCCCAAAGAGGAGAATAGATTGTGGTGTGGCCATCCCTACTGGGGGGTGATTTCTCATTTTCCCTCTCACTGTCTATCTTTCTTGTGAGCACACTTGCCCTATGGCAAAAACCTAAAAAACAAAACAAAACAAAAACAAAAAAAAAAAACCCACCAGGGATACACATGCACTGAGGAGAAACCATTGAGGACAGAGTGAGTAGACAGTTGCCTATGAATCAAGGAATGAATCCTCAGGAGAACCCAGATCTACCGGCATCTTAATCTTGGACTTCTAATCTCCAGACTATAAGGAAATACATTTCTGTTGTTTAATACAAGTCTGTGGTATTTTGCTATAGAAACTCTAACAAACTAATACAATAACCAACTCTTCCAAGGGCCATTTTCATCACAATACGTCCCAGAATTTCATACTGATGAACTTATCCTTCTCAGACCAGATATTTCCTGTTGGAAATACTGTTATTATGCTTTAAGATAACTTCCAGGGGGTGAATTAGAGGCTAAGGCAGATCAGCATGTGTGCCCCAAATCTCAACAGGATGGAGAAATTGAGGAGAAAGGATTGTGGCATACCCACGCCTCATAGGTAGGTGCATTCTCTCTCCCGTTTGCCTCACTCTGGAGAGTGTACACACTCTCTGGAAGGAGAAAAATTGAATACATACTGCCATTTATATAAATCTCATTAAAGATATATATTAAAAATATTTTTTGTCTTTTGCTGTAGGATGTACGTGTATGCCAGAGAGAGACAGAGAGAAAGAAAGAGAGAGGGAAAGTGAGGGTGGCCACACTGCAATCCCTTCTCATCCATTCTCCTTTTGGAATTTGGGGCAAGCACATACAAGCACCTGGTGAAATTTTCAAGCTCCTGGGTCCAGGACTCAAATTGCACTATCAGCCATGTAGGATCTAGTGCCTTAACCTCCACATCACCTGGTGCTAAAAAATATTTTATTTATTTCTTCAATGAGAGACAGACAGACAGACAAATACTTCAACAGGGTCTTCATACCACAATCCAGTGTCAGCCAGCCAGGATCACAAGCATCTGTGCATGTTGGACATGTACAGGGAAGCCTCACGCCTTGATCCCAGGACTTTCCCATGCGGATTCAGTTGCTTTACCACTGCAACACTGTCTGACCTCTAAAGTTCCATTTATACAGAGTTCAAAGGCATGAAATATGAAACTATATTCTGGGGGGGGGGGCATCTTGAGGTAGTAAAACTAGGGAAAACAAGGAATTGATTCTTTAAAGCCCAGCTGTGTTTACCTCTGTAGAAGGAGGGGGATAATTAGGAAGAGGCACTCAGGGGACTCCTGGGTGATGGAAATAGTTTTAGTTCTTGACCTGGTGAGAGTTTCATAGGTGTTTACTTTATACAATTAGTTAAGTGGTGTGTTTGTATTTTATGTTCTCTCCTGTATTTGCATCCTGTTTCTCAATAAAATGATGAGAAAAATGAATATTAACACTCACACATCATGCAATTATATTCTATGAACTGGTTGAAAACTTTTTTCTTTGGTTAGCAAATATTAACCTTCATTTCTATGTCACACTTATTAGACAACTCATAAGTATTCAATCTTCTTTTCTTTTCTTTTTTTTTTTTTTTTTTTTGGAGAGGTTTTTGCTATAGGGCGCGTGCACTCGCCAGACAGAGAGAGACAGAGAGATAGAAAGCGAGAAATCACCCCCAGGAGGGATGGCCACACTGCAATCCCTTCTCCTCCATTCTCCTCTCGGGATCTTGGGCACGCACACACACGCGCCCGGCGTGAGTTTTAAGCCACCGGGTCCGGGACGCGAACTGCGGTCGACTATGTGGGAGTCCAGCGACATAGCCATTACACTAACTGCTGGTCCCACCATAAGTATTCAATCTTAACTGTGTGTCAGAGAATCTTTGGTGGAGTATTTCTTCCTAGCTGCCTGAGCACATCCTCTTATTTTCTTTTTCTTTTTTGAAGGCAATGTCTTGCCACATCATGACCTTCTAGCCTCAACCCCTTGAGTAGCTGGGACTACAAGTGCACACTACCTCACCTGGCTTTTAGGGTGGACTGACAACCAAACCCAGACTTCCTAGGCAGCTTCAGCCAATAGGGAAGCAGCGTCAACCAGCATGTGCTAATGTAGCTGGGCCCTCCAAAGATTTGGATCCAGCAGATGTAGGTCGAAGCCTAGACCTGCACAGTATTTCCTTTTATTTACAGGTTTGCTTTCCATGGTTCCAGTTACTCATGGTTCAGTAGAATAAGATATTTTGAGATAGATAGACCATATTCACATACTTTTAATTATAGTATATCTTTATACTTGTTCTACTTTATTATTAGGTATGGTGGTTAATCTCTTAGTGCACCTACTCTATAAATTGAACTGTATCATAGGTACGTAAGTATAGGGAAAAAACAGTAGTTCTAGAGTTCAGTACTATCCATGATTTCAAGGACCCACTGGGAGTCTTAGAATCCCCCGCGGATAGGTTTGCAGATATTTCCCAAGTGATGTTGATATGCAGTCTCTGGTTTAAGCCAGAGAGTCTCTGGTTTAAACTGTGCTCTCCTGTTTCAATTTCCACATAGAATATTTCCCTTAGCCACCCACTTCATCCCAATATTTATCCAAACTGACAACTAAGCATTTTACTTTTAATTGCATTTGCCTTGAGTAGAAATGCCTTCCTTTGAGTAGAAATGTCCAGTCCTGTTCAAGGTGTTACCTCATCTGGCATTTATTCCAGCCTTCATTCACCCATTCCTCAACTGCTACCCCTTGAAAGTGCCTTTTTAGTACATGCATTTTTTTTATTTTATGGCCAGTGCACAGTCTTGGTTTCTCCCAGCCCATCCCATGAACCTTCTTTTCTCTTTGGTGCTGCAACAGGCTTGCCACCCAGCAAGATAAGTGCCTGTTTATCCTTCACCTTTGTTTCTGGACTCTAAGTCAGTTTCCTATCACGAGGAAACACTCCTTCCATCCTCTCTGGTGACTCATCTTTATCAGCCTTTCCTGGAGAATGTTATCAATAGCCTTTTGAACAACTACATAAATTAAATCTATCCCTCTTACCTCACTCTTTATTTACTGCTTCCAAACATCTCTAGCAATTGCAAAATATTCATGATTAACTTCCTCTAGGAGTAAGCACTGTGCTTCTTCCCAATAGGTCCCCCCCACACACACAAAGTTTAATAATTTGTTCATTTGAAGGCAATCTCCACTTCTATTAAAATCAGTGTAACCATAAGGTCCTATTTACCTTGGACAATTCTGTTAATGCCTAGTAATCACTAATATCTTCTCCTCCATTCTCCTCTCAGGATCTTTGGCATGCAGGCACAAGTGCCTGGCATGAGTTTTAAGCTGCCAGGTCCAGGACTCGAACCACAGTCAACTATGTGGGAGTCCAATGACGTAACCATCTGCTGATCCCTTGCAAAGCATCTTATAAAGCCCTTGCAGAGCTTTAGTTTATTAGTAAAGTAAAAACTATCCAACCTCTCCATAGCACTAAAAATAAATAATTCAATGCATTGTAATAACAAATTCACAGTAACAACAGAGAAGGACATTAAAAACATGTACTTGCATGTAGGATAACTTGCTTTATTTTAAAAAATGAATGGGTGTAACCTCCTATACAATGAATGTATTATAAACATCATTTAGTTGCCATTGATAAGAAATGTACCAGTTTTTTAAAAATCCAAATTCTGGCATGGTCTGGAAAAAACTCTTATATTATGATTATCATAGAGTTGTTAATTAGACATTTTGACTTGCACGAATGCTTTATATCCTTGTTTTGCATTTTAAATGTCTACACAAATGAAAATGGAAAGAAAAACAATCCTTTAAAAAAAGTGCATTTATTTATTTCTCCCGTGAGCAAGAGAAAGAGAGAAAGAGAGAGAGAGAGAGAACAAACAACACTCTCAATAAGATCTTGATATTGCAATCCACCCCCAGCTCAGCAAGCCCTGGATCATGGGTACACAGATGCTGGGTGTACTCAGGATACTGGCTCCTGGGAAATAATATCTTTGTTTAGTCACAAATATAATGTGTACCAGATAAGAAATAAATATCTTCTAGAGTCCTAAGTAATGCACTTCACACAAGAAGATGAGCTCGTGCTCTGTCTCCTGCCTAACTAATCAATACTAATCTGCATACTGTGATTCTGGTCCTGTAATGACCACATTGCACCTTAATTGTTCAAATTTTGCAAAACACAGTCATGAGTAGCATATAAAAATTGAAGGGATCCAGGTGTCCTGAGTTTTTTATTTTAATTTCTTTCCCCAGAACAGACATAATCTCTCTCTGTGGACTCACCTTGAGACTGCCTAGCACCAAGAAAACAGCACCATCCATCAAAAATGACCTTATGGAAACTTCTGGAAAGCCCCTGGATTCCTACCTCCAGGCTGTCACATTGTCGCATTCTTAACCTGTGTTTAAAAGCTAGCCTTGCCCTCAATTGCGGAGATTCTACTTTAAGAATCTTGGAATCTACAGCTCTCTCAGGTGATACTGTCCATAATACTGTATTTTATGTAAGCTCTTGTCTCAGAAATTGGCTTATTGTGTAACAAGCGGTCAGGCCCAGTTCATACATTTGTCTGGTAACACTCAGGGAGATCTCCAGATGTAAACCCATAACCTTCTCATGTGGATCACCTTCACAAAGCCTCAAGTTTTACCACTACACTACCATCCAGCCCCCCGAAAACAAACAAACAAAAACCCTTGTAAATATTTATTTTGGTCTCGAATTTTTCCATTCTCTAGCATAACTAAGATTGGTTTTACTCTTTTGGAAAAAATTAGTATTAAAGTCAGTTTTCCAGTAATAGAAAAAAATGTGTTTCTAGTGTTGAGAAGGAATATTTCTTGTTGCACTGGAACTTAATCATAGTTTCCAAGTAAGCAACAAGTTCTCTGGATGTTTTGGGGGCATGATAGCTACTCATTTGGGAGGGGTAGCACCAGGTTGGTATCTTCAACTCAGATGTCTTCCCTTCTGAAAGCACCAATGGCTACTTTCTAAGAGCCCAGATCTGGTGGGAAGTCCAGGGCAATTGTTTTGCTAGATACAGGAGGGAGTGAGTGTTCATGAGCTCCACAGATCTTTGTTAACAAACATGTGATATTATGGAATGCCACCAAACCAGGCTGATAGGGTTTCATTGCCCTATTAAAAAAAGGGTGTGCTCTTGCAAGTAACTTTGTGTGTGTGTGTGTGTGTGTGAGAGAGAGAGAGAGAGAGAGAGAGAGAGAGAGAGAGAGAGAGAGAGACTGTGTATATATTTGTTAGAAAGAGAAAGAGAAAGAGAGAGGAAGAAAGCACTCCCCAATGGGACATGGTCATTCTTTCTCTTCTATTTCTCTATCCTGTCAAGATTTTGGGCATACATCATACATGCAAGCTGGGATTCAAACCACAGTTGGCCATGTGGGATCTGTCTCCCTCAACCAGTAGGTACGGGGCCAGCCTAGCACTTTTGTAGGGGGTTATTCCCTGGGTTTTTCTTTTTTCCTAGTGGTTGATTGGCAAGCATCTTACCACCCAAGGTGGAGGGAAAGCCTCATGACCCCCTGCTCTTACGGCAGGAGCTGGCTGAGCATGGGATGGCCTGGCTTTAGAAAAGGGTGTTGGTAGTGACTGAGTCCAATGTGCAGATTCTCATAGAATGTCATCTTCCCAAAAATTCAATACAAATATAAAGTTCTAATTTTGTGGCCTTTGGCTGGCCATATACCCATCCTGTGGGGACTAGAGACTCTCAGAGTTTCACTTTTTGTATTCCACCTCACATGTATAGATAGATGACACATCATAATGAGATTGCCTTTGGCTACAGAGTATGTAGGATTTTTTTTCTTTTGAGAGGTTTTTTGCTATAGAAAGAGAGGAACAGAGAGATAGAAAGTGAGAAATCACCCCCCAGGGGGATGGCCACGCTGCAATCCCTTCTCCTCCATTCTCTTCTTGCAATCTTGGGCACGTATGCACATACGCCCGGCGTGAGTTTAAGCCACCGGGTCTGGGATTCGAACTTCAGTCGATTACATGGGAGTTCAGCGACATAGCCATTATGCTAACTGCTGGTCCCAGAGTATGTAGGATTTTTGCAAATACTCTCCAAGCACCATGCTCAGGGCTTCAGCCATTTGGGAGAACTCATGGTCCAGTGAAGGAGACAGATAATATCCAAGATTACAAAACAGTTAAATGAAAAAGAGAAAAGTTGCATTCAGTCTTGTGGGGATATGGTGCACCTTTCTTACCCGGGAAAGTTAGGAAACAATTTTAGATAGAGGTAAGGCTTGACCTAAGTCTTAGAGTAGTAGGAGTAATACAAGAAGGTGAGATCATTGGGGGTGGGTTGGGATGTACATCACTGCATGGTAGTAATTCTTACAAGGATTAACTCCTCTTCTATTCTAAAATACTAGGCAACTTGTGGAGATATTTGTGATTGTCACAGAGTAGGGGGAGGGGAGAGGTGCTATTGTTATGAGTTGAGGCCAGGGATACTCCTAAACATTCTACAAAACACAAGACCAGTGCCCATAACTGTCTGGGCCAATGTGTTACAGCACCAAAGCTGAGAAACTCTTCACTAAGAGAAAGGAAATGCATCTTGAAAGGAATTGAGTGCCAGTGAGCATAAATAGGTCAGAAAACTGATGCAGACATGCCTGTTAGTGCAGGATGGAGTTAAAGAAGTGAGAAAAAACCAAGGTTAAGAAGGGTTTTGTATACAAGGATAAGAATGCCTGGGGGTGTTAAGAAGCCCCAAAAGGATTATATTTTAAAAATTGAAGTAATATGTGCTCATAACTAGACAATGCTAAATGATTTTTAAAATAATCTCATTATTGGGATCACATATCTTTTATTTATTTTTTTATTTACTAAAATATGCTTCCTAAATATCACATAATGAATACGCTTTGTCACAAATGTTATTTTTATAGTAAAATGTTATTAATTTCAATTTATTCAAGAAAAAGTTAATCATTAAATGAAGCCATAACAACTATGAGAAAATGTGTGTGATGATTTTATCAGACTCTGCAGAAAAAGAAGTCTTTTTTTTTTTTTAAAGAGATTTTTGCTATAGGGTATGTGTGCTCACTGGAGAGACAGAGACAGAAAGACAGAAAGTGAGAAATCACCTCTCAGGGCGCATGGCCATGTTGCAGTCCTTTCTCCTCCACTCTCCTCTTGGGATCTTGGGCATGCATGCACACAAATCCAACATAAGTTTTAAGCTGCTGGGTCCAGGACTCGAACCGTGGTTGAGTCATGGGAGTCCAGTGACGTAACCATCATGCCATCTGCTGGTCCCAAAAGAAGACTTTTTAAGCATAACAGCTAGAAAATAAATCCATTAGAGATATTATCCTTGGGTTTTACTATGTAAAAATCCAAAATAGTAATTAGAAAAATTATGAGAAAACAGGAGAGCCCACTAAACAAAAATAATGGTAGACATAATAAAGGAAATTATTTGTTTTTACTACATTATTCTTCAAGTATCTATGAATCAAATGAGTTAAATAAAATGAAAAGGCAAGAGCTGGCCCCTGAAGCAGTGTTTAAACCCTGTGTTTAGGGAGCTGGATCCCACATGGTCAACAATGGTTTGAATCCCATCCTTTGTAGCATGAGCACACATGCTGGGTGCATGTGTGTGCCTGCTCCAAATCCTGATGGGATGGGAAAATGGTGGAAAAAGGATTGTGGCATGACTACAACTCTCTTGGGGGGGGCACTTTTTCTCTCCTGGTAGGTGCATGGGCCCTCTGACATTAAAAAAAAAAAAGTGGAAAAGTTTATTTTAAAAAAGGGCAAAAGGCACTGTGGGTAAAAAAAGAACTTTAATATCAAAGTAGTCTTGTAATATGAAAAACCTCAGTAATATCCAAATATGAAAAATCAGCAAAAGACATAGATTCTTGGCGTGCACATAAATAGATAATAATCTTAATAAAAATAGTTCAACTTTGCTAGTAATTACATAAAGGTGTAATTAAAACAATAAAAATATTTTTCCTATTAAGCAGGCAAAGATTAAAAGAATAACTATATAATGCACTAGAGTCTAGAGAAGTTGATGTAGGACTCACCCTTTCATATTCTTTTTTTTATTTGCCAGAGGGCATGCATGATTGCCAGAGAGAGAAGGAGGGAAGAAAAGGTAGGAGGAAAGAAAAGGGAGGAGCAAGAAAGTACCTCCTTCCAATCCCCCGGGGAAATGGTCATGCCACAATCATTTCTTCTCCATTTTCTTCTTGAGATCGTTTGAGTGTGTTTTTCTTTTCTTTCCCTCCCTCCCTTCCTTCCTTCCTTCCTTCCTTCCTTCCTTCCTTCCTTCCTTCCTTTTTCTTTCTTTCTTTCTCTCTTTCTTTCTGTTTTTTGGAGAGGTTTTTACTATAGGATGTGTGCGCTCACCAGAAAGCCAGAGAGAGACAGAGAGATAGAAAGTGAGAAATCACCCCTCAGGGGGGATGGCCATGCCACAATCCCTTCTCTTCTATTCTCCTCTAAGGGATTTTGGGCATGCACACACATGTGCCTGGCGTGATTTTAATCCACCGGGTCCGGGACTCGAACCGCAGTCGACTACATGGGAATCCAGCGACATAGCCATTACGCTAACTGCTGGTCCCTTGAGTGTGTTTTTCAAGCTGCCAGGTCTGGGTCTAGAACCACATAGTTGCCCATGTGGGATCCAGCTGCTAGCTAGCCCACCCTCCTCCCTCTTCACATTTTTGGTAGGGATGTAAATTTGGAAACCTCTGGAATCAGTTTGGCCATATGTACTAATATCCTGGGGAAAAAAATCTGTACCTTCTGGTCCAGTAATTCCACTTCTAGGAGTCTGTTCTAAGGGAATAAACAGAGATGTAGTAGAGATTACAAATAACTGGTCATCAATCATGCCTTTATAAAAGCAAAATAAGAATCAAAGTTGATGCCCCCCCAAAAGTTAAAAATCCATTATGGTACTCCTGTACAGTGTAATAAAATAAGTTTTTAGATGAATGTTTATTAATAAGAGAGTAATACTTGTGATATATTGTGAAGACAGTAAGACCCAAAATTATTTTTTTTCCAAAGGTTATGTACACTCACCAGAGAGAGACAGACAGAGAGGGAGAGAAGAAAGCATGTCTTGGGGAATGATCATGGTACATTCCCTTCTCTTCCATCTCTCCCTCTTTTTTGGGATTTTGGACATATATGCATGCACACCTGATGTGTTTCTCACACTGCTGGATCCAGGGCTCAAACTGTGTGATCAGATGTGTGGAATCTATCTGCCTTAATAACCATGCCACAGAGTTGGCCCCATGAAAATAATTTTGTTTGGTCTCAAACATTATATAAATAGTGATGTGTTTTTTTTTTTTTTTTTTTTTTTTGTGTGTGTGTGTGTGTGTGTGTGTGTGTGTGTGTAACAGGGTGTCTTGACTAGGACTCAAACATTCTATTCTGTGCAGTTAGATAATAATGTCTTGAAGGTCTTTGTAAATTTTAGGAAACAGAGCTGCCTGAACTGCATGAAATGCTTGTGGACACCTGAAAGGTATTTGATTCATTCCTTTGACCTCCAACTTTATCTACCTGAGACCCAGGAGGAAAGATAAGTTTGCAATTTGGGTCCAGATATGATCAGAGATGTCTGATGAACTTGGGCTATACTTGATAGAAACTCACCTGGAAGGAGAAACAACAGATATCCCCTAGATAGCCAGCCCCATATCTAAAAGCACCTCCAATGGGATGTGGTCAGACAGCAATTCCTTCTCCATTTCTCCATCCTGTTGGATTTTGAGCATGTGTGCATATGGGCCCAGAGTGTTTTAGCCAGTGGAGCTAAAATTCAAGTTGCAGTTAACTACATGAGATTCTGCTTCTTTAAACACTAGGCCCCTGGTCAATGATATTTTAGAGACGTATTATTTGAATTCTAATGCTATGACTAACTACTATCCCTGGAATAGAGCTGGAAATCCCCTTCTCATTATGGTTGGTAAAACACTAGCTGAATGGTACCTAGGTGACTCAATGACCCTTTAATGACATTTTTGCCTTTTGGGATACCACAAAGAAAGAGAAAATGTTATAAACTACTGAGATTTGTGTGTGTGTGTGTGTGTGTGTGTGTGTGTGTGAGATGATGGGTATAGAGAGATGATGGTTATAGGGAGACTACACTGTTGAGACAGGAAAGTTAAGTCTGAAAATCTTTCAGAAAGAGATGGGGAGGGTGAGTGTATTTACACATCTTTCCATTGCAATAGGCAGAAACCAAACAAACTAGCTTAAACATGAGATATTGACTCATATAGCGAAAGAGTTTGGGGGTATCTGGCTCACATGACTCCGGTGGGATATTATCAGGCTTCAAGTCCATATTCTTCATTTCTTAGCTCACCTTTCTTGCTTGTTAATTTCATACTTAGCTTTGAGACCAGACATTAGAGAGTTAAAAGCAGCCTTGAGTGGTGGTGGTGGGCAATTTAAAAAAAGGAATGAATTTTTTTCTTTTTCTTTTTTTTTTTTTTTGAGAGGTTTTAGCTATAGGGCACGTGTGCTTGCCAGAAAGAGAGAGACAGAGAGATAGAAAGTGAGAAATCACCCCCCGGGGGGATGGCCACACTGCAATCCCTTCTCCTCCATTCTCCTCTTGGGATCTTGGGCAAGCATGCACATGCACTGGCGTGAATTTAAGCAATCAGGTCTGGGACTCAAACTACAGTTGACTACATGGGAGTTCAGTGACATAGCCATTATGCCAACTGCTGGTCCCAACAATGAATTTTTAAAAGAATTATTTATTTAATTTTATTTATTATTATTAATTTTTTAAAATGTGACCAGAGGGAGATAGAGAGAGATAAAGGAAAGTGAGAAAGCAAGCCAACAGGTCCAGGACCTGAACTGCGGTTGACCACATAGGAGTCTAACACCATAATCACCATGCCACCCCCAAGGGAGGGCAATTTTTACTTATCTAATGGCTATTTGGTTCATTTTTAGCATTCTATATCATTTTAAATTATTTTACACAAAGACAGCTCTATTACTTTGCCTTTCTAACCTTTTAGTTTATCTTTAATATCTTTTTATTAAAGTTTATTTATTTTCTCCCTGAGAGAGAGAGGCAAAGAGAAAGAGGGAGCTAGAGAGACAGGCATCCCTAACAGAGTCCTCACACCACAATCCACCCCCACCCCCAGCCAGCCTGGATCATGGGCATGTGCACTTGCCTGGTGTGAATAGGGAGGCCCTGGGACTCAAGCCTGGGACCTTCCCATGTGGGCCCATCAGTGTAAAGCACTGTATCACTACTGTACTACCAGCTGGCCTCTAGTTTATATCTTTAAATAAGGAAACAGGAATAGTGGCAAAATGAAAAAGTAAGTATTCTCCCCACCCCTTCCACAGGGGATGCCTTGTGGATCCTCCTTTCATTTAATGCTGGAGACATCTGCTTGAGTATAAGCCGAACTTCTATCCCAGCTTCTGGGAACTCAACTGATCTTGGGAGATGACAGACTATCTCTTAAATCTCTGCTCCTCAAAAGGATTAAAGGCAACTAATAGCATCCTTTGAAGAAAACAAACCAAAAAGTATAATGTTCAAACTGAGTTTAGCACAGAGAAAAATGCCCCTAGAGAGGGGATATTACATTTCGTGTAAATTCTTCTACACATTTGCTGTGTGATGTTGGACAGGTCTGCAAACCACATTCTACTCTGTTGTCAAAGGAGACAACTGAACTTATCAGAGTGTTTTCTAATGCTTCTGTGTGTATTTAGTCTTCATTACAGTTCCGTGAAGTAGGCTCTTATTACCTCTGCTTTATAAAAGAGGAAATATGTTTAGAGAGCTATCTTGCCTGAGACTTGAATGCAGCCCTGCCTTGCTCCAGGGAAGGCAATCATATATCTCCTCTAAGAAATAAGACCAGAAAGTTCTTTTTTTTTTAAACGTCTTTTTAAAAATTTTCATATATAAATACATATTTTAATTATTATTCATACATTAAATCGCTATACATCATTTAGATTGTGAAGAGACTTTACCCAGCATGATATACACCTCAGTCCAGCCCAGTTGAGACCACCATACACATCCTCGTCAACAGATGGAAAGAGAGTGTGAGAGGGGAAGAGCAGAAAAATGGAGAGGTAAGACCAGAAAGTTCTACAAAGCTGTTTCAATGGCAAAGGACAAGTATTGCCCCTCTCTGGCTCAGAACCCCTTAGTGCAATAGCTCTTAACCAGGTTGAGTGTGTTTTTGTTGATTTAAGGAGCTGACTGTGTCACTAGCAGATGCTCAAAGAATCAACTGGAGACAGAGGTTGGGGCCACAGGTGATGTAAGGTGAAAGAAGAAGGGCCTGGCGAGCCTTCAGGACAAGGAATGATTCTGAGGGGAAACTTTTCATTAGGGAAGCCAGACAAAGTTGTTTTTTAACACAGCTTCAATTTGAACTGTTTCTAACAGCTGGCTTCCTCTGCTTTCCTGTATGTCTCTAAACTTCGGTAGTTGTTTGCTTATTTTTTCCTACACATTTTGTTCGATATAGATTATGCTCCCTTTGTCATTGTTACATCTTTAACTTTTCACTTTGTAAGGTTTTTTTTTTCTTTGAAGGTATGATTGTTATAACTTCTTCACACTGATTTTCATTCTTTTATTTTAAACCACATCTATTTTTGTCTGTCTCAGCCTTGTTACATTGGAATTTTAACAAAAGAAGCATTTTATCTTAAGTATCTAATCTTTTATTTTAATTCTCTTCCCCATCACATTTTAGCATATTATTCCCACTAACTTTTAATAGATTTATTTAAATGCAGATGTGCATAAAACAAAAAGTAAAAATCCTCCCTCCCTAATGCCATTCCCTACTAGAGGTAACTACTGTGAACAGCTGGGTGTCTATATATATGCTGTAAACTGATAAATCATCTAAACGTTCATTCTCTATAAAAATAAGATCACACCATCCTCAATGCTCTGCACTTGGCTGCTTTTTAAAAACATATTATAATTTTCCTCATTTTAAACTCGGTTTCATTTTTTCCCCACTCTATAACCCAGATGGAATAAAAATCATTCTCATTATTTACTCCATGTTTTATATATATACCTCATGATTATTTACATAGAGGGGTAATAGTCTCCAATCTCAACAGATGTGTTTTCTCCTCTTGTAGTTTCTCTTTATTTTCCCCTTACCCTATTATGAAAGTTCCATTTTGGTAATCAGAAATTAAGTATCTGTAGCTTTAAGGGGGAATGTCACAATGGAAGGGCTTTTGAGCCTCTAAAACTGAGACTATAGATTAAGGCTATTTGCTTAGCCAACTTCTCTTGTTGCAATAGAGATAAAAATTCCCTGGACTGAGAGAAGTTAAGGACAGAAGAAAAAGTATGAAAAAGAGACAGAGCTGTGGACCTTTGAGATGGGAAGAGGAAATTTATAAAACTGTTACAGACTGTGTACCCCACAAAATTTATAGTTAAAATCTTAACCCCCAGTGTGATTGCATTTAGAAGAAGGAAGTAATTAAGTTTAAATGAAGTCTTAAGTTGCAAAATGGTTCTGTGGGTGACCTTAGACCGACCCTGTCCTGTGTACCCCCATCTCCTCCAACTGCTTTCTCACTAGTAGTTTTCAAGAATAATATAGAATGTGCTTGGAATGTAACATCCTAAGAAAAGGAGGGACTGAACAAGAGGTGCTCCAGTACCCTCTAGAAATAAGATGTCCTTAAATGCTTTAGCTCAGTAATCATATAGCCCCCTGGTATAAAACCCAGGGTGGATTGGTTTTTAGGATCCCTGGGCTGTGGAGTATGTGCAGATAAGATTCCGCCTGCCCTGGGTAACTTTTCTTCTGATTTTTAAGAGACCAACTTACCCTGAATCCTATGATTCTACCGCCCTTTACTGCCTCTCTGTGAGTAGTAAAGTTGGTTTGCTTAACTTGTGTATTTGTTCTGTCTGATTGGACTTATACAGGTAGTAAAAATTGTAGCCTAAGATGCAATGGGCTGAAGTGGTTGTCATGCACAATGAAATTGTTTTGTAATACAGGTAGGGCCCTGACCTGATAGCATTAGTGTTCTTAACTAAGATAGCAGATAGAACCATAATCATCTCACATTATTACTTATTTTTAGGCGCTGAATATTGTTTTTCTGAGATAGAACTTAGTTCATTTTAATCTTTCCTTATTAATAACTCAAATTATTTGAATATAATATTTAAATTTACTTTGTGCTTTTAATCTAGTCTAAATGAATCTGAATAGACAAAGGAAAGCTGTTTAAAAAGAGAGATAACAAAGAGCTCATTCGCTCTGTCTCCACATGCGTGTTCCAAGGAAAGACCATGTGAGGACATAAAGAGAAGGCGACCATCTGTAAGCCATTAAGAAGGCCTTTACTGGGGTCGGCAGGTGGCATGGTTGTTAAAGGTGCTGGATTCCCACATGGCCAACCATGGTTTGAGTCCTGGACCTGGAGGCTTATTTTCTCACTTTTCCTTTTTCTCTGTCTCTGTCTGGTCAAATTAAAAAATAATAATAACAAATGCAATTATATAAATAAATAATTCTTTAAAAAAAAAACCCAAAAAACAACAACAACCAGAAACCAACCCCTCTTGGATCTTGATCTTGGGCTTTCCAACCTCCAGAATTGTCAGAAAATAACTTCCTATTGTTTAAACCATGAAGTCTGTGGTATTTTGTTACAACAACCCAAACAGACTATTTTATATCTGATTTTTTACATCATGAATGCAAGATCACTGTGGTGAAGAAAGGGTGGAGGTCACATTGTAAAATCTATAATCCTTTGTGGAGTCACAGTTTGTCTACTATAAATTAAAACATGCATTTTGGACAACACCCAATGGGTTTGGGACATAACCAAAGTCGTAAGCTCATGCTTTACTGAGGCCTTTGAAATTGAAATGGACCTTGCGTTTCAGACTGTTTTGAATTGCTTTTCATTCACACATATGAAGCACTTAGCACAGTGCCCGGAACATTGGAAGAATTCACAAACATACCTTACTCATCCAGAGGATGTGGGAAAAAGCCCTCTAGTCACTGCACCCAGCCCTGACCAGCTTAGTGCTTGTGGTAGAGCTCACCTTTCAGAAGGGCGGGCAAACTTCATGTTGATAACTTGGTGCTGAACAGAGATGTAGACTGGGAAACTTTTGGTTGGGGATCATGGCTCTAGGGCTTGGTCAGGTTATTTGTCCTCTCCCCCACCAAAAAAAAAAAACCTGACAATTTTGTAGAAGACTGGCAGAAAGGGGATCATGTATCTTTTCATTCCCATGGGAGTCATTTAAATTTCAGCCCAGCCCCATACAGTGAAGGAATGTGTGGTTCAGTCACATGAACCAGGAAGCATAGTGGCCTCTTGACTCTGGGGCCAGGACTCAGATGCCAAATTGACAAAGGATGAGATGGGTCCCACGCAGCACTCACCTGCCCCCTCACTCTACTTGACTTAATGGCTGCTACTATAGCTCCCATGAGTATGGTTTCTAAGCAGCAAGGGCCAGGGTGGGGCCCAGGGAGTTACAAAAGACTGTAGGGATGTTCTCATTTGGACTGGAAGGGTGGGTGAGACTAAAAATACCACCTATGTGACATATTTACTCTGCTCTTGTTAATACCCCAGAGAGATTGCCAAGAGTCACTACCACCAAGCCTGTGATTAAACCATAATAACCACTTTCATGTTTATAAATTTTGTCCTTGATATCAGAGAGAAATATTTTTAGGCTAGAAGTTGAGCTAACAAATCCCAGTGTGAGAGTGTGGGTTTAAGCAAGTATCTTTCCTTAAGGCTTACTTCCCAGACAGCAGCAAGGCCAGGAGGAAAATGTCCACAGGCGTCAAATTGGGAGACTCCAGGCAAGGTGTCTCAACCCTTGTGGGAAGCTAATCACAGCAGGGTGTCAACTATAATGGAAGGTCAAGGTGAAAAGCAAGGAATTTATTCAGGCCAAAGTGGGGACAGCACTTGGACACACAGCACCCAAGTTTTTCTAAATGATGTGTGCCTGAGTCTTCACAGATTTCAAGGTGATTTTAAAGACAAAAGTCATGAATGTGGAGGGAAATTAATTAAAATCTTACATTGATTAAAAGCTGCAGCAAGGAGTCCTGTACGGTAGTGATTGGCTAAATAATGCTCAGATAATGATGAGTAAGTAATTCTCTGGCAGCTGGATGGTCTTGGGGGATGGACAGTAACTCACACAGGTATGTTAACATTCTTCAACCTTCCCTCCTGTGATAGGGGCTTAGTTAATGAAACCTTAGGGAAGGGATCAAAGATAATTGTTCTCTACTTAGGCAATCTGACAGGCCAATTACGGAATATCAGGGAAAAGTTCTTTCCAGTACTCTGGGAGAGAAAGAGGATTAAAGATGATCAAGAAACAGGGGTGGATGGGACCAGCAGTTAGCGTAATGGCTATGTCGCTGGTATCCCATGTAGTCGACTGCAGTTCGCCTCCTGGACCAGGTGGCTTTAAAACTCACGCAGGGCACGTGTGTGGGCGTGCCCAAGATCCCGAGAGGAGAATGGAGGAGAAGGGATTGTGGCATGGCCATTCCCCCCTGTGGGGTGATTTCTTGCTTTCTATCTCTCTGTCTCTCTCTGTCTGTCTGGCAAGCGCACGTGCCCTATGGCAAAAACCTCTCCAAAAAAAGAAAAAGAAATGGGTGGAGAGGGAGTGCACATTCCAAGGTCAGTCACCTTTAGTTTTCTTCAACTGTCTCTTGGCCTTATTTTGGGATAAATGGGCTCTTTAATTTTTTATTTCACGACTTTATCCCAGAACACCTCAGCAGATGTGGATATCTGTGCTCTTCTATCCTCTCATCTTCATAGGAATATATTCATTCATCCGATTTTTTCCCCTAGGTTTTTTATTGCCATGGGGTGTGCATGCTCACTGGAGAGAGACAGACAGAGATAGTGAGAGGGAAAGTGAGAAATCATCCCCAGGGTGATGACCATGCCACAGTCCCCTCCTCCATTCCTCTCCTGGGACTTTGGACACACACATACACACTCCTGGTATGATTTTCAAGCTACAAAGTCTGGGACTCGAACCACTGTCAGTCATGTGGAAGTCCAGTGCAACCACTATGCCATCTGCTGGCCCCTCATTCATTCATTTATCTGTTCATTAATGAATTAATTCAAGATATATTTGTCGAGCACTTACTATAATATACACCAAGCTCTGGGGATAAGGCAGAGCAAATAGACACTGGCCCTGCTTCCAGGAAGTATACCTTCTACTGGTGTGGTCTTTGCAGTTTGAGGGACCAGACAATAAAGAAATAAAAAATATGCCATTTATATTAAGTACTATGGTAGGGAAAAACAGCAACAACAATAACAACAACTCCCCCAAAAAACAACAAAACAGAGAAAAAAGCTCTATAGGATCTGGGAGGCAGGGCTACTTGAGGTAGTAAGATCCTAATGTAAAATATGTGAATTGAGAGGAGCCATCTTTCTGAAGATACAAGTTCTTTGCTTCTGCTTTGCTGACCCAAATCACTCACTATTTCCTCCCTCCTAACCCTTTCTCCTATGTGTAGTTCCAAGGTAAATATCTTCAGCTCTTCCTATTTTAACTAAAACTTAACTCTAAAACAAGATTCTATCGGATTATGTCACATCCTCCCTTTATCACTACCATTCATCTATTTCCTAGACTCTTCACTTCATTCACTGAAGATTTTGGGACTTGGTTCACAGCCTTCATTTTCTAGACAAATATTGACAATCACCTGTATTATTTTTATAATACTTTAGTCTAATAGTTCTTTGATCTTGATTCTTTTGACTTTCACCTTCACTCACTTCATTTTCATTCTTTTCCACAGCTATAGCCTGGGCCAAATGAGTTCCATCTTAAAATCTGAGAGTTCTGTATTTCATTCTAAATACAGAAAAGTCAGGCTTTCTCATGCCTATTTCTCAGCATAGTATCATAAGGAAAAGAAATGCTACTTTGTCCCTCAAGAACCTTGAAAAGTACAGCAAACCCTTACTGAACAAGTCTTGAGACAGTGGCAAAAGAGATGGGGGGTATATATCATACAACATATAGAAATATTTCCTTAAAAAAACCACATTTGCTCATCTCTCTCAAAATCCCACACTTTATGGAAATTCTTTAATTCTTTCCTTTCAATCCTATTGTCAACCTAAAAAGGAGGCCGAGATATAATAGGTGGAAGACAAATGGTTATTTGAGCCAGAGTTTAGAATGAATTTGCTTGGATGAACAGACTCTGGTTTCCCGGACATGTGCTTACTGAAACAGCAACTGAGAAAACTGATTTATATAAAACAATTTTTAAAAAGGACAAGAAGAGGGGAGTTGAAGTTCATAACACGTTTGTCAAGAGTTTACATTTAAAATAATGCAGGTAATTGTTTAACTATACCTTATTTTTACATCATGAATTGGAGAGCACTGGAATGAAATCCTTTTGCAGCATCACAATTTCTTTTCTTTGTTTTTTCTTGAAGAATTATTTTTGTTTTAACTTTATTTATTTTTAATTTGACCAGAGAGGGATAGAGTGAGAGAGAGAGAGAGTGAAAAGCAAGAAAGCAAGCCGCCAGTTCCAGGACTTGAACTGCAGTTGGCCATGTGGGAGTCCAGCACTCTTAACCACCACGCCACCTACTGGCCCCACAATTTCTTTACTGTAAGCTAAAACATGTCTTTTGGACAATAATCCTGATAGATGTGGGTCATAACCAAAATCTCAGGCTCATGTTTACTCAGGCCTTCAAGATTTAAGTAGACATTGAATTCCACAGATTTCTCTGAACTACTTTTCTTTCAAAACTTCCAGCCCACTTACTTCTCTTGTCTCACTCACCTTTTGCCTCCTTTACTTCTTTTCTTTTGCAAGAGGAACATAGGGTCCACGTTTTTTTTTTTTTTTTAAATGTCCTGTGTAGGGCTCTTCATGAGTTATGGATCTTTATTACCCCAATTGGCAGATTAAACAAGCCAAGAATCCACTCCTACTTGGAAAAGGGAGTGGGGTGATGAGAGATTGTAAATATTAATAATGTATTTGTTTTGATCATAGCTCTTATTGTCCATCATCTTCTCCCATTCTGTCCCTATCCATCTGCCCCTGTTTGATGCCTATTTTCTTTCTTTCATCTTTGACTTATCTCAGGTGAGGTTATATCTCTTGTACTTCTTGACTTGTATCTTTTAACCATACCTGGCAAGTCAAATTCAATTCAAAGTCCTCAATCAACCGTTTCTGTATTTCTACCTGAAAAAAATCACACAACTTAAAAACTAGCATCTTGCAAATCTATGGCAACAAATGCTTGGCCCAGAGGATGCTCATTAATCCTTTTACTTATCTGTGACCAGTTCCTTCTGGTGTTTTCTTAACCTGGATCCAGTGTGCCTGGAGCCAAGTCATGTTTGGGCTTTTCAGTTATAAGAACAAATAATTTGTCTCCTGCTTTTTTGTTGTTGTTCTGTAGGTGAACAAAAGACTTTCTCTGAAGGTTTAATAATTGAGTCTATAAAATAAGCTGACAGTACACAGATTAACAGGAGAAAAACCATTTTAATTACATGCATACACAGAGTTCCACAAAATATGAGACTTGAAGAAGGGCCAGATGACTGAAGTTCTTATAGTATTGAAATAGGGACTTTTGAAGGAAGGTGGCTACAAGCTATTGTGGGTAATGAAAGAAATATATGGTGAACAAAGGTGGTTGTATTATGCAGATAAAAGTGTCTCTGGTAACAAGAGTTGTCCCTCAGGGCCAGCAGGTGGCATAATGGTTAAGGGACTGAACTCTCATATGGTCGACTGTGGTTCAAGTCCTGGACTCGTCAGCTTGAAACTCACGTTGGGCACATGAGCATGCATGCCCAAGTCCTGAAAGGAGAATAGAAGAGAAGGTGTGGCCATCCCCCCAGGGGAGAGATTTCTCACTTTCTGTCTCTTTGTCTCTCCAGCAAGTACTCGAGCCCCATGGCAAAAATCTCTCTCAAAAGGAAAAAAAAAAAAAAAAAAAAAGAAGAAGAAATAAGAGTTCCCTCTGGGAGGAACTGACAGAGCAAGTGTTAGCTTGTGACAAAATGTGTCTGGTGGTACTGATCTTCAGTCACTTCTCCTGTGATATGCTCATTTTCTCTGGTCGATGAGACTCCTAGGGAGGAGACCCATGACAACTGTGTTCCTTTTTGGAAAATCTATCTTAAGGTAGAGAAGGGCTGTTTAAAGAGAACACTCCTTGATATCTACCCAAAGGACAAAAGAATTCTTAATCAGAAAAGTGCTTGCACATCGATGTCTATTGTGGCACTATTCACAATTGCTAAGACATAGAACCAACCCAAATGCCCACGAACAGTTGAATGAATTGAAAAACTGTGGCACATATACCTGATGGAATACTATTCAGCCATAAAAAAAAAAAAAAAAAAACACACCCTGGCTTTTGACAGAAAGTGGAAGAATATGGAAGATGTACTGCTGAGTGAAGCAAACCAGGCTATGAAGGAGAGACATTGTATGTCCCCACTTAATACATACAAAGTGTCCGTACTCTATTACTGAAACTGATTGACTAAAGGATATAGAAACACAGCAAATGGATGTAAATACCAGATATAGTGTGTGTAAGAGTAGGGTCTGAGGAAGGGCATTTAGAAGAAAAATAGAGAGGCAAAGCATTAATGGGACAAAGAAATGTGATGTTGTCTGTTGAAGGTATTTTATAGTTTTATCAACTGGACTAAAGAGAAATGTTCACATGTAGAAATATTCATATTGTAAGCTAAATAATGTGATTGAATGTATAAAAGAAAATGAAATAAAAAAGTAAATAAAAAAAGTAAATACAAAGCATAGAAAAAGATGGCAAAAAAATAAAAATGAATTGAACTTTTGCCTCAGTAAAAATACAAATTATTTTTAAAAATCTGCTTCTTATACCCTCATTTTATACTATGTGACTTTGCTTACATACATTCTTACTATAGAAAAACATGTTTTTTATATGCTGATTTGTTTTATGTTTGTTCAAGCAGCAGTCCAATTAAAATCAATGCAATAATGGATATGTATACATAGTTAAACAATGTTTAATGAGATAAATGAATTTTTTATTAAAAAAATAAAGATAGCACTTCCCTGCTTCTCTGGGGAGCAGAGTAGCAAGAGACAGGAGGACAGGAGGTCAGAGAAATCTTGGTTCTCCTTTAGCTCAAAGTATGCTGCATGCCAAAGTGCCATAGATTGGGATATCATTTTCTTTTTTTTTCATATTTAATTTTATTATTATTTTACATTTTTTCTCACATTTTATTGATTCACTTAGCTGATGCTATAAAGCTTACTATGGTCATTAAATAGATATTTTAAAATATATTTTTAATTTAAAGAAAAATAGTTTTAGCTTTAATAAATAAAAGAAATGCTAAGGAGCTTTACTTAAAACTTAAAGCCAGAAAACAGGTTAGTATTCTGTTCAAACAGTAGGTACATGAATCTATCAGCAGCTCAAGACAGAACAAAAATCCTTAAAACCCGGAAAACAAAGCCTAGAAGAAAATCAGCAATGTTTTAATTAAAAGTCATAAAGTGCTATTTTACTAGTTTAGTCTCATGTACTTTATCTTCTATTGTGGTCCAATCTTCCCATTAAATTCTGGGATATAATATTCAACTCCAGATGTGTCTCTACAATTAAGTTGGCCGATTTCTTAGTTTTTGAACCCTTATTTCTGTGTGACTGTATTTAATTTTCCTGGCATAGTACTCCCTTGAGAACTTCTTGGAGATCTGGTCTGGTGTTGATAAATTCTTTCAGATTTTGTTTATCTGAGAATGTTCTTGTCTTTTCTTCCCATATGAAGGATAATCTTGCCAGGCACAGTATTCTTGGTTGAAATTGCTTTTCCCCTAACACCTTGAATATGTTTTCCCATTCTTTGCTCGCTCACATTGTTTCTGATAAGAGGTCCACTGTCAGCCTGGTGGGATATCCTTTGTAGGTAACTTGATGTTTCTCTCTTGCCAATCTTAGTATCTTGTCTTTGTCTGTGGTTTTGCTCAATCTGGCTAAAATGTGTCTTGGAGAAGATCTTGGGTTGATTCTGTTTGTGGTCCTTTGTATTTCTTGGGACTGGATCTTTGAGTGCCTCTCTAGGTTTGGAAAGTTTTCTTCCAGGATTTCATGGAATAGATTATCAATGCCTTTATGAGTCTTTGCCTTCTGAGATACCAATCATCTGGATGTTTGGATGTTTGATGGTATCTAGTATTTCTCGTATATTATTCTAAGTTTTGGGGGCCATTTTCTCAGTCTTCATGGTAGACTTTTCTAGGCCAGCAATTCTATCTTCTACATCTGAGATTCTATTTTCTGTATGATCTAGTCTGCTTTTAATACTTTCAAGGGACATTTTGACTTCCTGTATTATAGCCTTCATCTTTAATAGGTCCATTTGATTCTTTTTTAGAGTGTGTATTTCTTCTTTTAGATCTTGCAAGAATTCCTCACCTCCTGAAACTCGTCAGCTCCTTTCTCCTGCCTCTTCTGCAGTTCATTGTCTCTCTTTTCTTCCATCTCTGTTAGCTTTGTCATTATGAATATTCTAAATTCCTTACCAGACATTTCCATGAGTTTCATTGTACAGTTTGAGGATGAAGAGGTTATTCTTTTCCCGAGGAGGAGAGGTATTGTCTTGCTTTCTCATATTTCTTATGATCCTGCAGTGATTTCTAGTCATCTGATGGATGGTGTTTCTTCCTAATTCTTGAAGTTCAATCTGAGTATTGAGAAGCAAGCAGAAGGAGGTGATTTGCAATCCCTCTTTTGTTCCGTGTTCACTCTTTGTGCATCCGATTCAAGGAGAATAGAGAAATATTCTGACCCTAATCATACTCAGATGTTTGGAAACTGTTCACTTGGACCTGTCTAGACACTTAGTATGTAGAGCCCACTAGAAATGAGTCTGGAGTTTCAGCAAAAATCTTCATTTTTGGTCAAAGAAACCAATATTTCACAGCTGAAGTACAGTATCCATCTCAGGATTGGGATATCATTTTCTGTACCTCCCCTCCCTCAAAGAAAAGCAGTTCAGAGCAATCTATGGAATACGAGGTTCATTAAAGACATGGTCTGGCCCAAGAGAGGCATAAGCATGAGGCCTTTGTTATGCCCTACACCCATGGAGCTAAAAGGCATGTTTAAGGACACTGCAAACTATAAATTTATAGCATGGTCCTGCTCTTTCTATATTGCAAGAATTCATGATGTAAAGAATAATGCATGGTCAATCAGTTGCCTACATTATTTTAAATGGACCAATGTAAATTTTTGACAAACAACTTACAATATCCCCTCTTCCTGTTTTCTTTTTTACATAAACTAGCCCTCTCAGCAGTCATTTCGGCATGCACTTTCTAGGCGACCAGAATCTGTGTCACCTTGGCGAGTTGTCCTCAACCCTTTGAGACAGAAGGGGAGTGAAATGAAGGACATTCCAAACTGAGATGGGGGATGTTCCAAACTGAGGTGAGGGATGTTCCAAATTGAGGTGAGGAGTATTCTAAACACCTGAAACCTGACAGACAAGATGGTGCCTGGAATGACCACTCCTTCACCTTCAGACACATTATACCCTCACTGTATAGTATTAGCATGCTACATGACACTCCCATCTGCACCTGGGTGGTGTGGAATGACCATGGCAATGACTGGAACTATCCTAATAAAGCCAGAAGATAGGAGAGACAGTGGTTCCAGGGAAACCACTGCCTCTTTCTCACCAAAGTTATAAATAAAGTACTTCTTATTTAGCCTGGCATTAAGCCAAGCCAGACAACCACTGAAGTTTGGGCCTACCCCTGCTATGGGATAGCCCTTCTATCTTTTCTTTCAGGTAACAGTTCTCCCCTTCCTTTTGGAGGAAGGAATGAAACTGTTCATTTATCTTCTCTCCTCTCATAGGGCTGCTCCACCTATACAGTAGTTTGCTCTTTATGCTGTCCTTAATAGACCTGCTTTCATTCTCCCTCAAAAGCTCACTCAAATTCTTTCCTGCATGAAGCCAAGGACTCTGACATCCTAGAAAGAGACCCCCATGGAGTGAATCTCCCCAGCAACACCCTGATGCAAATAAACTTCTTTCATTTCACTTACTGTGCCTCAGCCTTCTTTTTCATGTTGACAGCCCCAACAGCTTGTTTATTTAATTTGAACTGGGTTTCTTCCACTGGAAATCAAAAGACTCCTTTTAAATAGAATTAATAATCTCCAGCTCAGAGAAGGTTCTAGGACATGAGGAGGGAAAAGCCCCTTCTGGAGGATGGTAAGTTGAGGGAAGCTGTATATTCAACTTGGGTTCCAAGCTCTGCAAATTCTGAGGGCAAATGTGGTAGTTTGGGAAGCACAGGCAAATCTCATAGAAAATACTCTGAGAGACAATTGATGAGAGTAGCTCTGTCCTCTTCCTGCCTTTGCTCCAAATCTGCCTTAGAAAAGCAGAACTCCCTGCAGTTTGAAATGGACAATCAGACACTGCTAACAGCTGCAGCCCAAGAACTTCAGTTCTTGGCAAAAGGATCCTGACACAAAAGTATTTCTTTGTGGAAAATTATGCATTCATTGGGCTTATTTGAAACAAAATATGATTTGCATCTTAACTTCCTGTAACAAGCTCCAGTTCTTCTGTGGATTTCATAATGTCTGATTTTGTTGGACCAGATTGGTGGGGCACATGCTTTACCAAACAGTTTAAATTCAAGCCCAGGTTTTTCTTATTTTAAATAGCAACAGCTGCTAAGCATGATAATTATTGTATTTCTTCAAAATAAACTCACTAAGTTGCTTCTGAATATTCCTTGGAGCTGCTCTCCTGGAGGATGGGGGAGGGGGGTCGTCGGGGCTGTCAAATAAGGTGCAAAGTTTGAATCTGAAACACAGGCAATGAGGTTCCAAATGTTGGAGGGGGATGGATGGACAATTCCAGGAACAGAGAAAGGCAAAAACAGTCACTAGCTGAAGGCAGATCTAGTGAGATCCTTACTTCTCTAAAACTGGTTGGGCTTTCTCTCTGAAATGTTCTGCAACTCCAAAATTCTGAGGGTGTCAGGATGCAAGGAGAGAAGGCAGAAAACATTGGATATTACTTATGTCCTGGGCACTGCTGGGGAGCATCTTGTACTTAGGTGGCTGCTAGAGTGATCTCTCTTAAAGAGAATTTCTATCATGCCACTCTTGCTTTACACTTTTCTCCAGTGGTTTCTCATTTCAATCGTCTAAACTTTGGCTACCTGTTGGAATCATTGGAAATCTTTAAAATGCTCCACATTCCCAGGTGGCATCCCAGACAAATGACATCAGAACCAGTGTGGCCAAGACATTAGTATTTAGTAAAGCCTGGATAATTTCAATGTGCAGTCAATATTAAGAAACACTGCTGGGACCAGCAGATGACACAGTGGCTAAGGTGCTGGACACTCCCACATGACCAACCACAGTTCAAGTCCTGGACTTGATGGTTTACTTGCTCACTTTCCTTTTTTTTTCCTGTGTCTCTTTCTGGTCAAATTAAAAAAAAAAAAAAAAAAAAAAAAAGAATGAACCGATAAAATTAAATAAATAATTCTTATTTAAAAAAAGAGAAACATTGCATTATGCCCTGAATTAAATTCAAAATTCTGGAGAGGCCCTATTTGATCTGGCTCAGGTCTTTCCTTAGACCTCACTGCAGACTTCTGTCTTAACCGAGGTTAAGTTTCTGCTCTTTTAGTTCTTTGGTCTTTTAATTCTATTTCCTGTAAGACCTCTGGTCCAGTGAGATATTACTTCCAGTGATCTGACTTTTATCCACTTCTCCAATCTAACCTTGACCTCCTCATCTACTCCCTCGTTGCCTTCCTTTTTGTTCTTTAAAAATGTTACTTGTAGAACTTTCTCACCAATTCTTTCCTTAGTCTGTTTTTGTGTGGTAACATCTTTCCCCAAGTTCTCCAATGCCTGGCCTATCACTCGGGTCTCTGAGAAGCCTTCCAGAGGCTTCTTTAAGTTATCCTTTTACTATTTTTCATCTCATTATTGTGTTTTATTTCCTGTAAAGCATAACATCATCTGAAATTATCTTGTTTATTTGTCTCCTTGTTCTTTATCTCCCTCCTAGAAGGGAAGCTCTGAGAGCTGAGACTCTCTGGATATTACTCACTGCTCTATCACCAGTGGTTTGGTATGTAGCAGATGTTCAGCAAATATTTGTTGAATGAAAGGATGAGTCTGTAAGAGGTCACTCAACAAATATTGGTTGACTAAATGAATAAATGATCACATTTGGTCCTTCAAACTACAGGTGTTATTAGCATAGTTTTATAGATAATTCTTCAGGGTCAGAGGTTTAATAACTTTTCCAAGGTTACAAATAATTGCATAGGTTTGTATTGTATCTGTCACTGAAGAAAGAGTGGGATGTTGTAGGAGAAGAGGAAAACAGGCATTTTTTTTTTCAGACTATGGGTTTTTGGGGACTCTGCCATCACTCGGGAGGCAACTCCTTCCTTAATTGGCAAGAATATGCAATTAAGTTTTAATTGTGGGTTTCTGAAGGGACTATTTTAAAACCACATCTGTGGTAGCCTTTGGTGGAGTCTGACCTTCTGACCTTCAAGAAGCTAATGGGAGGGCATTCTTGTTGATTTGGAAACCAAAGGAGAACCTTACTATTTTGGGGTGACATACTTTTGGAATGCCCAAAGGAACTGGGGGCTAGGGAGTAAAACTGGCCTTAGAATCTCAAGGACTTTCCTACTGTTGACTCATAGCAATTGTCATATAGTCTCCATAGAGCTCTTCACTCTACACTGAAACCAGAAACAGCATGAGTCATACAGCAACGGTCTTTGCAGTAAGTCAGACAATGTGGCAGGACAGAAATGAGTGTAGATTTTGACTTCCTCTGCACGATTGATTTGCATACCTTTATCAGTATAGAAAATGAAAGATACTTTGGTTTTCAGCTTTACACCTGGGATTAAAAATAATAACATCACACCAGGAGCAGCAGATGGCATAATGATTATGTCACTGGACTCCCTGAGTCCTGGACCCAACGACTTAAAACTCACACAGGGTGCCTGCCCAAAATTCTGAGAGGAGAAAGGAGGAGAAGTGTTTGTGGCATGGCCATCCCTCCTGAGAGGTTATTTCTCACTTTCTGTCTCTCTGTCTCTCCAGTGAGTGCAAGCACCTTATAGCAAAAATCTCTAAAAAAAAAAAAAAAAAAAAATTAATAACACTAGTAACATCACCACATACAAAAATCAACTCAAAATGAGTTAAAGACTTAAATTTAAGATTCCAAACTATAAGACTATTAGAAGAAAGCATAGGAAAAATACTTCAGTACATGGATCTAGGAAAAAAATTTATTGCTAAAACTTCAAAAGCACAGATAACAAATAGAAAAATAGACCAATGAGACTATATCAAACTGAAACACTTCTGCACAGCAAAGAAAACAATCAATAGAGTGAGGAAACAGCCTACAGAATGGAAGAAAATATTTTCAAAGTATCCATCTGGCAAGGGATTAGTATCCAGAATATACAATCAACTCAGGCAACTCAACAAAGAAAAGCAAACGAATTAATTAAAAATGGGTAAAAGATATGAGCAAACATTTCTTAAAAGACATATAACTGACCAATAAGAACATGAAAAAATGCTCAATATTGCTAATAATCAGAGAAATGCAAGTCAAAACTACAGTAAGATACCATTTCATACCAGTTAGAATAACTATTAACAAAAACACAAAAGTTATAAATGCTGGTGAGGTTGCAGAAGAAAGGAGATTCTTATAAACTCTAAGTGGAGTGTAAATTAGTACAACTACTGTAGAAAAAAATACAGAAGTTCCTCAAATAAACAAGAATAGAATACAGTATGATCCAGCAATTCTACTACTGGATGTATGTTACATTTTGGATAATGGTTTGTCCCCCAACAGTTTGTGTTTTGGAATTTGATCTTAGTGAGCAGTGATTGGATCGTGGTGATTAGATTTTGGAGGCACTGGTTTATGAATAGATTAATACTGTCTCATGAGAACAGAGTGAATTCTTGCTGTTGTAAGAAGGGTTTTCACAAGAGAACCTAACAAAAGTGGATTATTATTTTTTTAAAAAAACTGCTTGAAGCTCTTTCTCTTGGCACATGACCACCATCCTCTCTGCCTTTGTGACAGGAGCCAGTTTGATGCCAGATGTACACTTTTGGATCCCACAGCCACCAGAATTGTGATGTAAATAAACTCCTTTTTCTTTAAACATCACTCAGTCTTAGTTGGGTATTTCTGTTAACAATGCAACAGTGGACTATGAGAGCATATATCCCAATGAAAGGAAGTCAGTATGCCGAAGAGATACCTGCACTCCTGTGTCTATTTAAAAATTAGTACTGTTATTTAAATTGCCAGTGGGCACATGTGCTCACCAGGAGGTGGGGAGAGAAAGAGAGAGAGAGAGAGAGAGAGAGAGAGAGAGAGAGAGAGAGAGAGAGAGAAGCATAGTGAGAAAGCAAGCCACCAGATCCAGGACTCAAAACACGATTGGTCATGTGGCAGTCTAACACCTCAACCACCACACCATCTGCTGGCCCCAGGAGAAACTTTTTAAGAGGAGAGGACCATGTAAGCTATTTTGAAACAAAAACTATTAGTCATGAGGGCTTCCTGCAGAAGCTAGTGCTAACTCATGGTGGAGATAGTCATTTCTAAATAAGTGTTCTCATGAGAGTGCCTTATCGGGAATGCTTCAATCCTGAGGAATTTCTTGTGATAAATCCTATTACGACATATGTGTAGGATATGCAGGACTTGTAGGACATGTAGAGATTTATTGTGGGTTTTTACAAGGTCCTCATGATAGTTTGGGACCAGCAGTTAGCGTAATGGCTATGTCGCTGGACTCCCATGTAGTCTACCGTGATTTGCGTCCCAGACCCGGTGGCTTAAAACTCACGCCGGGCGTGTGTGCGTGCGTGCCCAAGATCCTGAGAGGAGAACAGAGGAGAAGGGATTGCAGCGTGGCCATCCCCCCTGGGGGGTGATTTCTCGCTTTCTGTCTCCCTATCTCTCTCTGTCTGTCTGGTGAGCGTACACGCCCTATCGCAAAAACCTCTCCAAAAAAATTTTTTAAAAATGATAGTTCTTACTTCAGACATATAAACATGAGATTACCTTCTTCATGACTTCCCAGCTCTGCTTTGACTGAGTCTGACATAAGTGACTCCATCTTGGTAGTGGTGACTTTCACAGTGGTAATGGTTGCACATTATAAATATATTTAATACTTCTGATTTGTACACGTTAAAATGGTTATGATGGTAAATTTTCTATTATTTCTGTTATTATTTTACTGTAATTTAAAAAAATTGAAAAAATAAAGAATCAATAGGATTTGAAAGCATGGAGGTGGAAGAGAAGTTGCATATCACTCTAGAATTTAAGCCTTGGGGTTGAGAATTTAAGGCTCTGAATTATCTTGAACCTAAAGCACCATTGTAACATCAAGAACCACTGAAGTTCTCCTTCCTCTAACTGATCTTACACCCTACCTGGCCTACTTGTGTAGGAGGAGGGGGCTGCAAGCCCTTTTGGCTGAGTGGTGCTATCCTATTTAGAACTTTCTTTGACTTCTTTGGGATCTCAGACAGGAAAAAAGAAAAGCAGGGGGGAAAGGTTTGGCTTATTTCCCTGCTAGAGATGAAGGGAAAGTGGCTCGGTGGAAGGCGTTTAGTTAAGTGCTGTGACTCTCACCAGCATCCCGCTCTTTCTCTGATCCAGATGTCTTCCCTGTCAACCAAGCTCCCACGGGCGGTCGGCATTTTCATCGCCTTTGAATCCTCCCCACTCCCTTTCTGTGTGTTTGTTTAGATTCTAAAAAAGGGATTTATTGCAGCAGCCTCTGGGCACACATTCAAAAACACCCAATCCACAAGGAGAAAATTTCCCAAGATCACCTTATATCTATCCCTGCAGAGCTGCCCCTGCTTTATTGGAAGGTACTTTTCGCAGCAGCCTGAAGATCAGTGAAATTGTCCTTTGCCAATTATAAACCGTTTTGGCCTCAAATAACTTTCTGAATACTCAGTGAGATGGGCTTGGGGTAACAATCTCTGAGGGTGTGCTGATGGGGATGATTATACCAGGATGCCCCAGGGAGTCAGCTTCGCCTTCTCTGAGAAATAAACTCACACTTACTCTTCGGTGTTGCATATGGTGGTTCTTTGATTTTCATTTCATACCCGTTCTCTGCCTATCAACATTTTGCAATTTTCTATTGGTCAAAAGTTTTAAAAATTACCTGTTATTATGAAGATTTTTTTCTGTTCTCAGCATTAACTTCTTTCTCATCTGCACTCAGCACGGTATATACATCTTTCATTCATACATTCAATAAATATTTATTCACCAGATACTGTGTGGTGGTCTTTTGTTGAGCAATGAAGATATACTGATTAATGGCATTTCTAAGGCTTTGGGTCCCAGCATAGTGGCACAGAATATCTCTCTCAGAAAATAAACTTTTGTTTTCTTCCTCTTCTTCTTCTTCTTTCTTCTTTCTTCTTCTCCTTCTCTTATTCTTCTTCCTCTTCCTCTTTTTCTCCTCCTCCTTCTTTAAAGATAAGGCTTTGGGGCCAGTCAGGTAACATGGTGGCTAAGGCAGCTGAATCCTACATTGCTTACTGTATAGTTCGAGTCCTAGGCCTGGTGACTTGAAAAACATGCCTGGTATATGTGCCTGAATGCCTAAAATCCCAAGAGGAAAATGGAGGAGAGAAGTTGTGGTGTGGTCATTCCCTCTGGGAGTGCTTTCTTTCTTTCTCTCTCTCTCTCTCGCCAGTGAGCACGTGTGCTATATAGCAAAAGAAAAAGAAAAAAGGGAGTAAAGATAACGCTTTGTCAAAGAACAAAATTTTAACAAATGAAGTTTAGAGATCTAACTGCCTTTTTTCCCCCACCTTTATTTTCCTTTTAAAAAGGTTATTTATCCATCCATGAGTGATAGAGAAGGATAGCATCCCCAACAGGACCCTGATATCACAGTCTGCTTCAGCTGGCCTGGATTATGGGCATGTGTGTGTTTTTGAGTATTCAATGAGGTTGCTGCATGCAAACTGTAACACTCCCGTGGGGGCCTGAATCACAGAGCATTGCATTTTACTGTTGCGCCACCACTTGGTCTCCTAAGATCCAATCAGTTTTTATTAGCATTCCATCTACAAAACAGAAAGGCAATCTGTTGGGCATGACAAATTAGTTGAGTTTGGTAAGGTAGATTACCAGGAACAAGGAAACAGTATAGTGCAAAAAATGGATTAGTTAACATTAAATTGCTTGAAGTTACTTTCCTTGTATGGTTAAATCAGAAGTATCTTTTTTATAATGCTAGCTTGGGTTGACTGGGCTTCTTGGGATTGGTTTTTGTGAATCTTCTGTTTTTTGAAACAACTGGCCCGTTTCTAAGTTTGGTTAGATTCTGTGGCACCCAGCACATGTGACGCCATTCTGGTTTACTTTGGTCTGTTAGGGCCTTAGCAGAGGAGCCCAAAATAACGGCCTTCTGTCAATTTTATTTAACAACTTTGATTTTCATAGAGGTTACTTTCTGGTTTATAAAGATAAACCAAACCAAAACAAAACCAAAAACTCTCATCAAACTATTTATCTCCTTTAGTACAATACAGGCTGCATTGTCATCAAAGTTGTCATCGTCATCCTCTTCCGAGGCCTTATCTTAGCAAATCCCCTGTACAACACTTACTGTATGCTTGCGTCCTCAGGTACCAATTGATTACCTCACCTAAGGCAGATATAATGCCTTATTCAACTCTACGTACTCTGTTCAGCCCCATGACCCATAATATTTAGCATCATGCCTGTCACATGGTAGACATTCAATTCATCTTTGTTGAAAGCATATGTTATGGTGTTGACTAATTCTGAAGAAGCCTGGACTGGTGACACCTATAACAGAAATATTTGAACCCAAGGGACCACATTAGAAACAGAGTTTTATTTTCTATATTCCTTAATTTCTATTTTCCAAGCACATTCAAACATAACACATGAGGTCAAACTAGAAAAACAATAACAACAAGTATTTACCACAGAGGAAATTTATGCAGGGACTTGGTTATACAGATAATGGTGGAGATAATGGTAAAGTGTGATACATTGCAAAAACATCCACTGTGTTTTCCTCTCCCATGAAGAAATCCATTTCTTTATCTCTTGAATTTGAACTGGTCTTATGAAATCCTTTAGGAGGAAGTGAAATACAAATTCCAAGCTTTGACCTCATAGGTTTTTTCCTATTTTCCTTCTCTTTCTAAGAAGTACCCGCCAGGTGAATATGCCCAGACTAGACTGTCAGATGGTGAATAATACATGGACACTAGTACCCCAGCCAGCAGCCAGCCAACTCCGAAAGTGAGATCCATTGCTGACTTGGCAGCTGGCTCTATTTGCAAGGGTTTTCCTCACTAAAACCAGCAAGAAGAATTGCCCAGTTGACCCCAGCCAAGTTACAACCTATGAATTGTGAGCGCCAAATAAATGGTTACTGTTTTAAGCCATTGCGTTTTGGGGTAGTTTATTTCCCCCCCAAAAAGTGAATTGCTGCATGAAATAACCCAGAGATAGGCAAGAGCAGGCAGCCAATACCGTCTTAGGCTGTATGGAGACAAAGGGAGGAAGCAATATAACTGGGCCCCATGTAACCAGGGCACCAAAAAAAGAATAGGAATAAGGATAGAGGTATCCCATGGAGGCTTAGAGGCACACAGGAGATGGAGGGGAGGCAATTAATTGAAGCAGAGACAGGGAGAAATACTCTGGCTTCTCCCTTCCAGCTCCCTTCCAATCTTTCACCAGCCCTGCCATCCACAGAGCTCAGGTGGCAGCCAGTTGGGACAAGTGCTTGGAGATGCTAACTCCACACAGAGCAGAGTATGGGGAGGGCTAAATCAATATGAGAGCAAACAGGCCCAAGCCCAGAACTATACATGCACTGGGAGAAAGAAAAGAAGGTGGAATTACTGATTGGATTTTCAAAACGGTAAACTGCATTCTCTTATTCATATTTTATTCTCTATTCAGAAATGTAGCTCAAACTAAAAATGAAACATAGCTGTTAGAAAACTGAGCTAGCAAGTATCTCAACTTTTGAAAAACTTTAACCAAACTGTATTAGCCTATTTACAAAATGTTGCGCTCACATCAGCCCATCAAAAACAAATAATTGGCCCAGTTAGAGGGGTGCAACAGTAGTGCACTACTCTGTGAGGCTGGAGCCATATGGGAGATTGTGGTTCACTTCTTGGGTTGGCCTGTATATGCTGGATGTACACGTACATGTCCGTGATCATGGCTGACTGGAAAGGCTTGAGGAGGATCATGGGAGGGAGGATCATGGAGTGAGACCTGTCAAAGGTGCTTGTTTTTTTCTCTCTTTTTCTCTCATGTAAAAAAAGAAAGAAAGAAATTTAAAGAAGCAATAATATATGGCCTGGTACCATAGCCTAGTGGTCAAGAGAACCAGATTCCATGTGGCTGACTGTGGTTCAACTCCTAATGCCATGTTGAAAAACATGCCTAGTGCTTGTGTGCCCCAAATCCCTACAGGATGGGAGAAGGGATTGCAACTTCCCTATACCATATTGGGGATTCTTTTTCCTCCCAACTCTGCCCCAACTCTGGCTCTCTCTGTTGAGCACACACACCCTCTAGCAATTAAAAACAAATGGGAATGGGTTAGAGGTAGGAGGGAAGGACTCAGAAAAAAAAGAACGTTTAATAGACACAACAATGGAAAGTTATTGTGTATGGTAATATCTTTGATTTACTTGATATGAGATGCATTTATGCTTTGAGAACCCACATCACATGCTATAAAATGTAAATGTAAAAAATCAATTAATCAATTAATTAAGACCAAACACTCCACAAATAATCAGAAATAGTCTAAATAAGCAATTATTAGGTCAGACAACACAGAAGTCATTAAACACTGCTTTGATTAATTTTCATGAATTCAGTAAGCTTTAAAATCTTTCTATGCCAACAAAGCACAGTGAAAGATGACACTACAGATATGCACACATACGCACATAATTGCAACATAGTACAAAGGCCATGGAGGTATAAAGAGAGGGATGTGGATCATTTAAGCTAGGTTTTAAAGCATGAGTAAGAATCCACTAAGTGAAAACAGAGAGAGAATACAGAATTCAAGAGGAGTTTGCAAAGTTTCCGAGGTAAGACAGAAGACGTCCTATTTAAGAAAACCATGAATACTGTAGTTCAGTGTGGCTGAAACACTGAGTATAGACAGGAAACGAAGAGAGATGAGGTCATCACTGAGTGGCAGAGGCTAGACCGTGGGAACTTCCTGTGTCATGTTGAGGAGTTTGTCCTTTACAGAGAGACATAGACATTTTAAATTTTATTCGATTTTAAAGACTTAAGTTAATACATGTTTACTTTAAACAGTTAAAAATAATGTAAAAGGGCATGGTGGTTAAAGGTGCTGGATTCCCACATGGCTGACCATGGTTCAAGTCTTGGACCTGGTAGCTTGCTTTCCCTGTCTCTCTCTCTCTCTCTCTGTCTCTGTCCAGTCAAATTAAAAATAATAATAATAAAAACAAATGGAGTTAAATAAATAAAAAAAAATGTAAAAGGAAGTAAAGGGTCACAAGTTCTGCCTTTTCCTATCCTGGAGGTACCTGGGGTTAGTCAGCAGGAATCCTGATAAAATTTTATTTTACGCAGGGTTGGTTGGTTTATTGATACCAATTGCTCTGGACAATAGAAATGGTGTAATATACTTAATTACTCTGAAACTTGTTCTTTTCTCTTGACAATATATGACTATTCCTTCAGACAAATTAGATTTATCTCATTCATTTATTCAACCACCTTCTTATTGGTGGGCATTCAGTCTCTGTCTTTGTTCTCTGTTTTTAGCAATGACAAAAATACTGCAGTAAGTCTTCCTGAGGATGATTCTGTACATATTAGGGCTTTCACATTAGTAAAATAGATTTTCAGAGGTAGGCTTTCTGGGTCAATAGATATTTGTATTTTAAATTTTAATAGGTTACTTTTCTGACAGGGGTAGCTATATTTTAAGCATTCTCAGTCAGAACTGGACATTATTTCTTTCACTTATAATTTTGTCAAATATAAAAGGTGAAAAAAGAGTGGTTTAATTTTGCCTTTCTTGACTTCTGCTGATGCTAAGTATCTTATGTTTATTGACAATTTGCATGTTTCCTTATGTTAGCTGCACAGTCATTTTTTTTCATTCAGTTGTTTTTTTTTCTTATTAACTGAAAAGGGCTTTAAATATTAGTAACTGTTAATATTTATTGATATGTTTTGCAAAGGTTCCCTTCTTTCCTCATATTATCATTTGTCTTTAAAAGTTAAACAAAACAAAACAAAACAAAACACATCCTTTTTATTTGGGAGGAAGTAGAGACTAACAGGAAATTGGAAAAATAGTACAGAAAGGCCCATATACCCTTCCCTCGGCTTCCCTCAAGGCTAACTTCTTACTAACTTGATACAATATCAGGATCTCAAATGTCTTTTGATGTGCTTTACAGTATTATTTGGCTTATAATTTTTTTTAAAGAGAACTATTTTTTTAAGAATTATTTTATTTAACTTTTTAAATTTATTATTATTATCATTATTATTTTTCAGTTTGATCAGAGAGAGACAGAGAGAGAGAGAGGAAGTGAGAAAGCAAGCCACCAGGTCCGAGACTTGAACTGTGATCGGCCATGTGGGAGTCCAGTGCCTTTAACCACCATGCCACTTGCCGGCCCCTATTTTGCTTATAATTTTAATACCTGGTAAGGCAGGTTTTACCACTCCATCCTTTTTCGTTATTTTCTTGAATATTCTCAGATAATTATTTTTTCTGTTTGGAGTTTAAAATAGTTTTAGCCAGCTACCTCTCTTGTCTTTCTCCTTCTCTCTAAAAAACTTTTCTGGAACTCTGATGGCAATTTATAAGTGATATACTCATGTGTAAAGGACTGACAATTTAAGATATCAAATTTTCCTGTCGAGGAATGTAATATTTCTCTCCATTTTTCAGGTTTCATTTTATGCCTATCAATAAACTTTTAGTTTTCTTCAAGTAGATCATGTACCTTCAATGAATAATTAATTCTTATGCATTATAAGCAGCCAAGGTTTCCTCAGAGAAAAATAACCAATAGGGTATATATGAACATACAAGAGATTTGTTGTGGAAATTGGCTTACCTGATAATAGAGGCTGAGAAGCCCTCCATAGTATGATGTCTGCAGACTGAAGAACTAGGAAGCTAGTCCTGGAGTCCAAAGACCTGAGAATCGCTTGGAGTGCTGATGTCTAAGGGCAGAAGAAGGTGGATATCCCTTCCTCAACCTTTTTGTTCCACCTGGGCCTTCAACAGGCTGAATGATGCCCATTCACATTGGTGAAGACAGATCTTCTTCATTCAGTCTATTAATTCAAATGCCATTCTCTTCTGGAACACAGACACATTTTAAAAATACTCTTTTACCAGCTATCTGGGCATCCTTTAGTTCAATCAAGTTGATGCACAAAATTAAGTATCTCAGACATTTTACAGCTTATCTCATTTGTAAAAATAATACATTGGTTTCCTATTGCTTATTTGTGGTAATAAATTACCATAAATTTAGTGGCCTGAAAATAACACAGATTTAGGCCAGCAAGTGGCACAAAGGTTAAGGTGGTTGAATCCCTCATGGCCAACTGCATGGTTCAAATCCCAGATCCAGCAGCTTGAAAATCATGCAAGTTATGTGTGCATCCATGTCCAAAACCCTAAGAGGAGAATGGAGGAGAGAGATTTAAGTGTGGCCATCCTCTTGGGAGTAATTTCTCTCCTCTCTGTCTGTGTGTATATCTCTCTCCAGTGACTGCACACACCTTATAGCAAAACAAAAACAAAACAAAACAACCCACCCCCCACAAATTTATTAGCTTAGACTTCCAGAGGTCAGAAATCACAAAATCAAGGTCCACAGGTGGCGGGGCTGTGTTCCTTTGGAATCTCTAGAGGGGAATCCGCTTCCCTTCCTTCTCCAGGTTTTATAGGCTGCCCACATTCCTTGGCTCTTGGCCCCATCCTTGTATCACTGTTACCTCTGCTGTCACCATCATATCAGCTACTCTTCTCTGACTCTACTCTTTCTTGTAAGGGATCATGATTACACTGAGCTTGCCTGAATAATCAAGGATAACACCCTCACCTCAAGGTACTAAACTTGAGGACTACGACATTTCTTTTGTCATATTTGGTAATAGATTTATAAGTTTTGGGGATTAATATATGTTCATCTTAGTGAGGACATTGTTCTACCTACCACAGATAGTATTATTTTTTTTATTAGTTCCATGTCTTATTGTTTATTTTGGCATGAAGAAAATTATTTTTTGTGTATTTAACTACTACCATGTGCCTTACCAAAGTGTAATGATTTCAAATCCTTTTTCAAAGAATGATTTATTTAATTTTATTTATTATTATTATTTCTTAAAAATTTGCTATAGTGCACATCTGCGAGAGAGAGAGAGAGAGAGAGAGAGAGAGAGAGAGAGAAAGTGACAAAACAAGCTGCCAAGGCCTGAGACTCAAACCACGGCTAGCGATGTGGGAGTCCAGTGCCCTAACCATCATTCCATACACTAGCTCTTCAAATACATTTTGGTACAGTCTTTTGGATTTTCTTAATATACAGTCAAATCATGTGAAAATAATGCAACTTTCGTCTCTTCTTTTTCCGATGTTTATAAAGATTGCAGCATACACTACGTAGCAATGCTTTAGTCAATGGTAGGTCACATGTACAATGGTGGTCCCAAAGTATTATCATGGAGTGATGTTGAAAGGAAAGTCGGGATCTGGTTGTGATGCTGATTTACTGCTAGCTCTGGGTGGTTTAAATGATTCAAAAATCGCTGTTCATTACATAATGTGAAAGTGAGTGGTGAGTCTGCAAGCACTGATGTGAAAGCAGTTAAAGAATTTTTGGAACTCTAGATGAGCTGATTTTGGGGGAAAATTACTTGCCAGTGCAAATCTTCGATATGGATGAAATTTTCTTATTCTGGAGATGGATGCCTGTAAGGACTTTCATCTGTAAGGATGCCAACTTAATGCCAGGTTTCAAGGCTTTTAAGGACAAGACAACAGTTTTGCTTAGGGACAATGTTGCAGGCTACAAATTGAAACCTTTTGTGGTATGGCATAGTGAGAACCCCAGGGCTTTCAAGCATATCAACAAGTATACACTGCCAGTGTACTAAGAAGTCTATGTGACCTGGCTCCTTTTCCAAAATGCCCTTCGGAGTTACTATGCCAACAAAATGGAAAAATAGTATTTGCAGAACAATGCACCTTTTAAGATTTTGCTTATTATTGATAAAATACAGCACATCTTCCTTTTATTGGTGATCTTTATCCCAAAATCGAAGTGATTATTCTCTTGCAAATACCTCCTGTTTGATCCAATTGACAAATAAAGGAATTAAAGCAGCTTTTAAGACCCACTGCCCTTTATATAGGCTATTGCTACAACTTAGAAAGACACTGATACAATTCTGGAAGGATTATAATATCGATGACTACATCAAGACCCTTGCTTGGGCCTGGAGTGATGTAAAAAAGGGGTGTATAAATGTCTTCTGGAACAAGAAACTCAAAAGATTTGTCCATGACTTCAAAAGATTTCCCAAGGATGAGGAGGTTACCAACATCACATCTGTGGCTGACATACAAACAACTTTAACTTGGGTGTGTATGAGGATGATATCAAGGGACACTTAAAGATGGTTCCTAAAGAATCGACTAATAAAGAGTTGGAACTGGAATAGGAATACATAGTCGAAGAGGCAAGAGAAAAGAAAACTGCAGGAGAAAAAGAAGAAGCCCCACAGAAATTCACAGTGAAGGGTTTAGCAGCAGTTTTTAAAGACCTCAACAAGTTTCTTAAAGAGTCTGAAAACATGGGGCCAACAGGTGATGTGGTGGTTGAGGCACTGGACTCCCACATAGCCAACTATAGTTGAGTCCTGGAACAGGTGGCTTGCTTTCTCACGTTCTCTCTTTGTCTCTGTCTCTCTATCTCTCTCTGTGTCCTATACCAAATTAAACAAAATAATAATAAATAAAAACTAAATAAATAATTCTTTAAAAAAGAGTTTAAAAACATGGGTGCCAATATTAGAAGGTTTTCATTAATAGAATGTTCATGGTGCATTATCTGATTACAAGTAAATTTATGATTTAAAAAAAGAAGTAAACCAAGCAAACAACCATGGACATATTTCTGAAAAGAGCGACATCTCCTCAAAAGAGCCTCAGATAGGTCCTTCAGAAGTTATTTTTATCTTGGGAGATGACACCTTTGTGCATGCTGTTGCCCTGAAGACCTTCCAGAGAGATAAGATGCAGAGGTGGAAACAGTGATATTGATGATCCTGACTGTGAATGTTTCTGTTTTAGATTTTAACAAAAAATGTTTAAAAAGGAAAAAAAAATTAGTTTAAAAATAGAAAAAGCTTACAGAATAAGGATATAAAGAAAGAAAATATTTTTGTTCAGTCGTATAATGTGTATTTTAGGCTAAATGTTACTACAAAAGAATTAAGATGTTAGAAAAATTTAAAAGTTTATCAAGTTAAAAACATTACAGTAAGGGCCAGCTGGTGGCATGATGGGTAAGGCAACTGGATTCCATCAGAGTGGTTCGCATCCCAGACCTAGTGGCTTTGAAGGCATGCCAGGTGTATGTGTGCGCATGACCAAAATCCTGAGAGGAGAATGTAAGAGAAGGGATTGTGGCATGGCTATCTCCCACGGGGGTGAGTTCTCTCCTTTCTGGTGAGCACGTATATCCTATTGCAAAACTAAAAAAAAACAACCACCCCCCCCCCAAAAAAAAAAAAACCAGTAAGCTAAATTTCTTCAATATTTTATTATTGAAGAAAGAAAAATACTTCAAAAATAAATTTCTTGTAATCTAAGTGTACAGAAGCTCTACTTATAGAAGCTACAGTAGAGAACAGTAGTGTCCTAAGACTTTACATTTATTCACCACTCATTCACTGACTCACCCAGAGCAACTTCCAGTTCCTCAAATTCTACTCATGGTAAGTGCCCTATGTAACTACTGTTTGTTTTTTTTTTTTTTTTTTTTTTTTTTTTTTTTTTTTTTTTTTTTTTTAACTATATATTTTACTGCATCTTTTCTAGTTTAGATACACAAGTACTTTTCACAGTGTTACAAATGCCTACAGTATTCAGGAAAGTAACGTTGATAACATGTTAGCCTTGAAGCAATAGGAGCTTAGGTGTGTAGTAGGCTATATGGTCTAGGTTTGTGTAAGTACACTCTATAATGTTTACACAACGATGAAACCACCTAATGATGTGTCTTAGTCCATTATTATATTGCTAACAGAAATCCCAGACACTGAGTGATTATAAAGAAATAGGGGGCTTATTGACTCACAATTCTGGTGATCAGAAAGTCAAGATATTGGTCTGACAGCAAGCCAGTCTACATGTCAGGCCAGCCTATGAGATGGCCAAAAAAAGCAGAGGATGGCAGAAATTTGCAAAGAGAACAAACTATGAGCAACTCTTTTAAAGTAACCAATTCTCATGAAGACTAACTGCTTTTCATGGGAGATACAGCTCACTGGGTCTTGAGAGACATCATTAATCTACTCACTAGAGGTTGAGAGTTCCATCCGAACTCTCCATGATGCAATCTCCATGATCCAATCACCACCCACTATGGATCACCTTGCGACACTCTATTTTTGTATAAAGAATTATTTATTTAATTTTTATCCATCATTATTATTTTTTAAATTTGACCAGATAAAAACAGAGACACACACAGAGAAAGAGAGAGAGAGAGAGAAAGTGAGAGAGCAAACCGCTAGGTCCAGGACTCGAACCACAGTTGGCCATGGAGGAATCAAGCACCTTAACTACCATTCTGCCTACAGCCCCCATAAACACCATATTTTAAGACATAAAATTTGGGGGATGAACCATTATCCTAACCATAACATGATTCATTTTCAGAATGTTGTTAATTGATGCATGGCTGTACTTAATAAATAATAATAATACATGGGAACCAGCCGTTAGCGTAATGGCTATGTCACTGGACTCCCACGTAGTCGACCGCGGTTCACGTCCCGGACCCGGCGGCTTAAAACTCACGCCGGGCGCGTGTGCGTGCATGCCCAAGATCCCAAGAGGAGAATGGAGGAGAAGGGATTGTGGCGTGACCATCCCCCCTGGGGGGTGATTTCTCGCTTTCTATCTCTATGTCTCTCTCTGTCTGTCTGGCGAGCGCACACGCCCTATAGCGAAAACTTCTCAAAAACAATAATAATAATACACAAATAATGCATTGCATTAATCAGAATCTCCAAAGTCACGCCAAGAACAATTTTGACAAAAATGACTTAGCTTGATATTATAGTTGATACTAGTTTTGGTTCTCTATAATTTTGAAATAGCTTTCTTTTTGTGTGTTGGTAGAAAATGAGTTCATAAATGCTCTGATAAATCCTCCATTGAGTGTTGTGGAGGAGATAGTTATAATCTTCTTTTTATCCAAGAAGGGACAGATATTTTTTTCTAGATCACTCAAACAGAAATTAAATCAGCCCAAGTAAATACTTGCATTTCATGTCTCCTGCGGTCAGGTATAGAGCAGTTCCCACCAAGGACATCCAAGGAAACTCAGTGTCTACCACTTGTCTCTTCTCAGGGAGCCATAAAATCTTTCCTCAGCCTGGGGAGGAAGTCCCACATCTGCCCCCTGTCTGTAACTCTCAGAATAACTTTTTGCCTCACACACCTTACAGTTTCCATCCGAACTCTAATTTTGGTGTTTATGTTGCTCCAAGAACAGATTGCAAAGGGGAGGAATTGAGGATGTTCACTCAGTTTGCCATCTTCCTAGAATCTCCTTAATCACATCACACTAACATTTTGAAGCAGAAGAGTAACATGATCAGATTTGTGTTTTATAGAGTATTTCTGGAAGATAGATAAATGATTGATTTGAGTAGGATTGTGACAAGGGAAACTGTTATATAAACTATAGTATATCCATGCTAAAAGAAAACAAACTGTTTCTACTTACAAAACTGTATTTCTGGCACCAAATATTTAGGGTGTTTTCTCCACTCTTAGCATTTCTCCAGTTCTCAGTGGACAGTGACTGGGTTTCCTACAAATAGCTCAATTCATTTATGATATGAACTGCCCAGAGTTAGGTCAGATTCCCACAGGTAAGGACTATCTTCCATTTCAGACACCAATTGCCAAGTCATGGCCTCCAGGACTTCTGATCATGTAGCTATAAATTGGGGTTCCCACGACACCCTCCTCCATTTCCTAAATGACTCACGGAATTCAGGAAAACAGTTTACTTACTAGATTGCTGGCTTATGTTAAAGGATACAATTCAGGAACAATCAGATGGAAGAGATGTACAGGCAAGGTATAAGACGAGGGATGTGAAGCTTCCATGCCATCTCTGGGAGCACCACCTTTTTAGCCCCTAAGGTGTTCAATAACCTGGAAATTCTCCAAATTCTAATGTTTAGGGCTTTTAATGGGTGTTCCATTGTGTAGATATGATTGATTAAATCCTTGGGCATTGGTGATTGAACTCAACCTCAAGCCCTTTTCCCTTCCTTGGAGTGGAATGGAGGTTGAAAGTTCCAATCCTCTAATTGCATTGTTGGTAACTCTGGCAGCCCCTATCCTCCTTATGATACTGAGGGACTTTTAGCCCCTAGTCACCTCCTTAACATACAAAAAGACATTCTTTACTCTGAAGACTCCAAGGTTCTTAGAAGCTCTTGTGTCAGGAACTGAGAGTAAAGATCAAATATATATATAATATCACATGTTCGATATCTATTAGTTACCTATTGCTGTGTAATACATTATCACCAAATTTGACATCTTAATATATGCACATGCAGGGTCCAGCAGGTGTTGTAATGGTTAAAGCACTGGATTCCCACATGGCCTACTATAGTTGGAGTCCTGGACCTGCTGGCTTGAAAATCATGCTGGGTGCATTTGCATGTGTGCATGTATGTCCAAAATTCTGAGAGAAGGGACTGTGGCATGGCCATCCTTCGGGGGGTGTGTGTGTGTGTGTGTGTGTGTGTGTGTGATTCTTTCTCTCTCTGGTGAGCACATGCACATTATGGCAAAAACAAACAACAAACAAAAACAAAAAAGAACATACACATATATTATCTCAGAGTTCTCAGCATATCAGGAATACGGACATAGGTTAACTTTGTCCTCTGCTTCACAATCTCTACTATGGTCTGAATATTTGTCTCTCTCCACCTGGACAATTCATATGTTTAAGCATAATTTACACTGAAGTGGTATTAAAAGGTGGAGCTTTGGTGAGGTTATTAGAGCACGAGGACTCCTATCCTCGTGAATAGGAATAATACTCTCATAGAAGAGGCTTGGGGGAGGCTGTTTGTTCCACGTGCCACATAAAAGATACCATTTATGATGAACAGGTTTCACAAGACACTAAGTCTTCTGGTACCTTTATTTTGGGCTTTTCAGCCTTCATAATGGTGAGCAATACATTTCTGCTACTTACAAGTTACACATCCTAAGGTATTTTGTTACAGAAGTCTCAATGGACTAAGGTAGACCCTGAATAGAGCAAAAAGGTAGAAGAAGGGTATATTCACTTCCTGTTTAAGCTGGGACATCCATCTTCTCCAGCCCAGGGACATTGGTCCGCTTGGTTTTCAGGTCTTTAGCCTTGGAACTTACAACATCAGCTTCCCTGGTTCTCAGGCCTTCAGACTCAGACCTCTGACTTCAAACTGGATTATACACCAGCTTTCCTGGGTCTCTGGTTTGCAGATGGCTGATCATGGGACTTCTCAGCCTCCGTAACTGTGTGAGCCAGTTCCTATAATAAATCTCTTAAATCCATATCCATATCTAAATCTATATTTACATATATATATCTATTCATACCTCCTACTAGTTCTGCTTCTCTGGAGAATCCTAACTAATATAGAGGGGATTACACAAGACTTTGAATATCAGCAAATAAGAAATAAGAATCATCTTAGAGGGTGCTTGTCATGCCATAGAATACTGTGTAGTATCCAAAATAAGGTGGTTCTGTATATACTAATATGGAAAATCTCCAGGATACATTAAGTGAAAAAGGAAGTGGCAAAACCATTTATAGCACTATTTGTGTTAAAAAGAAATACAAAAATGGAACTTTCTTTTTCTATAGATTCACAGAAAATGTCTGGAATGCTCCCAATTGATAACCATGGTTATATCTTCAATTTTTGATGATCTATTTTGTTTAAATTTTAAAAAATGATAATTTTATGCAATTGAAAATAATTTTCAGAGAATAAATAAAATTGACTATTGTTAAGTACAGAAGAGAGCTATGGTGGCCAGAAATAATATGGCTTCGAGAGAGGGAAAAAGGACAGAAAAGCACAGGTATGGGACCAACAGATGGTATAATGGGTATGTCACTGAACTCTCATGTAATTGACCGTGATTTGAGTCTCAGACCAGGTGGCTCAAACTTACGCCGGGAGCATGTGCATGTGTGCCCAAGATCCCAAGAGGAGAATGGGGAAGAAGGGATTGCGGTTTGGCCATCCCCCCTAGGGGGTGATTTCTTGCTTTCTGTTTCTCTGTTTCTCTCAGTCTTTCTTTTTTTTTTTTTTTTTAAAGTTAGTTAATTTCTTTTATTAACTCGTAAACAATTACTTGTCTTCTGGTTAGTTGAAACAGTAAGTCAGACAACATTTGCCACAATAATGTCTGTCAATGGCTGGCCATAAAAACCCCAGCACCACATTCATCTGAAGGGCACTCCCGCCGAAGGCGGCTGATTTTGCCATTTTTATCCACCTTATAGTATTTCAGGACAGCCAGCTTAACCTTCTTTCTCTTATGCTTATTCTTCTTGGGAGTGGTGTAAGACTTCTTTCTTTTCTTAGCACCACCACGAAGTCTCAACACAAGATGAAGCATGGACTCCTTTTGGATGTTGTAGTCAGACAAAGTACACCCATCTTCCAACTGTTTGCCAGCAAAAATCAGTCTTTGCTGATCAGGAGGAATTTCTTCCTTATCCTGGACTTCGACTTTTATATTTTCTATTGTATCCAACGGTTCAACCTTGAGGGTGATGGTCTTCCCTGTGAGGGTTTTTATGAAAATCTGCATCTTGGTGGTGGTCCCACCGCAGAGGGCGGATGGGAAAGCTTCTCTGTTTCTCTCTGTCTTTCTGGCGAGCGCACATGCCCTATAGCAAAAATCTTTCAAAAAACAAAACAAAACAAAAAACAAACAAAAAAACACAGGTATTTTAGAGATTAAAAACCAAGAAATGTAAATCATCTATAGAAAGGGAGAAGTCTGAAATGACATAAATGCTTTGAACTTAGGGAATTGGAAGGATAAGAATTTTTTTTTTTAAATTAGAGAACACTTAAACAACAGATTTTGGAGGAGCTAAGGGTGGCAGAGTAAAGATTCAAATTTTTAGCTCCATTAACACCCGCTTGTGCTTATGACATGTGAGACCACTGATACCGGTCGGTTTTATCTCTGGGCAGGAGATGAAGAGAAGGCTGAGAAATTAATCTCTCCCAAATTTGTGAGTATCCTGCTCTTTACCCTCAGCTATGGCCACTAGATGCAGAGGAAAATGCCAGAGGAACTGTTTACAGACGATTCCTGGCTTATAATGGTTTGACTTAGAATTTTTTTCTATTTTTTTTCTATTTTTTTTTTTTTTTTGAGAGGTTTTTGCTATAGGGCGCGTGTGCTCGCCAGACAGACAGAGAGAGACAGAGAGACAGAAAGCGAGAAATCACCCCCTGGGGGGATGGCCATGCTGCAGTCCCTTCTCCTCCATTCTCCTCTCAGGATCTTGGGCACGCATGCACACACGCCCGGCGTGAGTTTTAAGCCACTGGGTTCCGGACACAAACCATGGTCAACTACGTGGGAGTCTAGCGACATAACCATTACGCTAACTGCTGGTCCCAGAATTTTTTTCTTTACGATGGTGCAAAAGTAACGTGCATTCCATAGAAACTGTACTTCTATACATACAACCATTCTTTCACTTTCGGTACAATAGTCAATAAATTACATGATATGTTCAACATTTATAGTAAAATAGACTTTGTGTTAGAGGAGTTTACCCAACTCTAAGCTAATGTGAGTGTTTTGAGCACATTTATGGCAAGTAGGCTAAGCTATAGTGTTTGGTAAGTTAGGTGTATTCATGTATTTTTCTGACTTACAATGTTTCCAACTCATGATTGGGGCAGTCATCATAAGCTGAGGAGCGTCTGTTTTACTACAATCAGAGCTTTGAACACAGCCTCTAGGGTCACTCACTTGTTGAGTTAGGCTAGTATGCATGTGTGTCTAGAGCACACCACTTGCCTCAGATTTGTAAAACCAAAATAACGCCCTTCAAGCTTTCTTTGCACATCGCACTCTGGATCCCTCTTGATCCCCCAGCTATGAGAAGGCTCAGAACTTCCTATGCTACCAGCAACATGGGATCAGAGTGAAATAACCAAGATTGGGGACCATGAATAAGAATCTTAGGAAAATACAGACACCCAGTGAATGCTGCTCGAGAGTTCCATGTCTCTTTTTTTTCCATGCCCTAACACCACTCCAGATGACCAGGATCTGTACCACTCTGTCCTTAGTGCACAGTACTATTCCTTTCGAGGTGTGTGTAAGTGTGTGTGTGTGCACATGTGCATAAGCTTGTGTGTATCTGTGTGTTGAAGATAAAACTGGGGTGAAGGTGCCTCTTGGTGGCATTTAGAATACAAATATCCTTTCCATAGTTTTTATTAAAACTGGAACTAGTGTTGATATAGTCATCTACCAGAGGAGACAAAATTCTGCCCATGCATTTAGTAGTTGCAATTTTTTTCTCACTATTCATCTGGGATCAGTGGATCTAAGGGGCATTTTAGAATGCTTCTTTGGCACTGGCCCCATAAGTGCTGAAAGAGGCCAGGAATGATATTAATAAATTAACCCCAAGGCCACACTTCTTGCAGATGTAGGAGCCTCCCTGGATTCATTGCCATCTCAAAGACACATTCTGTTATAGTGTCCAGTCAGACCCTACAGAGAGGGTTTGATATAAGCAAGGTCAAACCAGGCAACACTCGTGACATAAAGTTCTCTGGATGTGTCACTACTCTACATTGTTACATTACAAATCTTCCTTCATCGGTTTAATCCCTATTCTTATAAAGCAATTAAAGTTCTCTTTATTTTCTTTTCTTTTAAATTTATTAATTTATTTCTTCAATAAATGAGAGAGAGAGAGAGGGAGAGAGAGAGAGAAGCCCCAAAGAGATGTTCATGCTGTAATCCCCCACCTACTCTGCATTAAAGCTCATTCTACTTTTCCCACTTAACTAGCCAGAGGGATCTCCCTAGGTGTATTTGTTGATGAGAAAGAGGATTCTTTCACAGGCAGAGCCAGGATTCTCAGTACATTGCACGTTAGAATCACCTAGGAACTTGAAAACAGGTCTTACCCCTTGAGATTCAGACTTCATTGGTCTAAGGTAGAGTTTAGGCATTGGGATTTCTAGAGTTTATCAGATGATTCCAATAAATAGCCAGAGCTGACTGACTTATGGCTTGGGCATGTTTCTAGGGTAAACTATGGCTCTTCCAAATGGACTTCTCCAAATCTTTCTTGAACTTTCTATGATGATGGCAATGTTTCTATCAGGACTGGGGCTAGGGTAAAGCATGTGGGGCACACGGGGTGCAGAATTTACTGAGGTTCTTTCAGGTGCCAACCACTATTTGCATGACTGAAGAAATGATTGTCTCCTTAAATTCTGAGCCCTAGGTTTCTCACTTGCTTTTGTTAAATTTTGCTGAACTCTTGTACAGTTAGCCTATGCTTATAATTCAGACATATTTTGACAATGTTTTGTGCTATTAACAATGCAACCATTTCAGACATGACACAGATTGACATTGAATCTGCATTATTAAAGTGTTGTCTATTGCTTTCTAAAGTCTTGACATCTAATCAAAAAACAGTTTATTAGTTCCTGATTTGAAGTGTTGGCTGATTACTATGGTGTAAATACTCAATCATGGCTGATTTCAAGTTACCAACATGTTACTGAAAACTGGGTTGCAAGTGAGAAGGATATGCTCAGTATCATCTCATTACATATTTCCACAATATTTATGTGAATATATGCTAAATAATAAATAGCACACATGATATACAGACAGATGTTAACAAATATATATGTATGTATTTATATACCTCAAGAGTACGGATAAGGGGCCAGACAGTTGGTGTGGTGGTTAAGGCAGGTAGAACTCACATGGCCAAGTGAGCAGTTTGAGTCCTGAACCTGGTGGTTTGGAAAATATGCTGGGCATTTGCATGTGCATGCCCAAAACCCAAAGAGGAGAATGGAGGAGAAGGGTTTGCAGTGTGGGCAACCCCCCTAAAGGGTGACTTCCCCCTTTCCCTCTTTTTCTCCCATGAATGTATGCATCCTGTGGCAAAAATAAATAAATAAATAAATAAATAAATAAATAAGGAAATAGGTGATTATCCATTTCCAAAAATATCTTTATAGGAACCAGCAGATAGCATAATGGTTACATCACTGGACTCTCATGTAATCAACTGTAGTTCAAGTCCTGGACCATTGCAGCTTAAAACTCACTCTGGGCATGTGTGTGCACCCAAAATCCCAAGAGGAGAATGGAGAAGAAGGGTTTGCAGTGTGAACATCCCCCCAAGGGGTGAGCACACGTGTTCTGTAGCAAAAACAAACAAACAAACCCTCTGTAACAAAATAAAAATCTTTATGAAAAAGAGATAATAGCAAAATGTAAAATTATTAATAAGCTATAAGCTTTCAGTATGCACTATCTTTTAAAATACAATGTAAGGATCAGCCAGTGGCATGCTAGATCCCCTAGGGCTGACTGTGTAGTTCAAATCCTGGATCCAGTAGCATAAAAAACAAGCTAGGCTCATGTGTATGCATGTTCAATACCTGAATGGTGAGATGGAGGAGAAGGAATTGTGGTGTGACCATTCCTTGTGGTTGCTTTCTCACTTTTCCTCTCTGTCTCTCTCCACAAATGCACGTGCCCTTTGGCAAATTATATTTAAAAAATTTTAGTTAATCATCAGTTTATATAATTTAATTTTTTTAACTTCTGGAGGCCACATATGCTCATCAGAGAGATACAGAAAGAGAGGAAGAGGGAAAGGGAGAGGGGAGAAAGCACCTCTCATGGGGTGTGGTTATGCCAAAGTCCTTTCTCTTCCATTTTTCCATTCTGTTAGGATTTAGGGGACCCATGCACATGCTTCGGGAATATTTTTCCAGTTACCAGTGATGAGATTTGAACAGCAGTTGGCCATCTGGGTTTTACTCCATTAACCACTAGGCTATGGGCCAGCCTTACATAATTTAATTTTTAATAATGACTGTGTTTAACAGCCAGCTTGCAAAAATTCTAAAAACAATCATCTTTATGAGTCAGTTCTAACACACCACTCACCAGATTCTAACATTGGGAAGAAACTCAGCTACGTGTTGGGAGTTACCAGGGTTTTTTTAAAAAGAATGATTTTATTTAACTTTATTTAAATTTGACCAGAGAGGGACAGAACAAGAAAGAGAAAATAAGAAAGCTGCCAGGTCTGGGACGCAAACTGCGATCGACCATGTAGGAGTCCAGTGCCCTTAACCACCCTGCCACCTGCCGACCTCATGGAGATTCCATATGAGACTCGCCTCAAAGCAGGATAGGGGCTGAGTGCACAAATTCAGGGTTGGAAAATGGTGTGGTATTCTAGATCCATACTCTTTTTTTTTTTTTTTTTTGGAGAGGTTTTTTTTCGCTATAGGGCGCGTGCGCTCGCCAAACAGACAGAGAGAGACAGAGAGATAGAAAGCGAGAAATCACCCCCCAGGGGGGATGGTCACGCTGCAATCCCTTCTCCTCCATTCTCCTCTCGGGATCTTGGGCACGCACGCATACGCGCCCGGCGTGAGTTGTAAGCCACCGGGTCCGAGACGCAACTGTGGTCGACTACGTGGGAGTCCAGCGACATAGCCATTACGCTAACTGCTGGTTCCCATACTCTTTTCATTCACTTTCTCACCCAGACTTTGGTGTTTCTAAGCCTAGATACTGGTCATGGAATTAAGGGTCCAAGAGTGGTTCAGACACCAACAGACAGGTAAGGATAGAGATTTTACTCTTCTAGAAATGGGTTGTTTCCTTTCATTGAAGTGAAGGGATCCTTCAATACAATTACTGTGTACCCAAGAGTTTTTTAAGGACTAAAAAGACCACTATGTTCAGAGTTTTTCAGGAACACACCATAGCAAGATGGTTTCAGACTTATCTGGAAAATAAACAGTTGCTCATAAATTTGAAATAGAACACCAGAAACTTGAAGACAATTAGAATCAGCTTGACAAATAGGTTTTGAGCATTCAGTCAAGAACAGAATGGTGGTGGGACCAGTAGATGGTGTAATGGTTATGCCACTGGACTCCCACGTAGTTGACCATGGTTAAAGTCCTGGACCTGGCAACTTAAAACTCATGCCAGGTGCCTGTGCGTGCATGCCCAAAATCCCAAGAGAAGAATAGAAGAGAAGAGATTGTGGCATGGCCATCCTCCTGGGGGTTAATTAATCTCTTTCTGCCTCTCAAGCCAGCACACATGCTCTATAGCAAAAACGTCTCTCTCTAAAAGAAAGAAAGAAATGGTGGAAATGTGAGAGGAAGGAGTTGGAAGGCACTTGATGTGCAGAGGTCAGCCCTACCCTGGGAAAAGAGAAAGGAACCAACCTGCTCTGTACCCAGATTCGAAGAGAATTATATCCAAGGGACACTTGCTTCAGGACAAACCTTTTGGGTTTCTTCACATGTGGCTTCCAACCATCTTCTAGTGAATTGAAAAACACATTAGGTACATGTGCCTGTATGCTCAAAATCTTAATGGAATGAGGGAATAAAGGAGAAGGGATTGCAGTATGACCCACATTCCATTGGGGAGTACTTTCTGTCTCTCTTTCTCTCTCTCTTTCTCTGACAAGAGCAAATGTAGTGTTTCTTCATTAGCTATAACCTCCATGCATGCAAGCAGAGATTTTTGCCTGTTTTGTTCCCTGGTCTGACAGACAGCAGGCACACCATGGATCTGAACCAAGGTTAGCTGTGTGAGATCTGACTTCCTATGTGAAGTGTTTAATAGCTGCACTATGGGGCCAGCCCTAGGCAAAATATTTAAACTAAACACATAGTATTAAGTAAATACATAATATCAAGTAAAATATGTAATATATTAATTAGTAAAAAGTGTAAGTGAGAAAAATAAAACCAGAAAGGGGATAAGAAATATGAAGATGGCATGTAAGTCAAGACCTGAAGGAAATCCTGAGAGTGACAGTGACTTAAAGTGAGGTGTATTGAACATCTGGTGGTTGGGGGCAGATATCTAGGCAGAGGGAAGAGCAAATACCACAGTTTCGAGGTAGGCATTCTCTTGGAGCTGCCTAGACACTGGAGGAGGCCAGTATGACTGACAGAACCCTTAAAGAGTCTTCTGCAAATAAAAATCAAGAACCCCTAGGTGAGCAAATGCAACTAACTTTTCCATGTAAAGTCTATCATCCTCCACATATTCATGGATCCAGTCTTCTCCTCTAGTTTATTTCTTCCAACAGGCAATTATGGAGAACTTAATGAAGTGTCTATAATGTAATGAGGCTGAACGTCTCTCATTCGCAGCTATTTTCCAGCTATTTTCTCCTGTCAATCCAATGCCTTTTGACCCTAACTTGATTTCATTCTGCAGTCCCTTGGACCTTGAATTATGAACCTAACCACCCCTAAAACTCTCTTTAGTTACCATTTATTCTCTGTTTATGACCACAGGATAGCTTTAGTGTAAAAATCAAGGTCTAGCTTGCAGAACCTCTGTCCCAGCAAAAGATCCCTCATTGGCTTGCAAAAAGCACTGGAAGATTGAGCTTCATCTTAGACATATTGAGAGACACATAGGAGGACAATTACAGCAGGTCGTTAGGCCCAGAAGAAAGGATGGGAAATACTGATTAAAGTCAGTATAACCATTTGTTGAAATGTTTTCTATGTGCTAGGCTACTGATTCCTAACCCTAGCTGCCCATTAAAACCACCTAGAGAGGCTTTTAAAAATATAGTCACCAGGGCCCCACCACAGATCAATTAATGCCAAATCTCTGTGGGAAAGGCCTAGGCATCTGTATATTTTTAAATCTCCTCAGGTGATTTTAATAAGCAGCTGGCTGAGAACCCAGCTGTGATACCGATTGTGATAAGCAATGAGTTAGAACAGTGATTCTCAATCTTGGCTTCTTGGCTACACACTGGAATCATCCAGGGAGCTTTAAAAAGTGCTGTTGCCTATGTCCTATTGTCCTATCCACAGGGATTTGGATGTAATTGGTCTGGGTACACCTGGGCCTGGTTATTTTATTTATTTTATTTTATTTTATTTTATTTTATTTTATTTTATTTTATTTTATTTATTTTATTTTTTAGCTTCTCAGGGGCCCAACCACAGTGGCGCACAGATACAGCCACTGCTTGGGAAGCTGGAAGCTACATGGGGGCCCCAACTTCAGTTCCCAGATCAATCTGAGCACACTAGCATGATTGCACTCACCTAGCTTAACTGGGAAGCTAAGATAGAAGGATCTTGACATGAGAGACTGTCAAAAATACCTATCTTTGTCTTTCTCCCTTTTCTTCTCTCTCTCTCTTTTTTTTTTCTCATAAAAGAAAAACAAAACAAAACAAAGCAAAAAAAAAAAAAAAAAAAAAAAAAAAAAAAAAAACACACACACAAAAGTTAACTCCCCAGGGATGTAACATGAGTTAAGTGCTGAACACCTAGAGAACAAGATTACAAAGATGAATCAGAAATCTTTCCTGCCCTCAGGAGCCTCTCTATAAGTCACCTTACACAAAAATTATTGATGACCATCTTTTTTTTTCTTTGGAGAGGTTTTCACTATAGGGCGCATGCGCTCGTCAGACGGACAGAGACATAGAGACAGAAAGCGAGAAATCACCCCTCAGGGGGAATGGTCACACCACAATCCCTTCTCCTCCATTCTCCTCTCAGGATCTTGGGCACGCAGGCACGCACACGTGCCCGGCGTGAATTTTAAGCCACCGGGTCCGGTTCGGACTACATGGGAGTCCAGTGACATAGCCATTACGCTAACTGTTGGTTCCCTCGATGACCATCTTCTTTCCTGAACTTGAATCTTATTGTAGCTCTGAAAGTTCAAATTTCATTGGTCTATTTTGATGACATTATCCGTTCTTCCCACTATTCCACCAATGCCACCCCAACATATCTGCTGTTTGACCTGTTTGCTCTTCCTGTCCTCCAGTCCTAAAGAGACTTCCTAACTAAGTCAATGTCTTCTATAACACTCTCATCAGAGCCTTTTTCTCATCACCCAATCATTTGTCTCTTTGGCTCTCTGTCACTGTAATCCACACATTTCTCATCCATTCACCAAGAGTGTTTCTCTTAAATATTGCTCAGTTGTGTCTACTTTCCTCCACTCCCTCTGTCACTTTCCTGTTTCAAGACACAACCCTTAAGCTGGATGCTGACTGCAGCTTCCCATATGGCTACTCTGAGTCTTCCCATATACCTCTCTAAACTGTTTGCTGCAGCTAGAGTGACCTGTCCAAATATGCAAGTATTAAAATTTCCACTGCTTGAAAATGACATGCAACAACATTCACTCTTCTGGTTGTACAGATCAATGGGTTTTGACAAACACATCTGATCATAAAAGTATCACCAAAATCAGGATACAGAACAGTTTCAGCATTCCCTCCCAAATCCCACCATACTGCCAGTTTATAATCAATCCCTATTCCCACCCCTAACCCCTGGTATATTTTTGTCCCTATAGGTTTGCTTTTTCCAGATTGTCACATAAACGGAATCTTAAGTATGTAGACTTTGAGTCTGGCTTTTTATAATTGGCATATTGCATTGGACATTCATTCAAGTTATTGTGTGTATTAGTAGTTTGTTGCTTTTTATTGCTGACTAATTTTTTATTGTGTGGATGTTTATTTGACCATTTTCCAGTTGAAGGGTATTTGGGTTATTTTAGTCTCTGGTTTTCATGAATGGACTTCTATAAACACTCATGTACAGATTTTTATGTGAGCATAAGTTTTAATTTCCTTTGGATAAATACCTAGGAGTGATATTGCTGAGTCATGTGGTTATGTGCATGTTTAATTTTGTAAGGAACTGCCAGATTGTTTTCCCATGTGGCTCTACCACTTTGCACTTCTACTAGTGGTATATGAGAGTTCTAGTTGCTCTATATCCCTGCCAACACTTACTATTGTTTGTATTTTTAAGTATTTCAGCATCCCAAGAGATGGTATGCTCCTTTGAATTATTATACCCATTTTATAGACATGGAAACTGAGCCCAGGATGACATGGCTTGTAAATGATATAGCTGTGTTCAAAATCAGCTCTTCCTACCAGGCGGGGGAATCTGCCTGTTGTGTACATGCCCATGTGTAGCATTGCCTTCCTTTTTAGGGGACCTCCCCCTGCTCCCATGTCAATAATGTGGTTTTAATGGGAACTGACAATCAGCACATCCTATTCCTTGGGCTACAGGACATATGACCTGATCCAAGAAAGAGTTTCCCTTGAGACTTTCAGAATTAGAACTACAGGAGGAGATGTGAGATTGGCCACCATTGATTGCCATGCTTCCAGCTTCATGGAGAAATCACGTCTGAGAAAACGAAAACTATCACCCAGCAGGAAGCAGTGTAAACTGGAGTAAGGGGGTAGAGGGGAAAGAAGGTGTCCTGTGCATAGCAGAAGCACCTGAGTTTCTGGGTTTTTTTTGTCCCTGAAGGCAGCTAGATCCTAGTCTTCTCAAGATTTAGTTACCTTGGTCAATAAATTCCCTGCTTTGCCTCAGTTAGTTGAAACTAGGCCACATGCATCCCTTTAAAGAATCTTATAATACAAGAGCCTTGGGAGAATTAATCAAGGGAGAAGATTAAGGTGTTAGGTAAAACCAGCCCCGTTAGCAGTTCAGGGCTAGGGTCAGGAAGGGGTCTGTTGACCCTGATGAAGGTATGACTGAGCCCCTGGCTCCTCAAGTAATGTGAAGACTTTCAGCCAAAAATTCAACTTTGATTGCAAAGGCATTTAGAACTTAGGGGGAGAAATGAAAATGTATGCTTCTACATCAGAGGGGAAAAAAGTGTCTAACAAGTTGTGAATAATTCAGATTTAATTACTAGGAAAATGTCTTCCTTTTCTTTTTTCTTCTTATTCTTTCCCTTGCCTGACGCTTAGGCAGCAGGTTTAGTAGATATTTTTGTTCCAGAAATTCTACTTGAGAAACAGTGAGCCAAGTCCTCAGCTTTCTTCTTGGGTGTGAAAGCTAGAGTGTTTTGGATGTGGGCAGGAAGAAGCAGGTACTCCTTGCTCTTCCTATTGAGAGCTACCAGGCTTTATACTCACTGTGGAGGTCCTACTCTAGTAGGGGCCTCTGAGTTTGTGGCCAATAAACTAGAAATACAGGTGTGAAACGCTCCCAGCCATGCAGATGGGTGCCATTGCAATTTCGTGGTATTGTATCTCAGACAGGGCCTCATCACTGCTCCGCAATCCTATTACACGCCGACTGCCATCGATTTCAGACCTCATTACTCACTTCAAGACCTCAGTACCCACCATCCCATTCCCACTCTCGTCTCCTCTCTTCTCCAGAAAACGAATTTTAAAAATAACAGCTATACAGAAATATAATTCGTATATTATAAAACTCATCCCTTTAAGGTATACAATTAAATGATTTTTACTACACGCACAAACATTATCAGTACAGCTATCACTGCTATCTAATTTTAGGACAGCTTTAATCACTCCAAAATGAAGTCCTGTCCTCATTCTCCTTTCCTCACTGCCCTTGGGCAATCACTCATTTATTTTCTCTTGCTACTCTATTTTGAATAATTGCTGTATATGTTCTTCACTTATAACTCCTCACATGAATCTTAAAACAACCCTGTACTCCGAGATAGACCAAAATAAATAAATAAAGCCTGTATCAAAGGAAGTGCTATATAATGTTCTGAACATATAACTCCTCATTTGAATCTTAAACCAACCCTGTACGCAGAGACGACCAAAATAAATAAATAAATAAAGCCTATATCAAAGGAGTAGTATCCAAAATATATAAAGACCTATAAATTAACAGTAAAAATCAACCAACTCAATTAAAAAAAATAATTTCCAGAGGGAGCATGCACTAGCGAGCGAGAGAGAAAGTAACCCCTTATGGAGCACTGTCACACTCTAATCCTTTTTCTTTCATTTCATATCGGGATTTCAGGCATACATACACTTAGCATGGCTTTCAAGCTGTTTTAGCCTCATTATCTTACATACATACACACACACACACACACACACACACACACACAAACACACACACGTTCAAAATCTAAAGTTTATTAAAAGTAAAAATGTGAAAAGAAGATAAGAGACAGTGATTAAAGTGACCTTTCTCATCTTTCTGGATGTTTTTATAATTTTCTTTGTATTCTTGATGTACATTTCACCATGATGCATATGGGTTTGAACTTTTTAGATTCATTTTACTTATCAGTGCTGTTTCCTTTTAAGCTTCTCATTGCTTAACACAGGCTGGCTTAGTTCTTTCTCCCCAGTTAATCACCTTGACAGCTAATCCCATTGACTATGAGTCTGGAGTCTTTCTCCCTACATTCCCAACTTTTATGGAGAGTCTCCTGCATGCTGTGAGGTGATGGTTATCTCTCTACAGTTTGCATTCTGCCTGCTTCTCTACTTTCAGCTTTGACTTAAAATTTCTTGATTTTTGACCATTCGATGACAATTTCGTATTTTCCCTGCTGTTAAGGATTTGTTTCTTGACATGTGGAGTAATACAGATATGGGCACTTGTGCTTAGGTTGTTGTCTGAGCCAATCTCTGAGTGAACTTTCAAACATGCTACTTACATATCGCAAACAGAGGATGATACTTGGTTCATTGCAGAAACCCAGAAAACCATTTGCAGAATGAATCAAGAGACTGGTGGATGATAGGGAAACTTTCAGACATCATAAAACTCACTAGCCTCCCACTATCCATCACTGTATATAGTGTTCAGAAATATGGGCTGTCTGGGACCAGCCGTTGCCGTAATGGCTACATCACTGGACTCCCATATAGCCGACCGTGGTTCGAGTCCCAGACCTGGTGCTTAAACTCACACGGAGCACATGTGCGTGCGTGCCCAAGGAGAATGGAGGAGAAGGGATTGCGGTGAGGCCATCCCCTGGGGGGTGATTTCTCGCTTTCTGTCTCTCTGTCTCTCTCTGTTTTTCTGGTGAGCACATGTGCCCTATAGCAAAAGAAACCCCTCCAAAAATTAAAAAAAAAAGAAAAAAGAAAAGAAATATGGGCTGTCTAAATAGACTGACTTTGGTTTGAACCCAGGTCAGCCACTTACTTGCTAGGTGACTCTGAGCAAGTTACTTTGCCTCTCCAGTCTTCACTTTACTTATTTATAAAAGGGGGATGGTAATAATTCCCACTTTATATGGATTATAATGAGGATAAATGAAGTAATGCACATAAAGTACTTAGAATGACACCTGGTACATGTATCAGTGAGGATTAACTTCGTTTTAAATTAACAACAAAATATTTCAGATCCAAAAGCATTTCTGAGTCACATGATATATGTTACTTGCACTCTTACCAGCTGTCCACCCTCGCCCAGAATCTGTTTCCTCATTCACCTGCACCTTCCTACACTTTGCACCCCCACAGCATCTATGTACGAAGTCTCTCTTCCAAGCAACCCAGAAGCTTGCCATGTATTCTTCCCTTTAATGGGCCTTAATAAAAAACCTTTAACCAAAGCTGTCATAACTGTTAGTAGGAGGTGAGTAAGCAATTAGCATTCCTTACTTAATGGACCAGTATTTCTCTTGGGCCATCAGTAAATGGAAATAAGGTTTTAGTCTTATTCCTTCATAGTACATGTGTAGTTGAAAAACTCTCTCTCCAAACACCACACAGATGAATTTGAGTACATCTTTCTCTGGAGTGCCCCGTACAGTGACAGTGAGGTCAGTGTTATGGTTTGGTTGATGGTTTGTCCCCTAAAGTTTCATGTTTTGGAATTTGATTTTGGGTGGGAAGGCCTAGTGGGTGGTGATTACATTATGAGGAAACAGTCTCATGAATGGATTAATGATGTCTTGTAAGATCCGGTGAAGTCTAGCTCTCCTGAAAAGAGGCTTGTTCTGCTGGTTAGCGTAATGGCTATGTCGCTGGACTCCCACGTAGTCGAGCGGTTCGAGTCCCGGACCCGGCGGCTTAAACTCACGCCGGGCACATGTGCGTGCGTGCCCAAGTATCCCGAGAGGAGAATGGAGGAGAAGGGATTGCGGCGTGGCCATCCCCCCTGGGGAGTGATTTCCTGCTTTCTATCTCTCTGTCTCTCTTGTCTGTCTGGCGAGCGCACGCGCCCTATAGTGAAAAACCTCTCCAAAAAAAAAAAAAGAAAAAAAAAAAAAAAAACAGAGAGCTGAGAGAATCTTTCTTTCTATCTGCACATGTCTGCCATCCTTGTACTCTCATTGGCCATGTTGTAGACCAGCCTGACCAAGATACACCTTTGGACTTTTCAGCTGACAGTATTGTGAATCAAAACAAATCTTGATTCTCTTAACTTCACCTAGTCTCAGGTATTTCTGTTATCAATTAATAACGGACCAAGACAGTCAGGATTTAGAAATATATAGGCTTTTTGTGCTCTAGAAGAGGATAAATAGATTTATCTGGGCTAGAAAGGTGTAGAGGTATGATTGTAGAGGAAGAGACTGATAAAAAGAAATACAGGGGGCCAGGCAGTAGTGAAACAGGATGCTCTCTGAGTTATTCCCAAGTGAGAAGATTTCTGGTTCAAGTACAGAGACCTCCCTGAGTACACAGGGCATGCATGCGTCCATGATCTGGGATTGACTGAAGATTGGGGGTGGTTTGCAATGTCAGGACTTTGTTGGGAGTGCTTTCTCTCTCTCTTTCTCTTTCTCTGCCTCTCTCCATTATGGAGAAAAGAAATAAATAATCTTTAAAATATGTTTTAAAAAAGAGAAATACAGAAGATACCTTTCTGGTGATTGAGAAAGCATCATATACCAACAGATGTCTAGAAATAGAGAGAGCGTATTACTGTTTGGATAAAAGAAAGTTCTTATTATTTGGCAAATACTCACTGAGCATCTATGATGTGCCAGTCAGGGTTATAGTGAGAAACAAAATAGATCTAAACCTCTTTCCTCACAGAGATTACATCCAGTTTAAGGGTAGTGGAAAATCAAAGGGGCAGAGGAAAAAGTAAGTTGAATTGGCGTTCGAAAAATGTTGGAAGCGATCAATGACCATGAGTAGAACTCTTCAAAGTAGAATTATAAGAACAGATGAAAGACTAATCTGGGTCAAAATCAGGCTCTGTCAGTTAAAATATGTGCACTAATTTTTAAGTGAAGTTCTTTAGCATTAAGCATCTTAAGCTAAATATATGGAACTAATATTTCCTAACTCAAGAAGTGTTACAATGATTAGACAAACACCTACATTGGTCAAATTTCTAATTGATTGCACAGAGCCATTCTAGAATTTATAGCACTTCTCATCTTGTCTGAGAAGGGCAGTAAAGGAATTCCCGAAGCTCATTCACAGGGGGCTTATGAGGAGAACATGAGAAGCCTCCTGCTGCTCTTGGGCAAGAACTGGGGAGGAAAGAGGCTGAGCAAAAGGACTTATTACCTGGTTTGGTGACTGAAAGTAGGTTCTTAAGGAAGACATGTTAAAGGGTTAATAGGAGGGAATGCTGGGCTGCTTGTGGTTAGAGGAATCCAGGTTGCTGGGACTGAAGAAGACAAAGAATAATGCATTAGTTTGGTGCTTTCAAATCAAGAAGACCCTTGAGTTGGAGTCTGCCATCTACTGTACATATGACCTTCAGAAAGTTTTCAACTTTCATCTCTAATGAAGACTTGTTCTCTAAGGTTAGTGACCTGCCCTAAGATGCAGAATGAAAAACAACAAACATGCGTAAAGTAGGAAGAGAAATTTTAATAGAGAAGTGAAGATTTTTAATAGAAAAGAAATACATCTCCATGCATGAAAGGCATGTGGGTGAGCAGCTGCCAGAGAAGGACAACTGCTCTGGGTATGGAGTTAGGTGTTACTTTAATTACGGGGTCTTGTCATGAATCTTTAGGAGGGGCAGTCTGGTCATTGTAGCTGAGTCCTTTGAATTTGTAGGCTTTTATCTGCACACTTGTGTACTTCTCCCTCAGGTAAGAAATCTGAGGAATTTGATTACCCAATTACATGTCTAGGGAAATATAAAAGGGACTCCAAAGACTTCCCAAAAAGAGAGTAGGGGGATCAGAGGACAGGTATTCACCAGCTATCCTGAGGCACTGACACACAGTGAATGAGTCAAATTGGGTAATTTGATTACCCAATTACAATTACCCAATTACATGGAAGGTATGAGCCTCTGTATCAGGACGATCTGTCCTATAAGATTATTGCCCAAGTGGGAATTAGGATGTTGACTAAGTATCTTGGTGATGTGGAATGGCAGGAGGGAAGATAGCAACTTTACCCAAGTTCCTTGAAGAAAACTTGGGTAATAAATAAAAGCAAGACCAGCTTCCCCACTCAGCACTAGAGCCAGGTGGGAGGTAGGAGTTCTTTGAGAGAGAGTCTGTATCCACTGACAAGCTGTGATTGCTGAGACAAGTGTCCTTCTGTCCTTATTTCAGGGCTGCTGACTCCTATTTGGCTGTCTACCTATGGCAGACTTCAGTTACTTCATCTTTAAAATGGGAGCAATGCTGTAGTTCATTGCATGGATTTAACATGTTAATGTGTGTACGTATATGTAATGCGTGCCTGGCATTATTATTATTTATGCACTATTTGCAAAATATCTCCCTCCTAAATGGCTTCTCCATGGGCTGACTCAAGGGCATGTCTAGAGAATGATTGGGAGGAAACTCTTCTCTTCCTTCTCAGACTGTTGTGGCCACATCTCAGACCCCACCCCGGGGTACACTGCTCAGACAGAGACCCAGGGTGGTGACAGGTCTACTCCAGCTGGGCTGGGGTTTCTGGCTGCCTCTCTGTGTCCTTGTTCTAGGAAGCCTCTTCTCATTTTGTTTTTAAAATATTTTTTGAAGCTCTAATTGCTACACTTCCTCAAATGTTTTTAATACAGGCAATCAGTGACTACTGCAATTAGGAGGGCCTAATTACCATCGGCATTCTTCCTCTTCTCTCAGAAACCACCATTGGAACAATCACAAATAAACCTTAATGAAGACCAAAGATCTTTCTCTAGTCTAAAGCCATTTGTAATCACGATCTCTTATTGTCAAAGCCAGCAGGCAGAGGAGTCCTTTGAAGGACTGTTACATATTCAGCAGCCGTAGCAACAGCATCAGGAAAAGATGTTCTGAGGCTGGGAGTCTGTGGTCCATGCAAGCAACAGAAATGGCTTGCATCCAACTCATTTTGTTGTTGTGCTTTAATTTATTAGCCTGATAAAGTCTCTTAAATCACTCTTTAAAAGTCATCAAGATGTGGTACATGAATGATAAAGGAAACCAGAATATGCCACCCCAAAATATGCTGATTTAACAGACTGATTATTACAAGCTGCAAGCACTGGAGAAACAGCCTTTGCAGGGTGGGCTGTCTAAACTGTCCTTTCCTACTTAGAGAAGTCATGAAATTCCTTTGAGAAAGAGGCCTTCCCTGTACCAAGATGAGAAGATAACTCTTATCAGTTCAGAGGAGGCATCAGAAGAACTACAAATAAATCTTACTCTATTAGTTCCTTCCCATGTTTACCTTCCCACAGTTGGCTGCCTCTGGACGCCTAAAACTGCTTTCCTTTGTACTGTTCTTTGTTGAAAATGCTATACCTAAGCCAGTGCTTGGAGTTATCTTTCATCTAGGTTTCTCCTGTGATGTACATTGCATGCACTAATAACTTGCTTGTTCTTCTCTTGTTAAGGCCTTTTGTTACAGAGGTCTGTCCTAATGTACAAGGGTTGAAGAGAAATTATATTTGCTGTCCTACAATGGTAAGTGTACGAACCTCAAGTACAAAACTTGATGAACTACATATATATTTATATATATATACACACACACACACACACATACACACACATACATATATAGATCCCATGTGACCACAGAACAGAACAAGATATAGAGCATTTCCGAAATTCTGGAATGCTCCCTCATGCCCGTTTATGGTATATCAGCCCAGGTTAGATCAGAAAACAGAATTACGATGAGTGTTAAGAAATTAGGTAGTATAGGAATTTGGCTTTACCCAACTGTAGGAGGAACTAGGGAAATATAAAAGGGACTCCAAAGACTCACCAAAAAGAGAGTAGGGGGATCAGAGGACAGGTATTCATCAGCTATCCCGAAGCACTGACATACAGTGAATGAGTCAGAGCTTGTGGGGAAGCCCAGAAAATGATCACATTAATCTGCAGGAGCTGATAGAGAAATTCATGGAAGACTATTGGCTCTATGTAGATGCTGCCTCTGTGACATCGCAATCAGTGATGGATGGGGGTTACTGTTGGTCTGCAGGGCCATTATTCAGGAAGAAAAGCTGGATGCACCTGTGGGGAGAGCAAAGACAAGGTAGAACCCACCAGCACTTCTGCATCTGCCTCATAACTTTGAACCATCAGAGCCCCATAGTGCTACTTCATTTCTGCTGCATGTCTCACACAGCTTCAATTACAGCATTTTCGACCTGAAGCAAGACAGGGAAGGGGATTATAGCCCCCAGTGTATTCAAACTGATACTAAATGATGTGGCTCATATGGAAAAATGCTTCAGTTTACTAAATGGGGCTAATGGGGTTGTGTCCTCCAGCTGTGAGATTGTAGGGTCCATGAAAGAGAGTCTTTATGGGAACCAGCAGTTAGCGTAATGGCTATGTCGCTGGACTCCCACGTAGTCGACCACGGTTCGCGTCCCGGACCCGGTGGCTTAAAACTCACGCCGGGCGCGGTTGGGTGCGTGCCCGAGAACCCGAGAGAATGGAGGAGAAGGGATTGCGGCATGACCATCCCCTCTGGGGGGTGATTTCTCGCTTTCTGTCTCTATGTCTCTCTCTTGTCTGTCTGGCGAGCACACGCGCCCTATAGTGAAAACCTCTCAAAAAAAAAAAAAAAAAGAGAGTCTTTATATTCTAGCTATAGAAAATTAGCACAACATCTTTCTCAGAGTTGGTGTGGAGAGGATGTATTCAGCAGCTCCACATTTCTATCTCCATCTTTCCTCAAATAAAAGGAATACTGGGGCCACCAGATGGCGTAATGGTTACATTGATGGACTCCTTCATAGTTGACGATGGTTTGAGTCCTGGACCCAGCAACTTAAAACTCACATTGGTGCATGTGTGTGCATGTCCAAAATTCCAAGAGGAGAATGAAGGAGAAGGGATTGCGATGTGGCCATCCCTCCTGGGGGGTGGTTTCTTGCTTTCTGTCTCTGTCTCTCCAGCAAAACACATGACCTATACCTAAAATCTCTCTTTAAAAATAAAATAAAGGGAATACTAACACAATCAGGTCTAGGACAATGGGTTTTATCAATGAGTGGTCAATGTCATTGTGCATTGACATATGACATTCAATCATCCTTGACTGTAGAGGTAACAACAGTTGCGAATGTTTGACTCTGTGTCCTCCTCATCCCCCTGCAAAATTCAAGAGTTGAGAGATCCAGTTCCTATTGTTACGATATTTAGAGGAAACTTCACCTACAGGATTAAGAGGTGGACCCTTTGGGAAGTGATTAAGGTGGGACCTCCATGGTTGAGGCCTGGTAGCTTTATGAGGAGAAAAAGACCAGAACAAGACACATGGACACAGGCATGCATGCTCTTTCTCTGTCTCTCTGTGTATGTCTGGTACATCCACAGAGAATCCCCACCAAAAAGAACCTCACTAGATGTGGCCCTTTCATTTTGGACCTCTAAAATCATGAGCTAAATAAACCTCTATACTTTATAAATTATCCAGACATGAGTAGGAAGAATCTTCAGAAAGTTCATGAAAAATGCATATTATGAAAAAATATGCATTGATTTCAATTTTTTGCACCAAAATAAACTCATACTTTAATTTCATTTTTCTGCAAATTTTTAGATACCCTTCCATATGTCTGTTATTAGCAACACAACAGAGTAAAGTAGCAGTGACTCTCAACCTTTGCTGTACAATAAAGTCATCTGGGGAGCTTTACAAAATGATCATGCCTAGGCCACACCCCTAGAGATTCTGAGGTAAATTGGTCCAGAGTACAGCTGGAGCACTGACATTTTTTAAATCTCCCAAGATGATTATTTAGAATTTATTTTATTTTATTATTTATTATTTACATTTAATTGTTGCACTCCCTTATGGCATACAATATGGTTTTTAGAGCATGTGTATAGTGTGTGATAATCAAATCAAGCATTCTTATATATGTCATTTTTAATGAAGAAGCTTACATTCTTGTGTATCTTAAATGCTTTTTCTCTGAACTCCTTCTACCCAATCGTCTCATCTGACTCCCTGCCATACAGTCTCTGGTATCTACACTTGCCCTTCCTGCTATTATATCTTCCAATCTTTCAATTTCTGCCACAGAGTACAGACATTATGTATATTATGAATGGGGATATACAATGTTTTGCCTTTCATAGAATGGCTTATTTCACTTAGCATTAAATCTATATTCACTCATTTTGAATCAAATGATAAAGTGTCACTGTTCTTTACAACTGAGTAGTGTTTCATAGTGCCTTAGTTTTTCAATTCAATCATCAGTTGTTCAACCCTAGGTTGAGTCCATGTCTTAGCAATTGTGAATAATGATGTAATAAACATGGATGTGCAAGTGTCTTCTCTACTGAGAGTTTTTCTAACTTCTGGGTTAATTCCAAGGAGTGAGCTTCCTGGGTCATATGATGGTTCAATTTGTAGGTTTTTGAAGAACCTCCATATTGTTTTTCAGAGTGGCTGTACTAATTTACATTCTCACCAGCAGTGCAGGAGGGTTCCATTTTCACCACAGCCTCATCAGCATTTGTCATTTCTTACTTTTTTCATCATAGTCATTCTGACTGGGATTAAGTGATATCTCATTGTGGTTTTTATTTGCATTTCTCTTACAAAAAAAGACATTGAACATTCTTCCACATGCTTCTGGCCAATCACTTGTTCTCCTTAGAGACTTGTCTATTCAGCTAATTTGTCCATTTTTTAGACTGGATTAATAATTTTTTTGTAAGTCAGCTGCTTGAGTTACCTATAGATTCTGGTTATTAATCTTTTATCTGAAGCAGAGTTTACAGATACTTTCTTCAATTCCGTGGGTTGTCTCTTCACTTCATTTATTGTTTCCTTTGCTATACAGAAGCATTTTTGCCTGATATAATCCAATTTGTCTGTTTTTGAAATAGTTGCCTCCACTTTAGAGATCTTATTTTAAAAACTATTGCTGAGACCAGTAGATGGAGTAATGGCTACATCACTGGACTCTCATGTGGTCAACCGTGGTTCGAGTCCTGGACCCGGTGGCTTAAATTCACACCAGGTGCATGTGTGTGTGTTCCCAAGATCCTGAGAGGAGAATGGAGGAGAAGGGATTGTGGCATGGCCATCTCCCCTGGGAGGTGATTTCTCACTTTCTGTCTCTCTGTCTCTCTCTGTCTTTCTGGTGAGTGCATGCGCCCTATAGCAAAAACCTCTCTAACACACACACACAACAAACAAACAAAAAAACCCCGTTGCTTATTTCAGTGTCTTCAAGTGTTTGCCCTGTGTTTTCCATAGGCAGTTTCATAGTTTCAGGCTTTGCATTTATATATTTGATCCATTTTGAGTTTATTTTTGTTAATAGTGGGAGATAATAGAGGCTCAGTTTTATTTTTCTTCAGCTCAATATCCAGTTCTTCTGGTACCATTTGCCAAAAAGACCTTTTCTCCACTAAATTGTCTTGAGTCTTTTGTCAATGATCAGTTGGATATATGTTTTGGTGTTTATTTCCAGGTTCTCTATTCTGTTTCTTTGGTCTATGTGTCTGTTTTTGCGTCAATATCATGCTATTTTGATTTTCACAACTTTGTAGTATATTTTGAGGTTGGGTAGTGAGGTCCCTCCTACTTTATTCTTTTTGTACAGTATTGCCTTGGTGATACAGAGTCTTTTATTTTTTCAGACAAGTTTTATGATTTTTTTTTCTATTTTTGTGAGAAATGTAATTTTTCTGGTAATTTGATCAGAATTTCACTAAATTTATAAATTAATTTGGGTAGAATTAACATTTTTATTATATTGATTCTTGTAATTCAAGAACGTGGGATTTCTTTCTATATTTTGGCGTCATATTCTTTTAAATTTTTTTTTTTAATTTTTAACTTTCTTTGCAGAAGTCTTGGACCTTTATGATTAGGTTTATTCCTAGGTATTTTACTTTTGTGGCTATTATAAGTGAAACTGCTTATTTCAATTATGCCTCAGTCTGCTCATTGCTGGTGTATAAAAATACTATAGATTTTTGAATATTTATTTCATATTTTGCCATTTTACTGAATTTATTTATCACTCCTGAGAGTATTTTTGTAAATTATTTTTTATTTTCTATGTATATAATCACATAGTCTTAAAATAGGGACCGTTTCACTTCTTTTCCTATTTAAATGCCTTTTATTTTGCTCTCCTGTCTGATTGCATTGGTTCAAATTTCCAATACTATGTTGAAAAGGAGTGGGAAAGTGGACTTGCCTTGTTCCAGTTTTTAGTGGGAAAGCTTTCAGTTTGTTCCTATTCAATGTGATATTAACTATGAGTTTTTCATACATGGATTTGATTGTGTTGAGAAATGTCCTTCCATACCTATTTTGTTGAGAGTCTTAATCAGGAAGGGACATTATATTTTTTCAAATGCTTTTTGTGTATCAATTGATGTAATCATATGATTTTTATCTTTCTTTCTGTTAATGTCATGTATTACATTTGTTTTGTGCATGTTGAACCATCCTCACAATCCTTGAATAAAGCTTGTTTGGTCATGGTGTATAATCCTTTTAATGTGCTGCTGTATTCAGTCTGTTAGTATTTTGTTGAGAGTTTTTGCATCTGTATTCATCAGGATATTGGTCTATGTTGTTTTTTTTTTTAATTTTTAAATTTTTTCTGCTTTTGGTATCAAGATGAAGGAGGCTTCATAGAATGAGTTTGGGAGGGTTCCTTCCTTTTTGGACCTTTAAAAATAGTTTTGAGAATTAAGGTTACATCTTCTTTAAAAGTTGTAGAATTCAGAAGTGAAGCCATTGGGACCTGGGCTTTTCTTTCTTGGGAGACTGTTTATTACAGATTCAATCTCATTTCTTGTTATTGGCCAATTCAGACTTTCTATTTCCCCCCTGATAAATCTGGGTATATTGTATGTGAGAAATTTATTCATCTCATCTAGGTTTTCTAGTTTGTTGGCATATAGTCACTTGGATTATTTAATGATCTTTTATATTTCTGTGATATCTGTTGTAATATTACCTGTTTCTGATTTTACTTATCTGTTTGTTTCTCTGTTTTTATTGAATAGTCTAGCTAATGGTGTGTTGGTTTTAATTTCTTAAAAAAACAGCTTTTTTGTTTCATTGATTTTTTTGTTAATGTTCTATTATTCTCAGTTTTATTTATTTCTGCTCTTTGATTATTTATTTTCTCCTAGTATCTTTTGTTTTGTTTTGGTTTTATTTTGGCTTTGGTTTGCCAGTTCCCTCAGCTGCATCATTTGATTATTTATTTGTCATCTTTCTGTTTTTTTCTCTTGGGCACTAATTGCTATAAACTTCCCTCTTAGGACTGCTTTTGCTGAGTCCAAAGATTACAAAGAGTCTTGTATTCATTATCATTGTTTCCAATGTATCTTTTAATTTCAGTCTTACTTTCTTCAGTAGTTTTAAAGTTATTCAATAATAAATTGCTTAGTTTCCATGGTTTTGTGTATTTTAGAAGACTCTTTCTAGTGTTGATTTAAAATTTAATTCCATCATGGTCAGAATATGCTAAGTATAGTTTCTATACTTTTATGTTTTTAAAAAGGATTATTTTTATTTTAACTTTATTTATTACTATTATTTTCCAATTTGATCAGAGAGACACAGAGAGAGCAAGAGAGGGAAAGTGAGAAAGCAAGTCACCAGGTCTGGGACTTGAACCATGGTCAGTCATATGGGAGTCCAGTCCCTTTAACCACCCAGCCACCTGCAGGCCCCAGTTTCTATACTTTTAAATGTGTAAAGGCTTGTTTTATGGTCTATTATGTGGTCAGCCTTCAAAAATGTTCCAGATAGGGTTGAAGAAAATACATATTTTTTAGCTGTTGGGTGAAATTTATATAAATGTCAGGTCCATTTGGTTTATAATATTATTTAGCTTGTGTGTCTCCTTGTTCATTTATTTTTTTTCTAGATGACCTGTCCATTGGTGACAGTGTGGCATTGAAGTCCCCAATTAGTGTGTCACAGTCTATCTCTTTCTTTAGATGTAGCTGTCTTTCTTTTACATATTTGGGTGCCCCAGTGGGATGCATAGATATTTATCATTGTTATATCCTCTTGGTGAATCAGTCTCTTTAATACTATATAGTGTCCTTCTTTGTCTCTTTTTACAGTTTTTATCTTGAAGTTTACTTTTTCTGCTATCATTATCATGACTCCAGCCTTTTTTACCTCCCATTTCTCTTGCATAAAATGACTTTTTTTCAGCCCTTCACTTTCAATCTATGTATAAGGTGTGTGATTTTTTTTTAAGCAGCATATAGAAGGCTCCCTTTTGTTTTGCTATAGGCTGTATGAACTTGCAGGAGAGAGAGAGATAAAAGAGAGAAAGTAATGAATCACTCCCAAGAGGGAATGCCCATGTCACAATCCCTTCTCCATTCTCCACTTGGGATATTGGGCACACAGGCACATGTGCCCAGCTTGTTCTTGTTCAAGCTGCCAGGTATGGAACTTGAATTGTGGAGTTGGCTATGTGGGATATAGCCACCTTAACCACCATACCACCTGGTTGGCCCAGGCTCCTGTTTTTTGTTTGTTTGTTTGCTTTTCCATTCAACTTATCTGTATCTTTCAACTGAAGAATTTAATTCATGAACATTCAATGTTATTACCTACACGTTTGGAGTTAAATCTACCATTTTGTTAGTCATTTTTTTAGTTGTTTTGTGTTCTTTTATTTCAATTCATCTCTCATTTCCCTAAAGTAGTGTTCCCTTAAGTAAGTTTTAAAGAGCTGGTCTAGTGTTGGTAAATTCTTTTAGCTTTTGTTTATCTAGAAATGGTTTTATTTGTCCTTCCCATTTGAAGAATAATGTGTGTGGGTATAGTATTCTTGGCTGAAGCTGTTTTCTTTCAGAATTTCAAATATGTCTTCCCATTCTATCTTTGCCTGCATTGTTTTCAATTGAGAAGTCTGAGGTTAGTCTGATTAAATAGCCTTTGTAAGTAACTTGATGTTACTTTGGAGCCTTTTGTAGACTTTGTCTTTGATTCTGCAAATTTGGCTGTAATGTACCTAGGAGAGGATTGTCTTATGCTGAATCTATTTGGTGTTCTTTCTATTTCTTGGATTGGGATGCCTGTATGTCTTTCAAAATTTGGAAAGTTTTCAGATAGTGTTTAGTGAAAGAGATTTTCTATGCCTTTGTCTTTCTTTTTGCCTTCTGGAATACCTGTTATGTGGAGATCCAGCTACTTAACAGTGTGTAGAATTTCTCATATGTTGTCCCCATCTTTTTTTGTTTGTTTGCTATAGGGTGTGTGCACTTGCTGAAGAGAGACAGAGAGAGAAACAGTGTGAAATTACTCCATGGGGGAATGCACACCATAATCCCATCTCCTTCATTCTCCTTTCAGGATTTTGGGCATGCATGCACATACATGTGCCTGATTTGATTCAAGTCACTGGGTCTAGGACTTGAACCAAGCCATTAGCTATGAGGGATTTGCCACCAGCTGGGTTTGTTGTCCTCATTTTTAATGGTTAAGTTTCTTTAGATTTTCTGAGACAGTAACCCTTTTCACCCCATAAGAATAAGGTACTACTATTCTGACTTCTCTCATGCTAGATTAATTTTTGCCTCCCTTGATGCCGTATAAATGAAGCTGTGCAATATGTGAGATCCATCTACGCTCCCGGGGCAACAGTTATTCATTCCATTGAAGGGATATTCCACAATTTATTGATCTATCCTATTGAAGGAAATGTGGTTGTTTTCCATATCTTAGCTCTCACAACAGAAGCTCCTGTAACATTTTGTACATATCACTTCCTATACTTGTTTTTTTCTTAGGCACTCATTTCAGAATGGGATTATTGGGACAGGAGTTGTTTGACATTTGTAGATAGGGCATAAGGGTTTTGTTTTTTGTTTTTATTTATTTGTTTGTATTTAAAGTTTCTAAGATAGTTATAATGTTTAACTAGAATTAGGAATAACCAATCTGGGGCCAGTAGGTGGCATGGAGGTTATAAGGTGGCTGGATCCCATATGGCTGATGGTGTGGTTTGAGTCCCAGACATGTTGTATTAAAAAAACAAATTGGACATGTGTGTGTACATCTCAGAGTCCCAAGAGGAGAAATGGAGGAGAAGGGATTGCAGGCCATATCCTCTGAGGAGTGGTGATTTCTCACTATTCTTCTTTATCTTTCTCTCTGTGTCTCTCTCTGGTGAGCACATGAGCCTTATAGCAAACAAAACAAAACAGAAAAACTGATCTGGAAAATAAGAAGAGGTATTTCTAAGTCCAACCATGATAGTACACACTGAAAAATGCTGCACTCTGCAGGCTAGGACCACATGGGAGGTCCAGGTTTGATTCTCAGTGCAACCTAAAGGACATGGTGGCGTGTTTCTGTATTCCCAGTGACTCATGTAAGCTGAGGCAGGAAGATTATGACAGCAAGACCCTGTCAAAAAAAAAAAAAAAAAAAAAAAAACCAGAAAAGGAAAAGAAAAGAAAAAGAAAAAAGATGGAAAGAAGTTCTAGTGAACATTTTGTATGCAATTTTTGGTGCAAATGGTTTCTTTTTTTCTCTTTAGGTATACACTTAGGAGTGGGATATTGGGAAATAGGGAGGTGTCTTTGTGTTTATAGCCTTTAGTATAATAAGACCAGATTTATAATTTCATTTTTAAATAATTGTTTTTATTTAGCTATTTATTTATTTATTTATTTAAATATGACCAGAGAGGGACAGAAAGAGAGAGAAATGAGAAAGCAAGCCGCCAGGTCTGGACTTGAACCACAGGCAGCCATGTGGGAGTCCAGTGTCCTTAACCACCATGTTACCTGCCAGCCCCCAGATTTATAATTTCTTAAGAGGGGAAGTGAAAGTTAAATAATTTGAAGCAAAGACATTTCTCAGGGAGCCTAAACAGGGGTGGTTTTCAAAGGGAACCTAATCTCATGTCTAATTTCAATGACCTTGGGGAAAGAAACAAGTCTTAGCTTGGAGTGGAATAACTACTGTTGGCATCTTTCCCTTCCCCCTCATTCATGAGAAGGAATCTTCCTTCTTACCACCTGGAGAAACCAGAAAAAAGTATCAAAGCTTACTCTCCCCACTAGTAGAAAGAGCAGGAGAGAAATCTCTCCGTATTCAGCATACACTTGAGATGGCAGATTTTGCAATACATACAGAGAAATTTCAAAAAGTTCGTGGAAAGAATGGAATTAAAGTATGAATTTATTTTTGTACCAAAAAACTGAATCTATGAATGGTTTTTTCATAATACTCATTTTCCACAAACTTCCTGAAGTCCCCTCATAAAACTGGCCTGGGAGGTGGGGTTTTTGTCATTATGGAAGGGTTGGAGAACTCAGAGTGAGGGATGGGCATGTGGAATAATGGACAGAAGGAAGAGGAAAATAACATAATAATTAATAACATAATTAATGTTAATGTAATCAATATATAGTAATACATAACATAATAATAAAACTAGTGAAGTGCTGGTGGGCAAAGGAAGGGAACACTTTCCTAAGATTTAAGCATTTGTTCTTAGATTGCAAAAACAACTCTTTTCCCTCCTGTCCCAGTCCAGTTTATATATTTGTTACTTACTTAACTTACTTTTTGCCAGAGGGCACATGCTCTTGCCAGAGAGAGAGAGGGAGAGGAAGAAAGCACTCCCCTGATAGGAAGTAGTCATACCACAAGCCCTCTCCATCCATTTCTCCATCCTGTTGAGATTTGGGGCACAGTGCACACATGCTCAGCATGTTTTTCAAGTTACAGGGGTCAAGATTTGTGCTATATGTTTAGCCATGTAGAATCTGGCTTACTTAACCACTAGGCAAAAGGGTTGACCTTAACTGTTTATTTCTTTTCTTTCTTTTTTTTTTTTTTTTTTGAGAGGTTTTTCGCGTTAGGGTGCGTGTGCTCGCCAGACAGACAGAGAGAGACATAGAGACAGAAAGCGAGAAATCACCCCCCATGGGGGATGGTCACGCCGCAATCCCTTCTCCTCCATTCTCCTCTCGGGATCTTGGGCACGCACGCACACGCACCCGGTCTAAGTTTTAAGCCACCGGGGCCGGGACGAGAACCGCGGTCGACTACGTGGGAGTCCAGTGACATAGCCATCACGCTAACTGCTGGTTCCCAACTGTTTATTTCTTATTGGTGAGTGAAAGACTTAGTTTCTATCCTATTATTACAGGACCGAAGAGGTGAAATCTGTGGAGCAAAGTTTCTGCCAGGCAGCTGAAATCCTAACAGACCTCAGGCAGTCTCTGAAGGCAACCCAGCTTTGGTTTTTGTAGCAGATGTCATGCCAGAATTAGAGTTATTTTCTCTGCATAGTGGGAGAGGTAATGGAAGGTCACATTATCACTACTGGGAAGATGAATCTCTTCAGATCCACAAAAGGCCTTGTATTTTGATGCTCTGGAAACCTCTGGAGAAAATCAAGTTCTATTCTCTGGGAAAGGGGAAGTAATAATAGTCACTCTTATAAGGTTTGAATAGGAGAAACTCCTAAGTAACTGCAGGACCTTCTAGAAACAATTCATGAACTACCCTTAAAGGTTAATAGGGTGAATAGCCTCATTGTCTTGGAAGAATGAAATAAGAGACTTTTAAGAGTTTAAAGGTGATGAATTGCTCTTTGATGAATTCCTGGGGTGAGTAAAAAGGCAGTACTTCTTGAATGCCCTGCAGATGATAATAGCTCTGATTGGAAGAGCTGGGCAGATACTCAACTCTGGTGGAGTGGGGTCCTCTCTTGGAACTGTCATCTCTTGGAGGGCTGCTCTGACTTGTGCATTGCTACAACTGAGGTAGTTTGAAAGATATTCTGAGCACTGATACATGAAACAGGGAAGGATGCGTGACATCAAGGAAGAGGGGTAGGCCACCAGGGCATAGAATTGTATGCCCCTTAATACTCTTTTATTTTCCTCTCTTCTCTGAAGTCAAGTTTCCCAAATGTCTCCTCAAAACCTGTTATCTCTCTCTTAGTCTGATTTGTACCACTGTAACAGCATTCCATAAACTGGGTAATTCATAAAGAAAATTCACTTCTTATGGTTCTAGAGGCTGGAAGTCAAGGTTGAAAGGCCCATATCTAGTCAAGGCCACCGAGAAAGATGGATGGGTAAGAGAGCAAGAGAGCAAGAAAGTGTATTTTGTGAGGTTCTTTCCTCCACAGAAGGGTGGGTTGAATGCAGACACAGGGAGCTGGAAAAAGACGTGAGGCATCGATGTCACATTGTTTATTGACTGAGTTTAATGGGAGGCTCCCAGAGCTCTTAGTAGCACTCACAAGGTGCTTCCTCCATCTTGGAGCTTGTAACATGCAAGGGAAATGGTCTCAGAACAGCTTCCTCCCTCTCAGAGCTCAAAGTGCAGAGCTGAGCCAAAGCTGAGCCAAGCCAAGGCCATTAGGGCTTACTAGGCTGAACCATGACTGAGGCTGAGCAGGGCTAGCTAGGGAAGCAACACTAGCTGACCAGGTGCTCCTTTTCTCTTAAAGGGGCTGCAGACAATAGTGGTCCATTGCTGAAACCAGACTGTCGAAAACACATGTGTGTTCATGCAGTGGTGTAAAACAGCAAAGTCATAATTACATAATAAGCATGCAAGCACAGTACAATAAATAAGTTGTTTATCCTGTGGCCTTCAAACATGATAAGATGGGAAATGAGGGAGCCAGACTAAACCATACTGACTCCATTTGGAATACAAAGTGCAAACTTGCTTTTGTGACAAATTCACTCTTGAGATAACAAACCCACTCTCATGATAATGACATTATTTATGAAGTTAGAGCACTCATGACCTAATCACCTCTTAAAGATCCTGCCTCTCAACACTGAAAATAGTGGCTAAATTTCAACATGAGTTTTAGAGAGGACATTTAAACCATAGCATTCTCCAACAAATAACAAAGCCCTAGCCACACAAAATGTGCCAGCTACCAAAAATTTGCTATCTCAGGTGTCTATCCTCTGCTCTCTATTACTCATAGAGAGGGATATATTCTGATTTCCATTTCTTCTGATGGAGAAGAATGTGAGAAGGAACAATTCCTGTCTCATGGATAGGATATGGAGAGACCTTGAATTCATGAATAACTTAGGGCTGATAGCTGTCTAAGATTTCTGCCCTCTGGCAAACTTACTGCCCTTTTCCTGGAGTTACAGGGTAACTTGAAAACCTTGAATAGATTAGTATCTTAAATAGATTAGTGCCTTAAATAGATTAGTCTCCCTTCTTATCTGCCTCCTCCCTTTGATGCTCTAAGGGTGAGTTCTGAGCTCAAGACCCGCCTTCCCCAACTTCCCCATAAAAGATGTGTCCAACCCCCAGTGGGGGCTGAAGATTTACAGTGTTAACTCTTTTGTGCCCACCTATGTAATAAACAGTTCTCCTAATCTCTCTGAGTACTGCTTTCTATTCCTTGGTGTCTGGTTTTCTGCAACAGATACAGGGTACAAGAAAGAGAGGACAGTTCTCATTCAGCTGCAACTGGCTTTCTTCTAAAGTTATTGAAACCAGATACTGTTTACTTCCCTGAGGATTGACTCCTACTGAAGATTACACTTAATTAAGTACACCTAAAATAACTATGGGGAGCAGCAAGTGGCATAGTGGTTGGGGCATTGGACACCCACATAGCCTACTGTGGTTCGAGTCCCACATCTGGCAGCTTGCATTCTCGCTTTCTCTCTCTGTCTCTGTCTGGTGAGTGCATGTGCCCTATAGCAAATTAAACATAATAATATATAAAATTAAATAACAATTCTTAAAAAAAAATAGCTATACAGGTAAAACCTGAAAATAAGGAGATGGATGTTAGCTCCAGCCAGGTTTAAGTTCGTCTAGAGAAACAGGATTTATTACTGTACTCACTGCCATCCAATGTTATGAAATATTTAAAAATCCAATACAGTTAATACTAACATAATTATGGAGGAACATGAAAGTGTTAAAATTTCAGAGGCCTGATGTTTCCTGGGCCTAATATTAATCATGAGGAAGCTTAATATTCAAACAGAATGGGAATGAACTGGGCTGCTTTAAATTCCTTCCTTTGTGTTCCAAGAGGACATTATCTGCTCAAGGTGGAATGGCCTTCTATTTGCATAATGTCTTTTCCTTTTGTTCCTTCTGTTGTCCCAACTAATTGCTTTAGAATATTGGACCTCTGCTATTTCCCCTATCTTTCTTGCCAATAATGATTTGTGTTCCTTTTCTCTCTTGATATGTAAAATGTAGGTAAAATGAGACACTTCAAAGGCACAAGACTTTATGTGACTCCCCCACATATGGGTAGCCATATTGACTGTGGGGTGCCAGAGAATGGATCAGGGTAGGGAACAGTGAAGTTGCCTCCCTCTCAGTCTCTGCTTAATTGAAGTGTCTCATTCATTATGTGATGTGAGGATGGGTTTGCAGAGAAGATTATAAGATTTAGGCTTTTAAAATTCTCATAGAAGTTTCCCATTTTGAGACAGGCTTATGGTAGCGATTGCCTGTTCCCCCCCCCCCCCCCCCCCCCGCGTTAATAAAATCAGCCGAGCTTTGTGATTCAGTTGTTCTGCCTTATCTAAATTTTTCCAGAACCTAAAAGGGCAAGGATTCTGGGACTGGGGGTTGTGGTGGTGGATAGGACTAGTATTTGCAACTATGTAACAAGTTCTCACTTATCAAGCACCAACTATGATCCTATCATGTGTTAAATGCCACACAGATGTTGTCTTGCTTTGTTATCCACCAGTGAGGTGGATTCTCTTGTTATCTCCATCTTGCAGTGTAGAGAGAGAATGGCATTTTTTTTCCTTTATCCTCTTAGGTTGAGTCATTGGGACTCTGCCAATTAAATGGACCAATGATAGAGCAACAGGAAAAAGGCATACAAATTTTTTCAAAGTATTTTAATTTTGTACGTACGCACATGGTTCTCAAAAAAATGGAAGTGAAAATCCAAAGGAGTCGTTAGTCCTGAGAGTTTACATACTATTTTAACAAAGAGTGCTAAATTTCTGGAAAAGTGACAAGACAAAGGAAAGGAGTTTAGTTTTCTGAGGTGGTAAATTGTGGAAAGGTAAACAGATGGGGAAAGCTAATGGAAGATAAGGGTTGTTTGAGTAAGGTTAGTTGTTGCATATTGAAGTCAGTGCCTAAAAGTCATCTCCTCTTTCTGATATAGCAGAGGGGAGGGGAGCATCTTCACAAAGAAAAATTTATGCCCTGTTTTTAGCCAGAAAGAGGAAGAGTAGAGAGCTTTTCCTTTATCTGTTGATTCTCAATTGCCTTCAGCTCTAAATAATCCCTATGCCAAAGTGTTATATTTTGGTGAGGCATATTTTGATATCTTTAAGCAACTGAGTAAACTGAAGTACAGAAAATAAACAAACAAACAAACAAACAAATACCTGTCTAAAAGTCATAGGGAAGGACTTGAACTGGTTGTTTTAGAGACAGGGAGGATAAGGATGGGGAAATACAGGCAGAGCTCTGTGTGACAAGGCAGTCATGATCATGAAATTCAATGTTTCTGCTCTCCCAATCCCTTTAGCCCTTGGACATCCAGCATAGGATAAGAGGCTGCTTGAATTCTAAGGAGATGCACACCAGCAAGAGAGAGGAAGAATCAGGAGAATGAGAACCTATGAGCCAAACCACGAAATTCCCATCAGGGAGCCTAGGAGTCAGGATCAGAGAGTCAGAAATCAAAGAGGAGTCAACACCAGAAGTAGGAAATAAGACCCAGGTTTTTAATGACGCCAGAAAGAGAGGAGGGGGCAGGGAGGGAAGAGAATATTAGGAGTTAAGCCTGAAAAGAGATTTATAGCTAAAAGTCTAATGTGATTGGAGGGTGGTGGTAACTGGAGTCCTGATTTGCAAGCCCAAAATCCATAGAGCAGATGTCAAAGATGAGTTGGCTGTATGTTTTGGGGTTTATTTCTGGAGTCTCTACTCTGTTCCATTGGTCCTCTTGTCTGTTTTTGTGCCAATACAATTATCACAGCTTTGTAATATATTTTGGGGTCAGGAAGTGAGATGCCACCTACTCCAGTCTTCTTATGCAGGATGGCTTTAGCAAAACGGGGTCTTTTATGGTTCCAGACAAATTCTATGATTCTATTTAGATCTGTGAAGAATGTCTCTTGTAATTTTATAGCAATTGCATTAAACACGTAGATTAATTTGGATAGGTTTGCCATTTTGATTACATTGATTCTGCCAGTCCAGGAACATGGGATGTCCTTCCACTTTTTAGTGTCCTTTTCTTTCTTTCTTTCTTTTTTTTTTTTTTTTTTTTTTTTGAGAGGTTTTTCACTATAGGGCACGTGCGCTTGCCAGACAGACAGAGAGAGACATAGAGACAGAAAGCGAGAAATTACCCCCCAGGGGGGATGGTCACGCCGCAATCCCTTCTCCTCCATTCCCCTCTCGGGATCTTGGGCACGCACGCACACGCGCCCGGCGTGAGTTTTAAGCCACCAGGTCCAGGACGCGAACCACGGTCGACTACGTGGGAGTCCAGCGACTTAGCCATTATGCTTACTGCTGGTTCCCTTTAGTGTCCTTTTCAATTTCCTTTTTAAGGTTTTCATAGTTTTCCTTGTAGAGGTCTTTGACTTCCTTGGTTAGTTTTATTCTTAAGTATCTTATGCTTCTTGTGGCTATAATAAATGGAATTACTTTCTTCAGTTCCGTCTCTGTCTGCTTGTTGTTTGTATATAGAAATGCTATAGATTTTTGTAAGTTAATTTTGTACCCTGCCACTTTACTGTATGCATTTATTACTTCAAGAAGTTTTTTCATGGATACTATTGGGTCTTCTATGTATACAATCATGTCATCTGCAAGCAGAGATAATTTCAGCTCTTCTTTCCCTATTGGAATGTCTTTTATTTCCTTCTCTTGTCTGATCGCATTGGCTAGAACTTCCAGTACTATATTGAATAAGAGCAGAGAAAGTGGGAAGTCTTGTCTTGTACCCATTTTTAGTGGAAAAGCTTTCAGCTTTTCCCCATTTAGTATAATGTTAGCTGTGGGTTTTTCATAAATGGATTTTATTATGCTGAGAAACGGTCCTTCTATGCCAATTTTACTGAAAGTCTTGATCATAAAGACATGTTGTATTTTGTCTAATGCTTTTTCTGCATCGATTGAAATGATTATATGGTTTTTGCCTTTCTTTCTGTTAATATGGTGTATTACATTTATGGCTTTGCATATGTTGAGCCACCCTTATGTCCCTGGAATCAAGCCTACCTGGTTGTGATGAATAACCTTTTAATATGCTGTTGAATATGGTTAGCAAGTATCTTGTTGAGAATTTTTGCATCTATATTCATAAGGGATATAGGTCTGTAGTTTTCCTTTTTTGTCGTATCCTTATCCATTTTGGGAATGAGGATTATGGAGGCTTCATAGAATGAATTTGGAAGGGTTCCTTCTTTTGGCGCTCTAGAAACAGTGTGAGTAAAATAGGAATTATCTCTTCTTTAAAAGTTTTGTAAAATTTGGCAGTGAAGCCATCGGGGCCTGGGCTTTTCTTTGTTGGGAGGTTATTTATTACTGATTCAATCTCATTGCTTGTTATAGGTCTATTCAGGCTTTCTATGTCTTCCTGAGTCAATCTTGTAGATTATGTGTGTCCAGGAATTTGTCCATCTCATCCAGGTTTTCTGCTTTGTTGTCATAAAGTCGCTCACAGTATCCTCTAATCATGTTTTGTATTTCTGTTATGTCTGTTCTAATGTTGCCTGATTCATTGCAAATTTGACTTATCTCATTCTTTTCTCTCTTCTTAATTAGTCTGGCTAATGGTGTGTCAATCTTGTTTATCTTTTCAAAGAACCAGCTTTTGCTTTCATTTATTTTCTGTATAGTTTGCTTATTTTCTATTTCATTTATTTCTGCTTGAATCTTTATTATTTCTTTTCTCCTGGCATTTTTTGGGATTTTAAAAATTCTTTTTCCAATTTCCTGAGGCATGATGTTAGGTTGTCCTTTTGCCACTTTTCCATCTTTTCTTGTGTGCACTAATTGCTATGAACTTCCCTCTTGTAACTACTTTTGCAGTATCTAATAGATTATGGAAACTTGTGTACTCATTATCATAAGTTTCCATGAATCTTTTTTTTTATTTTTGGAGAGATTTTCGCTATAGGGCGCGTGCACTCGCCAGACAGACAGAGAGAGACATTGAGACAGAAAGCAAGAAATCACTCCCCAGGGGGGATGGTCACGCCACAATCCCTTCTCTCCATTCTCCTCTCGGGATCTTGGGCACGCACGCACACGCACCCGGCGTGAGTTTTAAGCCACCGGGTCCAGGACGCGAACCACGGTCGACTACGTGGGAGTCCAGACATAGCCATTACGCTAACTGCTGGTTCCCATCCATGAATCTTTTGATTTCCATCTTAATCTCTGCAGTAGTCATAGACTCATTCAGAAGTAGGTTATTTAGTTTCCATGTATTTGTATATTTTCGAGGGCTTTTCCTGATATTAATATCAAGTTTAATTCCATTGTGGTCAGAGAAGATGCTGGATATAGTTTCTATGCCTTTGAGTCTGTACAGGCTGGTTTTGTGCCCTATTATGCGATCAATCTTTGAGAAAGTACCATGTGGGGTTGAGAAAAATGTGTATTTTGTGTTTTTTTGGGTGAAAAGTGCTATCGATGTCTATCAAGTCCATCTGATTTATGGTATCATTTAGGTCCTGAATCTCTTTGATTATTTTTTGTCTCATTGACCTATATAAAGGAGATAATAGGGTGTTGAGATATCCAACAATTAGAGTGTTATAGTCTATCTCTCCTTTTAGATCTAGCAATCTTTCCTTTACATATTTGGGTGTTCCTGAGTTTGTTGCATAGATATTTATAATTGTTATATCTTCTTCGTGAATTAGCCCTTTTACTACTATATAATGCCCTTCTTTGTCTTTTCTTATGGTTTTTGTCTTAAAGCCTATTTTGTCCGAAATCAGTATAGCAACTTCCACACTTGGTTTCCATTTGCATGAAATACCTTTTTCCAGCCCTTCACTTTTAATCTATGTATGTCTTTATCCATGAGATGGGTTTCTTGTAGGCAGCAGATGGAGGGTTTCTGATTTTTAATCCATTCAGCCAATCTATGTCTCTTAATTGGAGAATTTAATCCATTGAAATTCAACGTTATTATTAATATTTCCAGACTTGTCCCTACCATTGAGTTGGCCATATTCCTGGTTGTTTTTTGTTCTCTTATTGCTGTCTGTCTCTCTTTAGTTTTCTTGGTATAGTACTCCTTTCAGAATTTCTTGAAGAGCTGGTCTGGAGTTGGTAAGTTCTATCATGTTTTATTTATCTGAGAACATTTTTATTTTCTTTTTCCATATGAAAGATAATCTTGCTGGGTATAGTATTCTTGGTTGAAATTGGTTTTCATTTAACACTTTGAACATATTTCCCCATTCTTTCCTTGCTTGCATTGTCTCCGATGAGAGGTCCAGTGTTAGTCTGATAGGATAGCCTTTGTAAGTGATTTGACGTTTCTCTCTTGCCAATCATAGTATCTTGTTTTTGTCTGTTGTTTTGGTCAATCTACCTATAATGTGTCATGGAGGGGATCTTTTTGGATTGGTTATATTTGAGGTTCTTTGTATTTCTTGGGTCTGGATGTTTGAGTGTCTCTCTAGACTTAGAAAGTTTTCTTCCAGGATTTCGTGAAATAGATTATCAATGCCCTTATTAGTTTCTTCACCTTCTGGGATACCAATTATTCGTATATTTGGGTGTTTCATGGTATCTAGTATTTCTTGTATATTACCCTCAGTTTTCTTGGCTGTTTTCTCAGTATTTTTGATAATTTTTTCTTCTACTTCCAAAATTTGATCTTCTGCATGGTCTAACCTGCTTTTGATACTTTTTTTTTGGAGAGGTTTTCGCTGTAGGGCACGTGTGCTCACCAGACAGACAGAGACATAGTGACAGAAAGCGAGAAATCACCCCCCAGGGGGGATGGTCACGCCACAATCCCTTCTCCTCCATTCTCCTCTTGGGATCTTGGGCACGCACGCACATGTGCCCGGCGTGAGTTTTAAGCCACTGGGTCTGGGACGTGAACCGTGGTCGACTACGTGGGAGTCCAGAGACATAGCCATTATGCTAACTGCTGGTTCCCCCTGCTTTTGATACTTTTGAGGGAGGTTTTAATTTCCTGTATTATAGCCTTCATGTCTAACAGTTTCTTTTGATTCTTTTTTATGGTGTCCAATTCTTCTTTCATATTGTGGGAGGACTTCCTCATCTCTTGGAGCTCAACATCTCTTTTCTCTTGCATCTGATAGAATTTTATTACCGTAAATATTCTAAATTCTTTTTCAGACATTTCAATAACATGCTTTAATTTTTCCCTACTTGGAGACAGGTTACATTGTTCCTTGGTAGAGATGTACTACTTGATTCTCTCATCCTTGAGGATCTCCTTCAATTTTTAGTCATTTGGTAATGTATTCACTTCTGGTTAATTTGTTAGAGAAGGATTCTGTGACTGTGAACTCGTTTGTTTCCTCCACTGTGAAATTGTTTGGTGGTATTTTCTCCGTTCTACTAAGTCCTCAAATGCGGGAATCACAGGGGGAGTTTTGCAATCAGATTTATGAAGGGGAATTTCACTATTTTCGCAACCACTACAGTGATGTGCAAAGAATTCTTTAAAACTCCCAATGCTTAGTTGATTAGCTACTATGTACCTAATCATTTCTAGGCAGAGGGTAAGGGCTGAGAAGTAAAACATCAAAGTGGGGTAAAGAAAAAGAAAGTAGGAAATAGAAACAGGGAGAGAAAGCAAAGAAAAAAGAAGGAAAGTACTAGAAGAAAAACAGGAAAGAAAAGAAAAAAAAATCACTTCGCAAAAAATGAAATTGGGATGAAAATGGGAAACTGCATGGCACAGTTTTTGCCAAAAAGGCAAGAGTGGAGATGGCTAGCAGCTTTCTGTCCTAGATGAGAAAAAAAGACAAAGATTAACAAGAGAAAAGCCCAAGGAGGGCAGAGAGCTGCTGTTTTTTCAAAAAGAGGAAAAAAAAATTAGAAGAGACAGAGGAGAGCAAGAGGGAGCAAAGCAGCCTTCTTACCTGGCTATCACTGGGTTTGGGAGGGGGACACTGACTGGAGGAGACTTCACAGCCACGAAGTTGAACCCAGAGGCCTAAAACAGGCAAAGGTGGAGATGGCTAGCAGCTTCCTGTCCTGACTATCACTGGGTCTTGAAGGGGGGACAGTGGCTGGGGGAGACTTCATAGCCCTGAAGTTGAACCCAGAGGCCCAAGTCAGGCAAAGGTAGAGATAGCTAGCAACTTTCTGTCCTGGCTAACGCTGGGTCTGGGAGGCAGACACTGGCTGCCCACACATGATGTTTACCAATTCCAAAGAACACACTTGGAGGTCCAGTAAAGACATGGGTTTACTTACTAGGTAAGCTCCACTGAGGCCAAGTGGAGAATGATCCATGACATCAGTGAATACAAGCTCAGGTTTTATATACCAGGACAAAGCATGCATAAATCAAGTAAAGACATACATTGTTTAGGGGTTTCAATAGCAAATCAGCTTATCAATCAGTAGAACCAGTAGGGTATGTCTGGGTTAGTGTCTGTGATTTAGTTTGTGATGTTAACTGTGGAAGTGGTATGGAGTATACCTCCAGAACAGCCCTGGCCATAGGCCAGTTCCATGAGATAAATTAATGGTCTTAAGGGGCTCAGGAGGTCCATCTGGGTCAGTAGCCAGATCTCAGAGGAATAGGACAAGGAGGATGGGGAGAAGAGAGCTCAATGTATGGAGTTTACCCTCACTGTCCACAGATGGAATTTCTTCCTTTGTAAGGGAAGCTTCAGTTCTGCTCTTCAACTAATTGCATAAAGCCCACCAAGATTATTGAGAATAATCTCTTTAAAGTCAAATGATTATAAGTGTTTGTCACATCTACAAAATTCCTTCACAGCAACACCTGAATTGGTGCTTTTTAAAAAATACTTTTACTTATTTTACCACCATATACCCAACCTATTCTAATTATCCCATTTTATAGATTAGGAGACTGAGGCACAGAGAGGTTAAGTAACTTGTCAATCACACAATCAGTAAATGATGGAACTGGGATTCAAATTCCACCACCTATTAGTCCTATTATATAGAATCTTAGAACAACTCAGTTTGTCATCTATTCTGAGGTTTAGTTATTCAACTTCCTCATCCCTAGGTATTGGTTTTCAATTGGAAGCAATTTTTGCCTCCCACCCTTCACGAGACACTCATCAGTGTTTGTAGACGTTTTTGATTGTCACAACTTGACTGGGGAAGGGAGTTGTGCTGCTGGCATCAGGTAAATAGAAACCAGGGATGCTGTTAAACACCCTACCACACCCTAAACAGACCCCTACAACATAGAATGATCTGCCCACAGATATCAATATGCTGCTGTTGAGAGGCCCTGACTGACATGAAATTCTTCCATTGTTTAAGTTAATCATAGCTGGTATCTTTTACTTTTAGTCAGATACTTGGGTGGATTGTTATAAGTTAGTTAATTAATTAATTGGGAACAGTGGGGTATCAGTGCTGGGACCAATCTTATTTGACATTTGCCTAACTGATCTGGAGGTGTAAGTGGTGATAGCTCCACATTTGCTGATGACACTTAGCTGTGCCAGGTAGTGAAATGCCAAGCCATGGGTGATAAGCAGCAGGAAGATCTCACCAGGCTGTGTGAGTGGGCAGAGGAGTTGCCAAGGACGAGTTTCAGTGTGGGCAAGTGCAAGGTGCTGCATTGGGCAAAAAATAATCCAAGCTATACTTAGAGGTTGAAAGAGACTGGAACAGGATACAAAAAAAAAAAAAAAAAAAAAAAAAAAAAAAAAAAAAAAAAAAAAAAAAAAAAAATTAAAAAAGAAGAAGAAGAAGGAAAAAATTTAAAGGACTCCAGAACGTGATTCCTAAGCCTACCTGATTATAAGACTCACCTGAGCTCTTGGGGCTGGCAGGTGGCATGGTGGTTAAGGGCTCTGGACTCCCACATGGCTGACTGCAGTTCGAGTCCCAGACCTGGCAGCTTGCTTTTTCACTTTCCCTCTTTCTTTCTCTTAGTCTGTCTGTCTCTGGTCAAATTAAAATACATAAATAAATAAAGTTAAATAAAAAATAAAAAAGAAAGAATTGGGACCAGCAGATAGCATAATGGCTACGTTGCTGAACTCCCATGTAGTGGATCATGGTTCAAGTCCTGGACCTGGTGGCTTAAACTTCTCTGCTGGGCATGTGTGTGTGTGTGTGTGTGTGTGTGCATGCTCAAGATCCCAAGAGGAGAATGGAGAAGGGATTGCGGCATGGCCATCTCCTCTGGGGGGGGTAATTTCTAGCTTTTTGTCTCTCTGTCTCTCTCTGTCTTTCTGGTGAGCACAGGTGCCCTACAGCAGAAACTTCTCAAAAAAAAAAAAAAAAAAAAAGAATCAAAATCAGCCCTCAAAAAAAGACTCACCGGGAACCAGCAGTTAGCGTAATGGCTGTGTCGCTGGACTCCCACGTAGTCGACCACAGTTCACGTCCCGGACCCGGTGGCTTAAAACTCATGCCGGGCGTGTGTGTGTGCGTGCCCAAGATCCCGAGAGGAGAATGGAGGAGAAGGGATTGCGGTGTGACCATCCCCCCTGGGGGGTGATTTCTTGCTTTCTGTCACTATGTCTCTGTCTGTCTGGTGAGCGCACACGCCTATAGCGAAAACCTCCCCCCCCCCCCAAAAAAAAAAAAAGACTCCTAGAACCAGCAGTTAGCGTAATGGCTATGTCGCTGGATTCCCATGTAGTCTACCGTGGTTCGCGTCCCGGACCCGGTGGCTTAAAACTCACACTGGGCGCGTGTGCATGTGTGCCCAAGATCCCGAGAGGAGAATGGAGGAGAAGGGATTGCGGCGTGGCCATCCCCCCCAGGGGGTGATTTCTCGCTTTCTGTCTCTCTGGTGAGTACACACGCCCTATGGCAAAAAAAACTCTCAAAAAAAAAAAAAAAAAAAAAAAGAAGACTCACCTGAGCTCCAACAAGATAGGATCCAGGTCTTTGCAGTAGAGGTACTTGGTCAGAAGTCTGGGTAATTGTTCTCTGGTTTGCTTTTAGTTTTCTGCAGGAATACAGAACTGGTTTTTCTAGGTTTCCCGATTTTTCAAGAAAAGTAAAAAAATTCTGAATTTTATGTGTACGTTCTTATTTTCCCCCCTCCTGGCAACATTTTATTTTGATATTTCAATCTATAAAAAAATTGCGAGAATGGTGTAAAGCATACATACTCTTTACCCAGATTCAGCAGTTGTTAACATTTTGTCCCATTGGCTTTATCTTAAAAATTAAAAAAAAAAAATAATGTTTTTGCCATAGGGTATCAGCTTTGACCAGAAAGAGACAGAGAGGGAAAGTGAAAAATCATCCCCCAAGGGGGATGATCACACCACAATCCCTTGTCCTTTATTCTCCTCTTGGGATTTTGGGCATGTATGCACACGTTCCTGGCATAATTTTCAAGGCACCAGGTCCAGGACTCAAATAGCCATCAACTGTGTGGAAATCCAGCACCTTAACCACCATACCACCTGCTGGCCCCAGCTTTATCATCTTAAGTTCCCCAATTTTTTTTTTTTTTTTTTTTTTTTTTTTTAGAGATTTTTGCTATAGGGTGTGTGCACTCGCCAGAAAGACAGAGACAGACAGAAAGCAAGAAATCACCCCCAAGGGGCATGGTCACGCTGCAATCCCTTCTCCTCCATTCTCCTCTTGGGATCTTGGACATGCATGCACATGCGCCTGGTGCGAGTTTAAGCCACCAGGTCTGGGACTGGAACTGCAGTCAACTACATGGAAGTCCAACGACATAGCCATTATGCCAACTGCTGGTCCTTAAGTTTCCAATTTTTAAAAAACTTATTAGTTAATTAATTAATTATGTAATCAGTCACTGTATATCATTATAGCATATAGCATTAATTTTCCCATCCAGAAGACACTGTGTATTGGCTCAAAGATATTACTATATATATTATCATCAACAGATAATTGTCCATTTTGTGTTTCGTACATGTTTTGTTTCTTCCTTTTTATCCTTGATTCTCTCCCTCTTACCCCCCTCCATTTCCCACCCTCCTCCCATACTGTCTGTGGTATCCACAGTTGTTCATCATACCTTATACCATCCAGTATTTTGGTTTCTGCCACGGATGCAGACATTCAGTATATATTGAGTGGGGACATATAATGTCTGTTTTTCATAGTCTGGCTTGCTTGATTTAGCAGTAAATCTCCCATATTCACCCACTTTCTATCAAATGATAAGGTCTCACTATATTTTTATGGCTCAGTAGTATTCATAGTGTATATATGCCACACTTTTTCAGTCCATTCATCTGTTTATGAACATTTGGATTGGTTCCCTGTCTTAGCAATTGTGAATAATGCCACAATAAACATGGATGTGCAAGTGTTTTTCTGACTGAATGCATTTTTGTCCTTTGGATATATACCCGGAGTGGAATTGCTGGATCATATGGTACTTCTATTTGTAGGTTTTTGACTAACCTCCATATTGTTCTCCATAGTGGCTGTACTACTTTACATTTCCACCAACAATGCAGGAGAATTCTCTTTTCTCCACAGCCTTGGAGCACTTATCATTCTTTATTTTAATTAATTAATTAATTAATTTTTTGAGATATTTTGCTATAGGGCACATGTTCTCACCAGAGAGACAGAAAGCAAGAAAGCACTCAGAAATCACTCCCCAGGGAGGATGGCCATGCTGCAATCCCTTCTTCATTCTCCTCTGAAAATTTTGGGCACACTCACACATGAGCCTGGCATGAGTTTCAAGCCACCAGGTCTGAGACTTGAACCATAGTCAGTCATGTAAGAATCCAGTGACGAAACCATTATGTTATCTGCTGGCACTCATTCTTTATGTTTTCAATCTTAGCTGTTGCAACTGGGATTAGCTGGTATCTCATTATGGTTTTGATTTACATCTCCCTTATGATAAGGGATGTAGAGCATTTTTTTCATATATTTTTTGGCCGTTTGTATGTTTTCCTTAGAGAGTTGTCTATTCAGCTCCTTTGCCCATTTTTTAATTGGGATGATCATTCTTTTTTTTTCAGGTGTGCCGCTTGAGTTCCCTGTACATTCTGGTTATTAGTTCTTCATCCAAAGCATAGTTTGCAAATATAGTCTCCCATTCTGAGGGCTGTTGATTCACTCTAATGATTGTTTCTTTCACTGTGCAGAAGTTTTTTAACCTGTTGTAATCTCACATGTCTATTTTTGGGATTATTGCCTGTGCTTTGGGGTTCTTATTTAAGAAGTTTCCAATTTTGGGACCAGTAGGTAATGTGGTGGTTAAGAGTGCTGGACTCCCACATGGCCAGCCACAGTTCGAGTCCTGGACACTCTCTCTCTCTCTCTCACTCTGTCCCTCTCTGGTCAAATAAATATGAATAAATAAAGTTAAATAAAATAATTACAAGAAAAAGTTTCCATTTTTTTGGAGAGTTGTGTTTTTTTTTTTTTTTTTTTTTTTTTTTTTTTTTTTTTTTTTTTTTTTTCCTATAGAGCGTGTGCCCTTGCCAAAAAGACAGAGAGAGATAGAGAGACAGAAAGCAAGAAATCACCCCCCAGGGGGGATGGCCACACCATAATCCTTTCTTCTCCATTCTCCTCTTGGGATTTTGGGCATGCACGCACACGCGCCCGTCATGAGTTTAAGCCACTGGATCCAAGACTTGAACCGCAGTCGACTGCATGGGAGTCCAGCGACATAGCCATTACATCAGCTGCTGGTCCCAAAGTTTCCAATTTTTATACATAACTTATGGGTCAAGCTACACAAGACTGTGAGAACTTGGTCCTTAAACTGTCAATTGGTGACTTCTGAAGTCCAGCTCCACTTCAGACCAGTTCAATAAAAAAATCTCTGGAGTAAAGCCTGGACATTGTAATTTAAAATAATTCTTTCAGGTGATGTGATGCTAGGGCTAAGAACCATAACCTTTGTCCTATGTAGTCAGTCAGTTTCCTTTATTAAATTTTGGGTCAATTCTTTCCAGTGAGAATAAGGTGAAATTCTAATAGTATGCTTCTGAAAAGTTTTCCTCACTCTTTTTTTTTTAAATTAAAGTTTGTTTGTTTCTCCCAAGAAAGAGAAGGGAAGAAAGAGAGAGAAAGAGAGAGAGAGAGACAACACTCTCAATGGGTCTTGATATTCTGACCCACCCTCATCCTGTAGCCAGCCCTGTATCATGAGCAAGTGTGTGCCCAGCGTACTCAGAAAAGTATCTGAACTTGACTCAGGAACCTTTCTATGGTGGGATTACCTTACAGAACATGTCTTTACCAAGGCACTACCAGCTGGTTCAAGGTCTCTTCACTCTTTTTTTTAAAATTATGTATTTATTTAATTTTATCTGTCATTATTATTTTTTAAAATTTGACCAGAGAGAGACAGAGAAAGAGAGAAAAGAAAAGTGAGAAAGCATGCATCCAGGTTCAGGATTCAAACCATGGTCCAGCAATTCCCATGTGGTAGTCCAGTGCCTTAACCATAACACACCTGCTGGCCCAGGTCTCTTTACTCTTTTTTTCCCCAAGAGGTTATTGCTTTAGGGCACATGTACTCAGTGGAGAGAGACAGAGACAGTGAGAAATCACCCTCTAGAGGGAATGGCCACACTACAATTCCTTCTCCTCCATTCTCCTCCTAGGGTCTTGGGTACACACACACACACACACACACACACACACACACAAACTTGGTGTGAGTTTCATGTCACTGGGTCCAGGACTTATACTGTGGTCAGCCATGTGGGAGTCCAGCAATATAACTGGTACCTCACCTACTGTTCCCCTCTTCACTTTTAAAGACGCACAGGAAAGAGGCAGTTCTTTATGTACTGGACATCATATCCGGGTAGAATGGGATACCCTGGATATAATGGAATATTGTATCTGGATATGATAGGATACTGAGCTAAGGATGGAAATTTGGAAAAATAGAAAGACTTTGGTTCCTTGCAGTTACCTTTAAACTGCTGACCTGGGACTCCTTTACCTTGAGATGTATTTTTATGGAAGATACATTTTTCTTAGTTAAGTTCTATATCAGAAATGACTAATCACCTACCAAAGAGTTGAGTACACTTGCTATCATGTAGTTATTACTTGAAAACAACTCTCCAGTCATGAATAGATTCCTTTGCTGAGATCTAGACAGAACCATGTGATGCATTCGCATCAACAGAATGTGACACGAAGTAGCTTACTTCTGAGCCAAGGTAATTAAGTTTAGGTGCATGATACATCACCTTCTCACCACCACCTCTTTTTTCTTTCCCTCATCTACCAGCTGGGTGACGCTAGACACTTGAAGCCAAAAGATGGAAGAACTACAAGACAAATAGCATGGGTCCCTGAGTCACTGATTGGAGCAGAGCTATCCAGATGAGCCAGGGGGACCTGCTTTGATCTTTTTATGAACAAGAAATAAAGGATTATTTTGTCAAATACCTGAAATTTGGGATTTTATACGTTATGACAGATTGCTTAGTCTGACTAATGTAAGCTGGTTAAGTTGGAGGTAGGTGCTATTTGCAGTGAGAAGAATCTTACCTAAAGTATAAAAGAAATAATTTTATCTAGATAGTATCTTAAGGCTGTTTTTATTGTTTGTTGTTTATTCATAGGACAGTGCATATGTGCACACATGAAAGTGACAGAGTACGAAGAATGAGAGAGAGATAGAGAGAGAGAGAAGAGCACCCTCCACAGGGTCTGGTCAGTTGTGACCCTTTTCCTCAGTTCTCCAGCCCATTAGATCTTGGATACATATACACATGCCTGATGTGTTTCAAGATGACCTGCTCAGGAGTCTGAACTGCAGTCACCATGTGTGATCCTCTTTGAGCAGCGCATTACTGCTGTGTCATAGAGCTGGCCCTCAAAACTAATTTTTGTTTAATTGATTTTTTTTTTTTTTTATTTACAAAAGAGCAGTAAGCATTCCATGATTTAATCTACCATCTAGGAGTTGCTTGTTTTCAAGCTGGTGATTTGGCCTTGCCATGCATTTATAGACTTTTATTTCATTTATTTTATTTTTAAAAAATTATTTCTTCCATGAGTGAGACAGAGAGACAAGATATAGGAGGTGGAGGAGCCCTAGCAGGGTATTGACACCACAAGCCACCCCTAGCATAAGTCAGCCCCAGATCATAGACATACATTTGCCCAGCATCCTCAAGGAGGTCTCCAGACATGAACTGGCAACCTTCCCATATGGGCTGACCTCACAGAACTTCACATTTCATTGCTCCACCACCATCTAGCTCCTGGTGGCTTTGATTTTAGACTGATAATTTACTAAACTAAACCCTCAGGCCCCACCACTGGGTTTCTAGTTCTTGGTTCTCTCTCTGTCATAGCTCTTTCTGAGTTGTTCTTGCTTTGAGGTTCTGATCTCCCTACTGTAAATATTCTGTAAGCACCATTCTAGCTCCGTGCTCCTGCTGTCTTCAAGGTGGACTCTCAACTGCGCCCCCCCTTTTTTTTGGTAGGTATAGCAAACTGGGGAGTTTATTGAAGTAGAAGAAAGAAAAGCAGAGCTCCCAAGAAGAAGAAGGGAGGGGTCCTGGAAAATGGGTTGCCCTCAGCTGCCCTCTAATAACCTAGTGTTCGCCAGTTCTTGGAGCTTCTAATATTGCAGTCAGCATTTATTCTGTAACTAGGGACAGAGACCCACTCAGATTTGCTCAAGGAAAAGGGGGATTGCTGAAGGAACACAGAAAAGGTTCATTCTCAGTAATCTGAGAATGGCAATGAAAACACAGCTGGGTCATGGAAATGGAACAGGAAGCTATTAGAAACCAGGAATGCCACTTTCTTCTTCTCCCTTGTGATGCTTGTACTTCCTCTAAGCAGCCATAAATGCATTCTCATTCCTTTCCTCTTTCATTCAGATATCTGAGCAAGCATCAAATGAATAGCTCTGTATTAGGACAGAGGATCCAGTAAAGAACAAGACAGTTAAGGATCTTGCTTTTGCAGAACTACATTCTCCTAGGAAAAAGTATTAAAAAGAATAAATATGGTCCAGCTGCAGTGTGTAGGGGTAAATCACTTTGATACTGAAGCAATATGGGATGGGAGGCCTGGGTTCCAATTCTGGGTAAATTTGAACATGTCAGGTGTACTGGAAAGATATTTATGATCCTGTTTGGCTGGGAGGCTGGAGGGAAGAAACACAGTGTGGTAAGACCTGTCTGTCTCTCACTCTCTCTTAGGAAAGAAAAAAAATAAAATGAACTTTAAAAAATTTTAAAAATAAGGGGCAGCAGGTAGAACAGTGGTTAAGGCACTGGATCCCACATGACTGACTCTATGATTCAAGTCTCAGACTTGGCAGCTCAAAAATCATTAAGGGCATGTGCAAAAATCCCAAGAGGAGAATGGAGAAGGGACTGTGGCATAATCATCCCCCTGGAGGGGAGGGTGATTTCTCACTTTCCTTTTCTCTCTCTGGTGAGCACACATATCCTATGGGAAAAAAAAATTAATAAAAATAAGTAAACAGATACACAAAAAGTAGACTATTACTAAAATTTGAGCTATTAAGTCTGTACTTACAGACTGTAGAAAAGAATAACAGGTGACCAACACAGTGAGTTGGTGAAGGAAGGCCTCTCTGAGGAGATGACTTGTTAGTTCAGACTTGAAGGATGAGAAAGGGCTGGCTATATAAAGAGGCAGAAAAAGTTTCCAGCAGTGAGAATAGGAGGAACAAAGGCCCTGAGGCAGAAATATGTTTGGTTTGATCAAGGAACTGAAAGGCGAAGACAGCATGACTGGAGTGCAGGTAGCAAGATAAAAGTAGCTTGGAAAAAAGTTGACTAGGTCAGCATGCTCTCAATAATGTAAGACTATGGAGACCATAGCAAAAATCTGGATTTTTTTCCAACACAATGGGAAACCTTTGCAAGGCTGTCCTCTTTACCAAACAGTGTTTTGTAACTTCAACTTGTATGTTTGTCTCACTGTTGCTGTCTTAGTCCCACAGTTACTTCTTATCCTTTTTTTTTGTTTTGGAGAGGTTTTTGCTATAGTGCGTGTGTGCTCGCCAGACAGACAAAGAGAAACAGAGAGACAGAAAAGCGAGAAATCACCCCCCAGGGGGGATGGCCACGCCGCAATCCCTTCTCCTCCATTCTCCTCTCGGGATCTTGGGCACACACGCACATGCGCCTGGCATGAGCCTAAGCCACCTGGTCCGAGACTCGAACCGTGGTCGACTATGTGGGAGTCCAGCGACATAGCCATTACGCTAACTGCTGGTCCCACTTCTTATCCTTTTTGTTTGACTTCTCATAGTCAACTAGCAATTGTGTCTTAGTTAAAATTCCCAGTAGAAATCAGCTGATTGACCCAGCTCACCTTTTTGAGTCCAGTCACAAATCTTAGCCATTGGCCATTCTATGAGTGGATTGGCTGATGACTCATTAAGAGCAATTTTGTGATCCAATCACCTGTGACTGGGGGCAGGGTTGTCCAGAATACTGTCATATCCCCCTACTAGGAATTGTGAATGAAGCAGGCAATAGTACAAGCACTTAAGGAACTATTTCCAGAGATAAGATGTAGGGAACTAGTGTTTCACTGGTGCCTAATTTAACAAACTTCTGAATGTTTATTAAATTAGAATGTGTCTAATTTATTAAAACTCTCAAATGGCTCCTAAATAATTACACATAAGGTCAAAATCCAAAATTCTTCACCTGCCTGTAATATTGCGTCCCTGGACCCAGTTTTTCTTTCTAGTTTCATCTCTTCATTTTCCAACCACTCCAGGCCTTCTAGTCTTTTCATTTAATTTAATTTCTTTTTTTTTTTTTTTTCTGTGTGTGTGTGTGTGTGTGTGTGTGTGTGTGTGGTAGATCTTTCTAGTTTCAAGGTTTTACACATGCTATTTTTCCTCCCTTCTACACTTCCTCCCATATACTTGGATAACTCCAATTCATTTTCTAGGTCTAATCCTAAATATCACTTCCCCTTCCTCAACTCAGCAAAATTAGAGACTCTCTTTTTTTTTTCATTCCTATATGCCTTTTGTACTACATTTTCCCTTCTTGGTACAGACCACAATTTTAAATAATGTTAATTTATGTGTTGACTTGTTTAATATTTGTCTCCTCCACTATACTAAAAGTTTCATGAAGACAGCAATTATATCTGTTGAGAGCAAGGCTGTTTCTGGCATATAATTAGTGTTTGATTATAATCACTGGATGAGTGAATGAAGAAATAAATGCCAAGAAGTGAGAGCTTGTGTGACCTGAGGAGTCACTAAAGACTTCATGGAAAACATGAAACTTGATCTTGGCCTTGAAGGATAGATAGGATCTGGAGAGGACAAGGGGAAACATTTCAGGCAGAAATAACATTGACTAGCAAGGGCAGAGGACTGGGAATAAGTACAATATAGCCAGGACACAGCTTTTGAGGAAGAATACAGAAATCTCAGTGATGGAGCAAGAAATTCAAGAAGCATGACCAGGATAGCTTGGAGTCAGACAGACATGGGTTTCTATACCTGTTTGTTGTCTATTTGCAAGTTTTACCATCTATCCAATGAGTTTGACATTAGTACCTACCTCAAAGGTTAGGATAAAATGAGACAAAATAAGTGGCATCATGGCATAGTGCTTGACACGCAGGGTGGTAGCCGAGTGCATATGAATGTTCTTCACAGGGATTTGTATGCTAAGAATTGACCATAATCCTGGCTGCAACCCAGAAGTGCTATTATTGAAATGAATTTGATACTAGTCAGCTGCATCTATCTATCCATTTTCAGGCAAAGGTATCCTGAGGTTCCCCATGCCACAGCTTTGGAGAAAGCAGATCTAGATGGTCCAGCAGGTCCTTCCAGGGGTCAGGTGCCCATCTCTTTCCTCCAGCTCTCTGGCCTTTTGCAGAACGGCTTTATACTTGGTTTCTAGGGGAGGTCCTCAGCCAATTAAAGACCTGGGACCTTGCTCTCCATATTGGACAACTTCCCATATGTCCCCACCCCCACCCCGCAACACCACCACGAATTTTTTTTTTTTTTTTTTTGCAACTCCTAGTTCCCGGGATGGCTGGATGCAGTTTATTCCTCTTCACAGTATTCATCATCTATGTGCTCCAGCTCTCAGATCCTTTCTTCTCCAAGGGTGGCTAGAGCTGCTGTTTCCCAAGTGTGGGAGGAGGCGATTTAACATGATGTGTGGCTGCAGTATCATAGAGTGTTGACTCACATGGTGAGAAAGGTATTCCCTTTCTGTTTCTCCCTTGATCCTTCTGATTAGGCAAAAGAAAGAAAGCATCTTCTTTTGGTGCTAGGTTATCTTTAACACCTCTCTAAGTCTACTATCTATCCTTTTTCCAAGAAGCAGACATCTATCCTGCCTTAAGCTTAGGACAAGCAACAGCTAGAATATAGTGTGATGGTTGTATTTTTATTATATTTACTTTCTCAGTTGCCATTTGCTCATGGCAAGTGATTCCAGTTTTCTTTTTACAGTAGTGATATAAAATTCCCTTTAAAACCCCCATAGCTTAGTGGTTGAGGAAGCAGGATCAGACATGGCGGAAAATAGTTTGAACATGGCCCTGGTGGCCTGAAAAACATGCTAGGTGCCCGTGCATTGCCAAATCCCACAAGATGGGGAAAGGATTGCAATGTGACCATGCCAATTAGGAGGTGCTTTCTCCCTCTTTCTGATGAGCATGTATCATGCACGCCTTCTGGCAATTAAAAAAAAATAAAGACAAAATGTATTTCTTGAAGGAAAAAGTTTGTCAACTTCAAGAAAAACATTAGGTAAGCAATTACTGGTGTGGTGTATGGATATGAAAAGCTTCATAAAGGAAAGTCTGATATATTGGTGAAGCTACTCAGTGGCTTAGATAAATAGTCCAGCTCCACTTCTTAGCATCAAAGAACACTTGCTTTCCTTGAGATTGTAATTCTTCCCTTGCTGAAATGGAGATATTTTTTGCTACATATATTTTGGGTTTGTTTCTTCTTTAATTTATTTCTTCTGAGAAAGATGAGAGAGTATCCCCAACAGGATCTTGATGCTGCAATCCACACCCAGCTTCAATCAGCCTGAGGCATGCCCCAGATCACTGGCATTCAGATGCCTGTGTACTCAAACAGGTCTTCAAACACAAACCCAGAATCCCACCCTCATGCAGGCCAGCCTTACAGAACACCATGCTCTACCACTGCACCATTGTCTGCCCCCCATGTAAGTGTTTTAAGGATAGCATGAGATAATCTGTATGTGTGTGTCATTTGCATGCAATGACGCTTAAGTGTTAAACAAGATGAATTGTTACCAGTGTGTACTTAACAATGAAATTTTCTGTGTGGATAAAATCCAGGTAAGTCAGGTACTATTCTTGTTTCAGTGTCCTCATTGGTAAGTAGGGATACTAGTAGTAGCCTCTTCAAGGGGTTACTGGGAAGATTAAGTGACTGAGTAAGTGTTTGGCACTAAAACTCAGCCTGGTTCCTAGCTGCATGGGATACATGTGAGTTCTTAGGATGTAACCCTGTTTCCTAGAGTGACTGGAGCCCAAAGTGGGTATGAAGCACTGGGTGGGTGCCAAAAAGCACTCAAGGAAGTTACTGCTGGCAGAGGTGACATGTTTCTCATGTTTTCTAATATTGGCTATCCAAAATATTTAAATGTCTTTCATTCTCTCTTCCCAGAGCGCTCAGAGTCTGTGCCAAGTATACTCTTTCTCTCCCTCCACATCCAATAACTTCCATTTGGCTTTCATCTTTCTAGACTAATACTTGCTATGGACTGAATTGTGTCTTCCCTCACCCCTTCCCCCAATTCATATGTTGAAGCTCTAACCCCAGCATGCTGATGTTTGGAGAAAAGAACTTTGGGAGATGATTAGGGTTAGATGAGGTCATGAGGGTGGAATCCTCATGATGGGATTAGTAGCTTTGTAAGAGGCAGAAAAGAGATTACTTTCTCTCCACTACATGAGGACACAGGAAGAAGACAGCTGTCATAAGCCAGGAAGAAGACCCATGGCAGGAACGAAATCTGCCTTGACCTTGGATACCACTATCTCCAGTCTTTAGAACTGTGAAAGAAAAATGTCTGTTGTTTAAGTCACTCAATTTATGGTATTTTGTTATAGCAATGTGAATGGACTAATGTAATGCTCATTCTGACTAGAATCCATCCAAAAGTTTTTCTTTTTAAAAATTTTACCAAAGGGCATGCATACTCACAGAGGAGAGACAAAGAGAGAAAAAGTGAAAAAGCACCCCATGGGGAAATGGTCACACCACAATCCCTTTCCCTTATCTCTCTTTATGTTTTGAGAAACATTCCTAGTGTGTTTCTCAAGCTGCTGGGTTTGGGACTTAAACTGTGTGGTCAGCCATGTGGGATCCAGCTGCCTTAACCACCACCCAACAGGCTGGCCCCATCCAAAACTTAAAAAAAAAAAAAAAAAAAAAAAAAAAAAAAAAGATTATTTGCAATGTGCTAATCATTTTATGTGTGGTATTTTATTTAACCCTCACAACTCTATAGAGGAGAGTCCTATGTTTTGTTTGTTTATTTGTTTTTTAGAGAGATTTTTGCTATAGGGTGCATATACTTGCTGGAGAGACAGAGAGACAGAAAGCAAGAAATCACCCCCAAGAAGGAATGGCCATGCCACAATTCCTTCTCCTCTATTCTTCTCTTGGGATTTTGGTCACACATGCTCATATGCCCAGTGTGAGCTCTAAGCCACTGGGTCTAGGACTTGAACTGCGGTCAGCTACGTGGGAATCCAGCAACATAACCATTATGCCATCTGCCAGTCCTAGAGAGTCCTATTATCATGTTCCATTTTATAGATGAGGAGGCTGACATGTGAAGCTTAGGTGGCTGACCCAAGGTCCTAGAGCTACCATGTGCTGCAGGTACATCTTGAACACCAGCATTCATATGCCCACACCCTAGGAAGCCTCCAGAGATTCAAGTGGAGACATACACTGATTCTGACATTTGTGGGGAACACCTTGCTGGCTTCACGAGGTGAAGGGGGATCCCTTGTAATGGCCACAGTGTGGATGAGCCAAGTTCACCGAGACAGAAATTATTCAGTTCTATGACAGAGGCATAAGCTTGCATAGAAAATACCCAGAAGAAACAAAATACCCCCAGCTCAGTTGGTTACGACAAGGCAAAACCTTTAATAACATGAGTGCTTATTACATTAGCTGCTTCGGGCTCTGACATTTTTGATTTCTGGTCATGTTTTTCTAACATGTAAAGGTGAATGCCTCCCTCAGGGCCACTGGGGTGTTTGGTTTCCTGAGGATCTGTGGAGATGGACAACGGGGACAGCTATGCTCGTGCCTGATGGGGATTCGGAAATCCCCCTGGCCACCACCCATGACTTTGAGTAAAGTCCTCTTCCAAGGAGGGAAGAATGTGGAGGTCCTTCCAGTAAAGAAGGAAGAAAGGAAAACATCTGGCACAGATACACACAGAGAGGAATGATATTAGGGATTGGCTTGAAAAGTTAGAGAGGAATGGAGGGGTTAGGACTTGGAGGATAAAGGGCAAAGGTGGGAGAGGGCTGAGTTCATTTGGTTTCATTCTTTGTAAAAAGAAATACCATCACGAGGACCATGCCATGCAACCTCAGAGATATCTCTGTACACTTTCCCCAAGGCTGTGCTAGGTGTGGGGCAGAGGTCAGAGGTCAGTTCAGACGGGCGTGGTACGCCTGTTGGCTGGATTATTATGCAGCGACTCTTTGAACTCTTTGGGTGTGGAGTTGTGGAACTGTAGAAAAGCATGGTCCCGGTCAGAGTTGAGGAGGGTCCCCATGGTGATCTTTGAGGGGTCCCGGGAGAGGGTGAACATCGAGATGTCGGTGGAAGGGATGGTGTGGAAGCCTTTGCTGATGGGGGACAGGTCTCGGGATCTGGGCTCTGTGGAACGAGAACTTGACCGCCTCCGGAATCTATACCTGTAGGGTGGGAGGCGGGCAAATGTAGATTTCTTCAGGAGCTCCGAGTGGGATTTGGCACGTAACTGCTGATGTTTTTCAATATAGATGTGCACGGCAACCACTCCCACGATTTCTGCGATGATGAAAGAGAAGGCTCCAAAATAAAAGGACCAGCCATAGGAGTAACTTTTTTTGGAATCACGCTGCCCGGGGTCTCCAGCATTGGCTGATATATAAACTATGATGCCTATGATGTTGCTTAGCCCTAGGAGAGGGGAAAAGAAAAACACGCTTTATAAACATCAGAGGTAACTGTCATTTTTTGGGTCTTGAAACATTTATAGAAAATATGGAGGTTAAAATGTAAGTGGAGGATTATGGCTGAGAAATCCAAGGGCTGCACTCCTCTTGTATGATCTGTTTCTTGAGAAATGAAGAATTCTGCTGCTCAGTCTCAGGCAGGGTGCTTTCAGCTAAAGAACCCATCTTACTCCTAGGCAAGTACAGTGGAACTCAGACCATATTTATTTTCCCTTTGAAGCAATTCATTCCATCAACACTTAATCTCTGGCACTAAGTCATGAGGATGAACAAGATACAGGTCCCTGCCCTTGAATTCCTTACCATGAGTAGTAGAGACTGACATGGAAATGCAATTATAGCAAAATACAGTAAGGGTTCAACAAGAGACACATGTAAAACAGTTCAGGAGCAAAGGCAGAGTAAAAGACAAAGCACATCTCTTTGAACATGAGGGGCCATTGAAATTGGATCTTGCAAATTGGGGGATAGGGTGAGCCAGGAGATGACTAGAGTGTGAGATGACTATGCAGGGTCCTCGTGTGGATGACTGGAAGGCCAGGAGCATTTTGAGCTAAAATAAGAAGAAGCAGAAAGACTGGGTTTAGAAAAAAAGGGGGATTTAAATGCACTGAGTTGGAATTGCTTAAGAAGAATCCAAATGGAGCTGTCCAAGGGACATATAAAGTCTGGAACTGCAGTTTGGGGAACCAGTGAAATCATGGGGAAGGAATAGTTGCTTACCAAGTCTTGTCTGCACAGGATGAGGAAATGCTCTAAATCAGTTGTCATTTGAGCATCAGGAATTGGGGACACGAAGCTGTTATCCCCAATAAACAAGTACTGCAGACTTGGCTTCCCTGAAGTGTCAACTGAATAGGCTTGGAAACAGCTGCTCAGCCTGCTAGAAAACTGATTCCCTAGGGAGTGGTAAGAATACACAGTAGATTTTGAGAACTGTGCTTATCTCTAGCTACCTTTCTTGTGTGTTTTTTTTTTTTTTTTTTTTTTTTTTTTTTTTTTTTTCCCTTCCGAAAGGATGCAGCTCTTTTTGTCCCTTTGCTTCAAGGACCTCATCTAGGACTTAGATGACTCATGGAGGTTGGTGTACAGCTGGTATCTCCTTGCCTTCTAATTTAGGCTACCTGTAAGGTGACACTAAATAGAGGCTGTCCCTCATTATACCTTTTTAAAAAAATTTTTTTTTTCTTTATTCTCTCTCTCTCTCTTTTTTTTTTTTTTTTTTTTGCTACAGGGTGCATGTGCTTACTGGAGAGACAGAAAGAAACAGAGACAGAAATCAAGACTCCTGGGGATGATGGCCATGCTGCAATTCCTTCTCCTCCATTCTCTTCTTGGGACTTTGGGCATGCACACACACGTGCCTGGTGTGTGTTTCAAGCTGCTGGGTCTGGGAATTGAACTATGATCAATCACATGGGAGTCCAGCACCTTAACCACTAGGCCACTTGCTGGACCCCTCATTATACTTTCTAATACTCACTGGACAATAGCCATTTCCAGGAGCCTACTAAGTTTTTCCTCCATTACTTGAATGTTTTATATTCTTTCTGAGTATCTCCAAGATCTCCCCATAGTCAAGCAATGAAAGGGTTAAAACTAGGCACATAGGGGCCACAGGATTCTACTCCAGTGCTGCCATACTGAGTGGCTGGCACACATGCAGTAGGGTTTATGTTTGGCTATGACTTCTGGCTGTACTCCATATAGGACTTGCTCCTACAGGGTAGGGGTAGGATCTGATAATGCCCTATCTCCTGTTGGCATCACCAGAGCACAGGCATTCAGCAGGTAGGCAGCAAGTTCAAATCACTGAGCTGTTTCTTATTATGGGGGCTGACGTAGCCAGCTCTGTGTCAGGCTGCAAGAAACCACAGGATGAAAAACGGCTTCTCTTCCCAGAGTGTCAATTTGGCTTGAAGATTAGTAGGGAAGACATATTCTTTTATATTAAAATGAACATAGATATAATAAGGAGGAGAAAGCAGAATTCACATGAATTTTTAAGTTAAATGGGAGGCAGACTTCAAAGATATTTCAGTTCACTGAAGGCGGCTTCTAGTGATGCCCCCTGACTCCCCAAGGCCATGTTTTCTCTCTCCTCTGCCAGCAGGGAAATTTTGCTGGCTAAGTTTGGGAAGACCCAAAAGGAGATCTTGCTGAGTGTAGAAGGGAAAGAAAGAAAGAAAAAGTTTAAAGAAGCTTACTTGTCAGACTAGGTTAAAAGAGGCAGGAAGAAAAGTGAGTTACCAATTATTTATAAGGCACCTGCTATGTGCCGGACATTATTCGATGTCCTTATATACACCATCTCAATTAAGCATTGCAACAGGCCTGCTTTTAAAAAGTTATCTCTCTTTTATAGATGAGGAAACTGAGACCCAGAGAAGAGAAATAAATTCTCATGTCAATAGAGCTGGAAAATCAATAAAATGGAACTTGAACCCAGGACTCAGCCATGACAGATTTAGAGTTCAATATCAAGGTTTAGGAAGAAGAAGTGAGTGGGTAATCCTTTGTCCATTCCTCTGACTGCATGCCCCCTGGGGGCAGGAACTAGTGTTCATTGCTGTGGTCTCAGCTCCTAGACCAAAGCCTGATCCATAGCAAGAGCACAGTGCCTATTTGTTGAATGAGTGAATAAACTGAGTTGATATGAGAACTAAATAGTATAATGTATCTGACAGCAGTTAGGCACTTTATATAGACCAATTCATTTAATCTTCTGTTCAGATTTAATCTTCTGAACAGACTCAGGGAGTGGAGCCATTTATTAGACCCATTTTTCAGATGGATAAACTGAGGCACAGAGAGGCTAAGTGACTTGCTCAAGCCAGCACACCACTGCTACTGCCATGGCCGGGAAGTGGTAGAGTCAAAGTTTGCACACGCAGCCTGGCTTCAGAGCTTACATTCTCAAGCATTATCGTATAGTGCCTGGCACATGACAGGAGCTCAATCAAGGGTTGTTGATTGCTTGCCTGGAACCGCAAACCTTAGAGTAGCTAAGCAAAAAGGAGCCTTAGAGAGAACTGAATCTGCCACTATTTTCATTTTGTAGGTGGAAAAACGGAAGCTCTCCTTAGGGAGATTAGTGGAGGGGTTTAGGAGTAGACCCCAAGCTTCTGGCTCTCCCTCAGGTCTTTTTCTTCTGCCCCACGAATTTTTCAGTTCCCGTCTGTCTAACAGACCCGCCATCCTTCACAATGCCTCTTGTGAGAAAAAAGTTGCTAGTGACATACTCTTCCCTAACAATCCCCTTGGGGGACAAAATAATGATCTTCTTTTGTTCTCAGAAAACTCTCACATCAGCACAGCATGGTACTGATCCTCTGGGTCAGCCAGAGCCCAGGGGGTTTGGACAGGGCCAGCAGTAGGACTGTGTTTTAAAGCAAACACGTTCCTAGGTTTGCCAGTTATTAATATCCATTAATACCGAGTATGGTCAGGGCTGACCACATGCTTCCAGGGAAAGATGGCAGCTTTCTCTTGGTCTATTGCTTGAGTGGGTTTCCAGAGACTCAGAACTGGAAGCAATCTCACTTCTTCATTTCATGGAAGAAGGAACAGCGGGGAAGGAACCTGAGCAAGGTCTTATAGGATGCTGGGTTCCAGACTTTGAAACTTTATTGTCGTCACTTTTTCAATAATAGGATGTAATGTTGTGCTTTTTATGTTCAGTCTTTGCTGTGGTTTTAGCTAATGGTTTATCCCCTGAGGTTCATGTTTTGGAACGTGGTCCCCACTGTAACAGTGTTGGAAGGTGGTGAAACCTTTTTGTTTGGAGAGGGTATTGCTATAGGGCATGAGTGCTCACCAGAAAAACAGAGACAGAGAGACAGAAAGCGAGAAATCACCCCCCAGGGGGGAAGGCCATGCCGCAATCCCTTCTCCTCCATTCTCCTCTCGGGATCCTGGGCACACATGCACATGCGCCTAGAGTGAATTTAAGCTACCGGGTCTGGGACTCAAACTGTGGTCGACTACATGGGAGTCCAGCGACATAGCCATTATGCCATCTGCTGGTCCTGGAAGGTGGTGAAATAGTTAAGAGGTTAGGCCTGGTGGATGGTGTTTGGGTTGGGGTGGCATCACTCTCATGAATAGATTAATGCTGTCTCATGAAATGAGAGTTCTAGCTTTTGTAAGCAGTTCCCATGAGAATGAGTTATTATAAAAGGAATATGGTTACTCTTGGCTGTCTCTTTTTCTGCACGTGCCCATCATTCTCTGCCTCTGTTGGCTTTGTTGTGTCAATACCAGAGACTACCTTGATGCCAAGTTGCATTTTTGTTTTCCAGCCCCCAGACTGTAAACCAATTGTATTCTTTATGAATCATCCAGTCTCAGGGTATTTCTGTTAGCAACACCATAGCAGCCTAAGACTGTCTTCTTCCAACAGCCCTATTAAATCGGTATTGTTATTTGCCATGCTACAGTTAAGGAAACCAAGTTACAAGGAGATGGCAACATTCCCCAATGTTCCGTAAGTGGAGCCAGGATTCAAATCCAGGAGGGTAAGCTTCTCTTACCATTTTATATGCTCCTCCATTGTTCCCATGACAGTAAATACTCTGCCATTATTACATATTATGTAAAGATTGAAGATAATCCCCCAAAAGTTAAGCCCCACCTTCCCCCAAACTTAACTTGTTTTTATTGCTTATCTAAATCATTTTATGTAGACAGCTTTGCTCTGCCTTGAGAGGGGTGGGGTGGGAAGAGATAGTAGAGATGAAAGAGATAATGGAAAACAAGGAAGGAGATAGAGAAAAGAGAAGATATTGAGATCTTTTTCTGAAGATTGTCTCCCATGCCCTTTGCAACCTGTGATTTCTTCTGGTCAGGGTTGCTATTGATTATAAGATCTTCCCTGAGAACATCTTGAGTTGCTGGTCTTTACCTTGTTTCCAAAGATGCTTTGCATGATAGGATTTGTGCACTTGAAAATCTGTGAACCGCAATTAAGCAGCAAACACACATCTCCAAGGACCAGAGGTAGTGTATGGACATGCCCAGGTGAACAGTCAAGTGGAACTTTTCAAAGACACTGAATCCATCTCTCAGTGCATATGTATCACCTGTGCCCACTTTCCCCAGATGTGCAAGTATACACAGTCACGTGTTACTTAATGATAGGGATATCATCTAAGCCAATTTTGTTGTTGTGCGAACATCACAGAGTATACTTACACAAACCTAGATAGTATAGCCTACCACACAACTAAGCTATATGGGCCCATCATTGTGTATGTGGACTGTTGTTGACTGAAACATTGTGATGTGTGCATGACGGTACATACACACAGCCTCTCTTTAGTTGCCAGAGGGTGTGTGTACTCACCAGAGAGAGACTGAGAAATAGAGAAAGAGAGAGGGAGAAAGCACCCCCCCCCCCATGGGGCATTGTTATACCACAATCCCTTCTTCATTTTCCATCCTGTCAGGGTTGGGGCACACTCATGTACCCAATATGTTTTTCAAGACACTGGGCTGGGATTCAAGCCACAATTGACCATGTGGAATCCAGCTCTCTTAAGTAGTAGGCTATGGGACTGGCCCTATACGTATACTCTCTTGTTAATCAGTCTCCTTCTCTCTCTCTCAGCTGACTCTGACATCGTTTCTCCTCCTTGTCTTTCTTTCATGTCACCCTTGGCTAGAGTTCCAGCAGCTTTGGTTTTAATGAGATTCTTTGAGTTCTCATTCTTAGCACAAGAACTGGAACATTCTCTTGCTCTTTCCCCGGAGGGAGCTCTGATAGCATGGCACTGTCCACCTGGCCCTGGCTTCAGTTTGGTTTCTGTGAAGATCTCAGGGCTGGGGCCATACACTCACCTGCAGATACAAAAAAGATGCCCGCGCTGAGAATGACATTGTGTCTGCTGCGGTGGAACTCGCTGGCTGCCACACAGAGTCCCCCGAAGAACAGCAGTGTGACGCTGAGGATAGGGAAGACACTGGAGGCCCTCACAGCCCCTGTGGAGAGAAGGAGAGAGGCTTCTGCCTGCACCCTAGCAGCCCCTGGGGTTCACCCACCATGAATGTTGGGGTGCCTGAGGGGAAAATAGCTCAGAAGAAGAACAGAACACACGTCTAACATGAGTATGAGCTCGGGTTCTGTGCTTAGAAGGAGACTTGGTGCTTGGGGTTAATACCCTGCAGTTACTATCCTGAGAGTCCTAACAATTTTATCTTTGAATCTGCATTGTGTAAGTGAGCTCTCATGGGATGAAGCATGTGTTAGGGCTTGAACCCTCAACTCACACAGGACTCCACTATTTGCTATTCATCATCCACCACCTTCCCTCCTCCCTGCCTCTCTGAGACTGGCTCTAGGCCACCCAAACCAGCCCAGAGCCTGGGCATAGACACAGAAAGAATCAGGGTTGAGTGCAAGCCCCAGGACCCTGGGAGGGTTTGCACTCACCCCAAGGATGTCCCTATACCTGTTAAATAGCAAATAAAGTATCTTTGTCATGACAAGTCAAGGGAAAGATAATAGAAGAAAAGGAAAGGATTTTTTTTAACCTTTATATTGAACCAGGAACCCAGGATTTGCATTTTTACACTGGGCCCTGAAAATTACATAGCCAGGGATTCCTGTCAGATGATGTACTGCTCATTGTAATGCAGAATCCTGCCCAGCACACATTCAGATTTGCATGGTATAGAGTCTGGCAATACCCTTTTATTTATTTATTTATTTATTTTTTTAACACAGGGTCCTCCTGAGTCATGACCCAGCCTCATTTAGGACTATAGGTGTGCACAATGCCTGGTTCTTTCAAACGGGGACTCATTATGTTGCCCAGGCCAGTCTGGAGCTCACAATCCTGCCTCAGCCTCCCAAGTGACTGGGATTACAGGTGCATGCCACCATACCTGGCTTGAAGGACCAGGAACAGAACTTGGGCCTCCCAAATGGTCCTAGACTGCAAAGCATAGTAGCACATGCCACAGAAGTGGGGCCCTGACAATACCCACTTAACACTCATTCAGTCCTGAATAAATGTATTCATTAAACAAATATTTATTCAGCATGTACTAGATGCCAGGCAATGTGCTAAATGCTCAATACTAGTTGAGATGTTCAACAACCTCAAAGGCATAGACACTGGCATTCAGATGAACACTAATGAGAAGAGAGAGGAGATCTTGGAAGCCCCTGTGTTGGACTCAGGGTGTACAGTATTTTGAAGCCAACAGAATTTGCTGATGGATTGGCTATGACCCATGGACTATGGGAATGACTGTCATGTTTGATCTTAGGGACTGAGCCTTTCTGGAAGAAGGGCATGTGTGGGAGGTGCTATGTTGGGTGGTACGGCAAGGAGAGTCACACTCTCATTTTGGCTATGGGAGGTTGAAAGCTCAGTTCACATTACTCAGTGTTCAAGGCTTTAAACTTCCCCCATCACTATGTGCTTTTCTGCTGACCTAGCTCCAGTTGTTTTCATTTGCTACTGCCTGACGGTGTTCAGACCCCTACTGCAAAGCTCTTCCCATAATGCCATGATTGCCCTTTTGTTTGCTTCTTTTTTTTTTTTTTTCCCAGTTTTCTGCAAGTTCTGTAACTGAGAGTTGGGATGAAGGACTGAGGGCACACAGGGATGAGGTTCCTGAAAAGAAAAGAACAAGTTCCTGCTTTTTGTTTCAAGGTGGCCATCCCAAATCATTTGATGTGAGGTTCTGGGCAGTCCAGGGTCCCAGAAAACTGTGCCTTTCTTACCTGTCTGCTGGGATGGAAAAGTTTTGGGAGGGATTTCAAAAATCCCATTGGGAGAAGTGAGGCAAAGGCCAGGGGATTCTGCTGCCCTGATCCTTGGGGATGATTGGATCAGTCCCTTAGTGGGCTTCTGGCCTGCCCTGGCTGTCCAGTAGACCTCTGCCACCACACAGGCTTATAGGAGGCAGGTTCCTTTAGTCCCCAGATCAAAGAGGCTACTCTAGAGGAGTTGACTTTGGGATCCTGGGTGTAGCTTATTTACAGTTTCTAAAAGTGTACATGTATGACCTGTGAGTTTCATCTGGACACTTGGCCTTAACTCACACAAATATTAGGGGTGGGTCAGCTTCTGGTGGTTTCAAGCAACTTGTGAACAAATCTTTAAAGCAATCATTTACATTGTATATATCGACAAAAATTGCTCAGATATTCAGTAATGGTGTAATTGATAAAACAGAGTACTTTTATTTTTTATTTCAAAGGATGATTAACCTTTGAAATGTGCCCAAAGGACATGCTCCAAAAATTTAAACCTATTGAATTGTGTTGGTTATTAAAATGCATATTTGAAATGTATGTATACGAGATATACAAATGTTGTTGTTTCCCAAGTGGTACAGTAAATCATTTGACAACCCACCAGTGGCCAGACCCTGCTCTTGGCCCCTCAAATAGAATATGAGCAAATTCTGTAAATTCTGCCTATAGTTATCTGCCTCAGAAAGGACATTTTCCATTACTCCTTTCTCTTAAGTTGTTTAGAGCCCACCCTGCCTTCGTTTTAGCTCAGTAGACATATGGTAGCTTTCGCACAAAAAGATTTTATTGCTTTCCTTCTTCATTTCTCCTCCCTAAACTATCTAGATCTAAGTTAGAATCTTGAGGGTGAGGAAGTAAGCTTATTTGACAACAAGTCCCCTAGATAGGACTTTGTCTAGCCCAGTGCTATGTTATAGGGAGTCCCTAGTCCCTAAACCTGTGGGTTCTTAAACCATCTACTATGGGTTTAACTGTAGCCTACCCCAAAGCCAATGAGAAAGAGGAAAACAGCATGAAAATCAATATGCAGGAGTCTAGTCCCTGCAGGGCTGTGGGTCACAACATGAACTTGCAGTATACACACAGAACAGACAAAAAGACCTCTCTTGGAATGTGCTTGTGGCCCTACATGGCTGGGTCAGGACTTCACACATTTTACCATTTATAAATAATAAATTATTTATTTTTTAATTGCCAGAAGGCATGGGTATGCACCAGAGAGAGAGATGGAGAGACAAAGAGAGGAAGAAAGCACTAGTAATGGGGCATGGTCATGCTGCAGTTTCTTCTCCTCCATAATTTTTTTTTGAGAGTTTTTTTTTGCTATGGGACATGTGCACTCACCAGAAAGACAGAGAGAGAGAGAGACAGAAAGCGAGAAATCACCTCCCTGGGGGGGATGGCCATGCCGCAATCCCTTCTTTTTCCATTCTTTTCTCAAGATCTTGGGCACGCATGCATGTGCCCAGCATGAGTTTAAGCCACAGGATCCGGGGCTCGAACTATGGTCGACTACATGGGAGTCCAGCGACATAGCCATTACGCCATCTGCTGGTCCTTCTCCTCCATTTTTTCTGTCCTGTAGGAATTTGGTATGCACACACATATGCTCAGCATGTTTTTCAAGCTGCTGGTACTGGGACTTGAACCAGGGTCGGCTATGTGGGATCAGGCTCCCTCAACTACTAGACTTGGGGCTGGCCTCATACATTCCAAAATTCCCAATGCGAAACATGTGTGCTCATTAAGGCCCCTCCTTAAACTTAGCCAGATTCTATTGGTGAAGCTTAAGTGTATCGTGGGATGAGATGAGATGAAATGAAAGAACAGAGGGCCCTGTCCTCCCAGAAGGGAGAAAAGTGGGTCATATTTTGTCAGAAAAACAATAGACCTCGCCCAAAGAACTTAAAATCAGCTTTGTAAGTTGTGAAATAGAAGTCACATTGTTTAGTCTCCAACTGGGCAAACATTAAAATGTTTCTTTACACTAGAAAAGAAAAATAAAGCATCTCTTTCGAGGAGATCCAAATAATCTGTGTCACCTCCCAAACACTAGTCAAGGTACATTCCCTTTGCTTTTACTTTCCATAACAAATCATTTTGAGCTGCTACAATGAGGGCCTTAAATATATTCTAGTGGATGTATAAGGACTGAAAAGAGATAAATGGTATATATACTTTAAAAAATGTAGTCTAGGGCCAGCCTGTGTGGTGATGGTTAAGGTGGCTCGATCCCATATGGCTGACCCTGCCATTTGAGTCCTAGACCCAGTGGCTTCAGAAACACGCTATATATTTGTGTGTGTGAATTAAAATCCTGAAAAGAAGGAGAGATGACCATTCTCCATAAGGGTGCATTCACACACACACACATACACACACACATGCGTGCGGACACACACACACACACACACACACACACACACACACAAGGGAGCTTATGTGCCTCTGGCAATATAAAAAAAGAAAAGTTAGCTTAAAAATGACAATTTCTTTTGCATTAACTCCTATACCATTTATACTGTTAAGTGATTAAGGGTTCAAATATGGACCCACAGCCAAGCTAACAGGCATGATTAAAGCTAAAAATGATTAAAATTTTAAAAAGGTTCTTCTTGATCTGAGATACAAACATAATCTAAGCAGGACAATTTCTTGTTTTTTGTTTGTTTGTTTTTGAGAGGTTTTGCTATAGGGCACCTGTGCTAGCCAGAAGGACAGAGAGAAAGAGAGACAGAAAGTGAGAAATCACCCCCCACCCCCCCACCCCCAGAGGATGGCCACACCACAATCCCTTCTCCTCCATTCTCCTCTCAGGATCTTGGGCATACCCACATATGCGCCCGGCATGAGTCTAAGCCACCGGGTCTGGGACTTGTACCTCGGTCAACCACATGGGAGTCCAGCCACATAGCCTTTACACCAACTGCTGGTCCCCTTTGGGGTTTTTATTATAACAGAAGCTGTTAAATAAAATTTACAAGAGGGCATTGTTTTTGAACTAAGCTCTTGCACCAGGCCCCAACACTGGACTAAAAATCAAAATGGAGTCAGTAACGCTGAAGTTTCATTTCCCCCAAACCAAAACTAAGCTGTTTATCTGACCTGAGAAATAAGAGAGAGAAAGAGATGGGGGACAGCCAAGTTTTCTAAAGAGTCCAGTTTCAATTGGCATGGTAATGAAGTTTCTCCTGCCTTTAATCTTTACATCCTTTAATCCTTTAATCCCTACAAAAAGTAACCTGAAGTGATCTAATGTTAACCAATCAGTTATTTTTCTATTTGACAGTTCCTGCATTGCAAGGAGAGTAACTTTGAAATGATCAATCTGCTTTTTGTTCTTTTTTAATGCTTTCTTCAGTCCTCTTTTGTTTATAAAACCAACATCTTCTGCTCATTCATTGGAATGATTAGACCATTTTATGACAAAAAGTGTTACCTGATTCTTGAATTGCAAATGAAGCTAATTAAGATCTTTAGATTGTTGTAATTTTTTGGACATAGTTTTTTTTTTTTCCTTTTTTAAAAAAAAACAGACTTAAATTCAATGCTTCTGAACAGCAAATTAGTCACTGCCTTAGAATTTTCCTTTAGATGAAGTTGATACACATTCTTGTTGAAGAAATGACATTGAAATCTCAAACCAAGTTCTCTCTGTGTCTGGACCAATGTAAGGCCCATGTCTTTGGTTGAACTTTGCTATTGCTAATCCCATGAATGAACAAGAGCTAATGTATGTCGCCTTGCAACTATATATTGGGCCCAAGGCTAAATATAATATGCATTAGCTTATTTAATTTTCATAATCCTATAGATGATATTATGATCTCCCTTTCTAAGCAAATGAAGAAAGTAAAGAGAGAGAGAGGTAAAGCAACTTGCCTCAGGTCCAACCCAGCCAGCAGGGAGTCAAATGGGGGTCATAGTCCATGCTAAACGGAATCCAGAGCTCTTGCTTAACCCCACCACACTCTACTGGATTCCACATGCTGCAGTTGTGACAGTCTATGTCATAATAAGGCTATTGACCTTGGAAAAAATTCTACGAAGACACTAACCCTGTCCCAGTAGGATCAAAACTGAAGGGAAGTCAAAGGAGAAGTGAACTTTGGTTTGTGTTTATTCTCTCAGGCCTTGCCCCCTTAGGACCTTGCCCATTAGCACCTCACCCATTAACACCTCACCCCTTAGCACTGTGCCCATTAGCACCTCAAATCAGCTCTCTGGGGGAAGGTGAAACTTGTATTCATGCTGAAGAAAATTCCTTAGATTTTCTCCTAAACAGACTAAAAAGAATCTTTTTAGTTTTGTCTAGTCTTCTTTCTTTCTTTATTTTTTAAATTTCTAGTTCATTGAAATTAGAGACTTGGAAATCAGAACCAGTGGGATGTCTCTGTCTAGTGACACCTGAAGGTCCTTGGTACATATCCATTTCTACAGATAGATACTGAGGAACATCAAACTCAGAAGCAGCTAGATGATTGGCAGGGGCCCTTCCTTTCTCCCTAAGGGAAACCCAAGAAGTGGGGGGAACTTACGCAGGAGATACTCAGCTGTGTCTTGTTCGTAGTCAGCATCTTCAGGGAAGTGATCAATTTTCTTGCACACACCTCGGAAAGCCCCTGTGGAAACAAATGTGGTCCTGAGCCAGGAAGAGGAGACTGAGCTCCTGGGGCCCAACCTTGAGACTTCCCCCATGGTGCAGAAACTCCTTGGATGTTGGGTTTGTGTATGGGTAGGCTCAACAGCATCTTTCTTTAGGTCACTACAAAGAGACTGGTAGAAATAAAAAATAAAAAATAAGAAGACTGAAAATCTCCATTTCTTAGATTTTGCATGATGTGGAGATCTACTTAGAAGGGCAAAGAACTATAAAACATAAGAGCTCATTATGAGGGTTTTTTTTTTTTTTTTTTTTTTTTTTTTTAATTTTCCCTCTCTCCCCAATTAGTGAAAAAAGGAGGTATAATTTAGGTACATTCATTTATCTTCCCATTTTAGAGATGAGGAAATTGGGCTTAAGAATTTTGCTTGAAAGTAGGTAAGTAGTAGAGCCAGAATTCCAATCAAGGTCTGAATCCAGGCATTCTGGACTAGTCTACTCTCCTGGCAACAAGGCTCAAATGTGACCAAAGACCCTCCCCTTCCCTCTCTCCTCTCATCAAGAATCACAATTCACTATCCCTTATTGTGTGGTTCACCCATTCTGCAGCTGCAGAATTGCCTATGATACTTGTTAAAGAAACTGTCATTATTTTGCTTCTTTCTTTTTTTCTTTTTTTAAAGACTAATTTATTTATTTAATTCCATTTGTTATTATTATTATTTATTTATTTATTTGACCGGACAGAGAGAGAGAGAGAAAGCAAGAAGGCAAGCCGCCAGGTCCAGGACTCAGGTCGCAGTCAGCCATGTGGGGATCCAGTGCCTTTAACCACCATGCCACCTGCTGGTCCCCGCTTCTTTTTTTTTTTCTTTCTTTCAGACAAGGCCTTAGCATGTTCCAATCCTTTGATCTCAGCTTCCCAACTTGGACTATAGGCACATGATACCATTTCTTGCTCTTTTACAGACATGGTGTCACTATTTTGCCCAGGCCAGCCTTGAGCTCATGAACTTCCTACCTCAGACTCCTGAGTCACTGAGACTATAGGCACATGCTACTTCTCCATGACTTTAGGTTGGACTGGGATTTGAACCCAGGCCTCCCAGGTAGTGGTAGCCTGTGGCGCACAGTGCCTTAGTCACATGCACCACCATAGCTAGGCCGTTTGTTTCCTTTTCCTTCTTCACCATAAACTTGACTTAACTCATTGTGGGTGTTTGATAATTGCTGTGGGTGTTTGTTAACTAGCCAATTAACCAATCTCTGGGGCAGTTAATAGCTCTGCCAGTTCTTATAAATGACAGGCAATTTTCACAACATCTCACCACAGCGCAGCATGACATTATGCATTCTTATCCTCATCCCTGTCTGCAAATACGGCATGGAGAGGTAAGAGGGAGTGCGGTGTCATGGAAAACAGACAAGGTTCAGAATCAGACAGAACTGGGCTTGTATTTCAGAGCAGCTAGTGGAAGAATAAAATTAGGTCATATATGAGCATATAATGATTTTTGCAAAGCTCTAGGCACGTCATAACAATAACTGACACTTATTAAATGCTCCAAATGGGTCAGGCACATGACTGAAACTTTACATTCTTATCTCATTTACTCATGTCCACTGTACCAGGAGGTAGGGTGATTAATGTTGGCCTTTGATGATGAGGATCTCAGAGGAGATGAAAGGGCCATAGCTGATGAGTTGTGGAATCAATACTTGAATCTAAACTGCAAAGCCTGTGGTTTCACTGTTATGCTATGCATGGAAGCCATGATTATTATATCCACTGTGATTATATCTATTATTCTCTTATAATAATGAGTACTATATAGTAAACCCCTACTAAAACTAGGCTTTAAGCCAGGGACATTTTACAATAAATGTGACAGAATATTAAAACATCTCCTTGATTCTGATTCTCTGCTCACCAGGAAAAGAATGGACTCAGGACAAAAAAAGGGAATCCAGGAAAGAATACTTAAGGAAATTCTTGAAGAAAGAAAGACCTATATTTTCTTCCCTGATATTGAAAAACGGCTCTTTTTTTTTTGCTCAGATTTTAGAGTTTCATTCAAATGCTATTGCTTATATTTATGTTTGACCTCTTCCAGTTGACCAAGTAATAAATCATAAGTAAAACGACTGTGCACTTACTATATACCAGGTGCCATTCTGAGCATTTTTTGTATTTTATTCATTTGCACTTTCAAAATGACCTTATGAACTACCTGCTGTTATGATCCCTGTTTCATAAATGATGCTTAGCAAAGTAAATGATTCACTTAAGGACAAGCATCCTCACCCCCTGGGCCATGGACGGGAAGCCCATAGCCCACTAGGAACCAGGCCACACAGCAGGAGATGAGCGGTGGGTGGGTGAGTAAGTGTAACTTCATCTGTATTTACAGCCACTCCCCATCACTTGCATAATCTCATGAGTTCTACTGCCTATCAGATCCGCGCTGGCATTAGATGCTTGTAGGAGCCTCCAGGCTGGACTGTCTAGTTACAGGGAAAAAAAGCTCAGGGTGTGGGAGGCCACATATTAGATCTTGCACATGATCAACTGTTTGTCCATTTTGTTCCCTTACCTTAACATGGCTGTTTGCTTCTGTAAACCTGCTTGCTCTTTCCATGAGAAAATAGCTGTGCTAGCCATATAGAAAATCGTATCCGGGACGACATCCTGTACCTGCTACTGTCTTTGCTAACTAGCCTGAAACCCTTTTGTTTAGCAATGTAACTGCTTGCATGGAAACCCCACTCCCCTCAGAAATAACGTGCTTGATTCAGCTTCTGTAACTGCTTGCATACTCAAACTTCAGTCGGGGCTACAGTTCTGACTCTAGGTACCCTCTCCACTTTCTGAGCCTCAGACTGTAGTCACTGGCTAGCTAATAAAGACTCCCTTTAAACTTAATCTGGCTTTGGTGGTCATTCATTCGGTGACACTCTACAACAAGGGTTCCTACTAATTCTGCATTATACTGAGTTATGAGTTATACCATTATCTTAATAATAATAGAAATAAAGTGCACAATAAATGTAATGCACTCAAATTATCCCCAAGCTACTCCTTCCTCCTTGCTCCAGTTCATGGAGAAATGATCTTCTACAAAATCAGTTCCTGATGTCAAAAAGGTTGGGGGACCACTGCCCAAGGACACAATGGGTAAGCAGTACACTAAAATGTAGGTCTGGTTGACTCCAAAGTCAAAGTTCTTTACTACCATTACAAATTGCACTCTATTCAACAGGTTTTAGAGTTGTAAGCAAAGTCTTTTGTCAGGTGACCTTTAGGTTCACCTGGTATTTATGGTTTATCTCTGGCTATTGCATGTAGCAATGAGCCACATCATTGGTTTTCCCACCAACTATACTTTCTCCAGGATATTTGCAGGGGTCCCTTGCCAGGGTCAGGGTATTGATAGGAGAACCACATAATCATTAGTTGTCTTGCCTATTCCAGGAAAAATGTCATAGGAAGACAAGGTTCAGAAGAGGATGAAATGTGATGACTCCTAGAACAGACCAGTTAGAATTGCGGGTGTTAGGAACTGCACGCATACCTGGACCTGCTTGTGAAGCAGGCTTACTCAAGGTGGCTCAAGGCTGCTTGAAAGTAGGACTTAGAATCAGCAAACATCAGTAGCTCCTAGAGATATAACCACTTGTTTTTAATGGTCTAAAGTAGCCTACTACCTGTTTTTGTACAATCCCTGAGCTAAGAATTTTTTTTTTAGGTAGTTGGAAAAAAATCAGAAGAATAATATTAATCCATGACATATAAAAAAGAAAACACATGAAATTTAAATTTCAGCATCTGTAAATAAAGTCTTATTGAAACACAGCTACACTAATATTTTTACCTAGTTTCCATAGTGGTTTTCATGGTACTGTGGCAGAGATGAATACTGGTAGCAGAAATAGCAAGGCTGAAAATGTTCTGTTCTCTGGACCTTTACAAAGTTTGCTGGGACCTGGTCTAAAGACTTCGGTCCTGTGAGGGCAAAAGTGGAACACAAGATGTTTGGACTTTCCTAGAATGGAGTACAAGAAGTTTGGACTTTCCTAGAATGGAGGACAAGAAGTTTGGACTAGAATGGAGTACAAGAAGTTTGGACTTTCCTAGAATGGAGGACAAGAAGTTTGGACTTTCCTAGAATGGAGGACAAGAAGTTTGGACTTTCCTAGAATGGAGGACACAATCCAGGCTTTTGTTTCTAAAGCAGTTAATGTTGGGCTTCTTAGGCAAATTTGGGTTGCAGACTGATTTATTCTGTTTTATTTATTTATTTATTTACTGGAGAGGTTTTTGCTATAGGGTGTGTGTGCTCGCCAAACAGATAGAGAGAGACAGAGAGACAGAAAGTGAGAAATCATCCCCCGGGGGGATGGCCATGCTGCAATCCCTTCCATTCTCCTCTTGGAATTTTGGACACACACGCACATGCGCCTGGTGTGAGTTTAAGTCACCTGGTCCAGGACTCAAACCACAGTCGACTACATGGGAGTCCAACAACAATAGCCATTACGTCAACTGCTGACCCCTATTCTGTTTGTTTTTAAAAAGCTTATTTATTCTTGAGAGAGTTGAGAGTGAATCAGAAAGAGAGAGAGACAAGCACCCTCAACAGAATTTTATGCCATGATTCTCTCCCAGCCCTTCTAATCAGCCAGGATCATGGCTGTGTGTGTCTGGCATGCACAGGTCTACTAGGAAATCTACTTCCATATGGATCAGGCATTCCTGGAGCAGTGTATTATTGCTGCATCACCTAGGCAGTCATGCGTGTGTGTGTGTGTGTGTGTGTGTGTGTGTGTGTGTGTAGGTGTGTTTTAAGTTTCTTTCTTTCATCACTGAAAGAGAAAGAGAGAAAAAAAGAGAGTGACAGCAATCTCAACAGGATCTTGATGTTACAATCCACCTCTAGCCTCAGCTAGCTAGAGTTCACAGGTATAAATGCATCCAGTGTACTCAGTCTCCAGGCTTGAACTGGGAAATTTCCCATGTGGAATTGCCTTGCAGAGCTTCATGTTTTATCATTATGCTACTGTCTGGCTCCTGTTTTGTTTCTCTGATCTTCACCATTTTATTGCATATTTTATTATTATTTTAAACAGAACATATTGCTGCAATTTAAAATTCAGGATATTTCACATAAAAACCTGATTTACAGTTTCTCTTAAAAAATGAGAAGTTCTCCATGTTTTTATATCTTCTAATCTTTGAGTTTCTGCAATAGAGTGTGGACATTCACTGTATATTAAGTGGGGACATACAATGCCTCTCTTTCATAGACTGACTTGCTTCACTTAGCAGTAAATCATCTTTAACTAGACTAATATACAGTATATTCATGCAGGGAAAATTCATTTTACAAGCTGTAATGATATACAGTGATTGAATGTATAAAATAAAATACATTTCTTTTAAAAAAAGGGAAGTTCTGTTTCTTATTTCCATGTGGCAACAACCCCTTGACTGGACAGCCACAGCCCTTTTTAGCCTGGGCATGAGCTTTTCAGTTGGCCAAAGTCCACACCTGGCTCTATGCTACTTGTCTGACCCCATAGATATTTACATTTGCAACCCTTGAACCCAAATATAAGAGCCCAGTCTTTGGAGTCCTACTCGGGTATAAATCCTGACTCAGCCACTTTCTAGTGGTACGTACAGAAAAAAAAAACCTCTCCAAACCTCAGTTTCTTTTACAGAATGAAGATAATAATAGTAACTTCATGGAGTTATCATGAGAATGAATTAAGGCAGTAATAGTAGTTACAGTGCCAGTTGCTGTTCTCAGCATTTTACTCATAAATCTTTTAATCAGGCAATGACATAAAGCACTTAGTATAGTTTCTGGCACATAGTAAGAACTCAATAAATTTTAGTTATTACTACTGTTGGTTTTGTAGGTATTTTAGGACCAGAAGAGACATATTGGCAACATGGCGAGATTTTAAAAAGCAATATAAAAAGAAAGAGAATCAAGAATTTCCCTGAGGAAGACTCCACACTGAAAATGAAGCTGCTGGCACCCTAAGTCATACATTCATCACAAAGTGAACTTAGCCATTCATTTAAGTGGCATATTGCTAGCTCCCAGAAATAACTACTATTTAGCATTTTTGTGTATTTCCTTCCATGCTTTTTTTCCTGTGCTTTTACACACAAACAATTTTACAAAATTGGGATCATGCTGTTCTTATTCTCACTTACATTTTCTTAGGAGTATTTCCCCATGTCAGTAAATCTAAGAAAAATAGAATACGATTGGACTTGCCACAAACAAACCCAAGAGAGATGTTAAAAACACAAACTTCAAAGACAAAGTTAGGATACAGAGGCAAGGACTGTCCTGCAACAGCTTCAAGCTAAGGTATTGGGGCAGAGAGTAGCAGAAACCAGGAATGAGGTGAACCAGGAAGAGGACCATGGTGGTCAATCTGGTAATTACAAGTGAGAGGTAAGGGGAATCTAGCATAGGGTACGTGTGAGAACTGGGCCAGGAGAATCCACAGGATTCGAGGAAGTGGTTTGAAATGGATGAAAGAGCTAGTGAGATTTCCTGAGGTGTTGAAGTGTCTTTGTAGAGATTGGCTTGGTGGTGACAATGGCCTCAGCCTAGGTAGAGAAGTTTGTACCAATAGTTAGTCTCTGGCTTAGACACTGGATAAATCCTTCCTCCATATGAGAGAGAGTACCATCCCTAAACTAATGCTCCTTCTTAAAAATCACACCCTAGAAATATTCCTATTAAAATTGAGAATGAGATAAGAATGCTCAATTTTGTCTCTATTACTTACCATTATTCTACAAATTCTAGCTAGCACAAGGAGAAATAAAAGAAGATTAAAAAATAGAAAAAAGTGTTGCTGCACTGTGCTGGAGCCATGTAGAAAGGCCTAGGGTTCAGAACCCAGGCTAATTTGTACCCATCTGGTGTACCTGTGAGTGTGCTGCAATCCTGGCTGGCTGGAAGGCTAGGGAGAGGACAGTGGTGTGGCAAGATCCTGCTAGGGGTGCCTATCTCTCTCAAGAAAAAAACAAACAATGAAGCCTGATGGTGGCACAGTGTGAAACATGATACCCTGTGAAGCAGATCCACATGGGAAGGTTGCTAACTCATTTCAGATACTCACGTATGACAGGCGTGTGTGTGCCCATGATCCAGGCTGGTTGAGGCTGGAGGTGGATCGCGGTATCAGGACCCTGTTTGGTGTGCTGTATATTTTCTCTCTTCCTCTCTCTGTCTCTCTTGATCATGGGATAAATAAATAAACTTGAAAGAAGGAAGGGAGGAAGGAAGGAAAGAAAGTTAAAAGAGAACAAGAAAGGAATAAAATTACAATTTTTTTCTAGGTGATAGAATTAGTTTACTAGGGAAGCTGAAAGCAATTTGCCAGAAAAAAAAAAAATTAGAATGAATGTAAGAGCCCAATAAGGGGTTTCTTTAACAAGATATTAAGCCATACAGCAAAGCTATAATAATTAAGTCATTGTAGTACTAGCATTAAAGAAGTGACATGTATTAGGATATTTTTAATGCAAAGAAATAGTACAAAGAAAACAAGAAATCAGTCCATTATCCTATATTCAGATAATCCCTATTAAATTAAAAAAAATATGTGCACATAGTTAGACAACTCAATGGGTGTAGAAAGGATTGAAAGTAAAAGCATTTCCTCCACTAAGAAGTCTCTCACCTGATAACTCAGTAGAATGATTTTCGTTGACTGAATGTTCAGTGAAATCATGTCTAAGCTAGGACCTGAAGGTTAATTAGAAGTTCATCAGAGGAAAGGAGGTTTGTTTCTCCAAACAGAGGGAATAGCATGTGTGATGATGAGAGAGAATATGCAAGAGAAAAACTCATCTGGGAACTCAGCATAGCTCAGGGTGTTTAGAGGATTAGTGGTAGTTGGTCTGGAGGACAAACCAAGGGCATGGAGATGAGAGGGGTGGTAAAGGGAATGTGGGACAGGATAAGCGTGAAAACTGGGCTGTGAAGATTGGTTTTAAGTTTCAGGGGCTCTCTAGTGGTCAAGACAAAAGATTCTAGACCTCTGAGCTTACATTCCCATCAAGAAGAGAGGCAACAGTAAGTCAATGAAAAGGATCACAGTGCTTTGAAGAAAACAAACAGGATGATGGGACAGTTACTGTGCTTTCGGTGGGGGCAGGAGGTGGGTTACTTCAGATAGGATGGTTGGGTGGTTGGATGGTAGAGGAACACGTTTAGCTCACACCTGAAAAAGGAGGAGTTTGTTATATTAAGAGCCAGGGGAAAGGCTTTCAAGGCAGAGGGAACTGCAAGTACATAGGCACTGAGGTGGAAATGAGCTTGGTGGAGGTTGAGGAAGAGAAGGAAGGCCAGTTGGGAGAGTAAGGGTCTGATATGGTGAGTTCACGGGGTCCATAATCTATCCTGAAGCACGGAGATCTCTGGAATTTCCAGGAGGTTGGGTTGTACATGGACGAAGGTCAGATCCTCCGTTCTTCCTTAGGGTTGTGAGTAACGATGATTGGGGCAACCTCAAGGACCTACCTGGTTCTGGGTGACTTCCAAACATCCAAGGGTATGGAAGAAGCCTGGAAAATGGGATATTTGTATATTTTACTCTTAAAACCCTTGTCATCTGTCTCCAGGAAAAGTGGTGATTCCAAGTTACCTGAGCTGAACGTGGGGCTCAGAGTCCCCTTTCTGAGTATTTCCTTCCAGGTCCAGGCAGTGGAGTCCAGCCTCATGCTGGGAAATCATGAAGAGGTGATAAAGCTTCCCAATTGTGAATTTTTACAAACAAGCCAGATTCCTGCAATCTTTCCTCTTCATCCAGAAGCTATTTGACCTCTGGGGGTTAGTGTAGTGTAGTAGTAGGAACCCAAGCTTTGGAGCCATCAGACTTGAATTTGCGTCTCGACTTCCACTAGTTTAGTAATTGGATAACCTTGGTGCAACGTTTGTGTCTCCCCAAAATTCATTTGTTGAAATCCTAACCCCCAATGTCATGGTATGAGAAACTGGGACTTTTGAGAGCTGATTAGGTCTTGAGAATGGAGCCCTCATGAACGGGATTAATGCCCTGATAGAAGGGATCCCAGGGAGGGACCAGCAGTTAGCGTAATGGCTATGTTGCTGGACTCCCACGTAGTCGACCGCGGTTTGCGTCTCGGACCCGGTGGCTTAAAACTCACGGCAGGCGCGTATGTGCACGTGCCCAAGATCCCAAGAGGAGAATGGAGGAGAAGGAATTGCGGCATGGTCATGCCCCCTGGGGGGTGATTTCTCGCTTTCTATCTCTGTCTCTCTCTGTCTGTCTGGCGAGCACACGTGCCCTATAGTGAAAATCTCTCCAAAAAAAAAAAAAAAAGAAGGGATCCCAGGGAGCACTCACACTCTCCCCATGTGAGGACGCAGAAGGTGGGTGTCTACAACCGAAGGCTCCCACCAGAGCGTGATCATGCTGGCACCCTCTCTCGACTTCCAGCCTCCAGAACTGTGGGAAATAAGTGTCTGTTGTTGGAGTGCTACCTCGTCAGTGGTACTTAGTTACAGCTACCTGAACTAAGACACCTTGAGCAGGCTATTTATTCCCCTGAGCCCTGGTCTCCTCATGTTTAAAATGTTGATAAAGTTTGGGTTGTTAGGAATTTCATAAGAAATCATCCTACTTTTTTTTAGAGGTTTTTTTCCTATAGGGCATGTGTGCTTGCCAGAAAGAGAGAGAGAGACAGAAAGCGAGAAATCACCCCCCAGGGGGGATGGCCATGCCACAATCCCTTCTCCTCCATTCTTCTCTCAGGATCTTGGGCACACACGCACATGCACCTGCTGTGAGTTTTAAGCCACTGAGTCCGGGACTTGAACCACAGTCCACTACATGGGAGTCCAGCAACATAGCCATTATGCTAACTGCTGGTCCCAAATCATCCTAATTTTTAAACGAGTTATTTATTTATTAATATTATTTTTTTTTTTAATTTTGCTATCGGGCACATATACACACCAGAAAGAGAGAGAGATGCAAAATGAGAAAGCAAGCTACTAGGTTCAGGACTCAAACAGCAGTTAGCCATGTGAGAGTCCAACACCTTAACCACCATGCCACCTGCTGGCCCCAAGAAATCATCCTAAAACCCATTGTTTATTTAGACACACTCTGCTAGGCACTGGGTTAAGGGCTCTTTGGGATTCCTCACAAATCTGTGAAGCAGACACTACTATCAATTAGAGAGTGGGGGGGAGGGCATGGGTTCTGGGAGGCAAAATGCCAGAGGCTGAATCCCAGCTCTGCCACATATTAGTTCCAAGTTACTTAATTTATGTGTGTCTCAGACTCCTCCTCTGTAAATTGAGAATAGTAACAGTATCTACCTCTTAGCGTTTTTATGAGTAGAAGAGTCAGTATTTGTTAAGTGCTTTAGAGCAATGCTTAGCACATGATATTATATAAGTGTTTGTTTTTTCAATAAATACATTTATACTTGAGGAAACGAGGTATAATACCAAGTTCTGTCTAATCCCAGATGCTAAGCTCCTAGCTCCATCTTTTAACAGTACTAGCACAGTGCTGGGTACCAAGGAGATTAATGGGGTCTCCTTCCTTCCACCACCCCCCATAGACATACCTACACTTGTGCATACCTGTGTACACAGGTGCATACCTGTGCGTATAATGACACAGGGCTAACCTAGGTAGGCAGACAACTCCAGGGAAAATAGACATAGACTATCTGTTATGCCAAGTTTAGCCAGGGGCCAGAAAGAACTTTTCTGGGTTATTCAAAGACAGCTCTGCATTTAATGTTTTGGCTCTCAAGTCAAGAAATACTGAGCCAGAGCTTGGAGATGTGACTGTCATCCAAGGCCCAGCATTTCCAAGTGTATGTAATCCTAAAGGAAGTAACCTGAATGGGCAGGGTGGGAAGCTGTCTTCAGGATGTCCCTCCTACCATGGAAGAAGGCTGTGTTAGCAGAGCCTCTCCGTGATCTAGGATGGACCCTTCACATTCATCTCCTCTGAACCATGAGCAGTCCACATCGACAGTCCTGGGGCAGATTTTGATGGCTGTGGGCCCACCAACCTAACAAAGGAACATTATTTCTATACAAGCTCTGGACAGTCCCATTGTGCTCAGTGTGAGGGTGGGCATTTCCAACTATCCTACTCAGCTTAGCAACCCAGAGCTGGCATCATCTCTGCCATGAGTCCAACCAGCACAACCACATACCAGGTCCCCTAAGCCTAGCTAAGAGCTCAAAACAAAGGCAACTAGAAACCGGAGCTCTGGTCCAGGCATGTAAGTCTTTTATTAGATCCCCATTCTGATGAATTTGCCTTGAGATACCAGGAAAGAAGAGCAAATATCAAGTATGTTTATGTTCCCTGAGTACTTGGGTTAAGAAAGCAAAAGTAACTCCCTGACTGCAAGAATGTTTGGGTTCCTGGTGTTACCACAGATCTTTATTATCTGAGGAAAATAATCCCTTAAAACAGGAATTCTCAAAGGCGGCTTACATTGGAATTACCTCTGGGAAGCAGAGAGGTTTGCAAAATATTGGCTCAGCTATGGTGGCATGTGATGTTAAGACACTATGTTCTGCAGGCTGAGACCACATCGGAGGCGCAGGTTCAATTCCTCATTCACCCTAAAGGCTGGATGTGGTGGCATGCACCTGTAATCTCAGCAATTTGGAGCCTGAGGCAGGAGGATAATGGGTTTGAGGCTGGCCTGGACAACATAGCGAAACACCGTCTAAAGAGCTGAGTACAAGGGCATGAGTTGAAAGGCAGAGGCAGGAGGATCACAACATGGAGAGACGCTGTCTTAAAGAAAAAGAAAAATACTGAGGCCCAAGTTCCACCCTCAAAGATTCTTCATTAGTCTGAGCATCTGGAATTTTCAGTGTTCCTAGTGATTCTAACTACAGCTGAGGTTGAGTGCCATAGCTTTCAGGTGAGTCCACTTAAATCTAGGCACTATTTCATAGTAAACAATGAGGCGCAAAGCCTTGCTTCAACTTTATCTTGAAAATGCAATTATAATTTATGAAAACATGCTTGTCTAATCTTTTCTACTTACACACTAGGGTAAGCAAAAAGTAAGCTGCATTCATTTTTTTTTTTTTTTTTTTTTTTGGAGGCAGGTTTCTGATAAAAATCTTGTGATGGTTCAATAGGAATTTTTACATCATAAAGTTTGACTTCCATAGCAGGATCATAAAGTGGGTCACTTTTGCAAAAACTATTTGAGCATGTCATCAGTTTTCCCAAGGGCTTCTGTTAATCCTTTGATATTCAAATCACTGGATGTGTCTATCATATCATCATTCTTGTCAATTTTCTCTTCTACCATTGTTAGCTTGTGTCCCTCCGGCGGGCTCTCGTTCGATCATAGCTGGCACATCACGTTTTGCTTTCTGTTTGCATTGTATTGTCACATGTTGACAAGAGCTGGCAATCAGAGACAGGCTGCCAGACAAAGACGATGACTCGTAGGATGTTAAATGGGGCTAGGAGTGGGGAGATGGTTGAGCAAGGCCTGATTGGATAAGTGGTCAGTTCATTAATACACATATTCATATGAAGCCAGAGTTTACTTTCCTATCCATGCAGCTTTGCACATGCAGGGATTTGGATAATGAATTCATGGATAATGAGGACCCTGAACTAAACTGGGTCTCTCTGAGCAAGATGAAGCACTTGGGGTATAGCAATTACGAGTTACTGCTTCTAATAAGAGAAGCATATACTGAGTGAGTTATTGAAAATAAACCTCTTCTGATCTAATGGAGCTGCTGTTGGCGCATACCCTGATTCATTCTTTTGTTCAACAGACTTCTACTGAGGTGCCTATGTTGTGCTAAGTACTGTCTTGAGCACTTGGAATTTATCAGTGAACGAAAAAGACTAGGTCATATTTTCTATTTCTATTCCAGTGAGGAGAACTCTAAAATAAATAAATAAATGAAGCAAATGCATCAGTAAAAAGGCACAGATAATTTTGGAGCGTGGTAAGTGCCATGAAAATAATAAACCATGGAGAGAGGAGGGATGGGTGGGGATAAGGGACAATTGTGAGACTGGGTGGACAAGGACTGCCTCTCTGAGAAGGTGACCTGAGTGACAAGAGGAAACCATCCATGGGAAGATTTGAGAATGGAGAACCCCACGTGCTGAGGTCCTAACAGTTAGTGTGTTTCTGGGACCAAGACAAGCACAGGGCAGCTGAAGCAGAGGGGTAAATGGAAAATGAATGAGTAGGCATGGATCATAGAGCACCTGACAGGCCAGGATTGGAAGCTGGAAGGAGTGGCCCATGCTCTTAGAGGGCTTTCAGCAGATGAAAAAGCACAATTTGATTTATACTTGTTTTTAGTTTTTGCTATAGGGCATGTGTGCTCGCTAGTGAGAGAGAGGGAGAGAGAGAGAGAGAGAGAGAGAGAGAGAGAGGTAAAGTGAGAAAGCAGCCCCCCCGCCCCCCCAGGGTGATGGCTGTATCACACTCTCCTTTCCTCTGTTCTCCTCTTGGGATTTTGGAGATGCATGCACACACGCTCAGTGTGATTTTCAAACAGCCAGTTCCGGGACTCAAGTTGAAAAACTGGCTGTGTGAGATGCAACCAAGCCACCTTGACCATTGGCTGGCCCTATAGTTGTTTCTTTTCTTTTTTTTTTTATATACCAAATGTCTGTACTCTATGGCAGAAACTGAGATATTAGGCAGTATAAAAGCATGGAGAGCAACTGTGGATACCAGAGACTGTGTAGGAGGAGGCAAATGGTGGAGGGTGAGAGAGGGAATCAAGGGGAAAAAAAAGAAGTAAAATGTATAGAAAACACAAAAAAATAAATAAAAATAAAAACAAAAGAATAAATAAAATGTTAAAAAAAGAATGATCTATTTAATTCCATTTATTATTATTATTTTAAATTTCTTACAGGGCATGCACATTCACCAGAGAGACAGAGGAGAGTGAAAGAAAGTGAAAAAGGGACCTGCCAGGTCTATGACTCAAACTGCAATCGCCCATGTGGGAGTCCAGCGCCTAACCACTACACCACCTACTGGCCCCCCGATAGTGGTTTCTTAACGTTTATTTCTTCTGAGAGAGAGGGGGGCGCTTCCAATGGAGTCTTCAGGCTGAGATCCTCATCCAGCCTGGATCACGTCTTGTATGTGCGTCTGGAGTGTATAAGGAGATCCTGGGGCCTAGACCTGGGACCTTTCCACATAGATCCGACCTTGCAGGGTGCTGTGCTTCCACCATGCCACCAGCTGGTCTGGATTTATAGTTCGGAAAGATCTCTTTGGATGGTAGGGGCTTACAAAGAAGCAGGAGTGGAAGTGCCTCTTAGAGGGATCATTGAAAGTGGCCTTGTATTCTCTGAAGGAGCAGCTGACAATGTGAGAGGATAGCAACCAAGCCAGAGTCCAGCCACATCCACTCAGGGAGAGGCCCAGTCATGAAAGTGTCCTGCCTCAGAACCAAGTGTGGGACCTTTAATGAGGAGGAATGGCCCTGTCCTCTGCATATAACTCATAGGCCTGCTTTATTTCTGAAAAGCCTAGTGTTCAGTGCTTCACTTGGTCAGCTCATTGGGTGGGTTTGGGAGATTTGGGTAAACTGTTTTCCCTGGCCCTTAATGATTTGGCTAATTGAGGGTCCAGTTAAATACCAGCCTAGCCAGTCCCAGATTTCAGCCAGTCCCAGGCACATAGCCAAGAGTCCAACCCTTCCTGGTCTAGATGGCAGGGCAAGTTCTAGTTCACTTCTGCAGCCTGGAGCCCACATCACAGGCATTGGTACAGGGTCACTCAATTAGGCAGAATAATCATATTTGGAGTCTGCAAAGTGGGGATATATATAGAGAGAGAGAGAATGAGAACTAGAGACTATTCGATATTTAACATTTATAAATAAGCATTCAAATGCCATTAAAAAAACCCAGAGAAGTGTGTAGATCTTCTTTATTAATAGCTTAGTATTATTATTTTAATGGATTATCTGTAATGGTGGAGTGGTCACTATAATAAGTTTAATGCTTAGAGTCTATAGTTCTTAATCTTTTATAGTCTAGAACTCATCCTGCCTACAGACCAAATGGGCTGCAGTGACTGTGGCAGGGGATCTGGGGGGAAGGGTTGAAAGAACGCAAAGGGGCATGGCTATGGTCCCTGCCTCTAGGCTGCTTTTCATAGTGACATCTTTCCTCCAGAGATGCCTGGAAAAGCTGGACCTACCTGCACAACTCTTACTTTATTTTATTTAAAACAAACAAAACAATAAAAAGTGTATTTCTGGGCCTCCAGACACTGACTTAGAATCTGAGGACCTTCTTTTTTTTAACAGGTCCATCCAGGATTCTGCTGCACAGAGTCTGAGAGCCATGTTTAACATCTGGGGCCAGATGGATGCGTCGTAGCCTCAGCACGTCCACAAAGGACTTGGCCACTGGGGGAATCTGAGACCTTGTGGGCTTAGAGGGTTTGACGGTTTGTGGGGAATGTTATTCCCTCTTACTCATGGCCTTCAAAAAGTTTATGGAAAATGGAATTAAAGAACGAGTTTAGTTTGGTGCAAAATTCTTTGAAATAGATGCATGGCTTTTTCATAATATGCATTTTTAAAAAGTTTATCTAGGGGGCCAGTAGATGGTTTACTGGTTATGTCTCTGGACTCCTCCATATTCGACTGTGGTTCCAGTTCTGGACCCTGCAACTCACGCCAGGCGTGTGTATGTGCATACCCAAAATCCCAAGAGAAGAGTGGAGAAGGAATTGTTGTGTGGCCACCCCCAATTTCTTGCTTTCTGTCTCTCTGTTTCTCTCTGGTGAGTAAATGTACTCTATAGCAAAAAGCTCTCTCAAAACAAAACCAAAAAGTTTATTTATTATTTCTTCCATAAGAGAGAGAGAGAGAGAGAGAGAGAGAGAGAGAGAGAGAGAGAGAGATAGGCACCCTCAACACGGTCTTCATGCTACAATCCACCACCCAGTTCCAGCCAACTTGGATCATGGGCCCACGTGCAGATGCCCATGTGCTCAGAGAGGTTCTGGGATGCCTACCTGAGACTTTCTCATGTGGGTCCAGTTGTGTTACTGCTGCATCACTGCCTGGCTCCTTCACAAACTTTTTGAAGACTCCTCATAAAAGATTTGAGGTTAGACCATTCAAGACTTGTTTGAGGCCTTCCAACAAGCAAGCATCACAGCCAGGTGGAGGCCCACAGCCCTGACCCTAGATGTGAGTGCAGAGCAGGCCTGTCCCTTGGACCTGGTCTTCACTTTCACTGGTGCCAAGAGATTTGGATATCATTAGCAAATGCAGCTACTTCCACAGTCACAGAGACTCACCGGCAGACTCAGTGACATTTAATGCTCGGCTTTTAACCATGCCTTGTTACTGGATCCTAGCATTTGTTTTCTAGCTCCTGTAAGGTGGCATGTAAATGGCACAATGATGATATAATGTAAAGAGTTAAAGAAATTATTTTGGGGCCCAGCAGGTGGCATGGTGGTTAAGGTGTTGAACTCCCACATGGCAGACCATGGTTTGAGTTTCAGACCTGGCAGCTTGCTTTCTCACTTTCCTTTAAAAAAAAAAAAAAAACAAATATTATTTGGAACCCTAACTTGGCACTTTGTCCATTAAAAAATTAATAATTCAGAAGAGTTAAAAAACTGTGATGCCTCTACTCTGAGAGACCTGTGCTTGGATATCTTCCTCCTGTAAACTCCATAAATGTGCAAAATCAAACCCATGAAACTGGAGCCTATGTGTAACAGTCTGTATGAAAAGCTCCGTTTCTTGACATTTTGTGCCACTCTGACTATGCTAAACTGAGAAAGAAAAGAGAGGCTCCTGGATCTGTCTCCAGCATCCTGGACTGCTCATTTCAACCTTCACTGGTCAGCTCTACCTAGCACTAACAGAATGGCTCCCAAGCAAATCCATCCCAGGCCCTGACATTTATCCTGCATCTTTTACTCTTTTCTATTCATTAGGCATGGGCGGTTGCTACGGCAACCATTAACTGCACCTGACATCCAGGAATAGTTCTGATGTTTTGAGCAAACACCACATTGGGATTTGGTTCTGCAAGGTAAAGAGCCTGGCTACTTCCCCTTTAACCTGCATGACTGTCCTGGTGGTCTCCCTGGAATCAGACGTGTCCTCCAGGACTCTTGGCTGGACTTAGGGCCTGGAGCAAGAGAAAGAAGGAATGATCCTCTTCATCAAATCCTCCCTTCTCTCTGCTCACTCAACCTCCCAAATCCTTGCAAGTTGCATTGTGATGGGGGTGTGGCAGGTGATGTTTCTAACAGGGTGTGTACAAGAAGGGGAATGTGTGTGTGTGTGTGTGTGTGTGTGTGTGTGTGTGATGAGAGGGGGTGAGGTTGGGGGTGTCTGAAATTATCAGAGGTGGATGCAAACACATTTTGGAAGAGCAAAGCAGGAAGTGTCTGTATGTGGATGTGATACTGTGAGTGCACTGGCGAGTTCACATATTTTTCTTTTTTTCTTATAATTTCCAATATACCTATAATATTTGTATATATTTGTGGGATACAGTGTGGTCTTTCAAAATATGTATCCATATCCAAATAAGTATCCAATTTAATATTGATCAAATCGGGGTGATAAAATATATCTATCTTGGGACCAGCAGTTAGCGTAATGGCTATGTCGCTGGACTCCCACGTAGTCGACCGCGGTTCGAGTCCCGGACCCGGCGGCTTAAACTCACGCCGGGCGCGTGTGCGTGCGTGCCCAAGATCCCGAGAGGAGAATGGAGGAGAAGGGATTGCGGCGTGGCCATCCCCCCTGGGGGGTGATTTCCTGCTTTCTATCTCTCTGTCTCTCTCTGTCTGTCTGGCGAGCGCACGCGCCCTATAGTGGAAACCTCTCCAAAAAAAGAAAAAATAAATATATCTATCTTAGGCATGCATCATCCCATATTGTAGATGTTTGAAATCTACCTTATAAACTTTTTTTTTTTTTTTTTTTTTTTGTCAGAGGGCTTGTGTGTTCACCAGAGAGAGGAAAAAAAGAGAGAGGGAGAGACAGGGAGGAAACACCCTCCAGTGGGGCATGGCCATGCCACTTCTCCTCCATTTCTCCATTTTGTCAGGGTTTTGTGCACTCATGCACAAGCATCTGGCACATGCCTCAAGCTGCCAGGGTTGGGATTTAAACTGTGGCCAACCATGTGGGGTCTGGCTCTTAACCACTAGGCTCTAGGACTGGGCACACTTTCTAATTGTCATCCACTGTCTTCATTCTATTATGCTGTAGCATTCCAGAACTCACTCTGCCCAACCATTTATATTCTTGTATCTGTCAACCCTGTTCTCCCCACCCTCCTTCTTCAGCCCTACAACTAGCTGCTGACATCCATCACTAAACTCTCCACCTCTATGCAATGAGCTTCCATTAGTAAGTAAGAACATACAGTATTTACCTATCAGTGTCTGAAGGACACTTAACAGATTTTCTCCAGGTCCCTCCATGTTGCCTAAAACCTAAGTGCCCAACAACTGATGAACTGATAAAGAAAATGTAGTATGCATACACAAGGGAATATTACTAAGCCATAAAAAGGATGAGATCACATCTTATGGCTGTGAGGCCTCTGCATTTGCCACTCTGCCTGCATCATTCTCTCCCAGCTCTTCATAGAGTATTTATGTTTCCACTTCCCTTAAACATATTGTCATTTTCTTTATAGAGATACATTTATCTGTGAGTCTGCTAATTGTCTTGCTTATATTTATTGCCTTATTTATTTCCTAACTTCTTCACTAGAATATAAGCATCACTATATCTCAAGGCCTACTACAGAGTAGGCACTTTGTAAGTATTTACTGAACATCTGTCTCGCCTGCGTGGGCACCAGTGAGCATTTTAGGCAAGGCTGGATATCCTGTTGGATAATGACAAAAATCCTTAAGTTGGCCTATGAGATCCTGTACAATGTGCCCCACCTGCTCACCAAATCCTCCTTGCTCAGGCTTTGCTTTCCTGCCTCAGGGCCTTTGTATGTGCACTCTCTGCCTTGAACACCCCTCCGTACCCATTCTCCATTGGATTAATTCCTACTTGTACTTAAAGTCTTACTGTAAGTATATCCTCAGGCTGATGCTATCCAATTATTTGCTCCCACATTACTCTATACTTCTTTCAGGGACATAGTATAAATAATTAATTATGGGTTTAACAATATGTCTGTTCACTCCATTCTACTACTGATTCCAAGGGAATATCTCTATGGTCTTATGCACTACTGTCTTCCCAGTGCCTGGAACAAAGAGGGTCATTAAGTAAACGAGGGAGCAAATGAATGATACAAGTATTGAGAATTTCCTCCAAGACTGGATACTTCTTTAAGCTTGGTTTGTTGGCAAGTTTTTTCAGCTGAAGGTCTTTGATTCCAGAGCCTTTCTGAGCCTGAGCCCTCAGCTGGCCATTTTTTCTCTTCCCTTTCTTGGAGATGTAGCTTTTTGATTTGGGTCCCCAAGCCCAGCCCATGCCTCAGACTTGGGACTTCATCTCTTCTTGGGAGAGAAGGCTTAGCCAAATTCACCCAGTTATTGTGGGTAGCTGAAGGTTAGGCGCATGACCCAAAATTAGTGATTGAGACCAAGTCAGGCCAGTGAGGATAGACCTGGGACCTTGGTTGGCCTTGCTGAGAAAGAAATATGTTCTTTTCCATTGGATGGCTAAACTAGTAGGCTAGGGTTACAGCTGCCAAGGGCGACCCTTTAGAAAGGTCAAGCTTGAGAGTGAAATCAAGACAGAGAATATATAGCCAAGAGGTGCTGACAGCCCAAATCTTGACAATATTGCTTTAGCCCCTAGATCCAGCCATACCTGAATTAGATAAATCTTGGTATTTCATCTCCATAGGCCAATAGCTGCGGTGGCTGTTTATAGTTATTCCAAATGGGTTTCTGTTGTCTGCAACGGAATGTCCTCATAAATTAGGATTACCTTCTTAAAACAGCCACACCTACAAATTGTGAAGCTTTAAATATGTAATAGTCTCACAGTACTAACTGCCCTAAGCCTGCTCTGCAAACCTGGGCGACTCGTGTAACCACACCTGGTCTCACTCTCCATGTTTGTGAAATGAGGCTCCTCACCTGTACTCTTCCTACCTCTCAGGCTTGCTGTGCACATCAGAGGAGGGAATGGGCATGAGGTGGCTCCTGAGCTGTGACTCGCTGGCCCATGGCACAGAACAACATGGAGCACCTTCCCCCAGGAGCAGAACTCTCTGCCATCAGGAGGTGTCTGCTCAGCAGTGTGTTCCCAGCCCCCAACTCCTCCTCTGGTCTGGCTGCTGAGACTCAGGACAGTGAGAGCCCAGGAAGCTGAGTGTGCTGGGTCTCAGGTGTGCAGAAGAACGAAGTGAGAGAAAGAGCAGTGGTGGGTGACAATTCTGACTGATTAACTGATGCTCCCCCAACCCTTCTTCCCATGTACCTTTTGATCCTTCCTTTCTTACAGGGAATGGGAATATCTCAGCAGATAACAGATGGGCAGAAGGTGACCTAGACCAGATGTCCCAGATGCACCTGCCCTTCCTGTCCCCCAGAAGTCAGATACCCCTCAGGGGAAGGAAATGCACTCATTCACTTCACTCCATACACAGCTACCATGCCCCGCACACTTTGAGGCTCCTGCTGCTTAACACAGAGAACTCCAGTAGAGCTTCTGAAGAGTGGGGAAGACAAGTTGACAAGTGATTTTGAACGACAATCAGAGCAAGGAAGAATTTAAAGCAGGATAAGGGATTTGGGAGTGATGACCAAGGGTGATGATGGGACAGGGTGTCTCTGAGACCTGAGAACTGAGTAGGGAAGGGCCAGCCCCATTTCCTATCAGGGCAAGTGCTCCAGGCAGAGGGAAGAGGAAGGGCTGGCCCTGTGGTGGATATGAACTGCTATCTCGGGAGACAAGTAGACAGAAAGGGTCAGGAGGGAATAGAGAATGAGGATGAAGGTGGGAGGCTGAGATGAAGGCTGAGGCCATGGCCAGGAGAACTTGTGGGCCATGGAATGGCTCTGAAGTCTCATTCTAAGTATGATGAGGGCTTGGAGTGAGAGTTTAGGCAGGAGAAGATACAATTCAATGTACATTTTGAAAACGTTTACTTATCTTGGGGCCAGGCAGAGGTGTTGCAGTGGAGCAATTGGAACATGTGGAAAATGTCCTGGGCTGATGTCCCGGGACTGCTCTGAACATTCCAGGAGGGTGTACCACGCCGGTCACTCAGGCTGGTGGAGCCTAGAGTGGCTTGTGGTGTAAAGACTTTGGTGGAGGCGCCTATCTCTTTCTCCATCTCTTTCTCTCTCGCTTGTTCTTTTTCTCTCTATTTTTTGAATGGAGGAAATAAACTTATAAGAATTAATTTTTTTAAAAGTTTTTCTTTCTTCTGTGAGTAGGGCCCCATGTAGGTTGGCTTGCAGAGTGTCGCATTACTGCTGCACCATCTTCTAGCCCCACCCTCCCACAGTGTAAATTAAGAAAATTTTTTTTCGGTGGTTGTTTTTGCCATAGGGTGCATGCATTCACCAGAGAGAAACAGAGAGAGGGAAAGTGAGAAATCATCTCCCAATTCTCTCAAGATTTGGGGCACACATGTACAGGCCTGGTGTGATTTTTAAACCAATAGGTCCAATATTTGGACTGTGGTTCACATGTGGAAATCTAGTGCCTTCGCCACCACACCACCTCTGGGCTCGCACAGTGTATAGTCTTAAAGTGGCCCTTCAGGCTGCCAGGAGGAGACTGGTCTGGGTAAAAGGAGGGAGGGGAGGGGAACAGTGTGGAAGCAGGGACTACCAGGGGACCTGTAGTCATCAGATAGAGATAATGTAGTCATCAGATAGAGAAAATTTTTTTTTTGGTGGTTGTTTTTGCCATAGGGTGCATGCATTCACCAGAGAGAAACAGAGAGAAACAGAGAGAGGGAAAGTGAGAAATCATCTCTCCCAATTCTCTCAAGATTTGGGCCAGGGAAACCTGAAAGAGAGAATCAGAGAGACAGAGAGACAGCATCCCCAACAGGGTCTTGAACAACCCCGTTTAATACAGCCCCAAATCATGGACATGCACAAGTACTCAGAGAGCTTTATAGATATGAGCCTGGAACTTTCCCACGTGGGTCAGTTTTGCGGAGTGTCATATTTTACCACTGCACCAGCATCTGGCCTTCTCTATTTGCCTACTGGTAAATATCAATAACAACCTGTGAAGACGATGACCTTGACTCACTGAGAGTTGCTGTGATTCATCCTCAGTACCAAATACTTTATAAACATGACATCAGTTCGACCTGGGATTGCATCTGCCACTACCACTTGCTAGGTGTGTTCTCTGAGCTTCAGTTTCCTTAGTTTAAAATGAGTACAATAACACTTCCTCAGAAGACTGCTACAAGTACTGAAAAATGGTTTAGAAATCAAAAAGCTTGGAATCCTCTTAGATGATCCTCATTAGGGGACTTGGATTCATTGAGGTACACCCATACTATGGATAATCAGACAACTATCACAGAGGATGAGGAAGCTCTGATCCTATGGGTGACCAGGAAAGATTCCATAATGGGTACATTTCTTAAAAATTGCAGCTTAGCCTGAAAGACCACGTTTTATTTTTATAAGGCAAAAAATATGTGTGAGTGGATTATAAAGCAGTTTATGAGCGCGATGGCCTCAGGAGTTGAGCAGGCCACCATCTGAGCAACTGTATGTAGGCTATTTTATGGACTGACAGCTATTGGTAGATAAAGCGTGATTTAGATATAGACACAGTCATGGGCATAAATATGGGCATAGATACGTCTCAATACACAGAGGACACAACTGAGAAGATTACTGGGTTAGAGAGGGGATAGACTTTGAGTGGCAGAATGGGGGAACAACTTTTACTTCTTATACTCTATTTTTAAAAGTGGATTATGAGTGAGTTGTACTTTTATTGGCTCCATTCGTCTGTATTTTTCAAATTTGAAAGTCTTCTAGAAAACAGAGCTAGTATCTAAGACAATGTCTAGCCAAGCGTTGCCTTGTACGGGGTTTGTATGTTTAAAAAAAAAATAGCAACTGAAAAGGAAAAGAAGTGTATACAGCAGAGAGGGGGCAGGTTGGAGGCTAAAAGACACCAGGGCCAGGAAGCTCCCAGTTCTCTTGGCAGTTTGTGGCATCTACCACAGGGCGAGCAAGTCCCTCTGAGGTACAAGTGGTGCCATAGAGATGTTCATAGGGGACAGCAGGCCTATGTTTTATCAGGGTGTCTGGAGCCAGTGTTTCTCTTTCTCACCTAACTAAGGAATGAGGCTTATATGAAAGCACCAATCCAAGCAGAAGAATGGGAGCCATCAGCAGGGGAGGAGGTGGGGGATGACGGTGGCTACAACTGAGTTCAGGCCATTCACTGCTCTCTTCCTGTAGCCTATCTGGCTTCCAGTTCAGGTTCCACCATTGCACTAGTGGTGTAACCTTGGCAAATGACTTAATTGCTTGAGACCAGTTTCCTCAGAAAAATAGGTAGACTCATAGCATTTAATTTTCCTCAGAAAATGGGCAGAATCATAGCACTTAACTCTTAGGCTTGTCGTAGGATTATATAAAATCTAACAGGTGAAATGTAGCACAGTGAAATTCTCATGAACCCTCAGCTAGGATCAGTAGTACAATAGTATTAACATTCTTTCTTTCTTTCCTTTTTAAAGTTTATTTATTTCTTCCATGAGGGAGAATAAGAGAGACACCTAACAGGGTCTCTACATCATGATCCACCCCTGGTCACAGTGAGCCCTGATCATGGGCACATCTTTCTCACACTGCGTGATCACAGAGGTCCTTGGAGGGAAACCTACGACCTTTCCCAAGTGGTTCTACTCACATTACCATTGCATTACTACCTGGCCCCAGTATTAACATTATTTCTAAAGTCCACAATCCCTTACTCACAAAGCTCTGTGAAAAAAACAAACAAACAAACCCAAGCTCCCCACTCCCACCACCCCTTGCAACCCAAAAAACTTTCTTGGAGTTTATTTGCAACAAAACTGGGAGGTTGTCACATGGATTCATTTGGCTGCAAAAGTCTGACCCACCTTGAGATGCTTCTCACACTTGTTTCTAAGTTTTGCTGCAGAGCCACTAATGCATTTGATTGCAGACACTGCCCTAGAGGTGTTAGGTCACCTATGGTAATGAACCCTCATGCCTTTCTAAAATCCTAAACATCCCAGTTTCTGAGATGCATCTGAGTACAGGACTGTGATGTCTACAGCAATCAGCATGCTCCCCGGTCTTCAGATCTCTGTATATTTATATCTCATGTTTTAGTGTTTATCTTACATTTCTCTTTACATCAACTCACTTTCTTTTTTAACTAAAATTTATTTTCAAAGGACACTTTATAACCCAACTGTAAATGGAAAGCTAGTATCTCTAGCCATAAATAGAAGGCCACTGTAAAAATAAACACAATGAAAACAAAGTGATGCTATTAAGTTTCAGCTAGATACCATGAATTGAAAAGGAAATAGCTTTCTCGACATGTGGTGAGATATTATTTAATGCCATGTCCGGATACCACCTATTGGCTGAGGTAGGAGCTGCTTGTAGCAAGAGAGCTTCTGACTGGTGGGGCTGTCGGATAGCCTGCCTGGTGGAAGGAAGGGACTGGTTAACCTCCACTGATCTTCCATCTGGGGTGGGCACCACAGATTTTTTCATGCCTCAAGGGGGCAGCACTAACAGTTGCTCTTCTTGTGATTAGAATATGTCCAGTGTTATCCTGTCCCCACTTGCAAGAGGAAATTTGCTCCTGAGCTGTGAGACCCTGGTGTCTTCAGGGAGACTTAGTCTTGAAAGCATCATGGTAAAACCAGGGAGTGGTGAGCCTAGGAGCTGGTTTTGACAAGATATAAGACCTCAGGGGCTGGGTACTAGGCAGGAGGCTGGTGTCTGTTCATTCATTAAAAATTAGGGTATATTGAGTGCCTACTATGTGCTAAGCACCATGCCTGGCTCTCAGAATGCAGAGGCACGTTAGATGGGCAAAGTCCCTGCCTTTGTGGCCATGGGAGAGAAACGAAGAAACAAGCTCATTCCTGCACAGGAAACGTGCTATGAAGGAAATAAACAAGATGCTTAGATAACCAGTCATAGCAGGAAGTCCACCTCACCCCACTTACAATGTCAGCTGCCGCAGGAGCTCCTTAAGCAAAGACTCTCACTTTGCAGTCACTAGTGCTGTCTATAAACACAAATTCCACCACTCAGGGTGGCAGGTATAGTGCAGCTTCTCTAGGCTTCTAAGCCAGCAAATATTCAGAATGCCAAAATTGGCTGTTTTCTCCAGATCTCACTTTGGCAGAACCAGCCCATGGCCCAAGCAAAGAAGAGGGACACGTTCTCTCTGGTGCCGTGGCTCTGACTGGGCCTCATTTCCACTTTCTGCCTGTGGTCCTTGGAGCAGGCTGAGGGGCACATGCATCCCTCCTCTCGACTCTCCTCATTTCCCGTTGTCCAACTCTTTTACAAGGCATTGATGCTGTCCCACAGCCTTGGAGCAACCAAGCAGGATAACTCAATGACTAAGAGCTTAGGCTCAGGAATTAGCCAGCCCCAGGTTCAAATCTGCCTCTGTTCTTTCTTATCCATGGAACCTTGGAATTTCTCAGCATCTCTAAGCTTCAATTCCTTGATGAGAAAATTGGAATGGCCCATTAAGTGGGATAATGTAAATAAAACACTTAGCATGTTTTTGAGACATAAGCTATGTGGGCAACGATGACGATAATCAATTTTATGCAGCCTGGTGGGTACTGGTGGGACCCCTTCATTCACAGGCATTCCCTATTTCCAGTCTAGGAAGGTGTTATGTTGCCTCTGTCCTACATACCAGACTAGGCAGTTTCCAGTTGCATTAATCCCTGTGCCTTTCGATCTGTATTTCACTGGTGAGGACTCTCATCACAGATCATGGAAGTGAAGTGATCTAAGGGCCACCCTGCCAAAGAGACACACAAGTCTGCTTGTTTCCACTCTTCGTGGAGCCACCATACCAGGCCTGTGGAGGGCTGCCAGACAAACTGGGCAAAAGTTTGCCACTCACACCCGGGAGCCAAAGGCTGATAAGGCACAAACAGCCTGGACCTGGATGGGGAGCTCTGGGATTTGGGGGATGGGATGGAGTCTGGGGTGTCTCAGCTGGGGCTGCTGTGAGGAGGTCTGGGAAGGTGCCCAGAACACAGGGTAGCCACAGATGGATCAATCAGCTGATGGCCCAGTGAGCACCGTGGTGCCTGTGCCATGCTTGCCCTGTGGGAGACCTGGAGAAGCAGGCCATGACCTTCCCGCGGGAGCTTGTGCTCACTGGGCAGAGAGCACAGGCTCACAGAGGGACTCCGCTTCAGAGCAGGCAGTGAATGCTCCCAGAGGGCTGGGCATTCGGGGTGGGGCTTGAAAGAAAAGTAGGAGCTTGGCTTCCCCCAGGGCTGCCCTAGGAAGGCAAGGGTATGTTTCAGGGGTTGGCATAAACCCAGACCTATGGGGAGAGCCCTGGCTAGGGATTAGAAGAGGAGAGAGAAAGAAGGCTGGGCCTGCTTGTGATACCCTATAGGATGGATAAAGTCCAGAGCATTCCCGAGATCCTCCAAGGTTATTGCTCCAGCCTGGCTTCCAGGCTGTGCGACCTTGGGCAAGTTCTTTGTGCTCTCTGAATCTCAGTTGCTCTCCTCTGAAAAATAGCGATAATAGAAGCACTTTTAGGTTGCTATAGGATTAATGAGACAATGCCCATGAAGCACACTGCATGCTGCCTGGCTCAATAAATGTTATCAATGAATGTGACAATGGTGGCGAGAGCGCTGATCGGAATGGGAAGAGGTCGGAATGGGAAGAAGAGGGGTGATAGGTGTTTTCTGGCAGCTGCGGAAGTATATCTGAGAAGCCCAAATATCACCCCTGGGATTTGGAGGAGACCTTTCTCCTGGAACTTCTTTTTTTTAAAAATTTTATTAATTATTATTCATACATTAAATCACTATACATCACTTGGATTGTGAAGAGACTCCTGGAATTCTAAGCGAGAGTCAGAGATGGGTAAATCTTGGCGAAATATACAAAGCAAATCAGGATTATGACAATGTGGCTTGGGCCTCCGGTAAGCGTTCAATGAATACTTGTTGAATTAATAGATTTCCAAAAATAATTCTGAGAGGCGTTGAGGAGGGGCTGGGGATGCTGATGGAAGGGAAGTGGCAGCATGAGCCAGTAGGTGGGACCCTCCCTCCTGGGGCCAACTCCTCTGTCTGGACTGTCTGGTGAGCAAGGTCACTCCCATGTTCCAGAAGCTTCCCGAAGAACCCAGGTGGAGAATAAAAATAACCTGCAGCTTTCTTACGCAGTGGCCCAAGGGACTCAACAACCTTGAAAAACTCTGGTTTTTCAATCACCACAATGCTCAGAGCCCACAGCTCCTGTTTTCAAACCTCCTGTCACCTACCTGGGTTTCCGAATTGTGTGGGATTCCAGAAAGGCAGGAAAATAAGGGAAAGTGGGTGGGAGGTGGTGGAGGAGGAGGGGGCAGGAGTCCTCGGAGAATGTGCTGGGTTTCAGAATGAAGCTGCCACATGTCTGCTGGGGAGTCGGTGGGAACACAGGGACATATATATCTATACCGTGAGGGCTGTGGCGGCCCACATATGCAGAACATTTCTGTGGCTAATAAATCCCAGGCAAAAGCACCGGGCTTTGGCGCAGACATGCTGAGGAAGAGCCTGCTGTCTAAATTCATCCCTGAGGACAGGGCTGCTTACCGTGGTGGTCACAGTGCACTGAGGCAGAAGGGGACGGCTGCTTACAGTCCTTAGACAACAGGCCTGGAGCTCTGGCCACCCACTGCTGCTGGGCTGTCCCAAGGGCCGGGGCTACCCAACTTCCTCATCAGGCCCAGCTTTGTGAGCAAAGGATGAGAGCAATTGTGCAGGACCCCATGCTTAGAAGGGCCCTGTACATCATTTAATGTTCTGCTTTCGTTGTCTTGAAATTCTTAACCCTTTTGGAATAAGCAGCTTCCCACTCTGATTTTATACTGGGCCCCATAAAATACGTTGTGATACTGCTCTGCATAGCAGTAACCCACGCCTGGCACACCTCTAGGGAAGCTCTATTTTTTGGCATTAAAGACATGCCAGTTATTTCTTTCAAGCCAGTTTCATCTTTTTGTTAATCCTGAAACGTGTAAGAAAGTAAAGGTTTGATTTTTTTTTAAAATTAATTTTTTTGAGAGGTTTTTGCTATAGGATGCGTGTGCTCGTCAGAAAGACAGAGACAGAGAGTCAGAAAGTGAAAAATCCCCCTCCCCCCAGGGGGGATGGCCACACCACAATCCCTTCTCCTTCATTCTCCTCTTGGGATCTTGGGCACACACGCACATGCGCCCGGTGTGAGTTTAAGCCACTGGGTCTGGGACTTCAACCATGGTCCACTACGTGGGAGTCCAGTGACATAGCCATTACACCTACTGCTCGTCCTGGAAAATAAAGGTTTGGAAACACAAAAGTGCAAAGAGAAAGTCTTGTGACAATGTAGTGTAGGGATGGTGAGCCTTGACTCCGTTGTCACTGTGCCTGGGTTCAAATCCCAACCCAACCATTTCATGAAAGCTGTGTGACCATGGGCAAGTTGCTGTGCCTTTCTGAGTTTCATTTTCCTCTTTTGCAAATTGGAGTCATATACTAATACACTTTATCTCAGAGGGCTGTTATGAGAAATAAAAGAGTTTCTGTATAATACCTAGAATAGTGAATATTTTAACAAATATGCTTTAGCTACTGTTATTTTTGTTAAAAAGATGAATATATGCACTGCGATTGCAATTTATTTCAGTGCTTACTGGGTGGTCAAAGCCTTCTCACATTTAATCTCACAACAGCTCTAGAAGTATATACCATTATCACCCAATCTTTCACAGTCCAGAAAGCAGGCACAGACAGGGTAAGTCGCTTGGGCAAGGAAGCGCAGCTAACGAGTGACAGAGCTGGGCTTAAAACCCAGGTAGTCTGGCTGTTGCCTATGTCCTCTGAGCACTATCCTCTATTACGCAACTTCTAAGTCAAAGAAAGGAACATTGATTACGTTCATGGGGCCGGAGGAGAGGCTCAGTTCAGTTCAATGGACAGGTCGAGTTGGAGAAGCTTGGGGAACATCTGAGTGGAGATATTCAGTGGGCTGGGTTCACGTCAGTGGAGTGATCTGTGTCAGTCCTGCACTCCCCACCAGAAGACCATGGCTCATAGCAGAACTCACACTGGCCCACTGCCCAGTACAGTTCACCTCCAGCTACAAATGCTCACTTCCACCACTCCCTCCTGTTCACTCTGATTTCACATGGACAGCAGAGTGGTGAAGACTGACTCTGAGAGATCTCCAAATTAGTCTCCAAACAGGTCAGGCTGAGGGGTGGACGTGATGGTTAGTCATGGCCAGAAACACCCTGATCTGAGGACCACAGTCCCTGTCTCGCCCCTGTGCTCTTACCCACCTCCACCACTTTTCTTTACCAGGTACTTGAAAAGCGCTTTGGAATGTGCCCAGCACTTTTTAATGGCACCTCACCTATACTAACTCATAATAACCCCTGGGATCCTGGCAGTGTCCCCATGTTACTGATCGGAAAATTGAGACAGTGAGAGGTCAAGAAGCTTGCCTTGGTTTACCCATAGTTTTGCTCTTAACGTTTGTCGCGTACTGGGGCTGAAAGAGGCAAGTGGGTGCCTTGTGGCTGTCTTCCTGTTTCCTGACACAGGAAAGGGGAACACCCTGAGAATGCCCTACAGGCCTGGGTCCCTTCTGGCCAGGAAAAGGCCCTGCAGAGCTCCTGGCACTTGTTCCCTGCAGGGTCTTTGTCTGGAGTATGTTCTGGAGGAATGTCTGCCTCCATTTGACCTTAGACATAGCCACTGAGCTGACCCGACTGCCCCCTGCGTTTTGACCTTTCCTCTCTGCAAAGGAGAATATTCTGGCGCACAGACTCTGGAGCCAGCTTCAAATCCCAACACCACCATCTACTAACTGTGAACTTGGGCAAGTCACTTAACCTCTCTATGCCTCAGTTTTCCCCATCTGTAAAAAAGAGATAACAGTGCCTGCAGGATTTTTGCAAGGATTAAATGGGATGATAGATGTTAAGTAATTAGAACACTGCCAGCACACAGTAAACAATCTGAATAATAAGTTATTTTCATTCTCAAGTAATCCCTAGTTCAGATAAGTTGACGTCTTGATATGTTGTCTCTTACTCTTAAACATCCAGTTTATCAGCAGGTTGTCGACTTGATCACCAACACATGTCCCTGTTTGGAACATTTTTCTGATCCAAACCACTACCATCTCTTACCAGTAACCGTCCTTGGGATCTCCCTGCTTCCTGGATTGCTCGTTTCTTTTCCATAGTGATACCTTATAAAGGAAACTATTTCACATGACACCTGTGCTTTAAAGCCCTCCCGTGGCTTCTCTCATATTTAGAACAACATCTGAAGTCCCCACCCTATCCCTTGATGTCTTCCATGACCTGGTCCCTGCCTATCTTTCAGCCCTTATCTTCTACCACTCTGCCGCACCAGTCACAAATGCACCACGCTAGTCACTGTCCCAAGCCCCTGGCACATGCCATTCCCTCTGCCTAAAACACATGTCCCCTCATGGCTGACCTTGTCTTCCCACCTAGGTCTAAGCCCAAATGTTGCCTCCTTAGGAGGCCCTCTCTGCTGTCTATGTCAGGATACGATCTGATTTACTTTTTAAGAAGATCCTTCTTACTGCTTTTTAGAGAAACCATCACTCACAAAGTATGCTTTTACACTGTTTCCACCAAGTCCCACCAGGCACCGGCACCCCTGTGTGAAAGCACGTGAATTATAATTCATCTGTTCACTCAACAGGCTTTGTGCTAGGAACAGTGTGCAAAACCAAGATGAAAGAGTCATGTGGCTGCCTGCTAGGAGGTCACGCCTGATTGAATCTTAGTTGGTGGGTTTCTCATGCTGGAAACATTTTACACCTGTAGCTTTCTGTAAAGTGTGAAGTTGCTCCAACAGGTATCAGGAGGCCAGAGTGTGAATCCTGGTTCTGACGCTTGCTTGGATGAATGACTTACCCTCTCTGAGCCTCTTATCTCATAGTGCGGCTTTGGGGAGTAAAAGACATGGTGGGGGAGATCAGCAGTTAGCGTAATGGCTATGTCGCTGAACTCCCATGTGGTTGACCACAGTTCGAGTCTCGGACTCGGTGTCTTAAACTCACACCAGGCACACAAGAGGAGAATGAAGGAGAAGGGATTGCGGCATGGCCATCCCCCTTGGGAAATGATTTCTCGTTTTCTGTCTCTCTGTCTCTCTGGTGAGTGCATGTGCCCTGTAGTGTAAACCTCCCAAAAAAAAAAAAAAGACATGACGTCTGGGAGAGCATCTTGTACAAATTAGGCATTAAGTATCATTTGTTTGTGGCCTTTTTTGCTCCCCTATCTACTCCGTAGTCCTTTTTTTTAAGTTTCACTTTCATTTTCTTATTTTTTAATCCAATCACTGTACATCTTTATTTTTTTCATTTTTTGTATTTTAATTTTTTCATTAATTTTAAAATTATTATTTACACATTCAATCACTATACATTGTTTAGCAATCACTGTACATCTTCACAGGGTACAAAATGGATTTCCCCAGCATGAATACACTATTAGTCCAGTCAAGGATATGACCATCCACATTGTCATCAGCAGCTAATCATCCATTTGGGGGTTTGTTAAGTGCTTCCACAGTCCTTTGCATTGTTGCTGCTCGAGTGCCTTGACTTTGTGCACATTGGAGAGGTACAGAGCTGGGTTAAGCCCTGTGCTTACTGCCCGACGTCACTGCTTTCCTAGCTGTGTGACCTCAGGCACGTTGCCCTCCTTGCCTGTGCCTTATTTTTCACATCTGCAAAACGAGAATAACAGTCCATAGGGCTGCTGTGAAGGTTCAATGAGCTCATTTGGGAAATGCAGCTAGGCCAGTAGCACATAGTAAATGCTTAAGAGCTGTTAACTGTTTGCCCTGATAATATTAATAAACCAAGTGCTTGTAGCGAGTTCAGGCTTAGACAAGAAGATGTAGGAATACAGAGACAGTCAAATATGGCCCAACTACAAGGACAGCTTGTAGAGATGATGGGGGAACTAAGCAGTACAATTCCATAGCCAGTGAAGCTGCACAGGCTGTGCAGGGTCTTATATACAGAGGAAAATGGGGGCCTGTCCACTCCTGGGCTGGGTGTGGGCAAGGAGCAGACAGCTTCCAGAACAGCCACACCTTGGCCATGAAACAACAGAAAGTGCATGACTCCTTTCCCCTAGGGGTGGGCTGTTCTCACACCTGGTGACCCAACCATGCCCAGCAGGTGTGGTCATTCTGTCTCCATGGCCTTCTCCCTGGGTCAACCCTGGTTCATCTCTTCATTCAAACAAACATTTTTGAGTGTCACAAAGTCAAAGATCCTGAGCCATGCTCAGTAGTTTTAGATATACATAAGCATTGGTCCCACATGTCAAGAGTTCAGAGTGGAGAACCAACAGATGGCATAATGGTTATGTCCGTGGACTCCCACACAGTTGACTCCAATTTGAGTCCTAGACCCAGAAGCTTAAAACTTATGCTGGGTATGTGTGTGTATGTGTGTCCAAAATCCCAAGAACATAACGGAGGAGAAGGGACTGCAGTGTGGTTATCCCCCCAGGGGGTGATTTCTCACTTTCTCATTCGATGTCTTACTCTCTGTTTCTCTGTCTCTATGGTGAGTGCACATGCCCTATAGCAAAAAATCTTTCTTTTTTTAAAAAAAAAAGAGTTCAGAGTGGAGAGAAGGAGTCTGACATGTCAGCAAACCCATTGCTCCCTTAGGTGTGGAAGAGAGAATGCTGGCCATATCCCATTAGACCAACAAAGAGATGCTTCTACAGCATGCCCAGGGCTGCTGGAGGGATGATGGCTTTCTCAGCCTGCCAGACCCAAGAAATAAGAGTCGTGACTTAGGGATGCAAGAAGGATGCAATGAAGTCACGCAGTAGGACAGATTTCTTCTTTGGCCATGTGTTCCCTGCCATCATTTTGTTATGTGTGGAGACTTGCAATTCTTCTTAGGAGTTGTACAGAGAAACAGGGGGGCTTGCATTACGCTGTGCCTCATCCTCTTGCTGGGCACTAGGATGGAGAGGCCTGGAAGCACAGTTCACAGTAGAGTGCAGGAGTTTAATATGTGGTTGGGTGTTGTTTTAGGTCATGTTCTCAAGATACATGCTCTGAGACAGAGATTTGCAGCCAGAGGTTAATAGGATGGGTTCTTTGGGACGACCCCCATGTGTATGAGTGTATGTGCTGTGGGAGGCAAGGTGTGGGGAGCAGTAAGGGAGGTGGAACTAGACAGAGGGAGAAGCAAGACTGCAATGTGGTTGTGATGGTGGACTCAACTAGTCCTATGGAGACCCTGGGGCTGAGATAGCCCTTAGAGAGGTTCTAAATGAAGTCAAGGGAGTTGAGCCTTCATGTCTCAACATTGGTCAACCACTGCATGTGGGGTGTCTCTGAGAAAGGTGTCCCCTGGACTGAAGCAGCTCCCCGCTGTGGAGGGCAATTCCCAGAGAAGGGCTCTGAGAACATGCAGTGCTGGGAGCACATCTCCAGCAGGTGGGAGGATGAGAACTGTGGTGGTGCCTAGCATCTGCCACCCCTGTCAGACAGCCCAGCAGGCCAGGCTTGGCTCTGCCTCTTACTGAGTATTAGATGTTGGGTAAATCGGCCTCCTGGAGGCTCATTTTTCCCCATCTGTAAAGTGGATTGAAGCCAGTTGGGGCTTCATAGGGCTGGGGTGAGGGCTGCATATGGCATTCAAGTGAAGCTCAAGCCTGGGGCTTTCAGAGCTGTGAGAGATCATTGTTACTGTGTCTATAATACTACAGAGAACCATGTTTGAGGCACACTGTAGTATTTGCATGTGTGCATGTTAGGGCTGGAACTGGAGAGCAGTTAGGGTAGGGGAAGAGAATAGGAAAAGGAAAGTTTGTGACAGTGGGAGACCACTGAATTTGAAAAAACTGTATTGTCTGGTCATATAAGCAAAGGTGTGGAGTGAGGAGAGTATGAAGTGGATGGGAGAAATAGTTTATAGTCCGGTGACTGGAAAGAACCCATGAGTACAAGGGGGTCCTGCCTTTGAAGGTCCGTGCCAAAATCCCTCTTCCTTCTACCCCATACTCCTTCTGCACAGGAACCAGAGCTTAGTAGCTTTCTGCTTCTGCAACTGCTATTCAGCCTTTTTACCTTGCTCAGTATGGCTGCTTCATCAGCCAGGAGGAAAAGAAAAAACAAAAATCTCAGAAGAAAGACTAAGAATGCTGAGATTCCATGGAGTTATATACAAGCCCCCAGTCGAATGCAGAGAAACCCAAAGCGCAGTGAGCACACAGTGGCCCCAAGAGAAGCCCACTGGTGTGACAAGTGGCACTAGTGCCTGAAGAGTGGTGGCTCGGCTGGATGGCTGACATCAGGGGCAGGCACTGAAGAGCTCACCTGATTGCCTCTATCAAAAGGCTTCTCCAACCACACCTGGCTGGTGTGCTAGTCAACTGCCTGAGGTTGAAAGGTGGTGAAGCGCAGCTCTGAGCCCATCTCTCTCTCTCTCTTTTTATTTTTTTTAAAGATTTTTTTTTTTTAGAATAGTTTCAGGTTTACAACAAAACTGAGCAGTAGGTACAGAGGTTTCCATATGCCCCTGGTATCCCCAACACACAGCTGCCTCCGTCATCATCTCCCACTAGGATGGTGCATCTGTCACAGTTGATGGACCACTACTACCCAGAGTCTGTAGTTTACGGAAAGGTTTCATCACGTTTTGTTGTGCAAAATTGACAGTTTAGCCTCTGCAAGCCATGCTCCTTGATTCCGCCGGAGAAGAGATGCACGGAGATTATTAGAGGAAAGTAATTAATTGATTAACCAATTAACTAATTAATTTTTAAAGAATATTTTATTTGTCTTTATTTATTTATTTAAATTTGACCAGAGAGGGACAGAGAGAGAGAGAGAGAAAGCAAGCTGCTAGGTCTGGGACTCGAACCGCAGGCAACCATGTGAGAGTCCAGTGCCCTTAGCCACCATGCCACCTGCTGGCCCCAAACCGATTAATTTATTAATAAACACTGATTGAGCAGTTTGTCAGGTACTGCTCTAGTCCCTGGGCCACAGAGGTGATATTGTTGGAATAAAACTTAAAGTGTTCTTCCTTCCTTCTCTTCCTTCCTTCCCTTCTTCCTTTCTTCTTTTCCTTCTTTCCTCTTCCCTTCCTTCCTTCTTTCTTTTATGTATGAGAGAGACAGAAAAAGGGGGGCACCTCTAACAGGATCTTGATGACATGATCCACCCCCACCTTCAGCCAAGTCCTGGATCATGGGTAATACATGCCCTGCATGTCCTAGGAGGTCTTGGGATGTGAACCCAAGACCTTTTCATGTGGATCAGCCTTGCAGACTGTTGTTTCATTGCTGCACTGCCATCTGGCCCTCTGGAATAAATTTTTTTTTAAGAATTATTTTATTTTAACTTTATTCATTCATTTATTTATTTTAATTTGACCAGAGAGGAGCAGAATGAGAGAGAAAGGGAAAGTGAGAAAGCAAGCTGTCAGGCTTGGGACTCAAACCACTGTTGGCCTTGTGGGAATCCAGCGCCCTTAACCACCGCACCACCTGCTGGCCCCCCTCTGGAATAAAATGTTTTAAAAACCCAGTCTAGGGACCAGCAGATGGCATAGCATTTACATCACTAGACTCCCACATAGTCAACTGCGATTTGAGTCCTGAACCCAGAAGCTTGAAACTCACACTGGTGCATGTGAGTGCATGCCCAAAATCCTGAGAGGAGAATGGAGGTGAGGGGATTGTGGCATGGTCATCCCTCCTTGGTGGGGGGATGACTTCCCACTTTCTGTCTCTCTGTCTCTCTGGTGAGCCCATGTGCCCTATAGCAAAAATCTCTCTCCAAAAAAATCCAAAAACAAAAACAAACCCAGTCTATGTTGTTTGAAGTCAGGTCGTGGCACTCCCAGGGCTGGCAGTGACCACAAGGAGCCTGAATGAAGCTTCCAGGGGCTTATCAAATGCTGTTTCTTCATGTGGATGCAGGTTACATGGGTGTGTTCATTTTATGACATTTTATTGAGTTTTATGCTTATGGTGTGTGTAATTTTCTGTGTGCATGATATACTTTAATTTTTTTTTTTGAGAGGTTTTCGCTATAGGGCACGTGCGCTCGCCAGACAGACAGAGAGAGACATAGAGACAGAAAGCGAGAAATCACCCCCCAGGGGGGATGGTCACGCCACAATCCCTTCTCCTCCATTCTCCTCTCGGGATCTTGGGCATGCACGCACACGCGCCTGGCATGAGTTTTAAGCCACTGGGTCCGGGACGTGAACCACGGTCAACTACGTGGGAGTCCAGCGACATAGCCATTACACTAACTGCTGGTTCCTTTTTTTTTTTTCTTTTTTTTTCTTTTTTTTTTTTTTGCATACACTTTAATTTTTAAAGAGCTAAAAAAAGGTAAACACTCTAAGTACTAAAGAGAAGATGGTACCCTTTTTCATGTATAATTTAAAAAAAAAACACTATCTTTAAAATATGTATGAGAAAGTTCAACTAACTCTAATTTTTTCCCATTGTGACTACTTTAATACATTTTTGAAATACCAAATCTCATATTTTTAAAAAGTTTTTTTTCTCTCTCCACACCCCCCAGCCCACATGTTCTTGCACAAAGCACCTGCTTAGCTTTTAGTGTTTTTTTTTTGTTTGTTTTGTTTTTTATTTTTTTTTTATTAATCCAACCCTTCTGGTAAATAAAACCCACAAGGTCCTTGTCTTCCTGGAACTGAAATTCTAATGAAGGAAAACAGCCATTCTACTAGCAAACAAATCCTGAAACAAGTCAACTACAGATAGCAATAAACGCTGTGAAGGGAACAAAACAGGGTGGTGATGGGATACAGAGTTGGTGGGGGTGGGAATTCTAAGAGAAGGTTCCCAGAGAAGCTGACATTTAAGTAGAATCTCAAATGATGAGAAGAAAACAACCATGAGAAAAGCATTGTAGGTAGAAGAAATGCAAAGGTTAGGGACTTCAGGTTTTGCTAGAGAATGAGAAAAGGGTAGGCATGGCTGGAGTTGAGGAAATGGGGGAAGCTGGCAGAAACGAAGCTAGAGAAACAAGCCGAGAACAGGTCAAACAAAGCAGTTATTTTCCACCTCAGTTGTACCTAACAACCACCTGGAGAGCTTTTATAAAAGACATCTGGGACCCATCATGGTGGGATGGAGTCTAGAAGCCCAGAGTTTCATAAACTTTCATGTGCACCCAAATCACCAGAGGATCTTGTTAAAATGCAGATTCTGATTCAGTAGGTTGGATTCAGTAGCTGCATTTTTTACAAGCTCCCAGAGGAAGCTGATGCCGCCGGTTGAAGGACCACATTTTGAGGAGCAAGGTTTTTAGCTGTGATAAGAAGGCTTATTTTTACAGACCCATGAGGAGTCGTTGGAGAATATTAAGCAGAAGGGTGGCAAGACCTAATGGATGTTTCCAAAAGATAATTCAGGCTACAATGTGGAAAATAGATTGGAAGGGAAAAAGAACAAAAGCCAGAAGACAAGTGATGAAAAATGAAAAGGAAGGCTGATTAACTTCTGCTTTCCATGTGGCTGCCTAAGGCCTTGGGGGTTCTGGGCATTGGAATAGCAGGGAAGAAATTACAAACTTGGTGTCTAAGGTTTTGATTTTAGACACCCTACCTACGTCATCTCACTAGATGCTCAGAACTAGCTCATGAAGAATAATCCACCCAAGTAAAGATTTTCAATCCCAGATCTATCCCCTGACACGAGATCTCAGAAAGCAGAAAGAAGATACAGGTATAGGGAAATACAGAAGACCAGAAGAATATGTAGTTGTTTCACTATGGGAAAATGATCATTAATGTCTCAACTTTTTTCTTGCTAGCTAACAGTGCCTTCTTGGGTGTGAGAACCCTGGCCAAAAGTCAAGATGAATGAAGGAAATATGGTTTTCATTTGGAAGCTTGGTACTCCTGGATGGTTAATAATTCCCCCTGTCTCATTCTCTGCCTTGGGTGATGCCTTCAGACTAATCCCCATACCTCTGAGAAAAAAACTGATGAGTTATAGAAGCAAAGGAAGCCATAAAGACCTCAGGGGATGAGATCATAAGATATCTGTCACTGGGTAGAGCAAGGCCCTTTCCTGCATGCACACTCTCTGTGTTGTTTTGGGGTGTGGGACGCTACACTTTCTCCAACACTGCATAAAGAAGTTGACTGACTTGGGTTGTTCTACCTTGAATGGTTTGCTCATGTGAAATCCTCAGCCTCCAGAGACTGTAGATTCTAGGTTGTCTGGGAACTTGTTAATCCAGAAAAAAAAAGAAAAGTAAATGTTTTTTCAAGATGAAATGACTCAATGTCACTGAAATTTTCTAGTCTGTGGAACCCTTTTTTAATACCAAAATATGTTTATAGACTCCCCACAAAATTGCATTGTTATGCTTTTTCTATCAATAAGAGAGTACAGACACCAAGATCCCAAACTAGTGGTACTGAAAGACATGTTTCGTTGGCTCTTGCAGCATTTTGGAAAGCTTGACAATCATAGCCAACACTTAAAACTGTGGCAGTTCATACAAAAATCTAGATTTCTGATTTCTCTCAAAAACTTGGACGATCTGGCACACACTAGGCCCACATTCCTTATAAGCTGTGTGATTTCCAGTTTGCCAAAGTCCTCCACCAGCCACTTCTTTATGTGTAACCCACCTGGTTTCTGTATGCACCTGAGGGTACGACCTCTGTACAAAGATCCAAGAACCCATAGTTTGGTCTACACTCCAGGGCCCACAAATTGGAAATCGAAGATTAACTCTTTATCTGTCTAGGATGTCAAAGCAGTTGGAAGCAGTTCAGATCGAAAGGCCTTAGTCATAGTTCAAAAGAGGACTCTACAAAGTGAGATATAAACAGAAATAACCACAGCTTTCCATCTGGAGTTCTTCTTTGATATTAGTGGTCTCTGTTTCTCAAAGCAGGTAAGTTGTACACAGGGTTCTTTCAGATTTTGATCTCTTCAAGCAAAAGGGACTGATAGTCCCTCACATAACATTGGAAATGTTATCCTAGGATACATCGTTCATGTGTGTGTGTGTGTGTGTGTGTGTGTGTGTATGTGCATGTTCAACTTGATTAAAACCTAGTCATCAACAGCAAATAGGTTCAGGGCATCCCAACCCCACTTCACTGCCAAAGTTAACGGAAGGAAACATGACAATATGCATTGAAAAAATTTAAAATATGACTATCTTCAGGAGAGGGAAGGCTAGAATTAACAAGGTGATGTTGAATTTGAACTGGAGATATCAGTATGAAGTCATGTTTAACTTAAGTTAAATACAGATGGGGGCCAGCAGGCAGCATGGTGGTTAAGGTGCTGGACTACCACATGGGCAACCAAAGTTCCAGTCCTGGGCCTGGTTGCTTGCTTTCACGCTTTTTCTCTCTCTCTTTTCTCCAGTGAGGGCACATGCCCTATAGCAAATTAAAATAATAATAATAAATAATAAAAGTATAAATACAGATGGATAAATATAGAACTAATTATAAATATATTAGCAAACATACATTTCTAAGCTGTATCCATTGGGAAGACCTAGAAGCAATAGTATCCAAGTAGCAATGAGGACATTCAGCATCCAGGCCTTGGTTCCTAACACCATTCTCAAAAGGAAACTAGGGCTCCTTGGAGAAATTACTTCTTCTAGGGCCCAGGCAGGGAATATACAAGAAAATGTAAATATGTATACCTGATGAGAGTTATTTTTGGGCAAAGAGAATATAATTTTTTTTTTGGAGAGGTTTTTGCTATAGGGCACGTGTGCTCACCAGACAGACAGAGAGAGACAGAGAGACAGAAAGTGAGAAATAACCCCTCAGGAGGGATGGCCACACTGCAATCCCTTCTCCTACATTCTCCTCTCGGGATCTTGGGCATGCACGCACATGCGCCCGGAGTGAGTCTAAGCCACTGGGTCAGGGACTCGAACCGTGGTCAACTACATGGGAGTCCAGTAACATAGCCATTATGCTAACTGCTGGTCCCAAAGCATATAATTATTACTTGTCACTTTCAAACTAATTTTATTTCCTAAGTTTTCTGTAGTAAATAATCCATTGATTCTGTAGTACAAAAAAAATAAAATAAAAATAAGCAACTATATAAAAATACATTTAAATATTTAAAAGTTTATTTGTTTCTTCCATGAAAGAAGGAAACAGAGAGCAAAAGAGACAGGGAGAAAGTCAACCCCTAGTGTAGCCAGTCAGGATCACAGGCACTTACATGTGTACCTCTTGTGCACAGGAAGACCTAGGACCTGCCCACTTGGTTTACAGCATCACAAAGTATTGTGTTACTGCAGCATCATTGTGGTTGGCTCTAAATATATGTATTTTTTAAAACTAATGAATATATAAGCCTCCAGGTCCAAGATTTGTAACCGCCCCCCCCCCCCCCCAACTGAGGGTCAATCACTGTGATGAGGAGCTTTGGGGTAGTATCCAGTCTGGAGCATCTTGGGGTGTCAGGAAAGAAGAAAGTGTTCAAAACACAAGTTAATGGAGGGATGTCAGTGACAAAGGAGCCAACTGAAAGAGCTTTTATGGTCAAAGATGGGAAAATATGAACAACAAAATAAATAATGTAGTGATGAATTATAGCCCAGAGTATAAAGATCTATGCGTCTATATAGATAGAAATGAGTGAATGAATAGATAAATAAATGAGGGAGAACAGAAGTATGTACTGTACAGAAGAATTCAAAGTAATTTATGTAGTTGCAGCCCCCTCAAGGAAGTAGAGCCTAATTTCCTACTCCCTAAGTGTGGGTTGTGCATAATCACCACCTTCTAAAGAGTACAGTTAAGAAAGGGAGAAAAAAAGAGGAAGTCTACAGTGGAGAAGCCTGACAATGCTCCAGCCAGTGACCAAGGCGAACATCATCAGCAGTAAGTCATCTTGATGGCTTGTACGCTTGACAGGATGTAATGAGAAGGACATGAGAAGGTCATTTCACCGTTGGGGACTTCCTTCTAAAAAAGTATAACCCTCATCTAATCATTAGAAAAATACTAGTCAAAGACATTCTACAGAATACCTAGCCCATACTTCTCGAAACTGTCAAGGTCATCAAAACCAAGGAAAGTCTGGGAAACTGTATGATCTAGAGGAGTCTAAGGAGACATGATGACTAAACATAATACGGTATTCTGGAATAGAAAAAAATTCATTGAACATGAAGATAATCAAAATAAAGTGTGGAATTAGCTAATAATAATGGATTAATATTGGTTCATTAGTTGGAACAAATGTATCATAGCAAAGTAAAGTCTTAACCACAGGGGAAAGTGGATATCAACAAAAACTCTCTGTACTAGCTTTGCAGTTTTTCTGAAAGTCTAAAATAAAAAGTTTATTTAAAAACATGCTAATCTTTGGATTTAGTAATTTCACCTTTTGACTCATAAATTCCATTATAAGAAAATTATCATGGATGTATGTAAGGGTTTATTTAGAATGATGTGTGTGTGTATGTGTGTGTGTGTGGGTGGGTATATGTGTATTTTTTTTAATTGGAAGCAAACTAAATGCCCAATAATTACAGATTAACTAAATAAATCGCATTTTTTCTTTTTTTTTTAAAGAATTATTTATTTAATTTATTTATTCATCCATTTATTTTAATTTGACCAAAGAGAGATAGAGAGAGAGAGAGAGAGGAAGTGAGAAAGCAAGCCACCAGGTCCAGGACTTGAACCGTGGGCAGCCATGTGGGAATGTCCAGCACCTTAACCACCACGCCACCTGCTGGTCCTGATCGCATTTTTTCATACAATAAAATATTATACAGTCACTAAATGATGATGTAGATATGTGTTGGTATAGAAAGATCAGGATGTTTTAGTAAATAAAAAAGTTCATTACAGAAAATGTATAATATAATCTCATTTTGCTTAAGAACTCCATAGAGCAGACAATGTGAATACATATTTGATGGGGGTTATCTTTGGGTTAAGAGTATATAAGGATTACTACTTCTCACTTTCAAACTAATCTCAGTTTTCTGAGTTGTCTATAGTGAATAATGCATTGATTCTGTTATTAAAAAATAGAAAGGCAACTATATATGTACATAAAGGTATTTAAAAATAAAAGAAAGAAAACACAGGCCTCCACGCACAGACCTTGCACCTCTGCTTGGCCACTGTGATGAGCAGTTTGGGGGTAGGATTCAGTCTTCTACATTTACAAGGCCACTAGAAAAAGGCAGGGAGATCTTCAGTGCAAGGATTTTCTTGCTGACCATGACTGGGAAGTAGAGAACAAAGTGGCTCACGCAGGGTGGAGAGATTCCAGAATCTTACAGAGATCCACCCACGGCCCTCATCCATCGCTCTGTGCTTCCTTTCTCAGATGACTTTCAGAAGTCTCATTCTTAGAGGCTGCAGCACGTTGAGCCAAGTTGCCTAAATTCTAGCCCCAAAGAGGCTTCTATGTTTGCTCTGGCTGTTGAGTCTGAAGGATGATTTAACCTGCCTGCTGTATCACTGTGTCTCATAAACGTGTGAGTGAGAGAGTGGATTGGTGGATGCATCCTTTGCTCAGCTTGTTCTATGTCTTTTGTTTGCAATTCTAAGTTAAGAGGCTTTGGGTCTTGATTTTTGGAGACCCTGTTCCCTGCAGCAGTTTTGACCCCAGTAGCCAATTAGAATCCCCCAGGCAGCTTCAAAACAAGCTGTTGCTCATGTTTCTGGCTTAAAGGAGCCTGGAGGAGGCATGCAGACAGCAGTATCTTTAAGCATTCCCCAGGTAACCTCCTGTATGACCAAGACAGAGGACCATCACCCCTGTCTGCACTGCTAGTTCCTGTCCCTGTTTGAGGGACAATAAAGGGTCAGTGACATCCTCAGATCCCAAATGACTGGTAGGCCTATGGCATCACCTCCTCAGGCCTTTACTCCTCACATAACCACTAAACAACCTGTCTCTCCTTCTTTAGATGCTATTTCAAGAATCCTGACTCTGTGATAGAGTTACTTGAATGATTCAAACACAGTAGTAAGTGTCATGTACACTAAGGAAAGAGGAGAGTTAATTCTTCAGTATCTTCACTTAAGAGAGAGGAGGCGGGGAAGCATCACACAGGAGCCTGTAGATTTTGAAATGTCCACGGGATGAGCACACATCTCCAGCAAGCCCAGACCTTCCTTTCCGGAGAATGGTTCAGGAGTGTCTTCAGAGATAACAGCAGTATCACCACAGCCCCCTGAGCTGCTGCTTTGCAGCTCTTATCTCAACTGTAATTGATTAATTTTTTTGTGCACAGTTGGGTGTCTGGTGAGGAGGAGGTTTAATTTTGTTTTCTGCAAGAAAGACTGTTGATATGCAGGTTTGAGGGAGCTGCAAATTTAGAGGACAAATTTACACAAAAAGACCAAGATGTAAAGTTCTGGAAAGTCACTGGGGTGAACTGGCTCAGCTAAAGGTGCAGGAGGACAATGCCAATCTCTGATGGAAGTCACCCCTGCAGTGCCAGGAGAAAGGGCCAAGAGCTGGTTCGTCAAGAGGGAGCAACAATGGGCAGACACTGCGAGGGGCTCTTGACCTTGCCATCCTGGGGCAGACTTGGATTTGAATCTGCAGATTGGTGGGTCTTAGTTAGATACGATGTACATCATTGCAAAATTGTCTTTCTCCTTAGAGGCAGAGGACCAAGGTAGTTAAAGATGATGGCATTGGCTGAAATTGTGGCTCTACTGCTTACTGGCTGTGATCCAAGAGAGTTACTTAATCTCTGGAAGCTTCTGTTTCCTCGCCTGTAAAGTGAAGACAGTCCTAATGCTCACTTCTTAGAGTTTTAAAAGTTATTATTTTTGATTTGCTGGGGCACGTGCTCTTGCTGGTGAGAGAGAGAGAGGGAAAGAGAAAATGAGAAAGCAGTCTCTGAAGTTGAGGGACTGGTGGCCATACTGTGATCTCTTCTCCTCCATTCTCCTCTTAAATTTGGGGCATGCCTGCACACATACCCAGGGTGTTTTTCAAGTTACTGGGTCTGGGACTTGAACTGCAAAGTTGGTCATGTGGAATCCAGCACCTTAACCTCTATACCACCGGCTGGCTCCTAGAGTTGTGTTAAGGATTAAACGAGTGATGTATAAAACATGATCAGAAAAATTCTTAGTATGTAAATTGTGAAATCAATCAATGACTGTCAATTGTTTTTATTATTCATACTTGAAAGAACCACAGCAGTGTGGGTAGACATTGCACTATCTCTGGGGACTAGATGCAGCCATCACCATGCCAGAGAGTTGAAAATCTATTTGGGGTTTCCCTGGTCCTGGTGGACACACCAGGGTGCTTGGCAGAGTGAAGGCCCATTCTGAAGCTAGTATCTTAGCAGTTGTGACATATCATAGCATATGGGGTGGGGGGCGGGCACAGCTGGGCTCCAGTTCTGGCTGCAAGGCTGAGAAAGCTTTGCTGACTACCGGATCCCAGGAAGCCACCCAGGAACTACTGAAAGGTTTGGACTTTCTGCTAAAAGATCAGGTGGCGGTCCGGCACGTTCCTACTAGGGGGCGCTCCAAAGAGACCATACCTCAGATCGCACTGCCACCACACACCTGTTTTCCCTGACATGCACGTGACAGCATTTCTACGCCCGCCCAGCACCACTTTATCAGCAGTGAACATGCAATACCTATCACTAAGATGAGTTAATGAAGTGCAATATGGTCCCTCAGGTCCTTTTACACCCAGTATCTCATTTAATCCTCATAATAGCCTTGTGAAATACAGGCAAGGCGAGAATAATTTTTCTAATTTTGGTAGATGAACTGTCATAGGACTCTCAGAACTAGTGAGAGTCGAGGTCTCAGTCCTCTTAGACTTTTCATCGTTCTTTCTACAACAACATGCCACTTCTAAAATATCTTTTGTTTGTTTTGCCTGGAGTTCAGGATGATAGACTTTTTGGAGTGTATAAGTCACTTGACCTCATTGCCAAGCATCCCCTGGCTGTAAAGATAATTATCTCCTCTAGTGCCCTGGAACCTGGACCTCCTGCCCATCGGAGCAGACAGACTTCTCCCTCAGCCTGTGGGCAGCATTAATGAACAGCGGCTGGGAACCCGAGGCTTTGGCACAGGTGGCTCTGCAGACAGCAGGAATGGTGTTGTGTCCCTTTGCACTGGCCGATTTGGGGGATTTCTTATCCCCATGCTAAGAGGATGCTGGTCCTGCTGCCTGGAGGGGAGAATTTCTGATGCCTTCTTCCAATATCTTATCTAAATAAAGAGTTTGCAGATAAGCAAAAAGAAGCAATTTTTATCACTAAGTAGAGTTTCCCTTCTGCTCCTGCACCTATGATCAGGTGCACAGCACCAGGTTTGTGGAAAGAAAACTTTTTTGCAGAAGCAACAGATTTTCTCAGAAGGGAGATAAGGCAAAAGCAATTTTCTATGAAAATACATTACTGCATCTGAGGAAGAGGCTGGTAGAAGAAGATGGAAGGAGATAGGAGAGAAGGCAAGAGGACTGGGGAGAGAAACAGTTGATATGTCAGTCTAGAAGATTCAAGAGGTGTTTTCGTTTTTTGTTTTTTTTTTTCCTTTTTCCATGCATAATGTTTCCAGTATGGATCCAAGAGCCAGATGCGGGGGCTGGTAGGGAAAGAGGACCTCCCCTTTCTAGCTCTCTCTGGCACTTTCTGCAGGCACTTGAAAACAGCTGCTGAGTGATGCTGGGCAGATAGTTTTGTCTCTCCAGGCCTCAGCTTTCTCAAGCTGAAACAGAAATGAAACCAGATCAAAGAATAACCAAATCTCAGTTACAGACTATTCCACTGTCAGTTGTAGAGAGTTTTATGAGAATCTTATTACCAATAACAGAATAGATTTTGAAGTATGCAAGTGATGTATTTTTTATTTTTATAGATGAGGGCAGGTTCTATTCTCACTCAGTTGCATTCTGATACACATTCTTGAATGAGAGAGAAAAAAGGGAATGAGCAGCCCTACAGTTGTCCATTTTAGAAAGGAGGAAACTGAGGACTCTGAGTTCCAAGTTCCTTGCATGAAGATTGACAGCCATCAGGGATAGAGGTATGATTCAAATATAAGCAGTGCGACTCTAAGTCCATTCTCTTAACAGTCTGTCAGTATAGCATCAAGGCTCAAGAGTGCTAGAGACTTAACACCAGAGGTGGAGGCCCCTTGAAGTCTTGTCACCTAGTCCAATCAATCCTCTCATTCTGTAAAGAGGGAAACAGAGCCCCAGAAAGGTATGATTTATTGCAAGGTGTGAGTAAGATAGAGACAGAGCTGAAACTAGGGATACAATTCTGGTTTTTCCAACAGAGCAGACTTCCAATTATTTCCTTGACAGCTCCAGGACCTTTGAATCCAAGGGACAAGAACTTTTTGACTTGGGAGGGGACTCGTGTCCACAGTGACCAGGTTCTAAATGACCACATCTCTCTTGGCAATTATCCAGATGTTCCCAGGAGCAAAGCATTTGGCACAGAATGGATGCGACATCCAAATGATTGAATAATGTCTCACTCTCTCCCTGCTGACTTTCAGGTCTTCTCATCACCTGCTTCAAGCTTGATTTCCTTTCTAACACAGCTGTCTTCACATACCCTTTGTTTTTCCCTGTTTCCCATTCTACCTGGCTGGGGGGGGTGGGGTGGGGTGGGGAGTTTAGGCTCTTTTCCATAATCCATTTTATTTTTCAGGATTATTTTTTGGTTCATTCTGGCTTAGATTTTGCCCAATTTTCTTAGGACTGACTCAAAGGAAAAAGCATTTTGTTAAAATAGCTGCGTTGCTTTTAAACAATTTGTCCTCCTACTCACTTTTTCTTTTTGGAAGACAGAAACTGAATATAGATTTGTGGGAGAGAGATAAAGAGGGAACCGGAGAAGAGGAGTGGAGAGGAAGAAGGGAAAAGGAGAAGGAGGCTGGGGAGAGGGAGGGAAAGAGACAGGAGAAGAAGAGGAGAGAGGAAGGACGGAAGGGAATTTACACTCGGGGACGATGCAAGAAAACCAGCCAGGACCCTTTCCCATTTCTGGTTGTCTCAGGCTATGATCGAAGACCAGTCTGGTTATGTTTATTTATTTACTTATTTTTTGTTGTTTCCAGAGGGCATACATGCTTGCCAGAGAGAGAGAAAGAGAGCACATACCTCCAATGGGGCATAGTAATGTTGCAATTCTTTTTCCTCCATTTCTCTATCTTGTTAGATTTGGGGCATGCTTGCACATGTGTCCAATATATTTTTCAAGTCACCAGGGGACTGGGATTCAAACCATTCCCATTCCAATGCACAGTGCTTAACCACTGAGCTATGGGGCAGACCTGCACTTATTATTACTATTATTATTGGGATGAGTATGCACCTGAGAGAAACAAGAGACAGTGAGAGAGGAGTACCCTTCACAGACTGTCATGCTGTGATGCCCTTCCTCCAGTCCTTCAGCCTGGCATGTTTCAAGCCAACTAAAGGGGGAATTCAAACTGTGGTCATCATGTGGCTTCCAGCACTGCGGTTCTACATGCTACTGCCTGTGCCATAGAGGCAGGGCCACCAGACTGTCGTATGTCAAAAGAGAATCCATGCCCAGCTCCCTGCAGGTCTTATGTTCCTAAACATGTAGTTTCATTTAACAGAGAGAAGGGAGGCTCCTTTCTGGCCCCCTAGGGAGGAGCTGGGGAATCCAGCTGCCTGAACCCAGAAGAAACAGGCACGGACTGCACATGACACAGGGATTCCTGCCGACTCCGTTTCCCCATTCATGACTCCCTATGGGGAATGTTTGAAAAATGAGCTGTTTGGCCCAGCAGGACAGTACATGCATATTCAAATCCCTCCCTCCCAGTGCTAAACTTAGCTGCCACCTTGCTCATCCTGAATGTCTCCCTCCTCCGCACACCCGGTTATCCGCTCCACCTGTGTGCCCAGGAGCCCATCCTGTCTGTCGCCCCCATGTCCTTACCTTGTCAATAACTTGGTCTCTTTCTCCCCACGGGCTCATCCTGAAACAAACTCACTCCATTCTGCCTCCCTTCAAATCATGTTCTCCTTAACCCTTTCTTCCACCCCCATATTGTCTTCAGGTTTGTACCTCCTGTTCCCTCTGTGATGTTAACGCTTCAGTTGACTTTAATGTAAATCCTCATTGAACACCTCTCAGATGAACTGATTCACTCTGTCCTTGTCACAACCAATGAGATTGGTGCTACTATTGTCACTAGACCCAACCTCTCTTTGTAACAGATGACGGAACAGGCACAGAGTGGTTAAGTAACCTGTCCTAGGTCACACAGTCGATAAATGATAGGAAGTAGGCCTTGAATTCAGGTCAGTCTGACTCCCTATACCATGCTCCTAACCATTACACCATAGTAACTAACCCTGTGCATCTGCCTTTCACCAGTGCAATTTTTCTAAGGGGGATCTTGAAATGACCTTTCATTCAGAAAGACCTTCTATGGCCCCTTGTCTTTTTTCCCCACAGGATGCTGTTCCCACCCCTCCCTTGATTATTTAAGCCTATATGGTTTGTACTCAACTGATAAAATAGCTACATTTGAACCTTGGCTGGATCAAAGTCTTCAAGTCTTTAAGAAGTTACCAAAAGATAAGGATGATGTGAAATTTAAAGTTTGATGCAGCGGATACCTTTACACCTTGGTCATCATAGACAAAGAGGGTCAGTCCCTGCCCCCAGGTTTGGCAGTGAAGGAGCTAAAATGAACCAGATACTGTTTAAACTACATTAAACATTTTTAAATTCTGAAGAAAAAAAAAAGTTACTAGAAGTATGGCCGAGAGGAGTGATACCTGGGAAAGGTTGCAGGATCTGCAGACCGGCCAGTCTCCCAGGCATTCTGAGTGTCCTCTGGATCAAGCCAGACCAATGGTGAATTACAGAGCCCCAACATGGCCACTGAACACTAGCCACAAACCAAAACTGTGCTAAATTCTTGATCAATTAAATTGATTTGATTTCCATAACAACCCTATGAGGGAGGCATTATCATTTTGCCCATTTATGGATGAAGAAGCCGGGAAAGGGCCAGGCAGTGGCTAAGCGGTAACACAACTGGACTCACATGGGAAAGATCCTGGGTTCACATTCTGGGAGCTCTCTGAGCACACTAGGTGACGCATGCATGCCTATGATCCGGGCTGGCTGACACTAGGGCTGGTTCACAGCATGTAGACCCTCCTGGGACTGCCTGTCTCTCTGTATCTCTCACATTGATGGAAAAAATAAATGAATAAACTTTTTAAAAAGAAAGAACCAAGAGAGCCAGCAAGTAGTATGGAGGTTAAGATATTGGGTCCCACATGGCTGACTGCACAGTTTGAGCCCTGGACCTGGTGACTTAAAAAACTCGCTGAGTGAGTATGTGTTCATGCCCCAAATCCCAGAGAATGGAGGAGAAGGGATTGCTGAGGAGAAGGGATTGCAGCATGGCCATCCTCCCTGGGAGATGATTTCTCACTTTCCCTCTCTCTCTGTCTCTCCCTGGTAAGCACATATGCCCTATAGCAAATAAAAACAAAAACAAAACAAAACGAAGAAGCAGAGAAAGTGAAGTGATATGCTCAGAGTCACATGGCTAGTTAAGTGGCAGAGCAAGGACTCTGTCGTGCTCCTAAGCACTGCGTACCACTGCTTTGGGAGACTTTGCCATCAGCCACCATTGAGGACACCATATTTTGTTTTATGTTCCAACATCATCCTCTTAGGAAGAGAGCGATTCCTGTCTGTCCTTGTACCAAGGACAGTTGTGTGTGTCTACAAATTCTGAACTTTGCTTATTTTCGCTGCTATTTATTGAACACTTGCTAAGTGAGGGTGTGATAAACACTTTACATATATTATTTCACTTTCACCCTCATAGTAACCCGTGACTACAATTAGTACCTCTATTACAAATGAAGAAACTCAGATTCTGAGAGATTAAGCAATTTTCTCAGGAAAATTGATTCCTGTTTACCAGGTCAGATCAGCCTGGCTGCAGGTTTGCTAAGTCACTGTTTTGTCCTGCAGTCTGAGCATGGCAGACATGCAAGTGACCAAGCATCTATTGGAGGACTGTGAGAAAGCTTGGTTTATAGGCAACCTGTGAACCACCCTTAGCAGGAATGCAGTTCAATATGATATGCATGTCTAAACTCATTTTTGGCTTTATTATGACCCCATTTTTTTTCTTTCTTTTGCAATTAAATAAAAAATCAACCTATCTTGTCTTATTTTGTATAACTAGAAACCCCCTTCAATCCTTTCCAGAACAAGATGGGCATAAAACAGCAAATAGATGAAATGTTGGTTGATTCAAAATGTTAATTCGAAATATTGATTCAAAATGTCAACTTTGGGGGTTAGGTGGTGGCACAGCTGTAACGCAACTCTCCACAAGGCTGACCCACATGGGAAGACTCTGTTTGTGTCTGGACACTTCCCTGAACTTTCTAGAAATGTGTCTGTCCGTGACCTCGGCTGGCTGAGGCTGGAGTAGATCATGGCACGAGGATCCTGCTGGGGGTGTCCGTCTCTCTGTCTTTCTTTTCTTTCTTTTTTTTTTTGGAGAGGTTTTTCGCTATAGGGCTCGTGCACTCGCCAGACAGACAGAGAGAGACATAGAGACAGAAAGCGAGAAATCACCCCCCAGGGGGGATGGTCACGCCGCAATCCCTTCTCCTCCATTCTCCTCTCGGGATCTTGGGCACGCACGCACACGCGCCCGGCGTGAGTTGTAAGCCACCGGGTCCGAGACGCGAACCGCGGCTGACTACATGGGAGTCCAGCGACATAGCCATTACGCTAACTGCTGGTTCCCTCTCTGTCTTTCTTACTCAAGGAAGGAGGAATAAGCAAACTTTAGAAAAATGTTAATTTGAATCCCAGTAGCAATTTTGACACACAGTAGGTCTTCTATGTCTAGGATGGTCTTTGACCTTTACCATGCTAGGCCCCAAGCCTTTCTAATACCTCAGGATCAAACTTTTCACTGTTCATAGCCACTGTCCCCAAACATTCTTCAAAGTTGAGTGTTTCTCTGCTAATAAATAATAGTCAAATTATTGAATATTTTCCATATTTTTGGTATGGTTCTAAGGCATTTTGTAAGAAGTAACTCACTTGGGCCTCATAGCAACCCCACAAGGTGATGATTCTCCCTATTTTACAGATAAGGAAACCGACACACAAAGGAATTAGGTAACTCAAGTATGGTCCTACTGTTTATGGGTAGTAGAATCAGGCATTCTGAAAACCTAGGTGCTCCGACTCCATGGCCTCAGTCCCTGAGCACCTGGCAGGTATGGGGTACCACCACCAGCATCGAGGAGGGCAGTGGGGTATTCTCTGTGGACTAATCCCACAGTGTCTCTCAGAGTAAGCTCTGCAGGTAGTTGGAAGGCAGACAGAGACCCAGGCATGAAGGGCTCTCTGCAAGTGGGTGGCCACCCATTGTGTTGATGGCTCAGGCCCACAGGCTCATCAAAACCCTCTGAAATGCAAGGCTCCTACTCCTGTCAAATTGAACCGGCTTTGCAGATTTCAGTTTCAATCCTGCCAACTTGAAAGTTTTAGCATTTCAGCTGTTTCAGAATTATAAAAGCCTACAAAATGCTAAGGTGCTTTTTTTAGAGTTAAAAAAAAAAGTGTCTTTTCCCCACCATCACATAACAATCTGAAGGGATTTTTTTGCAGATTTTTGCCAAATGTATATTTTTAAAGATTGCATTTGGCTAAAAACCAGAAGCGGAAAATCTGAGAGGAGTGTTGAGGAAGTTCTAAGGCGCATTCACAGAGGAGAGGGCAAGCTCTTCCTTTCTGCAGAGCCCCGGGTCGGCTGGGGGATGCTGTTTATTTCAGCTTTCTTGCCACCTTTGCGGACAGAGTATTTCCTTAGGGCACTGCCACTTCAGTTGGGTGGTCCAGAGGACATTTGGGCTGCCAGCCTGGCCAGGGAATTCCACCATCACTGCATGAAAAGCAACTGTCACTAGGAACCAGATGGTCCCTCAGTGGACAAAGTTACTGCGCCCATTGGATCAGGTGCCAAGGATCAATCCTCACTGATTAGGGATCTGATGTGTGTGTTTATGTGTCCAAGTCTGCCCCCCACCCCCCGTGTGAATCAGCTCAATCATCATTTTGCAGTATTTCAGCTTCAGATTGCAAACATCCACCAACAAATAGGAGCCTTGCTTTCTAACGAGCTGGGGATGTGTGGAAAATAGAATCACTCACAGTAGTAGTGAGCCACAGATGTTCCATGGAGACAGCAGGCTGTGCCAACAGTACGTGTGGCCACGAGACAGGATGTAGAATCTGGCCATGAAAGCATTGCCCACAGAGCCCAGAAAATGAAGGGACAAAGACAGGTGGGGATGGAATCCGGTTTCTTCTTCCAAAGGCCTGGCCTTCCCTACAGCTGCCTGAGTCTACATTTGGAAGTGGCCCAGAAAGCTGAATATTTAAGTTTGAATAACTGCCCACCAAGCCTTTCACTTCCAAAGCCAGAGAACAGATGTTTCTAAGGAATCAGAAAGGCCTGGGTTCAGATCCCAGCTTCAACACTTACTAACTGAGCCCTTGATCAGTCATTTAACCCTTTGGGACTTCAGTCTTTTCATCTGTAAAAGGGGACAATAATAGGATCTATTTGTTGGTTGTTCTGAGGGTTAAATAAGATGGTACAAGCAAAGCTTTTAGCATAGTCCCTACTCATGGAAAATGCTCAATAAACAATAGCTGTCATCATTATAATCATCATCACCACTACCACCATCACTGCTAGCTCTGTAACTCTAGCAAAGTTATCCTGACCCTGCTAAGTCTAACATTTCTCCTTCGTACAATGGGAATCATATTGTCTACCCTGTAGAGTTGGGTTAATATTTATTGAATTCCAAGACAGTGCCTAAAACATAGTAAATCCTCAATAAAAATGAGTTTGTTTTCCTTCTCTCCTTATCCACCTTCAATGTTACTTTAAATATTATTTAATTATTAAGAATCAATATTTGCCCAGTGTTGAGCAGGTTCTCTCAGAATCTTTAAACCAAGAGGCATAGATAAAGGGCCATCCCCAAGATGATGATGCTACAATGGATAAGACAAGATGCTGAGTAGGATATAGCTATGCTGTCAGAGAGATGATGGGTTTAGATCATCAGGGAAATTGCTCAAAGTTAACAAGTTGATTTCGAACTTGGGTCATTCTGACTCCTGAGTCTACAATTTTAACTTTCATTCATGGCTATCTATTGTAGGTAGGAGAGAAAGTGAGAAATCGCCCCCTGGGGGATAGCCATGTCACAATCACTTCTCCTCCATTCTCCTCCTGGGATTTTAGGCACACATGTACATGCACCTGACACAATTTTTCAAGCCACCAGGGCTGGGACTTGAACTACCATGCCACCTACTGCCTCCCTCTCCCCCCCAGTTCCTCCTAATTGCTTCAGTTCTCTGTTCGAGAAAGAAAAAGAGAGAAAGATAAAAGCTGGCTTCTGTGTTGTTGCAGGAGTAAGCAAACATGTGGACCTTAATGTCCTGGGGAGCCCATGAGTTCTCTCGACTCTCTCCAAGTAGGGAAGGGCCTACCTGGAGTTGGGGCTCATTGTAAGGACTTACACAGTAGGAGGTAAGTTCTGGTCCTTGCCATTGATTATGGTAAACATCAGAGTTCATATCTCTTTGAGACTCTAATAAAACTGTCTTGGCAATGGCAGCTTTGAAAACAAAACAAAACAAAACAAAAAACAAAAACGCATAATAGTGAAGAGCACAGGTCTTAGAGGATGAGCTAGAACGAAATTTCAGTAATAACACCCACTAGATGCATGCCCTTGAGCAAATGATTTCAACTTTCTCAGCCTCAGTTTCCACTTCTGCAAAATGAGGAGGGTAATCTCTTGCATAGCAATGAGAGTAAAATGTAAGGTGTTTAAGGCACTAGGTATTGCTCAATAAATGCCTTTGCTGTTGTCATTCTTCTTAGAGCAGCGCCTCCTAGTGGCCATCATCGTAGTGGATTAGAGGATGCAGGGACCACTGAAACTCTATGCTCACATTTGTGCTTTGAACCTATTTTAGTGGATCTCCTTTCAAAGCAGAAGTCTTTGAATTTGTGTATGTGAGGACTTTTTTTTTTTTTTTTCTTTTTTTGGAGAGGTTTTTGCTATAGGGCGCGTGCGCTCGCCAGACAGACAGAGAGAGACAGAGAGATAGAAAGCAGGAAATCACCCCCCAGGGGGGATGGCCACGCCGCAATCTCTTCTCCTCCATTCTCCTCTCGGGATCTTGGGCACGCGCGCACACGCGCCCGGCGTGAGTTTAAGCCACCGGGTCCGGGACTCGAACCGCGGTCGACTACATGGGAGTCCAGCGACATAGCCATTACGCTAACTGCTGGTACCTGAGGACTTTTAATAACTAAGATATTTACCTGATAACCACCTTTCCCTTGCTATAATCTTTTAGATAATAATCAGTCACTATCTACAATATTAAGATTATAACCCCAGGATCAGCTAGGTTACATGGTGGTTGAGGAAGCTGGATCCCACATGGCTAACTTTGCATTTTGAGACCTGGATACAGTGGCTTGAAAAACACACCATGTGAGTGAGTATGTGTTCAAAAGCCCAAAAGGAGAATGGAGGAGAAGGAATTGTGGCTTGGCCATTCCCCCTGGGAAGGTGCTTTCTTACTTTCCCTCCATCTAGCTTTCTCTCTCCGTCTCTTTCTGGTGAGCATACATGCAATTTTTTTTTTCTTAAAAAAGATTATAACTACAGTTGATCAAGCAGTCTCATTTTTTGGTAATCTGACCAGAAAAATAAAGGCACCAGCACGTAATGACACATGTGTAAGAATGAGGAGGCCCAGTCGTAGTGGTGCAGTGGTAGTACCATGCTCTGCAATGCTGGAAGCCACGTGGAAGATCGGGGTTCAGTTCCTGGGCTGATTCTTGGGTCAATGTGTACACACTGGGTGCACACATGTGCCTGCGATTCTGGCTGACTGAGAAAGCCGGGGGGAGGGCTGCGGCATGAGACCCTGATGAGGGTGCTTGTCTCGCGCTCTCTGGCTTTCTGTCTCATGAAAAAATAAAAAAGGAATAAACTTAAATAAAAGATTAATGACAGCAACATTAACTGGAAACAAAGCGAATGCCCGTCAACAAGGAAATGGTTGAATAAACTGAAGTGATTCCATTCTATAGAATGCTATGTAGCTATTAAAAAGATTGAGTTAGATCTATAGTCTCTATTGACCTAGAAGGATATCCATGCTGTATTAAGGGAGAAAAGCAAGTGGCAGACTAGTATCTATAGTGCGATTCAGTTTTAAAAAACAAACGATGCCTGCCCTCCTGTGTATGTATGTGTGTGTGTGTGAGGGTAGAAGAGGGGTGTGGAAAAACCACATCTAGCCAGTGACAGTGGTTACCTTGAACTGGTGTGGGGGTGGGTGGTGCAGGGTAGGATTAGAGCAGGGCATATTGTTACTTCTTTTTCTATTTAGGGGCCATTTTACTAGTTCCAGTGAACATTTACTATTATAATTGTTGAAGAGGGAACTTAAACAATCTGTGTTTACAAATTTAGAAAAAATGGTGTGAGATGATCTTGTGATATAGATCACATAACTAAGAAAGAATTTTCTTCCTATTCTAAGTAGCCGAGTGCAGGGTCCACATCGTTGCAGCTTTGCACGTCTAGACTAGCACCTTACCCAGTGCATGTCTAGACTAGCACTTTCCCCAGTTTTCTTTTTTTTTTTTTTTTTTTTCGTTCTTTTTTAGATGTTTGCTATAGGGTACATTTGCTCAGCAGAGAGAGACAGAGAGAGATACAGACAGAGGGAAAGTGAAGACTCCCCCATCCGGGGGAGGAGGGAGAGCCACACGGTAGTTCCTTCTCCTCCATTCTCCTCTCAGGATTTTGGGCAAGTACACGTGCCTCATGTTCTTTAAGCCACTGGGTCTGGAACTCAAACTCGGAGTCAACCACGTGAGATCAAGTGCCTTAGCCACCACACCACCAGCTGGCCCCAAAACATTTTTTTTTTTTTTAGTTTATTTATTTCTTCCATGAGAGAGAGGAGAGAGAGAGAGAGAGAGAGAGAGAGAGAGAGAGAGAGAGAGAGAGGCGGCACCCCCAACAGGGTCTTGATACTGCATTCCACCCCCAGCTTTGGGCAAACACATGCCTGATGTACCCCAGAAGATCTCTGGACTTGAAGCGGTGACTTTCCCATGTGGGATTGTCTTGCTGAAGGTCACATTTTACTGCTGCGTCAATGTCTTGATGACTGTGAAGTAGCGGCGTGGGGCAACATTTACCCAGTCACTGTTAGAGGATAGACTTTTCAGTGAGTCCATGAACTCAAAGTGAGTTCTCCCTCGGGTGTATCTTCTGATAGTGATGATGCTCAGCTGATTCTGCCTGGTAGAGCTGTGTCCTTGAAACTTCCCTGCTCAATAATTCTTGTAAAATATTTATTTTAATTTTATTTATCATTATTATTTTTAATTTGTATATGGTACATGTGCTCACCAGAGAGACAGCAAGGAAGAGGGAGAAAGCAAGCCACCAGGTCCAGGACTTGAATTGTGGTCGACCCTGTGGGAGTCCAATGCCTCAATCATCATACCACCTACTGACTCCCCCTGTTCAATCATTTTTTACCAATGACTTAGTAAGAATCAAAATGGCAAGCTAGTCAATTATATTGATAGATAACACTTATCAGAGAGGTCTAGTGACTTTGCTAGATGGCAGTTAGGATCCTAAAAAGGACCTGTCAACCTTAACAAAATGGAAACTTGAAATCTGGGTTAAAAAAGATCCCCAAAGCAAAAAGATATTACTCAAAATGGCATTTAGCTAGCTGTCTTCAAACAGTTCTTCCCAGCTTCTTTAAAAATACATTAAAAAGAAAAAAAAAAAAAAAGAAAAACAGAGAGAGATAGAAACTTACATCCTGAAAGATAGCTTAATGACCCAATCATGGAAGAAATGACACCAATTATACAGTGGTCCCCCCCTTATCTGCAAGGAATACGTGGATCTCCTCCAGTGGATGCTCGAAACCATGGATAGTGCTGAATTCCAAATACCCTGCATTTTCCCCTCCACACACCTACCTATAATAAAATTTAGTGTATCAATAGCAGCTAGGCAGAATAAGAGATTAATAATAACTAATAATAAAGTAGAACAATAATAGCAATATACTGTAATAAAGTGAGATGAATGTAGTATCTCTCAAAAATATTTTATTGTACTTTACTCACCTTCCCTCTTGTGATGTGCCCATCTACTAACTGAGACAGCTACTAAGTAACTAACAGGTGAGTAGCATGTACAGTGGAGATACACTGGACAAGGGAGGGTTCTCATTCTGCATGGGAGGGGAGGGGATGGCATGAGATTTTGTCACATTATTCAGAACAGTGAAACTTAGAAACTGTTTATTTCTGGGGTTTGTCATTTAATATTTTTGGATAGCATTTGACCACGGGTAACTGAAATCACAAAAAGTAAAACTGTGAATTAGGAGGGACTGCTATAAATACATATGGAGACAAAAATCAGAAAATAGAGAAGAAAAGAGATAGAGTTAAAAGAAAATAAACTATAAACAGTCACATAGTGGGACCAGCAGTTAGCCTAATGGCTATGTCGCTGGACTCCCACGTAGTCAACCACAGTTCGTGTCCCGGACCCGGTGGCTTAAAACTCACGCTGGGCGCATGTGTGTGCGTGCCCAAGATCCCAAGAGGAGAATGGAGGAGAAGGGATTGCGGTGTGACCATCCCCCCTGGGGGGTGATTTCTCGCTTTCTGTCTCTATGTTTCTCTCTGTCTGTCTGGCAAGCGCACGTGCCCTATAGCGAAAACCTCTCAAAAAAAAACAAAACAAAACAAAACAAAACAGTCACATCGTTCAAATCTATAATAAAACATTTATACATTTCTAAGAAGCGAATGATTTTCTATGAAACAAAGAAGACTCCAGAAAAAGGCCTGATGGAGACGAATCAGACATGAAAGAAATCAAAGAAATATTTTCAAAAAGGCCTGAGACCTAGAGATCTTTGTATGAAAACCTGTATGCCATTTGATCCATTGCAGAGCACAGAGAATCATTTGATCACATTACTACAATTCTGATTTCAACACTTAAAAACAGAACACAGAAGATGAACTGCAGGAAAATTACATTGACAAATACACAGGAAGATCCTAAATTATATATTAGCTAATCTATTTCAGCATTGTGCAGTAAAAAGTAATACATGGCCTCCCCCAAGGATTTATTACAAGAATGAAAGGTGGTTTGTGACCCAGCAGTGACATCACGCACTGGTAGACACCGCTACTCAGCAGGCTGAGGCCACATTGTAGGTCTGGGTTCGATTCCCCTTAAAAACCAAACATGGTGCATGCACCTATTACTTGGTAGGACAAGATAGGAGGATTGTGATATAGTAAGACTGTATTTTTTTTAAAAAAAAGGTAATTTGTTAATACAAAATACATGAACAAAAATCATCCTATCAATAAACCAAAGGGTGAAATTGTAATCTCAGTAGATATCCAAAAAATTTAAAGCTCCATACCTGATTAAAATTCTTAGCTAGCTATTGATAGAAACCCTGATAGCATGATAAAGAATACTTTATAGCAAATACCATGCTTCTCAGTAAATCCCTGGAAAGTTATTCAGTTGGAGGGAGAGTGGGCAGGAATCACCTTAGATGTTTGCTGAAATACAGATCACATGGCTTGTCTAAATTCAGGAGCTGTATCTTCCAATCTGCATATCCAGGTCTGTAACTACACTTTGAAAAAGTCTCTCCACAAGGCATCCGTTACCATTAGAAGCAAGGCTAAGTAATGTTTGATTCCCACCATTATTTAATGCTAGTCTCTAAACCTCGAAGAGAAAAAGAAAGGGTTGGGGGAAATGCTCTATGATTTGCAGGTGATATGATTATTTACCTGGAAAACTAAATAAAATGAATTAAAATGTAATTGGCACCATAGGAAAGTTCAAGCAGCTTATATTTAGATGATTGGAGGTCATTAGTAACATCCTCTCCTACTAGTAATAATAACCACTTAGAAAATATCCTGGAAAACACCAGCTATTAACGCTAGTAGAAAAAGTATAAGAACAACCTAGAAATAATACACCTAATACACGCACAGGCTTGAATGAGAAAAAAGTTAACATTTCTCTAAAAGACATAAAGATAAATGTTAATAAATGGGAGATTTATGATGTGTTTAACAGTGACATGTCTATGTGCTAAAGATGTTGCTTATGCCCAAATAAGTCTTAAAATTAAATATTTATTAATATTCCAGTTTTTATGGTAACTTGACAGCATGGTCAGGAAATCTGCTGAGAAAATCAAATGATAAGAACTAAGGTGTTGATAAAGAAGAATAATAAAGGAGAACATGCTCTTCTAGTATTCAGGGTCTTGGGAAACTACATTAATTTAAACAACAGCATGGTAGGATCTCAGAGATAGAAATACAGATTAAAAGAAAAGACTAGTGTGTTTAGAAATAGAACTGCTCATCTGCATATAAATGTATAAATAAATACATGCACAGGCACATATGTGTGTGTGTGAATTTAAAGGATAAAAGACTAATTCAATTTGGATCAAGTATTTCATAAATAATTTTTTAAATTTAATTAACTGACTCTTAAAATTTTACTTATGTATTTCTTCTGTGAGTGAGATAGAGAGAAACAGAGAGACAGAGAGCAAGCACCCTCAACAAGTCCTGACATCATGATCCAACCCCAGCTCCAACCCTATCCTCAGCCAACCTTGAATCATGGGCATGTGTGTGCCTGGCAAACAGGGAGCTCTCCAGATGTGAACCTGAAACCTTCCCATGTGGGTCAGCCTTGAAGAGTATCACTCCTTATTGTAGCTACACCATCTGGCTCTCGCTGAATTCACTATTTAAAATCTCTGAGGGCAGCTTTGTGTCCAAGTTCTCGGGATTCTCACATCTGCTTCTAACAAGCACAGATGGAAAGTAACAAGGAGGTAGTACAGGGGTTATGTGTTTGGGATTAGCCTGCAATAAGGCCAGTATGAGGCTCTAGGCCTACATGGCTTCCTAAACATTTACTAAGCTCTTAGGTGACATTACTGCAAGATCAGAAAGGGCAGGCATAGGGTTCTAGACCCTGTCACACTACTACTTGATGGTTGACCTAGAGCAAATCAGCTAATCTGAGCCTCGACTTCCTCACTGGAAAAGAGGATAATACTCCCAGGATGCACTTCATTTATAACGCTGCAAAGAAAAGTGAAATCATATCTGAAAGTCCTCTGTGACTACGAAGCATTGAGCTACAATGAACATCTAATAAACCTACCTTAATTTAGGGGGAATCATAGGGTATTGATTAAGAGCCCAGACCTGGTGAAAGGCTGCCTGAATTTGAATTGTCTCTATTGCCTACCATCTGTGGGCCTCTGGGAAGGTTACTTCACTTCTCTGTACCTTGGTTTTGTCATTTACTCTCTGTGAACTTTTAGGAAAATTACTTAATCTCATTGTATTTTACTTTTCCTCATCATTAAAAAAGAGATAACAGGACTCACCTACCTCAAGGGAGTATGAGGAGCCAATTTAGAAAGCTTGCATACTGCTTAGAACAGTGCTGGATGGTACTAACAGACCCGTAATGGCTGTAGTTTATCATCTTAATTACGACTGGGGATCTATGCCTCTTCCACTTCAGGACTGGAGCATGTGACTCAGGCTGAAGTCAATCATCCCTTTGGGACCTCTTATCTGCAGTGATTGGCTCAATAATGGACATGTGACCTAATCAAAGTCAATGAAATGCATAGAGACTCTTGCACACTGGGACAGCAATTCATATTCTTATGCTGAATTCAAGCATGGGGGAATATAACTCTTAGAGCTGCTCTTAGCCATCTTGTATTCCTGAGCCTCTCCTTGTATTGAAATGGAGTCAACAGAGAAGATGCAGAGGATTATGGTGAGAGAAATAGTACACTTGTGAATTTAATCTCTGCATCAAAACACACCTCTACTATTCAGGTATGTGAGCAGTAAGAGTCTCTCTCTCTCTCTTTTTCTACTTGCTTAAGTCAATTAGAATTTGGTTTCTATCACTTACAACTGAATGAATTCTAGGTGATACAATAGTATTGTTGCAACAGTATGACCTCAGATAACGTGTTTCCCAATTCTTCAGAACAGACTGGATCTGGTCTTGTTATTAACATAAGCTCAGCACCTTGTATATTTTTTTTTATTCTCAAACAGTATGTAATCACACAGTTATGAATGATGAGCCTTCATCCGAATGATGAGCATTTTAAGGATGAAAACAACACTGCCCTTTTCTAAATTATGGTTGAGAGCACGGGGCTAGAGACAAGTCAAGAGCTTCAAGTCCATGACCTTCAAGCAGCAGCCCAGGGGCTGGAATGGAAATTAGCCAGAAACCATCATTTCAAATTTCAAAAGGTCACCATTTATGAAAGGATTCTTTAATGTTCACTAAAAACTAGATGATAAGTCAGAAATGGAAAGAGAGGGACTGAAATGAAGGGGATCTACAACTTGCTTTCCATGACCTGGCAAACTCTATTTGTGCCCAGTTAGACTGGTAGTGACCTCTCAATGTTGCTTCAGACTTGAAACATCAGTTAGTCTGTCACACAGAACCTCACATAATGGCCTTTCACCAGTTGCCTCTATTAGAATTAGCAGAGGGTCAGCCATGGTGGAGCTGCAGAAGTGTGCTACTCTGTAATGCCAGCTCCATATGGAAGACAAGGATTTGATAACAGGGGTGACCTGTACAAGCAGGATGTGCTTATACCAATGGGTATGCATCAATGGCATACCCATGACCCTTGTCGGCTGAGAAGGCTGGGGGAGGATCATAGCGTGAGACCCTATTGGGGGATCTGTTTCCCTTTCTCACACACACTCTCTCTCTCTCAGAAGAAATAAATGAATAGAGGGACCAGCAGTTAGTGTAATGGCTATGTCGCTGAACTCCCATGTTGTCGACCGTGGTTCGAGTCCTGGACCTGGTGTCATAAACTCATGTCAGGTGCATGTGCATGCATGCCCAAGATCCCAAGAGAAGAATGGAGGAGAAGGGATTGCAGCATGGCCATCCCCCCTGGGGGGTGATTTCTTGCTTTCTATCTCTCTCTCTGTCTCTCTCTGTCTTTCTGGTGAGTGCACATGTCTTATAGCAAAAACCTCTCCCCCCTAAAAAGAAAGAAAGAAAGAAATGAATAGAATACATTCCTTATAAGGTCTAGAGTAGCGTATTCAGTGGCCTAACACATTTATTTGAATGCTAGATAGTAAGCTGCAAACTCAACATGTTCAAAACCAAACTCATATAAAAGATGGGAAAATGAGCTGAATAAACAACTCTCTAAGGAAGATATATGAACAGTCAAAAAGCATATGAAAAAAATGCTCAATATTCCTCATCATAAGGGAGATACAGATCAAAACCACAATGAGATACCACCTAACCCCAGTCAGAATGGCGAAGATTAAAAAAAAAAAAAAAGATAAATGCTGGAGGGGATGTGGCAGAAGGGGAATACTCCTACATTGTTGGTAATAATGTAAATTGGTCCCGTTACTGTGGAGAACAATATGGAGGTTTCTCACGGACCTTCAAATAGAACTACCATATGATCCAGCAATTCCACTTCTGAGTATCTACCCAAAGGGCAGGAGAATGCTCAGTCGGAAAAACATTTGCACATTTGCACAACTATATTTATTGCAGCATTATTCATGATTGCTAAGACATAGAACCGACCCAAAAGTCCACAAACAGATGAATGGATTAAAAAAGTGTGGCACATATACTCCATGGAATACTATTCAGCCATAAAAAACAAGGCCCTGGAATTTGATAGAAAGTGGACAAATATGGAGGATCTCTTGCTGAGTGAAGCAAGTCAGACTATGAAAGAGAGACATTGGGGACCAGCAGTTAGCGTAATGGCTATGTCACTGAACTCCCATGTGGTCGACCATGGTTCGAGTCCTGGACCTGGTGGCTTAAACTCACGCCCAGCATGTGTGCGTGCATGCCCAAGATCCCGAGAGGAGAATGGAGGAGAAGGGATTGTGGCATGACCATCTCCCCTGGGGGGTGATTTCTCGCTTTCTGTCTCTCTGTCTCTCTCTGTCTTTCTTGTGAGAGCACGCCCCCTATAGCAAAAACCTCTCAAAAAAAAAAAAAAAAAAAGAAAGAAAGAAAGAGAGAAAGAGAGACATTGTATGTCTCCACTTAACATATACTGATTGTTCACACTCAATGGTAGAGACTGAAAGTCTGGAGAACATAAAAGCATTAAAAATTGTCATGCACACTAGAGACAAAGTGGGAGGAAAGTGAGAGAGGGGAAGCGCAAAGGAAAGGAAAATGGGAGAAAAATAGAGAGGTAAGACATTTATGGAACACAGACATGATTTATTATCAGTTGATGAGGATGTGTATAGTATTCTCAACTGGACTGAACTGAGGTGTATATCATGCTGGGTAAAGTCTTTTTAAAATCTAAATGATGTATATAATAATAATAATAATAATAATAATAAAAAAAAAAAACCCTAACTCATCACCTTCTCATTACCAAAAGGCATCACTGTCTATCCAAAGGGTAAAGCCAGAAACCTGGGAGTACCCTGACCTCATTTTCTCTCACTCTTTATGTACAACAATCAGGAAATTCTGTTGATTCCAGCTTCAAATCATCCCCCAAAATAGTGGCCAATGTGTCTGTCACTACTGCCACCTCCCTAATATGGGAATCTAGCACTATTACTGGGTTAAGTCTTTTAACCAGCTTTTAGGTATTCTTTCATTCCCCAGTCCATTCTCCATATTCTAGCCAGAACAAACCTCAGGAATAAAAATCTGATTTTATCAGACTTTTGAACTCTCATTTTAAACTTTCGAAAGGATTACTATGTTTCCCAGAAAAAAGTCTACGTTATATGGTTCTGTCCACTTCTGCAGTCTACATTCTGTAAACTCATCTCACCTATGAATTTACTCCTTGCTTTAGTTGAATCGAATGTTTTTGTTTCTCTCTTATGCTACACATCCTTTGGATCTAGATCTTTGCATACTGTTCCTTCTACCTGGCACACTACCCACTTCTTCATCCCTCCAACTCTTTTTTTTTTTTTTCTTTTTTTTTGGAGAGGTTTTTTGCTTTAGGGCGTGTGCACTCGCCAGACAGACAGAGAGAGACAGAGAGACAGAAAGCAGGAAATCACCTCCCAGGGGGGATGGCCACGCTGCAATCCCTTCTCCTTCATTCTCCTCTCAGGAATCTTGGGCATGCACGCACACGCGCCCAGCGTGAGTTTAAGCCACCGGGTTCGGGTCTCAAACCGCGGTCGACTACGTGGGAGTCCAGAGACATAGCCATTATGCTAACTGCAGGTCCCTCCCCTCCAACTCTTGTTCATCCTTCAGCTCTTGTTTATCCTACTACCTTTTGCTCAAGATTGTCAACCTCGGTACTTTTGTCCTCTGAGACAGGGTAATTCCCTGTTTTGTGTGTGTGTGTGTGTGTATGCGCGTGCGCAAAGGGGCTGCTCTGTGCATTTCAAAAGGTTTAGTAGCATCTCTGGTATCACCTACTACATCCAACAGTACCCACTACATCCAATATACCCAACCTTCAAGTCCTGACAACTAAAAATATCTCCAGGTGTTGCCAAATGTCCCTGTTGAGAACCCTTGCCTTAGTATTAACTTCAGATGTCTTATGATAATCTTCAGGGTCATTCCTAGGTCATATGCTTATGCTGAGAGCCAGACTGGAGTCAGTTACACACAAATCACATGGACTGAGGTTAGGGTGACATGATAACACAAAAAGAAAGCCAGAACTGGAAGAAGGAGGAATAGTGTGGGGTAGACAATCAACAAACAAAAGCAAACATTCATGGCAGCATGCCAGCCTCCCTTCTGCTTCTCTTTTCTTTTGGTTTCCCAGAGCCTAGTACTGGAACTGGCCAAGAGAAATGCTTGTTCAGTTATGACCCAATTGTCCATCCATTCCCTAAAGTCTCTACTCTCACACATAGTCTCTTTAATTATAGGTTAGAAGGTGGAAATTTTCTTAGTTCAACCCCGATCCACCAAACAGCTGAGATAATCACAGCTCAGTTTTCCTGCACTTTGCTTCGTCTCATGTGTGAAGAATATTGCTATAGGTCCCAACTCTGCTTGGCTGGAGTTTGAGAACAAAGACACAAGACATTATGAATCCTCCAGGCACAATCAAACTTTACACCAGTGGGGTTGCATTTTAATCAAAGACACCTTTTTCGGTGTCTGCTGAAATCTCATGTTGCCTCTTCTATCTCAGTGATGGCGGAACAATGACTTAGCTTAGCAGCGGCTAAAGACAACTTAGAAACAGAGATACAAGGACCCACCAAGGGACTGTGTTTCATTTCCTACTGCAGAATAAAAGGCAGAACTAGAAGGAGCACTTCTGACAAAAATATGAAAACAGCTCTTTTAGTTTCTCTCCTCATCCATTTGAAGTTAGCCAATAAAATTAAAATAGAGCTGTATCAGAGACTCTCAATGTTTTTGGTCTTAAAAAACTTTACATACACTCATTGTGGTTTTGGTTTGCATTTCCCTTATGATAAGAGATGTTGAGCATTTTTCATATGTTTTGGCTGTTCGTATGTCTTCCTTAGAGAGTTGTCTGTTCAGCTCATTTGCTCATCTTTTAATTGGGCTAATCATTTTTTTTTCAGGTAAGCTGTTTCAGTTTCCTGTATAATAATAATAATAAATAAATAAATAAAACAAAATAATTTTATATCAAAAAAGCCACTTTACACCCATACAAATTATTGAGCTTTGTTTTTGTGCATTATGTCTGTTATATCCTATATCAAAGAATTTAAACTTATATTGAATTTAAGTTATGTTTAAATTTAATTTTTAATTATATTTAACTTAATTTATATTAAATTATTAAAATAAGTATCAAACTTATAAATTTAAATATTTATTTAACATCCATTTGAAAATAATGATGACTCCAAATGTGTGTTAGCATAAACAACACATTTATATTAAGAAGAGTAACTATGTTTTCCAGAACAAAGAAAAAAATAGTGAGAAGAGTCGTATTTATTTTTACATTTTTGAAAAATCTCTCTGCTGTCTGGTTTAATAGAAAACAGACAGATTCATATATTTGCTTCTGCATTTGATTTGGGTTGAAGTATGTGAAGACATTTAGCCTCACCTAAACATGTGCTTGGCAAAGAAGGGTATTTGAATAGGCTTTGAAGATCATTGTGGATATTCTCTTTTGATACTACACCAAAACTCAACAAATGGAAGATTCTTAAAGGCTAGTTACACTGTGGACTTTGAAAACATATTAATTAACGTTTTGTGCTTTAATAGATTAAAATCTATAGTTCTAATCCTGCTATTTGAATAGATCTTTTACTCAGTCATCATTTCATAAGATCTGGCATTGGTCATTTGGAAAATATTGGCTCACTGAGTTACACTACTACTACTAATAAAATCACTAGCTCACAGGGCCAGATATAAGTTTTCCAAAATTGTAATTTTTACTGGAAACCTTGAATTTTATCCTTGGCAACAAATACTGTCAGTTGCTTTCTTTGAAGTGACAGGCTCACTTAGCTCATTTTTGAGAAAATGTCTGCCAAATTCCCAAGCCTGGATAACCATAATTTGCCTGTCACTCATTCTTTCAAGTAAATATGGTGTTTCATGGGGAAAAAAAAAGGCAGTTAGTTCAGCTCGCAACTCATTTGCAAAAGTGCGTTTTCTAGAGAAGACCACTGGGGTCCTTTGGTTTGCTTTCTATGTACTCTCCATTTTGATATGCAGACTATTAAGACCTAGTACTCAAGATTTGTGATTTAATAAAATTCATATTTTATTTACTGCTTCACAAGAGCCAGTTTAAAGTGAAACTAGCCTTCACTTTCATTGTGAGCGAGTGGTGATAATGCATATAATGACCATGGAGTCACTACCTTGATTTTTTTCAGGCTCCAACAGTTTTACCCACCATTGATGTTGCATTATCAATGCAAGTGTCAATGCAGTGAAAAAAGCAAAGCATATCTTATTATAACTTTGAAATAGTTCTGACCTTACCAACCCCTGAAATTATCTTGGGAATCCCTCTTTACCCACAAAGTGAGCAGACCACACTTTCAGAAAGCTGGGATTAAGGACATTGGTTTTCAGATTTAAAAGACCTGAGTTTGGATCCTACCTCTATGCCTTACTAGCCATGAGAACTAGGGACAGTTACTTCTCTAAGTTCCATCTGCTCATAAATTAAGTGAATATAATACCTCATAGGGCTCGTAAGGGGACTGAGATGATGCACTTAAACACTCAGGATGCACTTGCTGTTGCTAGCTATTGTTATTAAGTGCTAATGATTCCTTGACATGGTTCATCTGAGGGGTATTCTAGAACAGATTCCCTAAGGTCTTGACTATCTTCATCAAGCAGAAAAAAGAGAGCAGACTTGGCCCAGCCTTACTGGTGGAGGTAGTAGTGTACAGTGCCCAGCACTGGAAGCCATGTGGTTAACCCAGGGTTTGGATGCTGTGTAAACCTGAAACACACCAAGTACACACTTGTCCAAGATGTGGAGGACTGGCACAAGGAGATTGCAGCCTGATGAGACCTTGTCAAGAGTGCCTCTCTCTCTCTCTCTCTCTCTCATACATGTGCTCTCTATTGTCCTCTTGCTCATGAAAGAAATAAAATAAATAAAAAGTACAAAAAACAACAATTGCAAAAAAAAAAAAAAAAAAAAAAAAAAAAAACCTCACAAAATAATCAGTCCTGAGAATTGTCACCAAAGATAAGAGTCTGGTTCTTTGGTAGGGTCTCCACTAGTTGTATCCTCAGCTTTGCCTTAGTCTTCCCTAAGGATTGGGAATATTCTTAGGAACTAAGAGAATGATGGTAATTAGGGCCCAGATGATTCACTGCTGTTGGCACAACAATACAGATGAGTAGGTTCTCTCCAGTTTTTTTATTCCAGGAAAATGGTAATAACCAAAGCCAAATTAGTAATTCTGTGTGCCAGACATTTTTGCACATGCTATAGAAATATTTTTTAATGTTTTTAAAATTTTAACTTTATTTGCTTATTTAGTTTATTTATTTCATTTTATTTTAATTTGACCAGAGAGGTACAGAGAGAGAGAGAGAGAGAGAGAGAGAGAGAGAGAGAAAGTGAGAAACCAAGCTGCTGGGTCCAGGACTCAATCTGTGGCCGGCGATGTGGAAGTCTAGCACCCTTAACCACCATGCCACCTGCTGGCCCCATGCTATAGAAATATTAAATACTCATAGCAACTTTATAAGAAGGTACAATGGCAATCCCCATTTATAGATGGGAAAACTGACCTGGAGAGGTTAAGTAATGCACCCCAAGATCACACAGTCATATGTGGTTAACCTGGGATTTAAGCCCAAGAAATCTGACACTGTACTGAAGAAACAAGGAAAAAAGGAGGGATTTTTTTTTTTTTTCTAGAAGAGTTCTTTTCCCCACACAGGACTTGTGCTTACAAAAAACCTAATTTTGTTCTGAAATGACCTGTTAAAAAACAATTTGAGCCCATCAGAAACTCCAGGAAAATATACCGAAGAGCCCAAGTGTAATATAAACAACTATCCAACATGATTTTGAGTGACTGGTTTGGTGTTAGGAGGCTCTGTGTGAACATTTTTTCTTTCCGAATGACTCAGAGATTGTGACATTGAAACCACAAAGAGAAAAATATAATCCTAGAAAACAACTCAACTTGGCATTCAACATTAGCTACATAATCATAATAATGTTCATTGGTTTCCAAACTTCAGAATAGATCTATACCCCAAGTGTGAAAGACATTGGTATAATTACTGAATAGAATGCAAATAAAATGAATCTTGATGAAAAAGTAAAAATACAACTGGCAGACATAGGTTGTGGAAGTGGAAAATGTAGATAGCCTCACTCTGTAAAGCCCAAAGCAAAAACGTTCTACCCAAGGTGAATGAAAAAAGAAATGAAGATTTATGCTATTTTTAAAAATTAGAAAGTTAATCAATACAGAGGGTAGAGTGAGTTAGCTAAACCCTCACCCATCATGGCAGAAAGTCAATACATTATAACTCAAGACATAGAGGGATGAAAATATTATTTAGAGATAAGGATGTAACCATCAGAAGAATCGAATTAGAAATGCTTAAGAGAAAAGCTTGTTCTGGGCATAGAGTGTGGAGTGAGGAATGACAAGTATCCCTGAGGTTGATGCTTGTCATTAAAAGCCCTTCAAGGCCTAGTCTGGTGGCATGGTCGGTAGCAAATTGAACGGCAGTGCTAGAAGCTACAGAGCTAACTGCAGGTCAGATCTGCAGGCTGGCTTGAAAATATGCACGGTGCACGCATGTGCATCCAAAATCCTGAGACCCTGGAGGCCTGGGGAAGAGGAATCCTGGTGCGAAGAGACCCTGTCCAGGGTGCTACTCTCTCTTTCATGTGTGCTCTCTATCATGAATAAAAATAAACTTAAATAGAAAGTCCTCCTATACAATTTGTTTTTTTAAAATAGTATGCATACTTAACTGTCTTAATAAATAAAAAGATAATTTTTAAGAAGCTTTTTGAGTAGTTTATGAAGAATAGAACTTGAAGAAAAAAAGACACCTTTCCTAATCTCTTTGACTTGTGCCACTGCAGCTGGGCCTGATATCTTTATATTTATTTATTTTTTTAATAATACCAGAGGTTGGGACCAGCAGTTAGCGTAATGGCTACGTCTCTGGACTCCCATGTAGTCGACCGCGGTTCGAGTCCCGGACCCGGTGGCTTAAAACTCACGCCTGGTGCGTGTGCGTGTGTGCTCAAGATCCCAAGAGGAGGATAGAGTAGAAGGGATTGCGGTGTGGCCATCCCCCCTGGGGGCTGATTCCTCGCTTTCTATCTCTCTGTCTCTCTCTGTCTCTGGCAAGTGCACACGCCCTATAGCAAAAACCTCTCAAAAAAAAAAAAAAAGTACCAGAGGTTGTGTGCATTTGGAACACACACACACACACACACACACACAGAATTCCCCAGTGGGACATGGTCATCCTGCCACCCCCATCCTATCAGGACCCCAGGCACACAGGCACACACATGTCTGTGTGCTCTCTAAGTCACTGGGTCTGGGACCCAAACCTAAAACATTAAGAGACCATGGGCTTGTCTTTAGGGGAAGAAATAAAGCAATGCTGATGAGATACTATTCTACTGTGCCCAGTCACGAAGAAGTGCCAGGGGAGGGTGAGGTAAAAGTTTTAGAGGGAGAGGAGGGAGATCACAGGACAAAATACTCTTTCTGTGTTCTTCTGTGCAGCTGAGAAGAAAAGTCAGATACAGAAAACTCAAGAACATGTCACTCTGGGGCTCAAAATGCTCCAAAGGTTCCCCGTCCATCAGAATCAAAGTCCAAGCCCTTCCAACCTGGGGCTGGGTTGTGATAGAGTGCTTACACAATGCTCTGTGAGGCCAACCCACAGGAAAAGGCTCTGGTTTATGTCTGGAGACCTCCCTAAACACATCAGATGTATGCACATCCAACAATCCAGAGCTGCCTGAGGCTGGGGATGGATGGTGGCATCGAGACCCCTCTGGGGCTACTGTCTCTCTCTGTGTTTCTCTCATTTATCAAAGAAATAAATAGACTTAAAAAGGAAATAATTTCTTACAACTCTCTTCAAGGCCTCACATCACCAGGCCTCAGGGATCTTCTGTTTTTCTTCTTCTGATTCCCCCTCTTCAGTCAATTGGCTTCCTTCAATACCCCAGGAACATTTCTACCGCCAGACCTTTACACTGGCAGTTCCTTCTGCCTGGAATGCCCCTCCCTAAATGGCCACTTGCCTTAATTCCTCACCTCCTTCCTGATTTGAGTTAAATGTCACCTTCTCAGGGAAGCCTACCTTGAACACACTATTTACCTTGTCATCCTCCTTAGCACCCCTTTCTTGCTTTAGGTTAGTTTGGATGAAGTCCATATGCTAGGGTAAGATTATCTATTTCTTAAGGCAATGAGATGTCACTGCAACTGAGCTCCAAGGGCTCTAACTGGAAAATCATTTTGTGGGGGGCCCAGACCTGACTTCCTTGGTCCAGCCATTCTCCTAGAACCCAATTCCTGCCATCTCCCCACTGCTCAGGAGCTCAGCCATCACTCACCACAGAGTAAAAGAGCAGAAAAGAGCAATTACTATGCTGTACAGCACACCTTTGATTCAGATTAACATCATTGCCTCTTGATTCCATCTCTTTAGTTTTCTCTAAACACCTAGAGCATTTTTGATTGCATGCCAGATTCCTTTTCAGCGAAAAGTAATATGTTGGGGGTTAAAAAAAAAATCAGGATTTACTTAGCAATACATATTTTAAGGCATTTAAAGCTGGTAAACAGCTAATTGATTTTTACCATCCTGTAATTTGCAAAGGGTCAAAATGATTTGTTGTGAATATGCATCTGTATTAACTGCTCTATGCCAGAGCCAATTTCCACAGGTGACAGTAGAATTGCATAATGGATGAGGTGATGGAAGGCACCTCGACAGGTACCCATGATTTTTAGAATTGCTTTAACTTAACAGGTAGGCTTTATTGTATTCTAGGGCAGTGAAGCATGATGCAGACCAGCATATGCTATAGAATGCAAAGTGGTGGAAATTCCATTTCTCCAACCCGCAGGTAACCAAATATACATAGACTCTTAGGCACAAGGAATAGAAACAGTGTCTGCTGGATTTATGCACAATATGTTCATACAACGTGTGTTTTCTTTTTTCTTTCTCCAAGTTTGCACCCAGGGTATTGAGGAATTTTAAAATAAGATCGTTGAACTACTTTGGATAATCTTCGGGGACAAAATGTTAGATAACGAATGGCAAATAACATAACTTTTTTTCAAGACTGAAAAACCAGATTTTCTCAAATTACAGGCTGCTGGATTACAAATAACTGTAGTTGAGATTATAGAATATATTCTTAAAAGGGTGGTTTGTAAGCACTTAAGAGGAGAGCAGTAATGGTTGGGGATTAGCATGGGCTCATTAGAGAAGCTCAAGGTAATTGAATTACTTTCTCACCAGAGCAAATTCAATGTGTGTTTGCTGAGCATCTACTACACACCAGGCTCTGGTTCAAGACTGGTATCAGGAAAATGGGGTAGAGTTTTTGGATGGCAACAAGATATTCAATAACATTTCCTACAACATTCCGGTTTAAAGGTGGATAGATGATGTTAGGTGTTGTCTGACCCCACCTCATTCCAGTTGCCCATTTCTGGTCCACTTAAACCCAAGGGTAGTAAGAACCAGGCCTGGTGGTCCATTTGTCTATTACATGTCTGGTTTTCTTCGAAGATGTTTTTGGCCCTCTCAGTACTGCATGAAAACCCAGCTGCAGATCTCCTATGTAACAGTTATCCAAGTCAGATACCAAGAAGTGGAGGTGGAAGCGGGGGTGGAGATGGAGGTGAAGTAGAGGTGGAGGTGGGTTGAGGTGGAATCCTCTGCCTAACACATCATTTGAAGCTCAATGAAGTCAAATAAATAAGGTGCTTACGTTTACTTCTCAGGAAGTATAATCATGAATCTTAATGGTGTCCCCAAGTTTGTCAGCACCCCAGATGGGAGAATCTCCAATACTTTGTGCCCCTGCACCTTCTCAGAGTCCTTGTTCTTCTCACTTCTAAATGATTGCTATTAGTTTTGTTTGTTTGTTTTGCTATTACCCTTTTTAAGAAAAACTTATAAATATATTTTATAATTATTTATTTATTTTTATTTACTCATTCATTTATTTTAATTTGACCAGAGAAAGAGAGAAAGTGAGAAAACAAGCCACCAGGTCTGGGACTCGAACTACGGTCAACCACATAAGAATGTCCAGTGCCTTAACAACCATGCCACCCACTAGTCCCAAGAAAAACTCATATATGATCTCCAGAGGCAGTATTTCTTCACAGCGAATGCTATAATATCTAAATCTTATTGGCTTTATCATTTCTTTTCTCTGGCCTTGCTTTTTGAATTAGGAATCAAAATTGACAAAGATTGGGCTAATTATTTTTCACAGTATTTCCGGTTGTTGAATGATTCAGAGCCAGTCACCGACACCAAGCTCTTCTTGGCCTAAGAGTGGGAAGGTGGGAGGGGACCCTCCCACTAGGTCTTAGCCCTTACATTAAGGCAGTGCAGCGTGTTGGTTAGGGTGAAGCTATGGTTCACATCCTAGCCCTGTCACCTCTTAGAAATATCATCCTGTGTAAAATCCTTCAACACTATGAGCCTAAGTGTTCTTGCTGGTGGAACAGGACAACTATGAACAGCCAAGGCTATTACGAGAATTAGTGAGCTCTACTTATGTTATATTTGTCCAGTGCCTCACTATATTATAGTTAGTGAAAGGCAGTGGAGAGAACGGTTTGAATCCCAGCTCTGCCTTATTAACCATGTGCCTCTCTTTGAAAAATGGGAATGATGGTAATCTCTACATCCCAAAGAAGTCACAGGGATAAATAATATTTTTTTTGAGAGGTTTTTGCTATAGGGCGCATACGCTCGCCAGACAGACAGAGAGAGACATAGAGACAGAAAGCGAGAAATCACCCCCCAGGGGGGATGGCCACGCCGCAATCCCTTCTCCTCTATTCTCCTCTCGGGATCTTGGGCATGCACAAACACGCACCCAGCGTGAATTTTAAGCCACCGGGTCCGGGACATGAACTGTGGCCGACTATGTGGGAGTCCAGCGACATAGCCATTACGCTAACTGCTGGTTCCCAAGGAATAAATAATAATTTTAAAGTGCTTACTTAGAACAGTGCTTGGCATATAGTGTGTGTCTGTTAAATAAATAAATGCTCAGGGACTGGCCCAGAAATGAATGCTCAATCTGCCACAATAATCACATCTTGGTACACAGAGGGTGCTCATTAAGTGTTAGCTGTGTATTATTTTTACTAGTTTCTTGGCATCTTTTTCTGGGGTTCTCATAGGCTATCCTTTCCTTCTATACCTTCCTTGGAAGTAGTCTCTAGGATCCATAAGAGCACCTCACTTACTTATTGATCCCAAGAAGAAAGGCAAGCTTACCCTGGAAGGGGTCTACCTTATAAAAACCCAGGAAGCAGGCTGCAGATGAGTCTCCTGCCTTACAGAAAGATCTTTTGGACTGGAGACCTTACAGTACTAGACATTGCATCATTTTGGAACAAGCGTCTGAGTAGATTCTCAAAATGCTAGTTAACTACTGAATTCACCTTCTCTTTCATCTCTGCTTTTTCTCATCTCAACTGGTTCCTCTGTTTCTGCAAGTGTTAGTGCAACTTAGGGTGATCACTTTCCTTCTTTGTACTTGTCAGGTTTTCTCATAAACATGTCCATTCCCATATTTGTCATGACATTCCATGAACGTACTGAACCTCACCCATGGGACTCTGCAGATGAGTACCAGTTTCTAGACTCCCAACACTAGCTGAACCTCCACTTTTTTCATCCTCACCTACCCAGTGACCTTGTCTCATGGAAGCTGTTGTCAAAATGGTCTCTAGTGGCCCTTTCTTCTCATTTTTTTTCAGTGGAAACACTGGATCCCAAAGCTTTCTTCTCTTGCTAGCCCCAACAGACACTCTTCCCTGTGTACCTGATTGGGGACTATGCTTTTCTGGAGGACATTAGAGAAGAGATTATCTCATTGGTTTTCAACTTCTTCATGTCTCAGGAAGAGGGCAAGAATCATGTGAATGAAGAACGAGAGTTCTCGAGGAACTAAAGACAGAATACCTGGTCAGATGAAGAGTCTACAATGAAAGTAAATGGGGCAAAAAAAAAAAAAAAAAAAAAAAAAAAAAAAAAAAAAAAAAAAAAAGAAGAAGAAGGAAAAGCAATTCAATACTCTTGGGAAAACAAAGAGACCTTCTAGAAATTAAAAATTTAGATTCCTATATATTTCTGCAATGAGGTGTAGCAGGGGTGGGCAAACTTTATTTTTCTGGAAATGGTCCAAGAGTTAATATGTTATCCTTTATAGCCCAAGCAGAAAAATTTAGGATACTATGTACATACATAAATAATAAGAGAGAAAACACATTTCCATAAATTTTTTATTGACATCATTCAGGATTATGGATGCTGCAATTTGAATTTTATATCATCTTTATGTGTCATAAAATATTACTGGATATTAATTAATATTTTAACCATTAAAAATATACAAAGTAGTCTTCATTAGTGGACTATACAGAAAAAGCAATGGGCTAAATTTGGCCTTGCCTTAGTTTGCCCATCCCTGACAAATAGTCGTGCATCACGGAATACGAGGCAACTTCAAATGCTTTGTGGAAAAACGGGATGAAAACATGAGTTTATTTTGGTGCAAAATTTATGTACAGTTTTCTCATCGTACACATTTTCAATGAAATTTTTTAAGATCCTGAGTTTTCAACTTTCAGGATTTTGTAGACAAAAATGTCATTATTTATAAGTGTTAATGCAGTGGGGACATAAACATGCAACAACTTATTGTGGCTTTCAACTATCTTGTGTCAAATCTTTTGTTAGGTTAATGTTATTTGGGATGATTTTTATAGCTTTTCTTTCACTTTTGGTTGTTAAAGCTTCCAGTTCTGCCTAAAGCTTACAACTGCATATCATATTTAAAGGTCTATGCTTGCTCCTCCCTCCTTTCCATTCTAGTGTCTGCAGTGTGTTGTGGCAGGGAGCAGGGGGGAAGAAAAGGCAGCCTGCCACTGTCTCTTCACTTCGCTGGGTGAGGTTGCAGACCGTTTTTGCTTGTTGGTATGCTTCTTTAGCTAAACCCATGGCCAGGGTTCTCTATGTGGCAGGGTCACATGTTGAATCTCTTGTGGAAGAACATGCGTTGGTTATTGGAGGGCCCCATGATGCCTTCTCATTGCAGCTTCCTTTCCTGATGTGGAATACCTGACTCCGGTCCAGTCTTTTCTGTTCTACTTTGCTTCCAACATTGGCAACTTAAAGCCCCAGCTGCTGGGGCTGCAGTCAGCCCATACAGTGGCTTATGAATGGTTGTTTGTTTGTTTGTTTGTTTGTTTTGGGTCAGCCCCATCACCTAGTGTGTAAGAATGTCAGATCCCACATAGCCAACCAACCATGGTTCAAATCCTGCCTGGTAGATTGAAAAATAGGCCAGGCGTGTGTGTGTGTGTGTGTGTGTGTGCCTAAAATCCCAACAGGATGGAGAAGTAGAGGAGAAGGGATTGCTGTGTGGCCTTTTGGAGAGGGGTGCTTCCCTCCCCACCTTTTCTTTGTGTCTCTCTCTGGAGAACATGAATCCTCTAGAAAAAAACTAAAAAAAAAAAGATGTTTCCTTTTAATGAGAGTGTGGGAGGAAAAAAAGGGAAGGAACAAGAGGGAGAGAGTTGAGTATCTAAACCTTTTAAAACATTTCTTTCATGAGAGAGAGAGAGAAAGAGAAGAACAAGCACTCTCAGTAGGTTTTAATGCCACAATATCCACCACTCATTGCCCTGGTTCTCCCAGCCAGTCAGGGTAACAGGTGTGCATGCACCTGTGTCCAGGTTGAGTGGAGAACTGAACCTGTGATCTTCCCTACGGATCCGATGTCACTTGGACAACACATTACTGCCACACTACCAAGTCAGCTGAGATAGGTGTTTTTGATGGGTTTTTGCCATGTTGCCGTCCTCCTGCTCCAGTCTTCCAGCTAGCTAGGACCACAGGTGCATGCCATCAAACCTGGTTTGTTTAGATTCTGCCAGGAACAGAACTCAGACCTCCAATGTGGCCTCAGCCACCAAGAAGTCTTGCGCTCCTGCTTGTACAACTGGGTCTAGGTCCTGTGAACATTTAAGAAAGACTCACCCCATCCCACTTTAGATAGACTGGACCAAGGTGTATCGTTTGGTGAGTGGAGTGTGTGGGCTAACTTTCAATCCTGTCTTGCATAAGACAACATCTTCACATCACATCCTGGCCTGGGTCTTCTTGGCTAATATGCTACTCTCTTAGGTGGGATACTGACACATTGGCTTAAGGTCGACTATCCCCACCAGATCTAGCCAATTCACAAACCTCACCATTGCCCAAACTTCCCCATTGCCATGCCCTCTCTCGGCCCTGTTGATCTTCCTCCAACTCCCTTGCTGAGGTAGGAGCAGGGCAGATGAGCTGTTGTGCTGCCTGAGGGAGTGTCCATCCCGCAAGGAGATGCCTGTCTCCCACTTTTCCAGGCACTCTTAATTGTTATGAATGATTCTTTTTGGAGCCACAGTAACTCACTGAAGAACTGAAAGAAATGAGGGGCAGGAGAGTGCTGGTATAAGGAAATTAATTTATAGTTTTTGCTAGTAAATGGATTCAACATTACCTAAAATGAATAAATTGAGAACTAATAGTTAACCTATTATTTAAAGGTATGAAGGAATGAAGGAACCACAAGAACTAAAACAGAAACAGTTGAAAGCACTTGTTATTATATTTTTGGTTCCCCACTTGATAAGCAAGGAATACATGGTGGTTAAGCAACTACCAAGGTCTCACAGTCAGTAAATGCCAGGATCCAGGCCAGACCCCAGGTCCACCTGATCCCAAAGCTCCTTCTATTACCTAATATTCTCTGTGGTCCCTCACAAATTACTAATGCCCCACCTGTCCCTACATGGAAAAGTGTGCTCTGGCAGTGGCTATGGGGAGGTTGGGAAAAAGAAACCTTAGGGGTTTCTAGGCTTCTCTTTAACCTTAGAAACCTTGTTTTTACTATAAGCACTTTCATATGTCAAGCATAATTTTCAGATTATTGAAAACATAATTCTCCTTAAATACATAGTGAGCTCATAGAAAGTTTTAGTCAACTCAGTAATAGGGAAACCAGAAGGATGACAAAAATGGTTCGAAGGAGAATGTCATAGTTTACTTTCAGCTAAAAAATAGTCCTGAAATATTATTTCTAAGTTAGGTGTAAAATTGATTAATGTCCTAGAGGGCAGCAATAAATCCAGAATATTTGGGGTTATAGCCTCTAATGAACAGAAATAATGTGCACCTCTACTGAACAAAAAATTTATGTCTATATTTCCAGTTTTTTACAAGCAAACATCTAACTATACAGCAACTGGGTCCGACTCTATAATAAAATCTAAGCCAAACAAAGTTACATTCCCCCAAAGAATCAGACTACCCCTTAGGTAAGCTTGTTGCATACAGCTCTAGGAGAACACAAAAAGAATGCAGTCAACTTTTTGCCTGACTTCCTAATCTTTTTGATATATACTAAATAGCCATACAAATAACCCAAACTGGTTACCCAACCTTGGGATACAAGTCACTTGCCATTATTCTAATCCAAAAGATACAATTTCAAATGATGAAACACACAAAAGCATTTTCCAAGCATCTGCTTCTTACGATGGAGGAATCCTATGGTCAGAAGGTAGAGAGCTGCATTTAATGTAAAAAGAACAGAGGGTCCTTTCTACCAATGGTGACACAAATAGGGATAAGACTCAAATGTGTATGTGTGTGTGTGTGTGTGTGTGTGTGTGTGTTATGTATGTGTGTGTGTGTGTGTGTGTGTGTGTGTGTATTTAGAGAGAGATTTTTGCTATAGGGCACATGCACTCACTGGAGAGACAAAGAGACAGAAAGTGAGAAATCACCCCCTGGGAGGGTGACCCTGCTGCCATTCCTTCTCCTCCATTCTCCTCTCAGGATTTTGGGCATGCACACATGTAGGCCCAGCGTGAGTTTCAAGTCACTGGGTCTGGGACTCAAACCACAGTTGTATAGGCGGGAGTCCAGTGACATAATCATTACACCATCTGCTGGTCCCAAGACTCAAAATATTTAATGAGGAGTAAGATACAAGACCAGTCAGTCAGAAAAGATAGATGTCTTCATAGGGTTGGAGTAGAGTCATGATTATACCTGCCTGGCCAGCCTCTTGGTCCTTTACATGATGGATCTTAGGGAAGCCTGGGAGGTCTCAGGAAGGGCTAGGATGGCTACAGTGAAGAGGCGGAGATGGTAGGAAACTTGGGCCAGATCTTGTTTACCAACAGATAGTGAAGTATTTCAACATTCTACCACCAGCAAGGCTATATGGGCATCTTCTGGCTGAATGTTAGTCATTCTCATACTCCAGTCTCTACCATTTGCCCAATCTTGACTTGAACCACAAACAGTCATGGTCACTTCATCCTGCCTTGAAGCTGTAGTCAACTTCTCCCTTTCATCTTTTGTTTGTTTGTTTTAGATTGTTTTTGCCATAGGGTGCATGTGCTTACTAGAGAAAGACAGAGACAGAGAGAGAAGAAGGATAGTGGGAAATCATCCTCTAGGGGAGATGGTCACATTCCCTTCTCTTTCATTCTTCTCTTGGGATTTTGGGCATGTATGCATATGCACCTGGTGTGTTTTTCAGGCCATCAGGTCCACGACTCAGACCACAGAGTCGGCCATGTTGGATCCAGTGCCTTAACCACCAGACCACCTGCTGACCCTCTCTTTAATCTTTCTCTTGGAATTTGGGGCCAATAGGGAAAGTACAGAGAAACAGACAGGGAGAGGTCATCAGTAGGGGAGAGAATGGGAAAGCTCTAAGACATTCTTTAGCCTTGTCTAAGGGAAGGCACAGAAGTGACTACTTGGTACCCTCTTTAAGATCTAATGATATCAGTGCCCCCACCAACAAAAATCTCTGTCTTTATAGAGTTTATATTCTACTGAGAAAAGATAGGAGATTTGAAAAGTGTGAGATAATACATGTAACGTCACCTAGCACAGGGCTTGGCACATAGGAAGTACTCAATAATGTTATGTCTTTCTCTCACCCCCATCTTCAACCACATCTTTGCAGCTTTCCTGAAGGCTTCTGAACACATAAATAAAGCTGGAACCCCATCTGGCTGAAAAAGTCAACCATCTGGAGATTTGGAAATATGGGAGAATTTCTAATGACTGGTTAATTTTTTTCAGTTTTTCAGCCAGATGTTTGGTGTCATCTAGGCCCATCTGTAGAAGAAATAGCAGTTTGTTGAACCTCTTTTTCATAATTTTAAGTTCCCCGTTCTAAAATCCTAAATTGGTTTTCTTTTCTTAGTAGGCAATTTTTGAACCAATTAATGAGGTGATTATTGGGTTATAAAAAGTAATTCAGGAGTCAAGTATGAAAGTAACAAAAATTTGTATGAAAGGGCAATTTATCCCACAAATATGTCTAATTATTATATGTTAATTTTAGAATATTAAATAAATGAATAAATAAAGAGAGAAGGTAGGGAGACTTAGGCAATTTTCAGGGCTCAAACTGGTAGTCCATGAACAAAATCAGATACAAAGTAAATTTATTTTGGCTGATACCATGTTTTTAAAAAGTTGAATGAGTTGTTCACATTTTAATCATCAAGAGATTTTGTATCTGGCTTTTATTTGCTTGGGATATTAGGCCACATTTGCTAAAAGTCAACTCAGACCAAGTAGTAGTTTTTCTTTAGGTGGTGCTGTGGTTTTAATAAGTCTCCTCAAATTCATGTGTTGAAATTTGGTTGTGATGGTATTAGGAGGGTGGAAACACAATCAGACTAAGGGAATGAGAGCTGAAGCCTTTGGGAGGTGACTAGAATTAGGTAAGGTAGTGGGGCAGGGTCCCCATGGTTAAATACTGGTGGGCTTATTAAAAGAAGGAGTTAGACCAGAGTAGAGTTGGGGATGGACACAGATACACGCTTACTGTAGTTCTCACTACATGGTAGCCTGCACCACCTCAAGACTGCAGAGAGGCCCACCAACAAGAAGACCCTCACCAGATATGGTCCCTTGACCCCAGATCTCCAAATTATGAGCTAAATAAACCTATAGTCTTTATAGATTATCTTGTGTGGTATTCAGTTACTATTGACAGAAAAGTAGACCAAACAGACAGGCTTATGCTATCCAGTTTGCCATGGTACCCAATCACTCTCTATTGTCCTCACACTGAGACCAAGTATCAATTCCTATGTATTTCCTCAAATGTATTGCTCCTTTCCCTCTGATAGAATCAAGAGGATTGTAAAATGCTTGTTTTACACTTTACATCACCTGTCTAGTTCATATGGACATTTGGATTTGTTACTCTCTTAAGAAGTTCTTATTTTAGCATTGGATACACTGAGGTCCAAAGGAGAAAAATAACATGCACAATTCATGTAACTGTTAGTGATGGAAATGTGATGATCACCCAGGGTTCCTTACTATGAAGCCAGTGGTCTTTCCACTATCTAAATACATTGCTTTGATTGTATCCAGGATGTCAAGATGTTTTCTTAATGAGAGAGTCACATATTGAACATGTTCTCATTCAAATTCACATGCTGCCATTGACAACACGCAGCAGGTTGGGGTACTACTTTATGAATGCCTTGCATGCTTTCCAGATAATGACTCAGGCATGCGTTTGGGTTTCTCCGTGTGGGTGTCTCTACATAGGTCGATTGTTTTTTCATTCACAACCTGTCCTTTGCTGCCTCTGAATTTGTGCCTGGCTGGTGGCTCCTGAGTCCCTGCTGATGTAGCACAGGCCTGCTGAGGGTTCAGAGATCTGGGACTTCTGGATGGAAAGACCAATACGTCTGGGCATTCTTGAGAGTTAATATCTGTACCAGTAGCACACTATCCACCAGAGCATGAATTAATGTTCTCTAGCAAGTGCTCCGAGAAGCAACATGACTTAGGTTAAATATTGCCTGCTGTGTTTAGGTGCACGAGCTTAGGCAAGTTGTGTAACTTCTCCAGGTCTCAGTTTCTTCATTTGAAAAAGAGAGTTACAATAGTACCCATATCATTGTGCTCCTCTGAAGATGAAAGAGTTAACATCTTCAAAATTCTTAGAACAGTGCTGGTACATAGGAAGTGCTAAATATAAATGATATTCTGGTGGATTTTAGAAATGAAAACTTCTCTTACTTCAGTGATGTGATCCTCCTTAATACACACAGTCATTTCTAAGACCTTTGTAAATATTCAGTACACGTAGGCTTTCACATCATAATTGCTAGGAGGATTTTTCAGAAAAATCAGAATTCTGATTATCCACCACAGATCTATAGGAGCAGGAGATCTACCTTTGGGTTCTGATAATCTTTTTTTATCTTTTTTTTTTTTTTTAAAAAAAAGCTCTTCATGTGGTTTTGATGACTGGCTAAGTTTAGGAACAATCAATATAGTTTCTCATACTTCTTTTTTTTTTTTTTTTTTTTTTTTTTTTTTTTTTTTTTTTTTTTCGGAGAGGTTTTTCGCTATAGGGCGCGTGCGCTCGCCAGACAGACAGAGAGAGACATAGAGACAGAAAGCGAGAAATCACCCCCCCAGGGGGGATGGTCACGCCGCGATCCCTTCTTCTCCATTCTCCTCTTGGGATCTTGGGCACGCACGCACACGCGCCCGGCGTGAGTTGTAAGCCACCGGGTCCGAGACGCGAACCGCGGTCGACTACGTGGGAGTCCAGCGACACAGCCATTACGCTAACTGCTGGTTCCCAGTTTCTCATACTTCTTTCTCATTGGCATTGGAGGACTCATTAATTGATAGCCCTTCGTATTTCACATTGGATAATTACTCATATTGAGGTAAAACCTGTCTTCCTCTGGCTCCTACTTCTACCCCCTTGAGAACAGAGTATTTCAAATCTCTCTTCCATATGACAGCCCTTCAGATATTCGCAGACAGCTGTCATGTCTCTCCTGAGCATTCTCTCCTTTTAGGCAAAATAGCCACAGTGTCTCATGGCACTTAAAAAATATGGAAGAACTGAACCTTCTAATTTGATTTCTAGGAAAATTGAATTCCAAGACCCCCTATTTATCCTTTGAAACTTAAAGAACTAGAAAATGAGGAAGTTGAGGCTCTGAGGTAGACAAGAGATACTGAATCGGGAAGGCTGTCCATCTTTATCTAGCAGAGGATGGAAATGCCTAGAATAGAAGCTGCCTATTGCACGCGTCTTTCCATGCAGAAATTCGAGGTTCCTCGAATTCCTCAAACATGGATACATTCAGTGCATTAAGAAAAGTCTTGGCTTCACATTTCAGCCAGGCCCATCTAGATGTTGGTTATATGGGTATACACATAACTTAAACTGTATTGCGATTCATTAAGATTTGTACATCTTACAGTATTTAATACTTTTTAAAATGAAAAAAAAAATTAGCCAGGCAAAATTGTATGGAAACTGCAACAGGTTTTCTCCAAAGGATTCATCTGCCCAAGGACATGGCTTCAAGTTGCCCAATTCCTTCTTAATTCAATTTCTCACTTTTCCCACGAAGCCCACAGAATGCCTGGGTGGGGTTTCAATTCCTGTACAAACTGTAGGTGTCGGACATGATACTGGAGAAACAATCAACGTATGTAGGTAATGGAATGACCACTGGCTTAGTAGTAAGGAACTCTGGGTGACATTCATATTTCCGTCACCAACAGTTACATGAATTGCGCATATTAATGTTTTGTCTTTGGACCTCAGTTTAACCAGTGCTACAGTGAGAACTTCAGAAATTTTAAAAAAGGGTTCAAGAATTTTAGGTCTTAGTTATTCTCTGAAAGATTTATGCTTTTATTAAACACAATGGAGGATGCCAAAATTAGTGTTTAATTGTGCATTCCCAGGTTTGGTTCCAAGAGAAGAATTGGAAATGACTAAACCATGGTACACATATGTGGTATTTGGGGCTCGGGAGGATCCTTGGATTGTTTATGCCATTGCTAGAACTATGGAAGCACAAAAACACCCAACCAGTTTACAAAGATAATTCAACTCCTTGTTATCAATAAAGGAAAGGGATTTAAAGGAGATTTCCCTAAGGTAAATGACTTCACCATATCCTATCACAAATAATCACAGATACTAGACTTTTGGTAATGTTTTGGAAAGAATTATTCCAGCATTTTTGTCAGTACACCAGATACACTTATTCCAAATGAATTATTTCCCAGGTTACTAAACTGAGGGTGGGATAGGATGAATGTCTTAGCCAAGGTCACATAGATAGTTTGCAGCATCACCCAGATTTCCTGACTTCACATGATCCTTGTTGCATTTAAAGTCACCCTTTTCTACCTGGGCTTCCCACCAGTTGCAAATGTGTATTGGAAAGAGAACCAATTGTAGTAGCGCTATAGTCAGGAGAGCAGTTGTTTAGAGTGTCAGGACATGGGAAGAAGGCCAGGGAATGATGCAATATTACACTAGCAAGTGATGTCATAGCATGATTTCCCAAGTAATTTACATAAATGCAAGTTCTCAAGCAGCTCTGACAAATGCCAGCCAGTGGGAATGCAGGTGTGGAAAACCAATGGCAAGCAGGGGAAGGGAGCATATAGGAAACCCAGATTTCTTTCCCCATCACTATGACAAGCTTCACAGATTCCCCAGAAGCCTGAGAACACCCCCTAATGCCCCTCTAATCCAGTGACTTCCTCAGGCACACAGGCTCCAAAGAGCTTTGCTTTTCTTCTTGATCTCTGTTTACTCCCAATGACATCCAGGCATTGTCCAGTGATGCTGAGGGTGGCTCCTGGCGTAGTGAAAGCAAGCATAGGAGTGAGATAGGGTACCCAGGGGATTTAAGTTCTAAAACTGGCCTGTCTTCTTCCTTATAATTTAGAGCAAATCCTCTAATTTTTAGAATCAGAAGTTAGGAGGTGTAATTCTTGGAGAATCAATCTTATGTAAATGTCATGGAAATATATTTGTTGGGTGATTTAGGAATGAAGGCAGGTGGGTACCCAAAATAGGGAAACATGTATAAATGAGCAAGTTTTCTTACAATGTGTGTGAGAGAATTGGGGGTGGGAGGGAGGGGTCACATATGTTACCCTGGTACTAGTTGGCAATGGAAGTTCATGACAATATCTAGTTAGCTCAAACTCAGAAAAAACTGAGACAAGTATGTTGAGAAATAAGGAAATAGCTCAGAATATGCTAGGCCAGGTCAGGGTCTCTCTCTCTCCCTCACTCCCTTCTTCCCATCTTCCCTTCTTTCTTTACTCCCCTCCCTCACTGAAATGCAATATAAGCCCAGCTAAAGACCCCATCACAAGCCAGAGATCCAAGCATTTCACACTATGCCTAGGGATTTGGGATTTGAAGACTTTTCTCAACTGCAGAAGCTGCCTAGAGCATTTACAGAATCTCATCTCATGAAGCTTATGCCAATAAAATAAAATAAAATAAACAGGAAAGAAAAAAAGAAAAAGAAAAAAAAAGAATCAACATAACACAAACCCTTCATCCCACACAGCGTCAGACTTACTGGGAACAGAGTCTGGACACCTGCACATTCTCAGCAATAATTTGAACTATTCTCCTTTCCCCACCGCCTCCATCTCCTTGAACACCCACCAGAATATCAGAAACTGGCTTATTCAGAGCCATTGAGAGGAATTTGTAAATACCTTCTAGGCAGCAGGTCCTCCACAGCCCCGAATGGGTCATGACTTCTTCATTCTTCCTGCTGGTTTCATTATCACTTGTAGATTTAGTCCTGCACACACCTCTGGAATATAACCAGTAGTCCGTGCCCACTGCAATGGTCATTAAGCTAAAAGCTGCGAAGGCTCCCACAGTGGTGATCAACATCTGGATACCTCGGTCACACATCCTCATAATTCTTCATGGTACTCTGGACGGCTGGGGGTTGGAGGGGGAGATTCAGTGCTGGAGGGAGAAATCACTCTGCAGCAGGGTAGCCTAGGACAGGTTCTTCCAAAAATTCAGGTCTCCTTTTGTCAGCATCCACGGGGACTTTGGGAAAGCTGGGATTTCCTGTCTGGAGCTCTCTCCAGTTCCCTGGGTTGCCTATGGCCCTCGGAAGGGTGCAGGCTCCAGGGGGTTGGTCCACATCACTGCTGCCTTCTGAGGATCCCTGGGTTCCTTTCATTCCTCAGGAGCTTGCTAAGGACGAGGGTCCGTGCAGGGCATGGCTCCGGAACCTGGAGCTGCCAGCTCGGTTTGAGATGCGCCTGGCTCCTCACAGCCCCGGGAGACTCAAGGCAAAGAAATCCAGAGAGGTCTGTGTGTGTGTGTGTGTGTGTGTGTGCGTGTGCGAGCGCGTGTGCTGGGGGTGAGGGCGGATGGCAAAAAATAGCACTGCTGGGAGGCGAGTCGCTGAGAAGAGTGTTCACTGCTTCCCCAGCCTCCCAGGAAAGCTCTCCGCCTGCTCCCGACACCTCCGCTCAAACTGGAGAAAAGACAGTCTTGGGGCGGGGGCCGGGTGGTTGCATAGGAGGGCAGAGGTCTCCGGTGCTGAAGGGACAGCTCCCTGCCTGTTGCCCTGCCTCTGTCTTCCTAACACCCAGGCTTTACGGACGTGGTGCTGAAGGGACAGCTCCCTCCTGCGGCTGCACCCCCACCCTTCAAGCGCCCTGGCAAGGGATCTGGGATGCTGAAGGGTCAGTCCTCGGATCTTTCCCCTGTCGCTTCCTAGGCCAGTCAGTCGGCTGACTCTGCCTAGTCAAGCCACGCTCCGCGCAAAGTTTGGAAGCCCTGGGCAGAAAGAACCCCCCGCTCCTGGGCGTCGCAGCACGACCCTGTTCCTCCGCTCCGGGAAGGGTTAAGGAAAGGGGATTGGGAAAGAAGCCCGCAGCGCACTCTGGCGCGCTCAGCGCCCACCCAGCGCCGCATTCTCCAATCAAACCTCCATCCCCCTCACCCCACCCTCGCCCCATGAGCCAGGCAAGTTTGCTTTTTGCTGCGGGAACCGCTGGAGACCACTGGGGAGAGAGAAGACCCGAAAGACCGAGTCTTCTTAAAGGGACCGGTAGCTCCAGGCGACGGTTCTATGGCTCACTTGGGCGGGCAAAAAGTGTCACAGACACATCTGTGTATAGTCTGTCTCAATTTAGTTCCTCAGAAAACAAACCAATATGTCTACCCTCCTTTCTCTGGAGCTCTGGTTTACACTGGAGACAACATGCTCAGATCAAACCAGGAACTGTTCATATACATGTAGTCGTGCATTCCTAAAAGACCGAAGGAGCAAAATGTCTATATAGAGAGACTCTGTCGCACATTTATCAGGGGCCTTGGGCAAAGGGCTGGGAGTTCTGGTCACCTTGTAAATTTTAACATCTCTATATTTGAGGGGGTGATGAATTCAAGGTGGGAGACTCAACGAAAACGTAAGATTCTCTCCAAAGTTCCATGAAATGTTTATTTTTAACATCTTTGTCTAAGTGAGACTGTAAGGCAGGTCATGCTAGGTCTGTTTTCTTTGTTAGTCCAAAGTGCAATTGCTGTTGCACACCTGAAATCTCACTCTCTTGGAAGAAAGCAAATGTTGGAAAGGACCAGCATTGAGCCAGCTTTTTTATTACTATGTATTGTAGCATATACATGGACACACATTGAGTTGACTGAGAACAGTCTGCAGAACTGTCTTTATTCTTATTATTTTATTATTTTTGTTGTTGTTGTTGTTATGGTTGATACCCGGAGGTCAAGTGTTTGGAATTGAGGTTGCTTAGGTTGTTTCTGCAGTCCCTAAGATGCATCCACAATCAATCATCATGTTTCAATGTTGTTTAGCTGGACAGAAATATAATGGGCAGACACCCGTGATCCCTTGGTTCTATCTCTGGCTATTTGACTGAGAGTAAGTAGCAGCAATGTATTGAAGAATTTTAAAATACAACTTACAATTCCATGGTGACATTGCTACTTTTTCTTGGGATTAAGGTCATTTGAGACTTGGTTCTTAGTGTTAGACATTCATGCATGGGTGTACACAGGTTCAAATATGTAGTTATGGCATGATTGTGTTGGAATGTTTACCTGTTTTGTGTTTAACTTAGTTGTCAGTTCTGAATGGCTGTACCTTTGTGGTAGAAGTAAAGCAGTTACATGGACACATGGAGCTGCATGCAGTGTTAGAAACCATGTGAATATGCTTGCTGTAAATACATAACTGTGCATGTATGGGAATAGTGTAGGTTTGGATATGTGGGTGTGAATACATATGTGCATTTAGTTGCATATGCATGTGTCATGGTTCAGAAAAACTGATTGGTGAGCAGGAAGTAAAAATACTGAAAATTTGCCATTTAACTAAATTGAAACAGAGACTTGGGGTTAGGACCACAGCTAGCCATACTCCAGAAAAATGAAAGGAGATCATAGGAAAGGTGTACGAGGCTTCCTACAAGTAACATAGTGTTATTTTATTTCCCCAATTGCTTTTCTTAATACAATGTCCTGCCTTAATTATTATTACTTTTTTCTCTTTTGTAAGGAAATAGCCATGTGTAACTTGGAGATAAAATTGATCTTTCCTGGGAGAGTTATTAAAGAAATTTTCCTTTTCCATTCTCAGAAACTTAAATTATACAAAATAACTAATGACAAAACAGCCATTCCAAGATGTTTGATTCTTCTCTTACTCCAATGAATGTAAAAGCAGGACCTCTAAAAGCAGAACTATGTGGATAGAAGGCCAGGGGGCTCTGGGTTTAGGGCAAGGATGCCCCAGTCACTCCCATCATCAAACCACACACACAAAAGACCAGTTCTTCTATCAGAGTGGGGTACCCAGAAAGTCTAGCAAAAGGAATCAAGTGTTCCAGTAAGACAATGGGGAGGAGAGGGTCAAAAGGTCAGGCAGATGAAGGTAACAAGCATGGTTCAGGCTGTGGGCAATTTTTACGAAGAATTAAAAGGATACACATTATAAGAATGGAGGTTTACACCGAACCTTTGGCTTGATGAGGCAGGATCATTCTTCATAAGCTCCTTCCAGAGCCAAAGCTGATCAGTGTGGGAAGTCCCTAACCTGTATGTGAAGCAAATCAGAACACCTGACTGAAGTGGGAGTGCGGAGGCAGTAAGGCCGTCAGTTAGTTCCTGATAAGCCTCCCCACTTACTAGGGGGTGACCTCATCCTTTCATTCAATTGAATGTGTAGGTGTGCGTACACGGGTGCGTAGAAGCTGCCTCCAAGCCTAGATGTAATTTCTCGTATTCACCACTAGAGGGCTCTTTTACCAGATCAGTCAGAGACCCAAGAGATTCAAAGCACTGTCTTTCCTTAAAATGATGGAGCCAGATTCTTCCTGTTTACAGATGACCCTCTCTGAGCCTACTTATTTGGAAGTAGGCCAGGAGGCAATCAGACAGCTCAAGGCTGATGTTTGATTGTCTATGACCTTTGTTCTTCCACAGGGCTCTTGGCTAGGGGAGTAGTTGGTGCAGAGTATCTGATATTTTGTGTTTTTCTCTGTTCGTCTTCTCATACCCTGATGTGATCATCCTCTCTGGAGAGGCCAATACCCCTGAAAGTTGTGTCATTGAGGAAAAAGTATTGACAGCTGAACAAGCTCCAGAAATGTTTCCTGAGTGCCTACTATGTGCAAGGCATTCTGCTCAGTACTTTGGAGAATACAAAGATACGGTTCTCACTCCCCAGGGAGTTGATTATGCAGCAGGGAATGTTTTATCATTTGGCTGTAAAGTGCAGAAACTGAATGGAGCTAGCTTTAAAAATGAGAAATTTGTTATAAGAACATGATGATGTTTCAAGGAACGATAGGATGAAGATAGAATCCAGTCTCAGCAAGGAGTTGGAATCAGGAAATAAAAGCCATCAGGAGCCTTGTCAATCACTTCATTTTTCCTCTCTTTTTCTTCATATTTTTAGTTGAAAAAGTTGTTTCTCCTCTGTTCTTTGATCCTCAAGATGGAAGCTAGGCTTTTAGTTTTTGTGTCATCTCTATTAAAGAAACTCATCCAGACTAAACTGGGAGACATATTTTTTTCCCATTTTTGTTTTTTGTTTACAGAGAATTTTGTCATAGGGCATGTGTGTTTGCCAGAGAGAGAGAAAATGAGAAATCACCCCTGCCACCCCCGGGGGGAATGGCCATGCCCCAATCCTTTCTCCTTCACTTTCCTCTTGGGATTTTGGGCATGCATGCACATGCACCTGTGCTGGCCCCATTCCATTTGATTTTTAAAAAATTTTATGCATATATGCTTTGATAAATGTTTAAAGTAATTCAAAATAAATAATACCACCTGTCCATCTCTTCCAGCCACATCTTGCTTTATCAGTAAAGAAATGTCAGGTGGGGACCAGCAGATGGCATAGCAGTTACGTCGTTGGACTCCCATGTAGTTGACCACAGTTTGAGTCTTAGACCCGGTGGTTTAAAACTCATGCCACGCACATGCATGCCCAAAATCCCGAGAGGAGACAGAGATACTTTCTGTCTCTCTGTCTCTGTCTCTTTCTGGAGAGTGCACGTGCCCTATAGCAAATACCTCTCTCTCAAAAAAAAAAAAAAGTGTCAGGTGTTTCCTGTGACTCATCCTTTTATGCCCTGTGTCTGGAATGCTTTCCTTGAGATATCCTTTTTATTAAAAACAAAATAAAACCATTTATTTTGAAATAATGTTGAATTTACATAAAAATTGCTGCTATCAGATATTTTCTTTTCTTTTCTTTCTTTTTTTTTTTTTTTTTTTTTGACAGGTTTTTGCATAGGGCACGTGTGCTCTCCAGAAAGACAGAGAGACAGAAAGCGAGAAATCACCCCTCAGGGGGGATGACCACACTGCAATCCCTTCTCCTCCATTCTCCTCTCGGGATCTTGGGCACTCATGCACATGCACCTGGTACGAGTTTAAGCCACCAGGTACGGAACTCGAACCATGGTCAACTACATGGGATTCTAGCAACATAGCCATTACGCCAACTGCTGGTCCCAGCTATCAGATATTTTCATGGTTTAATTCTTCACTTTATTCATATCTCAGCTAGAATGTCACCTTCTTAGAGACTACTTCTTTTTTCTTTAATTTTACTTTTTTATTGTTCTTCTTCAACTTGACCAGATAGATAGAGAGAAAGCATGTAAGCTGCCAGGTCCAGGACTCAAACCATGGTTGGCCATGTGGGAGTCCTGGACATGGCACCTGCTGGCCCCGAGGTTATTTCTTCAACTGCTCTGTCTAAAATGTCACCCCACACTTTCCTGTATCCTCCCACTCTGCTCAGCTTTTCCTCACAGATTTATCAATAGCGACCTCACAATGTGTGTATGGGTACGTATATACACACGTGTACTGTCATCTTTCCAACTAGAGCAGAAGAATCCCATGAGGACAAGTGCTTTGTCTTGTTCACATGTAAATTACCAGACTTAGAACAGTCCCAGGGTACAGTAGGCACTCAATTAGCATTTGCTTAATCACTTAATTGCATAAATAATTATTAAGATTCACACCTGTGACAGGCACTGGCAAGTGAATAATGAGCAAGAAAGACGTTGTTCTTATCACCTGGAACTTTCAGCCTAATGGAGAGGACAGAGATAATCGGACAAATAAGAACAATTGTAGTACCCGCTCTTAGTACTCCACTTCACAGATTTGCTTTACAGGGTTGGTGCATTTACACCTCAGCAACACCCACCTTTCCGATATATAGCTACCTCTTTTTGGGAGAACGGCTCTCAGCTGATGGGAGCTGCTTTGCCCAGGCAATTCCCATCCCCTCTCTCTCAGGGTCAGCCTACAGTCAATGAGTAGCAGGTACATGGGTACAGAAGTTTACCCTATTGCCAGAGGCAGGACAGCTTTGAGACGTGATTTATGCTCCAGTCTTCCATGGATCAGGCCAAGATTTGACTTTACTTAAGAACTCATCCTGTTTTGACTTTGTCCTTTTTTCTGTGTTTCTCAAACCATACTGTGCATTAGATCACCTAAAAGGCTTACTAAATGATAGATTATTGGATTTTATCCCTTGAATTTCTTTTTTTTAGTTTGTTCTCAAGTGTACTTATTTATTTATTTATTTATTTTTACATTTAATTATCTTTTTAGCTTACAAAGTGAATATTTCACTAAGTGGGGAGTGCTTGAAAATGTTTGTTTCTAGCAAATTCTCAGGGGGTCCTAATGCACTCTTCAGGAAACCACAACAGGAAAATCATTGTCCTTTCTTATTCTGTTTTCTATACTATCTTGGGTATTTCCTACAGATGGCTCCCATGATAAATCAGGTGCATCCAGACTCCTGTTTCAGGCTCTGCTTCTAGGGACTTCAAAGACAACCAGGAGAGCTGGGTAGATCTCATACAGGGAAAGTGCTGGCCAGGGGCAGTGAATATTGGCAAGAGTCATTGAAGAAGGTTTCGTAGAAGTTCCACTTACACTAGACCCTTAAAATAGTCAAGTGAAGAGCAGAGAAAACTGTTCCAGGCAGTTGGGCTAACATGTTCAAAGCCCTGGTCCATGATGAGTTTGAGGGAGTAAACTAAGTTTAGTATGACTGGGATATTATGTGAAGTTAGCGTGGGAGACTCTTCATGCTTGAATATTATTTCCAGACAAGATGTTGGCAACAGATACTCTCACCAGAAAATATTTGAAGTCTATTAGTTTTTGGAGGAATTATATTGGCAAATAATTCCAAGCTTGATGTGTAGCAACCTGTGACTATTAAACTCCAAACTATTAAACTCAGAAAATATCTGAGCCCAGTAAGAAGCTTGTCCTCTCCAATTTCACCTCCATGAGCCCAGAGAGAGAAATGGACAAAGGAGCCTTTCAGAAGGTGGCTAGAAGGGTGATGAAAAGTAATAGATAAGGGAGTTCCTCCTTAAAAAGAGAACAGATTTGCTAGCCAAGAAACTCCTTCCATTCCCAGGAAAGAGAAATGTTGTGATTCATGCTCGGTTGATCCTTTCTATACCACTGTGACTGCTGTGTCTGTCTCAGTCTCTGCTTTTAGGAGTTCTTATTGCTTATCTGATTCCTTCTGCATCCTTGCATAATGATGTGCTGGTAGCAAGTGACTTGTCTTTTAGTTTAGACCACGAGAAGACACATCTGAACCTGCAAAAGGAGTTGCACATTGCCTGGAACCCTACCTTCAGAACAGAGGAGACTTTGGGGTGGCATCAAACATTCTCACATGACAGAAACAGAATCCTTCATTTATTGCACCTCTTCTCCATTCCCCAGATGAACACAATTCCTAGTTTATACAGTTGAGGAGAAATGAAATTAGGGAGATAGTCTATCGATTATGAAGTTCCTAGTCAAGGTTGATAGAAATTCAATTCAAAATATGTAAGACAAACAAAAATAATCAGTGTATGAAACTTAGAAGTCCCAGCCCTGCTTCCCCCTGCACCAGAACCATGCTTAGCCCAGCTCTCTTCTCCAGTCCCAAAGGTTCCTGCCTCGTGTGCTACCAGCTGAGCAACCTTAGACGAAGGAAACCATCTGGCCACCAACAGCTACAGCAAATGTCTTGAGAAGGATTTCTCATCGACTCTGCTCCACAGGATAGAAATTATAGCATAGACCAAAGGATGACAAGAAAATAGAACCCATTGACTCTAAGCATCGCTGGGGCATTTGCTTTCTTTCCCACTTTTTAGATTGAGGTATTGGGGGTGGAGGTGCATAGGTCTGATCTTTCTCCAAGACCTGACTATGGAAATCTGGCTGAGGGTACAAATCCCCAAATCATGTTCTGAACAAACTTTTCCAGGAGAAAAAGGAGAAAGAGGAGAAATAACCTTTGTTTATTTCTAGTCAAGGAAAGGTTTGGGGAGATAAGTTTGAATATGTAGAAGCACTAAACACTGTACTTTGTATATGGCAGGTAGAATTGGAATAGAGTATAGGGTTTAGGGCTAATGAAACTTGGGTTCAAATCCTCATTGCACCACTTGCTGTGTCACCTTCAGAAATGTACTTAAACTTTCTGTGTCACTCTCACCTCATAAATTAAATAAGGATAGTGACAGGACCCATCCCTGGTTGATAGAATCCCCTTATAGAATGAAGACCACATATGATAATATGCACCAGTGTTTAACACAGTGCTTGGCCCATATTAAGTGCTCAATAAATCTTAGCTACAACCATAAATAAAACTATGATGCTAAGAAGCTAGCTCTTAATAAGATTTGTTTTAATGTCACCTTCAGAATAACAAACAGTTGCCTATTACGTAGCTAATCAGTTTCCTTGAGACTTCACACTAAGAAAACAAAATGACCAAAGAGGCAGTTAGAAATTCAAAAGGTGTCTTTATTGAGAGATGAGTTAACACATCACTGGACAACTAAGAGGATTAAAACCACTTTGGAAACCTTCCTAAAATCAGTGAAATAGGATGTAGTTTGGGGCCTTTCCTGTTGGCTTGGAATAGTGGCCAAGTCCTCAAAGCTGAAAACAATAAGCATGAAATATTCCCACACTCAGAGTCAAAGAGCTGCGCAATGACTCCCCAGGGCTCATGAAGAGATGGCCAACCATGTCTTGCCATCCTCATCTCAATGACTCCCATCTGGACTATACAGACTAAAGACAGGTTCAGTGAGACAGAGGGAACAGCTAAGGGAGAGAGGGGCTTTGGGTTTTCTTATCCCATTCCTGAAGTGGAGGAAGGGTGGTGCTTTCCCACCAAGCCAAGTGAGAAGAGGTCTTATCAGCTCATTGGAGGGATTAGGGACCTGCAAAAAGGGAGACTGACATCTCACTCCCTGGCTGGTACTTACTAAGTATGGATATTCCAGAGTGGCACTTAGAATAGTGGGTCAGAGCAGAGCACCAGGAGGGAGGATCAGGGAGAAACATGTGAGTGTTATCAGCCATTTGAGACACAGGTGAACCCTTGAACATACATAGTAGTTCCTACATCCTGCCTGGAGGACTGTGATGGCCATAGGCTTGTTGAAGCTGTCCTCCCTTACAAGGGTGGACAGCTTCCACTCCACAGCTTGGTGTGGCAAAGATGATTGAGTGCCACATGGATGAGTGCAAGCTGTCTTCATGTGACTGCGCCCATGAGAGAACAGCATGCAGGTGCTAGCCATCCAGCAGCTGCCATCGTAGGACCAATGCTGGTGTCGGCTAAGGGCTTTCACCTCTCACCCTCTATGACCACCAAGGACTTCCAACTCCCCAGAGGAGCCAGGAACAGGAGAAGGAGAGGACACCCCAGCTCATTCCAGCCCCCCCCCCCCCAGATGGTGGAGTTTCTCTGCTTATGGTCATGTTGGGACTGAACAGAAGGAAAGGCTTTGAATGGAATGTGAGGTTGTCAATTTGATTTTGACTTGCACTCCAAATTGGACTTTAAAAACCTTCATTATAAAAGTGGGCAAAAAAGCACAATGAATGAATGCCCTTTTACCTATCACTGCAGCAGTTATTGACTCATAGCCAATCTTGTTTCATCTCTCTGCCCCATTAACTGGCCCTCCCTGCTGGATTATTCTGAAGCAAGTGCCAGACGTTGTATTATTTTTGGTCTGGGCTGTTGAATGCCTGCAAGTGAGTTCTAATTACAAATGTCAGGTTCTTAAAATTAAAATTGACCAGAAGACCTCAAATTCTGTCCATTTCTCGCTTTTACAATCTCTGGAACATAAAATTCTGTAAGAAAAGCCAATTTTTCTATGATATTCACTACCTTACTCCTATACTTAAAACAGCACACAATACATAGTAGCTGCATTATAAATATTGGCTGAATAAGTTAATGAAGGGTGAATGAATAAATGAATGAATGATTTGTTCAAAATAATCCAGCCTTCCTTGTGTGTGTGTGTGTGTGTGTGTGTGTGTTTTGAAGGAAAGTACTTTATTGCAAAGTGCAAAGCTAGAAGAGCAGCTCATGCTGAAAAGATCCAGTCTCCCCAAGATGTTCTCCATATGCCTTTTTTGTTGTTATTGTTTTATTTTAATTTTTATATACATTCAATCACATTGTTTAACTTACAAAGTGAAGCTTTCCTTTTTTAAAAAAAATATTTATTTAATTTTATTTATTATTATTATTTTTAAATTTGCTATAGGGCACATGAGCTTACCAGAGGGAAAGAGAGAGAAATAGCGAGAAAACAAGCTGCCTGGTTTAGGACTTGAACTACGGTCAGCCATGTGGGAGTTCACCATGACACCTGTTGGCGCAGACCAGCCTTCCTTTACCATAACCCAAGAGGTGCTCAGATTAGGACTAAAGACAGTGTTCATGATATGTTTCTCAGTTGGCTTGGCTCAGAACTGACCTAAAGGTATTCACCAAAATATCCATCCTCGAAGGACAGATTGGGGAGATCATCTCTTCTGAGAAACAGTTTCAAATGTGATTCCAGAGAATTGTATGAGGGGTTGCCTTTTTCTAAACCCTTCTCATTTTTATCATCTCCAGGAGAATTTGCAAAGCAGGAGCTCACTGGTTCCTTCCAATCTGCTCATGTTTTGCTTTGCCCACCTGGTTTTACAATTTGAACTGAACTGAATTGAAAGCTGGCCCACCTTCCTGCCAGCAATTGGTGGGAACCGAGTAGCATGTGTTTCCTTTGATGGAGCAAGTCTGTTTAGTTTACAGCAGTCCTCAGTGTTTCCTGTGATCTTCCACCTAGGGCATTCCAAAATCATCCAGCCTGCCTGGCACTGGGGGGACCCCTGATGTCTCCTAGATGAGACATGGGTATGTCTATATTCTAACAACTCCCGTCAGTTTGTTCAAACAATGTGTGCGCTTATCTAGGACACCACCCAGCCCACTGCCATTCTTTGACAAGTTTTCAGTTTTTCCTGTGGTTTTGTATCTTCCTCAGATTTTTAAATGCTTCTTTCAGATTCAATTTTTGGTCATGAATGTTTTCTCATAATATAATATATTTCATGGAAATGTTCTAATTTATCAACATGAAATTATGCATATTATATTTTAAATTTCTTCTCTTCATAATTCTGATTTCTTATTCTTAAGTGTGCCTTTTCTCTCTTCCTCTTCTTGGCTAGATTAAAACATTTATTTCTTCTTTTATTGAACTCCAACACGCAGTAAAGATCCATTTTTGAATATTGTCTCATCTACTCCAGATTGAGTATAAATAGTTTAAAATTTCAAATTTATGAATGGCATAGTTTTCCAGCACAAATACAGCTTTATCCCAACTTTTATCACTCACTGGAGAGAGATAGAGAGAAAGGGAAGGTGAGAAATCATCCCCCTGGGAGGATGGCCATGCCACAATCCCTTCTCCTCCATCATCCTCTTGGGATTTGGGGAATGCACATGTTTTTCAAACCTCGGGGTCTGGGACTGGATCAGTGGATTCGGCTATGTAGGATACAGCATCTTAACCACCACATCACTTGTTGGCCCTATCCCTAGTGTTTAAAAACAAAATTTGTATGTATGTATCCATGTACATATATGGATATATATTCCTTTATTGAAAAATAAAACATATGTATGTCTGTGTTATGTATATACATACATATATGTCTTTTCATCTTACATTCTATATATAATCTTAGAATATATATAATATAGAAAATATAAAATATATATTATATATAACATTATCTATCTTTCTATACACACACACACACACACACACATACACTATCATGTGCTAAATAATGTTTCAGTAATTGATGAACCACATATGCAATAATGGTCCCATTAGGTTATAATAGGCTATACCACATAGCCTAGGTGTGCAGTAGGCTGTACCGCCTAGCTATGTATAAGTATCCTTTACAATGGCCCAATGATGAAATCACCTAATGATGCACTTCTCAGAACACGTCTCTATCATTAAGTGATATATGACTATTTATACCTTATATATATATGCACTTTTTTTCCTGAATTCAGGAATAGAGAATACTCACACACACATACATGTATGTCTATATATGTGTGTATATATGCATCTATATGTGTGTGTGTTGTGTGTATCTATATGTGGAATACACACACACACACACACACACACACACATACATATATATTTCCCAGGAATCTGGGAATGAAGAAGGATATTTAGATGTTAGATACCTGTGATCAAGTGATCAAGGTGCCAGAACTTTGTCTAGATTGTTTATTAGCTTTCATTAACTTTCAAATTACTTTATACAGTTTAATAAATCTGGAATTTACATTGATGTATAGTGTGAGATGATTATTTAATTTTGCTTTATTTATTCCCCCCACATATTAATGAATTTTTCCAGCATCATTTATTGCATTATTTTTTTGCTCCATAGACTTGCATGGCCACTTTTATAATCTCATAAAGTCAGGTACATGAAGGATTGTCTTGGAGCTATCTGTTCTATCCTATTGACTAGATTACAATTATCGTAACATAGATCATACTGATTGATGTTACAATATTTATCATATTGATCTAGGTTGCAAAATTTATGTACTATGCTATTTTAATCTTTGAAGCATTAGTATCAGATCAGATTGATCTATTTTACAATATTTATGTACTATGCTGTTTTAATCTTTGAAATGTTATAGTTCACTTAAATATCTATATTCTGAATGTTCCTTAATTATCTTTCACTTTCAAATTGTTCTTGGCTATTTTGCCCATTTATTCTTCTAGTTGAATTTTAGAGTCACTTTGTCAAATTCTTCCCCTTCCCATCAAAGATAATCAAATATTAAAAAATTAATTGTATGGGAATTTTTATTAGAATTACATCAAACCCACATGGGAGAATTGACATTAATACATAATAATTCTATTTTGGGGGTGGGTAGGGGACCTTCTGTGCTCACAAGAGAAAGAGAAAAAGCAATTCTCCCCCCTGAATGTGGTCATGTTCCAATCCTTTTTTCTCCATTTTTCTATCTTATCAGGATTTTGGGTGCCCACATACCTGCACCTGGGATGTTTTTCAAGCCACAGGGCCAGGATTCAAACCACACTCAGACACACAGAATCTGACTTGCTTACCCATTGTTCTGTGGGGCTGGCCAGTAATACTAATAATTTAGTTACATTTACCTGATCTTGTTTTCTATTCCCTTGATATATTTTTGTTAATTCTTTATGTACATTATGCACACTTCTCATCACATTTATTTCTAGGCAGAGACTTTCTTCCTTTTTAATTTTTTTAAAGAGAGGATCTTTCAATGTTTTGATCCTGCTGCCTCAGCCTCCCAGGCTGCTGGGACTACAGGCCTTTCCTGGGCCTCCCATGTGTTCCCAGCCTGTGGAGCACAACATCTTAGCAGCTCATGCCACTGTAACTGGGTCAGCAGCAATTGTTTTTACTCATTTTAGAAGTGAAGAAATTGAATGTTGCCCAAGTCACACAGCTAGTAAGAGGTAGAGATTGGATTTGAATCCATAACCATCTGATGGCAGAGCCAATACTTTCTTTTTTGAGAGAAAGAGAGAGAGATTGTTGTGCTATAGAGTGCATGCACTCACCGGAGACACTACAGAGAGAGGGAAAGCAAGAAACCACCCTTGGGGGGATGCTACAATCCCTTCTCCATTCTCCTCTCAGGATCTTGGGTGGGCACACATGCACATGTGCCTGGCATGAGTTTTAAGTCACTGGGCCTGGGACTTGAAAAGCAGTCAACTACATGGGAGTCCAGTGATGTAACCATTATGCCATCTCTGGCCCCAGAACCAACACTTTCAATCACTATGCTCCTTAATTTAAGATTGTGCTACTTTACTATTCTGCTTTATTTAGGATTATATTACACCTTGAATAAATTTCAATAGTTATTTTCCAGAAAAGCATTGATTTCATCAAGTTTGCTAGCATAATTTCACATTGTACTTACACTTCCCTTTCTAACTTCTTGAGTCCATGCTTATTTCATTTAATTTCATTTTCTTCTTTTAAAATAATGGAAACATCTCCTCCCGCCTACTCTCACTTCTTGAATTCAGAATCTTGTCATTCTAGATCTGTTGAGTACTGCCCGGTCAACACCCTGCTGCTGGAGTAGAAAGATGATCAATTCTGGATACATATTGCTCTATTCAGGCAGAGCAACTCAAATTGTGGGTCCTGGGAGTCCTATGTTCAGTGCAGTGCAGGGGTTTTAGATTTCTGCTATATGTTCCTTAGTCGACACCTAGTGGCATCTCCCAGCTCACCTGTCTTCCCCACTCTCTGTTCGGTCCATAGAACATCCAGAAATGACACGATTTTTTTTTCTTTTTCTTTTTTGGAGAGGTTTTTGCTATAGGGCGCGTGTACTCACCAGCCAGACAGAGAGAGAGAGAGAGAGAGAGAGAGAGAGAGAGAAAGCAAGAAATCATCCCCCAGGGGGGATGGCCTCGCCGCAATCCCTTCTCCTCCATTCTCCTCTCGGGGTCTTGGGCACGCACGCACATGCGCCCAGCATGAGTTTAAGCCACCGGGTCCGGGACGCAAACTGCGGTCCACTACGTGGGAATCCAGCGACATAGCCATTACGCTAACTGCTGGTCCCCAGAAATGACACGTTTTAAAAGATGACAAATTAGATCACAACCTTACCTTTAAGAGATATTACTTTTCAATGTCCTCACTTTTTACCTTGGCCAACAAGGCCCTATGTGGTCTTGCCTTTGTAACCTCACTTCACACTGCTTTTTTCTTGTTCACTTCTAGGTAGGCTTCTTTTTTTCTTCCTTGAAGGGGCCATGCTGATTTGTTTGTTATTGTGTTGCTAAGTAGAAATGCTTAAGATTGGGAGGTTTCTAAAGAATAGAGGTTTATTTGGCTTATGATTCTTGTGGCTAGGAAGTCTAAAGGTGTGGACCAGCATCACAATATGTTAGAAGAAGCAGAAAGATCAGCAGTCATGTGCAAAGAGATAGGAAGTTCCCAGTCTTGTGGGACTGTTATCCAAACCATAGCATGAGCCTTTTCCAAACCTCTGCTTTCTTCTTGGTATGTCTGTCTGCTACCAAAGAGGCATTTTCTCCAGGATCATATGAAATGGATCTTGCTTCCTGTCCCTCAAAAGCCATTTCCTTTGAGAGACTCTGACTTACCAATTGAAGACAGTCCCCTCATGAGCATGCTCCTCATCACCATTTCCCTCACACAGTGATCACAATCAGCCAATGTTATTATCTATTGATGTGGGCTGAATGTTGATGCTCCCCCCAGATTCCTGTGTTGAAGCCCTAATTCCCCTAATATGATGGTAGTTGAAAGTGGTAACCTGGGGATTTAATTAGGTTTAGATGAGGTCATGGGGGTGGGAACATGATATAATCATGTCTTCACAAGTAGAGAAAACAGGATGAGATCTCTCTCTCACTCTGCCATGTGAGGACACAGCAAAAAGGTAGCTATCTGAAAGTCAGGAAGTGAGCCCTTGCTGGGAAACCAAATTAGTTGGTGCCTGAATCTTGAACTTCTTAGCATCCAGAACTGGGAAAGTACACTTTTGTTGTTTAAGCCACTCAGTGTATGGTATTTTGTTATAGCAGCCTGAGCAGACCAAGACATTTATTTACTTGCTTGTTTTCTTACCACCTGTCCACTGTGCTTATGTGTAAGGGCAAGACCCTCATCCGTTCTGCTCCTAGGGCCTAGCACAGTGATGGCACATTGCAGAAGCTCCACAAATACACGGTGAATCAGTGAATCAGTGGGAACTCTGTCCTTGCTGCATCCTAACTGTGTATCTCTGGGCAATTTACCTCCTTCAGCTTAGTTCAAAACCTGAAATAAAAAGACAATATCATGAGGTTATTTTGAACAAAATATGAAATAATGTGGATAAAGCCTTTAGATCTCTGCAAGACATGTACAAGGTTCTTAAGAAGCAGTTGCATAAATTGTCATCATCATATCATCATCATCCTGATTATTTAAATGTAAAAACACTATTGGAAAGACAGGGGGAGAGTTGTCCAAAGCTTTGTAGGAGTCAAATCATATAAGTCAAGCAGTACTTTATTTATTTATTATTTATGTATTTTTGTTGGTTAGTTTTGCCAGGGCCCTGGGATTCATAATTTTTTTACAGGAACACATTTACACTAACGATACCTCGTGGCAATCATTTATTATTATCTGTCATGGTTCTGAGAATTACTTCCTTGAGTTCAGTTCAAAACCTGAAAACATGACAATACCATGGGTTGTTCTGGGCAAAAATGACTGAATCAGCTACATGGTTCTTACTCAGAGTCCCTCTATGATTGCAGTTGGGTGGTGGCTGGAGCTGGAGTCATCTCACAGCTTTCCCCACTCACATGTCTTCTGATTGACACTGGTAGGCAATAGCCTCAGCAGGGCTTATCAGAGGGAGCACCTACCTATGGTCTCTGACCAGCCTGGGCTTGCTAGTGAGCATGACAGCTGGATTTCACGAATGAGCATTGCAAGACATAGAACCAGGGAGCAGCTCTATAGCTTTCTCCAGTTTAGCCTCAATAACACAAGGCATGACTTCTGCCACATTCTCTTCATTAGAAATCAACCCATATTTGACAGGAAGGAGAATCAGTCTCTACCTCTTGATGGGAGGGGTATCAAATAATTTGTGGGCATGTTTTAAGCCCATCAAATAAATCAAATTGACAGAGAATTGATGTATGGGTCAGAAGGCCCTTTAATAATGAGCAATAAGGAATACAACAACTCAGAATATTTAAGTCAATTCATCAATGTATTCTCTCTCCTGATAGTCTGGTGATTAAGTTATAGGTCTAGATTTATACTGGACTAGGTTCAAGTGCCTGCTCTGCTACCCAGTAGCTTTATAACTCTAGACAAGCCCCTTGACCTTTCTGAGTGGATGAAGAATGCTGACACTTGGGGAGTTTTAAATATATAGTGATGATTGTTGATAGCCCCAACTTCTTCCCCAAGTCCTCTACTGTTCCAGGTGTCCCAACTGGACACGAGGCATACTCATTCCAAAAGACTGAGCTAGTGTGGAGGGCACGTTGTTCTCCCCTGGGTCATCTGTGACTTCCACTCTCCTCATAGTGCACACAGCTCTCAAATGAGCCCCTCAAAAGGCTGGATTCCAGGCTGCTGGGGTGGGTGGGCATGGCAACAGCCCCATCGCAGCCGGCGCGTGGCCAGGGACTCAGATCTGCCAGTGTGGGCGCAAACACTCTCTCCCCAGAAAAGCTGCTTCAAGGCATAGACTAGGGGAAGGGAAGATTAAAAATAAAGAGTGGTCATGTTCAGTATTGAAATGAAAGGAGAGCTGTGGACTCAAAGGCCCTTCAAGTCTTTTGCTTTAGGAGAGGGAGGGTGCCGACAGTAGGGCACATGGACATCATGGAGCTTTGTTTCCCTAGAACTCGAATTCATAGGAACACCCAGAATTGGGCAACCATACCTCATGGCGCACAGCTGTGGTCTTGCCTGAGACAGAAATGCTTCAACTGTTTTGCAGGGTTTGTGAACTAGCAGCCTTGGTACTTATGTTTGTTTCTCACAGAGTTAAAAGTTCACATTTTTGAGTGCTTTTGAATTGAGTATTTACTTTCCAGTTATCCCCAACACCCTCCATTACCTGTGTCCAACCTGCTTTCATGACCTACCACAGGTATTTTCTTGGCTCCCGTGGACATTTAAGCCTGGTCTGTATCCTATTTGCTTTGTGTTTTCCTTGTTCTCACAATGCTTCAGATTTACATGCACGGAGCACACACTGTGCTAAGTATTAGTCAGCTATAACCTCAATTACTACTCTGGAAAACCTACAAGGGAGGTATCTCCACTCCATAGAAGAGGCAACTAGATAACAGAGGGATTAACTGATTAACCCCAAATTACATGGTTTGCAAAAATGGCAGAGCTGGTATAGTATTTGAATCCACATAGTGTCGGTCAGGCGTTTTTTAGTTGTAAGGGCTAGAAATGGTTTGGGGCAAGAAAAAAAAGAAAGAAAGGATAGCAGCTGATTGGCTTAAATAGCTGAAGAGCTCAGACCTGCCTAGATGCAAGGGCCCAGACTTCATCTTTCAGCTCTGGTTTCCTCTGTGTTGCACCTATTTGGGGCCAGATCTACCCTGGTGGTGACACCATAGCTTCTGTCATCTCACAGCCAGAGCTTACTCTCTCACCAACACCAACGAAACAGAGAGCTTTTTTGCAAGCTAAGTGACATATGTGATTGGATGTATAAAAGAAATTGAAATAAAAAATATGTTTAAAAAATATCCAGAGCATGATGACTCGGGCAAGAATTAAATCACATCATTTTATCAGAACCAGTCATTATGGACAAAGATAAGCTTAGACCACAGCTTTGTGATTGAAGTCTTGGGTACTTGGGAACCACGGTGGTCAGGAAAAGGGATAATATTGCAAAGCACTATTGGTGTGCTCTTTCCAGAGGGGATATGTCCATTGTGGATGCTAGGAAAGAAGTTTACTGCCTTTTTTATAAGCTTCAGAGGTAAAGATATGGAGCTTTATTAAGAGTGAATAGGGGGACCAGCAGTTAGCGTAATGGCTATGTCACTGGACTCCCACATAGTCGACCGCGGTTCACGTCCTGGGCCCGGTGGCTTAAAACTCACGCCGGGCACATGTGCGTGCGTGCCCAAGATCCCAAGAGGAGAATGGAGAAGGGATTGCGGTGTGGCCAACCCCCTGGGGGGTGATTTCTCGCTTTCTGTCTCTCTGTCTCTCTCTGTCTGTCTGACGAGCGCACGCACCCTATAGCGAAAAACCTCTCCAAAAAGAAAAAAAAAAAAAGAGTGAATAGGTAAATTCCGAGACTAGTAAAGGCTGTTCCTATAATCATAGCATCCAGAAGAAGTAGACTCTACACAATGATCGCTTATTTATGTGCTGATCTTTTAGAAGGCACCTGTTGTTACTATCTTCCAAGAACTATTCCCTCTTCTTCTTCTAATTACACAACCATGTTCCTCTGGGAACCCCATCACTTCTGTGATTCAAGGGGATTTTCTCTTCTGTTCATAGGCGTCAGGGACAGCATCTGACCCAGGCTTGGCAAATCTGATATTCACCTTCTACCTAAGATAACTAGGTTAGAGGTGAATACTCAAGCCAAATTAGTAAAACTCAGTCCCAGAGCTATTATTGGACCTATTGAAAAAAATAAATTCTCCTTCCACTGGTACTGCTAGGCTTTGGGGGTAGTGGTTGAAGCTTCTAGAGGCCACCTCAGAAAGGAATTAGAGAGACAGCTTTTTGATATTGCATGAGTCCCTGAATTTATTAGTACCTGAAGCCAGGACAACTCAAGACCCTTTTAGTTATCTAAATAAACAAATAATAAACTTTTTTGCTTAAATTGTCAGGGAAGAGGGGGCTGGTAGGTGACATGGCGGTTAAGGACGCTGGACTCCTCCATGGCCAACTGTGGTTTGCGTCCTTATCTGGAGGCTTGCTTTCTCACTTTCCATCTCTCTCTCTCTCTCTCTCTCTCTCTCTCTCTCTCTCATTCTGTCCCTATCTGGTCAAATTAAAATAAAATAAAGTTAAATAAATAATTCTTTAAAAAAATTAAAAAAAAATACCAAATTGCTGAAGGGCACATATGTTTGCCAGAGAGAGACAGAGAGGCAGAGGGAGAGGGAGAAAGCACGCTCCAGTGGTGTGGTTGCACCGCAATCCCTTGCCCTCCATTTCTCTATCCTCTTGAGACTCAGGGCTTGCACACACATACTCCCAGCATATTTTACAAGCCACTGAGGCTGAGACTAGAATAATGGTCTGCCATGTATTTGGCTCCCTTCACCACTAAGCTCCAGGGCCGCTCCCACCTCCTGCCTTTTTGTCTTTTAGTTACTTTCATTTGAGTTGAATTTTGTGACTTCTAACCCAAAAAAAGTCCAACACATAAGTTCGATATCAAGGCAGGTATTCTGTTCCAGGAGGGAAGGGGCAAAAGGACACCTGTGACATTTAGCCAGAGTGTGGGAAGGCACAGGGTCCTCTTGTTTCAGGGTAAGCATTGTTTGAGGGATGGTGTCAGAGAGACACCCCTGGTGAGCCTCTGTCCTGAACTCAGCCCTCACGCACTACCTGGTCATGTGACCTTCTCTTTGGAAACTCCTTCAAAGTTTACCCCATGGCCCAGTAGCAATTAGCCCCATTCTCATGTCATTTTGCTTAACATAAGCCATTCTGAAAGGAACATGCTCCGGAATATTTTAAGGTGAGGCTTACGCACATGAACTTTCGGGTCAGATAGACTTGCATTTAGCTAGCTTTGCCACTTGCCAGCTGTGTGACTTTAGTCAAGTTACTTAACATTTCTTTCTCTTTTTTGAGAGAGAGATTTTTGCTATAGGGTATGTGCACTCGCCAGAGAGACAGAGACAGAAAGTGAAAAATCATTCCCCCCGAGGGATGGCCATACCGCATTCTATTCTCCTCCATTCTCCTCTTGGGATTTTGGTCACACATGCACACGCACCCGACATGAGTTTTAGACTGCTATGCCTGGGACTTGAACCACAGTTGACTACATGGGAGTCCAGCAATGTAAACATTACACCATCTGCTGGTCCCTAAGTTATTGATATTTCTAAGGCTCAGCTTTTTCATCTGTAAAATGAATTAATAACAACATCCCACTCTTCTAGCATATGTGAGGCTAAAATGTATTTAACAGTGGTAGGAGACTATTAGTAACTTATTAAAAGGCAGCTATTGTCTTCATTATAAAGCAAACAGCATTTCCCTCCAACTGTTTTTCTGTCTGTAACTTAATTCAAATCCTCTCCCTTTCTAATGTCCTCTGTTGCTTGGGGTGTTTTTTCAGAGGATATAGCCACAGGTAATTGATGTTCTTATTTGATTTATGAATCAAGTGTAATAATTGAGAGAATAAAATGCAGGAACTATTGGGCTGTTGGGAAAGTCATGATGCATTTTTGCATAGAAAGACATAGAAAGATACACAGGATTTTCTAGACAACTTAATAGATTGCTTGACATCAAACCCTATTCTGCCAGAGGTTGTGTTGACTTGGACAAATGGCTCCACCTTTCTATCACTTAGTTGGGGTTGAGTAAATTAATATTTCTAGAGTGTTCAGAATGGTGGATAGCAGATGGGGAGGGTTAGCCATCATCTACATGTTTAATATAGTGCTACATCAATTACATACAGATTCAGTGGCTGAGTACTGACTTTGGTTAGTGCTGACTCTGTGCATGACAAGGCTTTGCTGGACTCTGATTGCTTGCTTTTTTTTTTTTTTTTTTTTTTTTTTTTTTTTTTTTTTTTTTGAGAGGTTTTTACTGTAGGGTACTGCATTCACCAGAAAGACAGAGAGACAGAAAGTGAGAAATCACCTAATCCCTAATCACCTCCCGGGGGGATGGCCACGCTGCAAGCCTTTCTCCTCCATCCTCCTCTCGGGATCTTGGGCATGCACACACATGTGCCGGGTGTGAGTCTAAGCCACCTGGTCCAGGACTCGAACTGTGGTTGACTACATGAGAGTCCAAGCAACATAGCTATTATGGCAACTGCTGGTCCCAAGATTGCTTGCATTTTGTTGTGGTCCTTCTCACCCCAATATCACTCAACAATGCACATCATATGAATACCTGTTTTGGTGACAGCATTTGTCATACCAACGTTTTATGTGAATTTTAAAAATTGATTCACAGTAAAAAATGTTGAAACAGCTGGCATTCAACATCTGGCTTCACCACCTGCTGTTTTATCTTAAGCAAGTTACTTACCTTTTTTTTTTTTTTTTTTTTTAAAGACAGGGTCTTTTTATGCTATGATCTTCCTGCTGAACTATATGGGTGTATGGCTCCTCAGCTCTTTTTCAGACAGGGTCTTGCATATGTTTTCCAGGCCAGCCTCTAGCCTGTTTTTCTCTTGTCTTATTCTTGCTGGGACTACGGGCACATACCACCAAGCTCAGCCTTTAGGTTGGAATCAAACCCAGGCCTTTCATGTGGTTCCAGCCTGCAGAGCACAGCATTTTAGCAGTGAGTATCACCATGATTGGGCCCCACTTAACCTCTTTGAGCTTCGGTTTCCTCAACTATAAAATGGCATAAGTTGTGCATATACCTTATAGGTTGTAAAGATGAACTGAGTTATTACGTCAAACCTCTAAGAATAGGGCTTAGTATATTACAAGTGCTAAATTATTATATTATAAATGGTAATATTTAGTTAATTTATCCTATAAATGGAGTGCACCCAAACTCCTTAGAATCCCCTTAAGAGAGCTGAAAATATGTGCCTATTGATCTTATAGATTAGAGACTTGCAGCTAATAGACTACCTGGCAGATTTGTTCTATGGACATATTTTATTTGCACAGCGTAGAGTTTTAAAAAAATTAGAATTAATGGCCCAGATTTAAAAATCAGGACATTTCATAGAAACATTTGGCTTTTCAGCTTCTTCTGAGGAAAAGGAAAAGATGGCATTATTTGGGCTACATTCTTACAGGCTGTCACTTGGAGGGGAAATGGCAGCCATTTCTTAACCATAGATATTATAGATACTCTCCAGGCCAGGACTCTTGGTCCCCAATACTTCCATTTTTCTCAGTTCTGGAATGCTTCTGCATTTTCCTTTTCTACTTGGCTCCTGTAATAATGAAAATAATTCCTAACATATGTACCAAAATTCTATATTTCAGGCACTATCTCAGTTTGTACAGCAATCCTGAAGGAGAAGTATTATTGTACCGTTTTAAGGATGGAAAACATAGAAAGATCAAGTAACTTTCCAAGGTGACACAGCTGGTATATGGCATACCAGGGAGCTGAACCCCCCAACTCCAAATCTAAGCTCTCACCACTGTGTTCTACTCTAGAGTAACCCTTTGATTCATTCTAGGTATCTGAATAAGATGCAGTTGCATGAATAAAATGAGAACATACTCCATGGTGTCCATCTTCAGATCTCATTGTTATGTTGGTCAAGAGGGCTTAGTTGTGAATGCCTAAGTCATGATTTAGGGAGTTAGTTGCCTAATTTCCCTGTCGCCCTCGGCATTCCCAGATTCATCTCCAGTGCATAAGGATAGACCTACTCAGAATAGAAACTCCTACAGGAAGCCATTGAACTTGAGGTAAGGGTCTCTTTCCACCCTGAAGCCTCCCCAACTCAGCTTCTGAGCCGTAAGGCACAGAGTACAAAGCCCATCCCCAGAGACTGGCATGTATGCCCGTCCTTGATAACTGCAGACCCATCCCTTCTTAGATGACTGTAAATTATCAGCTGTACTCCCTTTCTAAGATTGGGAACTGAAATCAACTGAATCAAACAGCTCAGGTTGGGAAGTTAATCAAGGTGGCACATTGCTATACTAATGGTGTTATACACTATGTATCTCTATATAACCTGTGTCCCTTCTTGATTCTTGATAAATATAAAAAGCTCACCATAGCCTAGAGATTCAAATCCATCCTCATGCCAAAAGCCTTCATTCTTTCTTCATTAAGAAACTCCTCCATTTTCTACATAGCTCTTTTAGCAAGATGTTGTAAAGCATTCCTTCCCAAAGTCTGTATTACAGAAACAAAATATCTTATTTTCTTTTTCTGGTTATAAAATTACATGATAATATTTGAAGATGTTTCAAAATACAACTCACCCCCTATTCAAACCCTGGAGAATCACCCGATCTAGGAGTGATTCTCATGGATTTTGAAGAGAATGTCTTTACCCCAATGGTAGATGCCTGACGACTGCTATCAAATGCTTAACATTTGAAAATAAATTCGCAAAACACAGAAGATGAACAGATGGTCTGTGAGTTTTGTCCATTCTCTGTAGCTTTCCACCACTTTCTGCAGCATCAGACAAAAAGGAGTTTGAGCCAACCCCAGGTGGGTGTATTGTGAGGGGGAGGCAAGCTGTCCCCAGGCCAGAACATACAAAGCAACGGCTGTCTTCAGGGGCCTGTCAGGAGGGCTGCACCCACAGAGCTGGGTTCTTGCTCCTCATTCCAGATGGTAGGGGCAATACCAGTGGTGAAGGGGTTTTGCTGTTAGAGTGACCTCGTTTGTTTCTTTTCATCTCATTTCCTGGGATAATTAGGAGTTAGACTCCATCCCTGATTTTGCTTGCATGGTGGCATGCCCATATTGAGAGGCTTGGCTCTGGAATCCCAGCTTGGTCAATTTAACAGCAGTTGGGTCAGGCCCTAGGCTAGGATCTGACACACACCAGGTACAAGTTTCCTCAGGCTACTGTAACAACACAAACTGAATAGACTTAAGCAACAGAAATGTATTCTCTCACAGTTTCGGAAGCCAGAAGTTGAAACTGAGGTGTCAGCAGGGTGTCAGCGGGGTCGTGATCTCTCTAGAAACTCTAAGGGAGAATTCTTTTTTTTAAAGAATTCTTTTATTTAACTTTATTTATTTACTTATTTTAATTTGACCAGAGGGGGACAGAAGAGAGAGAGAGAGAGAGAAAGTGAGAAAGCAAGCCACCAAGTCTGGGACTCGAACCACAGTTGGCCATGTGGGAGTCCAGCACCCTTAACCGCCATGCCAGCTGCTGACCCCGGGAGAATTCTTTGCTTACCCCTCCCAGCTTCTGGAAGCTGTTCCAGTCCTCAGCTGATGGCTGTATCTCTCTCTGCTTCATCTTCTTTTCACCTTCTCCTCTGTGTGTCTGCTTGATCTCCCTTTGCTTCTCCTTTATAAGGATATTTGTGGCCCACCCTGACCGTCCAGAGTAATCTCTTTATGTCAAGAGCCTCAGTTTAATTACTTCTGCAAAGACCCTTTTCCCAAACAGGGTAACATTTACAAATTCTAGGTTGGGACTTGATATCTTTGGGTGGCTGTTATTCAACTTTCTACACCAGGTTTACTTTCCATTGCTGAAGTCCTGTTCTTACCCTGCATTTCCTCCCTTACAGTCCAGGCCTTGTCCTTCACCAGAGCCACACAGATCCTGATGGTCTCCAGAGGAACTGAGGCTAGGATGGCTGAAAGGATGTTCAGCTGGGAAGACTCCCTGCTGAACCAGTTCAGCTGGATTAGTCCAAATCAGTGGCCTTCCTTCTCTGGCTTGCTCCTCTCTTCTCTGCAATGATGACAATGTCAAGGTAAACTGTATCTCTGCCTGCCACCTGCCCTGCTTCAAAGACCTCTGTTGACCTTCCTGCTCTATCTCTTATCCCTACACACTTTGTTCTCTAATGTAAATTAGATCATATGGAGAGGCAGAATAAAGGCCCTCAAATGATGTCCAATGAACCGGTGAATACATTACCGTACATGGCAAGAGGGACTTTCGAGATGTGTTAGGGATCTAAGGTGGGGAGATTAACATGCATTATCTGGGTGGGCTCAATATAATCACAACGAAGGCAGGAGAGTTGCAGATAGAAAAGGAAATATGACAACGTGAACATAAGTTGCAATGGTGCACCTGGAAGATGAAAAGGGCCAAGAAACAAGGAATACAGGTGACCCCTAGAAACTCAAAAGACAAAGAAACAGAGTCTCTCCAGAGTCCCTAGAAGGAACCAGCTCTGCTAACACCTTGACTTTAGCTTATTTTGAACTTTGGACTTCCAGAATTATAAAATAATAAATCTGTGGGGTTTAATTTGTGTTGTTTTGTTATAGGGCATGTGCACTCACCAGAGCGAGACAGAGAGAAGGAAAGTGAGAAAACATCCCAGGGAAGATGGTGCCACTGCAATCCCTTCTTCTCCATTCTTTCGTGGAGATTTTGGGCAAGCCCAGGCTCCCAGAATATTTCTCAAGCCACCTGGTGTGAGACTCAAACAGTGCAGTTGGCCAGGTGGGATTCAACCACCTTAACCACCGTGCCATCTACTGGCCCAAGTTTTGTTTTGTTTTAGGTTTTTGCCGTAGGGTGTGTGCCCTTGCCAGAGAGAAACAAAGAGAGACAGAGGGAAAATGAGAAATCACCCTTCAGGGGAGATGGTCATGTTGCAATCCCTTCTCTTCCATTCTCCCCTCATTCTCCTCTTGGGATTTTGGGCATGCACACACATGCTCCTGGCATGGATTTTTAGACACCAGGTCCAGGTCTCAAACCACAATCAGCCATGTGGGAGTTCAGTGCCTTAATCACCATGCCACCTGCTAGCCCCATTTTTGTGTTAAGTCAAGCAGTTTGTGGCAATTTGTTACAGCCACAATAGGAAACCAGTACAGTCTCTGAAAACTCCCACTGAACTTAGAGCAAAGTCAGACTTCTCACCATGTCTACAAATGCCATGATCAGGCCCTTGCTTTCTTCTTTGCCCTTCTCTCTCATGGCTTTGTCAGTGCTTGCTATTCCTCAGCCAGGTCTCAGACAGGCCTTTGCAGTTCACTCTGTCTGGAATGCTTTGCTCTGGCTTCTTATCATTGACCTCAGCTATCATCTTGTTAAGGAGGCCTTCCTCCAGCTGACAACCCAACCATTTCCATACCTGTTAGTTTCCATTCCACCTGCAATCAATTTATTCTTTATGTTCTAACAGGATGTTTTTGTTTTTGGAGAGGTTTTTGCTATAGGGTGCATGAGCTCGCCGGACAGACAGAGACAGAGAGACAGAAAGTGAGAAATCACCCACCGGGGGGATGGCCACGCTGCAATCCCTTCTCCTCCATTCTCCTCTCAGGATCTTGGGCATGTACACACAAGCACCCGGCGTGAGTTTAAGCCACTGGGTCCGGGACTCAAACTGCTGTCAACTACGTGGGAGTCCAGCGACGTAGCCATTACGCTAACTGCTGGTCCCTCTAATGTGATTATTATTACATACCCTTCTTAGAACATCAGCTGTTTGAGAAGAGGGACTATGCTTTGTGTCCCACCTGGAACAGTCATTTATCCTAAAAAGAGATTTGTTGAATGAATGAATGAAAGATGCCTCTGTGTCTAATTTCTCTGCAGTCATGGGGTGTCTGATATAGTTTCAGCTCTTGCAGTATAAAAACAAAAAGCAACTCATTGTTAAGTCCAGGTTTGAGCCCAGAGATAACAGAGAATGAGATCTGGAGTTTTCTGCTGCTTCTCTCTTTGATAAGAATTTTCTCCTCCTTAAAATAATTTCAAACATCTCCTTTTACTCTCTCACTTCCACTGTGAGTCCTTCACTGGGCTCTGTTCACTTACAGCTGATAGGATTTCCCAAGAATGACCTTGGGGTCAAATACTCTCAGGGGCTCCTCAACTAAGCCTCGTTTTGCCTTTCTGCTGTTGAACTAGAGCAGAGAGATGAATCTGAGGCTGCCCATGTTCTAGAGGTAGGAAACTACAGCTTTTGGTTTTCAAGATATGGTCTTACCTTGTTGCAATCCTCTCCCTCAACCTCCCAGAGGGAACTGCAGGATGTGCCACCATGTCCACCTCATTTTTTTTTAAAGAAGTTTTTATTTACTTTCATTTATCATGTTTTTAAAAAATTTTCTGCAGGGAAGTGTGCTCACCAGAGAGAAACAGAGAGCGAGGGAGAAAGTGAGAAAGCACCAGGTCTGTGACTTGAACTACAGTTGGCCATGTGTAAGTCCAGTGCCTTAACAATCAAGCCATCTGCTGGACCCTGCCCACCTCTTTTTTAACCGGGGTCTCACTATGTTTCTCAGCTCAGCCTTGGGTTCATGATTCTCTCACCTTGGTCTCCTTGAGTTGCTGGAATTACACAGCTTCACACTCAGCCTTTAGGTTGGACCAAAAATTGAACCTGGGCCTCTCAGCTTGCAGAGAACATCTTAGCAGCATACGCCACCATCCCTAGTCATAACTCATCTTGAAATTAAGGGCCCTTAAATCTTGTGGTTGAAAGGAATACTAATTTCTGTCTACTCATGAGAGGCATGAATCTTTTGGGCCAAAAAATCTGTTTTTTCTGGATTGTGTCAGTTTGCCAACCCACCTAGGTGAGAAACTCTTAGAGAAGGAATCATCATAGTTCCCTCTCCACACTTCCACTTATCTCTGAGGAGGAAGGTTGATTTGGTTGGTCAAGAGTGAGCACATTCATTGGACATGGTGTCCCTTATCCCAGCCCTTAGTATGTGATAGATGGCAGCTGACAAGCTCCCAATTTCTGCCTTGCTTATTTGCAAGGATCTTTGTGTGATCCTTTCCCTGTAAGTGTGACTAGACTCAGTGACACTCAAAGTAATAAATAGACTACAGCAAAAGGTAATATAATATTATTTCTGTGATTAAGTTACAGAAGAGTGGAATTTCCATCTTCCTGGATTCTCATTATATTGCTTTCTTAGCTTGTACATTTTGGTGAAGCAAGCTGGCATTTTAAAAGATGCCACATGGCAAAAAACAAGGAACACCTCCTGCAAAGAGTCAGTATGGAACTGAGGCCCTCAGTCCACTCATGAGGAACTGAATGTTGAAAACAAACATGTGGATGAGCTTGAAAGAGGATTCTTCCCTAGTTGAACCTTCAGATGAGACTAACCACATCCCCAGCCAACACTTTGTAGTTTATGAGAAACTCTGAGGAAGTGGACCCAGCTAAACTATACTGACTCCTGACTCACAGAAACTGTAAAATAATAGATGTATATTGTTTTAAGCTGCTCTGTATTAAGGTAATCTGTTAAATAGTCATAGTTGATTAATACAGTCCACAGGATACTTAAGAGTTCTCTATGCAAACCAACCCACTTTAAGGTCAGGATCCCATATTGGGATATGCAGCCAAATCTTCAAATAGTGATAAAATTTTCATTTGCTATTGATTGTCCTGTATTTATTTCCCTCTTGGACCTTGTGAGGAGGAGTCACTGGTTCAAAACAAAACTGGATGTTCTTGTGTCTCTTAGCCAAATGCCATTTTAATCTCACCCTGACATCTGGCCTAATTTGGGCAGGCTATGTGCCAAGGAGACTAGCATCTATGGGACAAAAATCCATAGCGGGTAGTGCGTGGTTCCCTCATTGAGAAATGTTTAGAGCTCAAACTTCTGTTACGTCTGGAAATCAGGACTTGCTTTTGGAACCAGCATTGCTTATTTAGGAAGTTGGTAAGCAGCAGAATTCCACCTGGGTCTATATAACCTCACATCAAAATAAGCAAAGATATAAGGTATTTGGCTTTAGGGTTTTCAGAACCAGATATTGACAGGGGTACCAGGTTGAGTGTCCTGGGATTGATTCCCATTTATCTTGCTTTGCATTCCTTTCTGATTTCACCAGCATTTCATCTTGCATGTGAAGTTAGAAAAAGAACCATGACAGGAATAAGATCTGAGAACTTGAGAAGTTTGTCCTCATTGGTTTGAAAAGCCTATGCCATCAGCTGTCAAGTTGGCTCTGGTTATCTAATTGAAAAGCCTAAGTTCTGGCATTTTTGTCTTTGTAGGTTGAGATTGAAGAGTTTGACTATGAGGAAAACAAATATATTCCTGGTAATTTCTTTCTCAACCATCTTGTTTCCTTGATGCTCCCTAAATTCATGAAAGGATCCATTGGTGAACTGGGTAGTAGATAGAACATTGGGTACAAATTTTGCCATCCTTCAGTCCGCTTGCATTTGCAATGTGATTTTTCAGGGCCACTCCCAGAGGTGGGGTATACTGCTCAGAATTTAGTGTATGGAAAAGAAGCAAACATAATATAAGCAGAGGCTTGAAAAGTGTTTGTGCACTGGGCCTGAATCCCATTTTTCTCTTTGAGGTCTTTCAAACCACAAATTTGAAGAAATCCAACTGAATCTGCTGGAACATAAAAGAGCATGTGGGGGAAAAAAAGCCATCCCATTGAGCTTCCCCCAAACCACACAGTAACTAAACACTGTGTGGACAAGCCTATCCTACACATTGCCGCCAGTTGACCTTACAGCTGACTGAAGATATACAAGAAGTCTATCACAGGTAAACTAGGGTAGACAGAACAGTAAAACCATCATTGTGAGCCCAATAAACAGTTTTTAAAGCCACTTTGTGTTGAGATTCAGCATTAGGTAACAGATGTAGACCTATGAGTATGCTTCTGTCAACTCACCTTGTTGGTGGATTTGGAGTTCTTGAAGGTGAAGGACTATAACTCTTCAGAAGGTCAGATTTAGGCTCTTGTCTTCAGTGATGAGTTTAGCTATGGAACAATGGGATCTCTTTGGACCACTGCAATGCCAGGAGCTACTCTTGTAATTGGCCTGCCTTTCACACATGGCTACTCCTCAAAAATCTTTGGGATAGCCTAAAATTCCCATGTATAGAGAATCCACTATTGTACATTACTTTCTAACCATATGCTCTCTTTGCTCCAGGAACAACTTCCAATTTTTATTCACAGAACTGCCCTCACCCATTCCCAGTTCATGTGTTTTTGAATATCACTGTACCCCTAGTTCCAGAGGTGCAGTTCATGATATATGTAATAGGCATGCTCTAAGATGGTCTCCAAAGATCCCCACCGTCCAACCTCCAACAACCTTATCTTGTATACTGCCCCGCCCCCATCACCTTAAGCATGGGCTGGACTTGCTGACTCTTCTAGAGACCAGCACATGATGGGATATCATCTTCGAGATTAGGTTATGAAAAGACTGTGGTTTCCAAATTGGGCACTCTTAATAATTCTCCCTGGGGGAAGCTAGCTACTATGTCCAGAGGAATAGCCCTATGGAGAGACCTTTGTGGTGAGCAGCTGAGGCTGCCGACAATCACATGAACAAGCTTGGAATAAGGTTCAACAACTCCCCAGTTTAACCTTTAAAATGTGATTGCAACCCTGGCCAACAGTTTAACTGCAACTTCATGAGAGACTTAAACCAGCAGAACCACACTCAAATTCCTGGTTCACAGACCTTGAGAGGTAGTAATATTGTTTTAAAGTTTTGAAATAATTTGTTACATAGTGATAATTAATTTAGGATTGCCCATCCAAAGCTGCTCCCCCTCTCTACCTGAACACACAGCTTGGTTCAGGAACGCACATGTGACCAATCAGAGTAAAGTGAAGGATTTTTCTTTTAAAGAGCAATTTTTGCTATAGGGCATGTGCACTCACTGGAGAGACAGAGAGAGACAGAAAGCAAGAAATCACCCCCTGGAGGGATGACCACACCACAATCCCTTCTCCATTCTCCTCTCAGGATTTTGAGCATGCACGCACGCATGCCCAGCGTGAGTTTTAAGCTTCCGGGTCCAGGGCTTGAACTACAGTCGATTATACAGGAGTCCAACAACAATGTAACCGTTACACCATCTAATGATCCCAGGTGAAAGACTTTTATAGGAGCTCTCACTTTTTCTCACTGGACACAATCCTGGGAAGAAAAGAGGCTGGGACTCTCACGGTCATCTTGAGTGAAAACTCATACCTTGTTGGTCTTTATAACTCTAGCACCCAGAACGATGTCTAGCTCAGAATAGGTGCTCAATATTTATTAAATGGAAAACTGGTTGATATCCAGGAGAGGGAGAAAGTATGACAAATGGGCATATAACAGGGATAAATCAAAAGTAGCAGTGGTAACTTCTATAATATCATCTAAAATGGAACATGTCATCAAACATCTACAGCAAGCCAGGTATTTTTGTTTTCTAAATGTGATGAATAGAACACACAGTTTCTTCTTTAAGTTGGCTTCAGTCACTTTTAACTGGCAGAGTTTCTAAAATTCTGCAAAGAATTTTGCACTAAGTAGGATCAATGGATTCATTGTGTATCTGCCCCATGCCCCATTTACTGGGGCTCTTCCAAGAAGGGAAGAGATGAATAAGCTCTGGAGAGTCATAATATACTTAGTGTGACAGTTTTGCTCTTCTCTGCTACCCACTAGCCTTACCAGCTACAAAGGCATGTGCTACAGATTGGATTACTACATCTTTTGAAAAGAAAATAGAAACATGACTTCATTCAGAGAAGAAGGTATCAGGCTGACACAAAGTGATTCAGTATTGTGCTATTCTACTCTGAGAGAGTGGAGTTCCTTATCAGGCTAACTGCATTTAAAAGTCATCTGTCTTATTTTCCCCACCCTCTCCTGGGCCCTCCTGGACAAGTCTGGCTATCAAGAAAAAGGTCATACACTTCTTTCCTTTTGCTTTTATTTTCTTTTCCAGATGCGAAGCTGAATTAGGAGAAAATAGTGAAAGGTAAGTAGTATATGTGTCTTACAAATAGTAACCTCATCACAGACCACAGAAAAGTGGTCTCTATGTACTGACACCAGCCTCCTCACTGCCTTTCATCGTGGTTGGGATGACATTTTTGTTATGTACTTTGTGCTTGAGGACTTAATAAACTTGAACCACATTGACTGGATGGCTGTGTAGATACTCTGATTGTGAGTGTAGGAAAACACTGAGGTCATCAAGTCTGTGACTTACATATGGCAGAAGTCTCAACCTCAAATGTCTACAGCAGCTAGAGCAGTGGATGGAGAGTACAAGACAATAGGGGTTAGTGGAGACTGGTGAAATGAGAACACACGCTGCTTTTAAAAGAGATACTCCTTTCTCGGTTCTGTCAAATTATCTCTACATGGAAACATAGGCCCAGTGCTGTCAGTCTTCTGATTTTTTTCTCCCCTCAAGGGAATCTGAAAGCCCAGAAATTGATATAAAATATCCTATTTTTAAATGTTGATAATGATTTCAATTAAATAAGATTCTATACAAGTGAAACAAAGCTTAACTACTGTCCACATCAGCCGATGGATCTCCAGTTTGTAACCTCTATACCAGAATTTATGTTAAAGCAGACATGTAAACAGAGGAGTTTGCATATATTAACTCAGTTTAATCATATCAATTCTTAAACAAAAATTTTCCTCCAAGAGACAATAGTTCACAGTAACTGCAAAGCTTACTCACAACTTTTAAAAATATCAGTCATGCTTAGCATTCAAAGAAGATATTGTAGAATAACTGTAAAAACTTGTACCAGGAACATAGCTTCTGACTTTAAAAATTACAAATACTGAAGCATTTTGGTATCAGACACAGTAGTTGTGACATTGTCTGTTCATTGGATGAGTTTCTGGAAGTTGGAAAACTGTACCTCTAATAATAGGATAATGCACTTACTCTAAACTAAACATTTTCAAATGTAGAAAACAAACTAGCAAGCTACACATACAAAGAAAAGCCCTCTAAGATGAGCTCTCCACATGTTGAATGCCAGCATATGCACCATGAATCCTGGAAGACTAGAATTGATACATACACTGGGCCTGAAGTCTGACACCCAGGCCCGACAATGGAGTTTGCATTCACCTACACATTAATGACAAACTCTGGGTTAGTATAAGAGAAGCCAGCAAATTCATTTTGGTCCAAGTTCATGATGAAGAGTTTATCAGTGGGAGTCAGTTCCACAGGCTGCCTGGTGAACTCTTTGTCGAAGTTGGAGGTGTCTCTCTTGTCTCTCTGCCAAATGGAAAGCAAACACATTAACACAGCATAAGAGGAAGGATACGTGACCAAGACATGCCAGTTCTCAGGAGGCTGATGACATGAGCAGAGTCAGAAAGAGCCCTTTGGACAATTGTTAGCAGCTACACTGCAGGCGCTAGCTTTCATTTCACACTGTATGTTAGCTTCAGGATAGAAAACTTGGTGGACATTTTCGAAGAAAGGAAATAAGTCATTGAATTTCTGTAAGAATTGCCATAAAGTGATCGTGTGCGTGTGTGTGTGTGTGTGTGTGTGTGTGTGTGTGTGTGGTGGTGGTGCTATTTTCTTTGGCTTTGTGATAACTTGAATTGGAAACTACTTCTTACTATGCATAATGTCAGAAAATTAGTCATTAGGTAGTGCCCAGAAAAAAAATCCGATAGCGACCCTTGTGGTAAGAGGCCTTTTTCTTTGAAAAGAACTGTTGTGTAGTCACTCTGCTCCCAAGAGTAGGAAAATGGCCAAGTGGAGAAGTCAGATCATTGCTTAATGAGATGAACTGGTCACTCACCACCCCAAGTCACAGTGCAACCTAGATTTGAAGTGATGCTCAAAAACCAACCACAGATTAGAATCTGGGTCTTTATCAGACAGAAGTTCTCTCCAAAAATGCCTATAGCATGGACTTCCACAAACTATAATAAACAAAACCCATAGCTTCAAGTAAGCCCTGTAAGGGCAACCTTGAAAAAAATTGGTTCTCTTACTTAGTCTGGCATTTCTTAATTTTTTCATTTTTAGTGGTATAGATAGGACATTAACTTGTTTATTAACTATAGTTAGGGCAAGTTTTATCCAGGAACAGAAGAGTGTGGGATAATAAACCTTATCTTGTGTATGATGTTCTGACCTCTGCAGGGTTCTAGCCAGCTTATCGTCTCCTCCCATCCTTACCACATCCACCTGGGGGCAGGTACAGTTGGCATCCTCACCCCTCACTGTTTGGCATATGAGAAAAATGAGGCGCAGGCAGGCAGAGTGACTTGCACAAGATTGTACCGTTTGTGATTTTTACCTGACCTCATCACTGCTAAGTGCGCCTCATCTCAGCCCCTCTGACTGGAGGGACAGCCTCCTGGTTGTATTCTGGCAGGACAACTAATGATAACACCTGGGATTCACAGGTACTAGGCAGCTTGCCTGCTGGAAGACAGGAGGGTGGTGAGGACGGGCTTATTAGAGTTTGGCCAAGTGCCACTCTGCTTTAGGCTTAGCCCCTAAATGGGCACTGGCTGATAAGGACTTTTTCATTGCTAGGTTTAATTCCTTTTGCAAATGCCGTTCACAAGAATTGCTTCTTTTTTGGCTGCTGAATAAGTAAAACATCTCTATGGAGTTCCCTACTTAGTCTTGTGGTGTCTGTGTGGGAGACAAAACTGGCACTAGGAGTACACTTGGGTAAGTGTGGCCAGGGGAGAGCAGACTAAAGATGCTGATGGAGCTGTTTTCCCCATGGTGGGCCAGCCCCTGCCACATCCCTCCTGTTCTGCTGTGTCTTGTCCTGCCTGCTGTTAGCCTGTGCTGTGCTGTGGGAGGCTCCATCCCCCAGACACTCAATGTGTTACTTCCTGTGTTCAGAGAAAAGCCCAAATGCCTCCCTTTCTTTAATAATGTCTGCACATCCCTCCTCTATCCCCACAAGGGAGCATCTTCTTAATTGCCTTCATTGCACTTATTGCCTAGAAGAAATTATCTTATTTGTTGTTTCTCTCCAGGAGGAAGAGGTCCTTGTCTGTATTTTCTCTATTGTATTTCTGGTGCCGAGAATAAATAGTACCTAGCACCTAGTACACTGTTCATAATTATTTGCTGAATGAATTAATCAATGAATGAAAATCTGACTAAGAATAAGGCTCTTTGCTTTTTCCAACTTACAGTTACCTCCATGCCACGGACTTCATTCTGAAGAAAAACAATGAAACTTATTCTCATTGAGTCTCCCAAATGAGTTACTGTCCAGTTTGAGTGCAGATCTGAACTGAACTGTGTTAAGCTCTTTCAAGGTCAGGGAGCATGAGGGCTGTGTTTGAGCTTAAAGATGGACAGCTGCTTCCTTTCAGATCTCCTCTGGAACCATAGGTCCTACCTGGCCTGCCTTCCTGTAAACACTCAGAAGTTCCATCAGCCTCAACTAGGGATGCCCTTTCCATTTGTTGTGTTGGTGATGACCCATGCTTCAGGTGGCCATATGGTACAAATGGAACTTGATGTTATGAACTTTGCCTTGAGCCCAGATCCCCACAGAAAACATTCTTCAGTTTTATCCTAGACATTGAGAGAGAATGGGCCCCTCTGTTGGGACAATTCCTTTTGGGCTGATAGCATCTGAAGTCACATGAGAATACTAGTACTCATTCAAGGACAGTTATGCATTCTACTGGTTTCCTCTTAAATCTCCCAAGAACATCATCATGATCATGGTCCTCCTTTAGTAGAGGAAGAACAGGTCAACGAGAAATCTAAGAAATTGAAAGGGGGGATCCTTGGATCCTAGCAGATAATTAGCCATAGTTACCATTGACTGTGTTAAGGTTTCTTTTTTTTTTTTTTTCTTATTTAGTTTATTATTATTTTTAAAAATTTCTCCCTAATTGAAATTCTTTGGAAAATCTCAAAGTGTCCCAGTCAGGCTAGAAGAACCAGTTCGTGTCTGGTTGAAGGCAGGGTGCTGGAAAGGGAGTGGTGTCTCCATGGAGGCCAGAAAGGGTAATACCTGCAGAAATCTGAGTGATATATCCTGAGAAGTGAGACTCAGGGTTCAGAACCAAGACCTAAAATCAGTTCCTTTTGTCCACATAGAGAGACAACAGCGGTGTTTGTATCTGCTCAGATTTTGGTAATTCTGTGGTCTTTTCCTGCATGGGGAGTAAACCTTGGGCTTCTAGAAGGAAACTCATCCAGCACTCATCTTTACTCTTTCCTGACCTGTTGTGCTATATGATTCTCCCAGAAATCTGGGCCAAGAGGATTCTGCTGTACCTTTTCCTTCAGCCTCTTCTCTATAGAGAGAAAGAGCCTCCCCAAAGATTTTTGGTGACTTTTTCTTTGTTGTAGGAAACTTTCCCTGATTAACCCAGAGACGAATTATCTCCAGATCACATCATGCTTTTAATTGATTACTTAATGACAGCCCCCACCAGCTGGTATGATGGGGAAGGAGAGAGAAAGGAATGGATTGCATATTTATTGTTTCTCACTGTGCTCTGAGTACCCAGCATAGAGCCTGGCACCCAGGTGGTACTCAGTAAATGCTGGCCAAGTGAAAGCTGGAATAAATGAATGATTGCAAAAGGAAATTAAAGCTTTCTCTTCCTGGATAAAGTATTCCCTAGAGATTATATATGATGAAAGCCCTGTTTTTCAATCTTCCATGCACTGAAATGTTGATAGAAAAGGAAACAGTAGGAATTCTGACTAATGATTCTTTACTTTGACATAAGGCTTTTCTGAACGCCTCTCAGGAAGGTGAGTTAGGGGAACAGAGACTTTGACTTGAGCATCTATTTCCGTAAACTTTCAACTTTTGAAAAACAATGGAAAAAATTTGGAGATTGTAGAGTGTGGGTATATATATATAATATATACCCCCCCACACACATATATATGTATATATGTGTACACACACACACACATTATACTCTATCTGTCCATCCATCCATTCTGTATTACTCTGTAAAGCTGTTTCAGATCCTTGATCAATGACTCAATGTCTCTCTGTGGTTTTAACTTCCTGAGAATATGTCCAAGCAGAGGCCTTCTAACTCAAGAGCCTGATAAAGAACCTCAAATAATTGGCCTGTTGGTGGGCATGGCTCTCAGATGCTGCTAGTTGTTACAGAACAGAGTCCTGCACTGAAGGTCAGGAAACCTGGGTTTGTATTCCAGCTGACTGACCTTGGATAAATTACTCTTCCTCACCAGACGCCAGTTCCCCCAAAAGTAAAGTAAGGGAGTTTGTGCCAGCTCCCCTCCTTGTCTAACCTGAGCTTGTCAGCTAGTACTCCAAGTCCACTCCACCTTAGGTACAGACTGCTACCACAAAGGGAGCAACAAGGACAGTCCCCAAGCCTGCCAGTAGGTGAAATGAGAGGGCAGACAAAAAGATACTGCAGGAGATTTGGCCTAAGCAGAAATCTAAATGGTTTTCTTGGAGATGAGACCTCTTATTTGAAGGACATTTGTTAAGTTTTTAAATTTCTCTTGGTGGCCTCTCAGACACCCTGGAGCTTATGAAAACCATTTGAATGGTGAGGTGAATTTGTTCCAGGGCTGCCTGAGAACAGCAGGAAGGGGTCTACAAGAAGAGCCACCTGCTATCCTCATGGGCTCAAATAGAAACAAAATTCCTTCCACCCAAGGAGTTTCCTTGGGCTTGTGGCACTCACAAAGAGGCTGGCTAGAAAAATACTTAGTTTAAACTGTGAAGAAATCAAGAGCTCTGGTTTTGTTCCTAGATGACTCTGATGGGAGTGTAGCTGGCTCTGACCTCTTTGTAGGTTTTAGCCAGATTGTCCAAACCTATTACAAGCCACTAGAAGTCCCTGAATGGTCCACAGTCCCTGCCTCTCTGACTGGCTGAACACCAGCACTATCATTAAGCTCTGGGTTTAGTTTTTTTTCTCCTGAGTTCCTTCCTTGAGCTCCACTTTGTAGTTTGGGTTCACATTTTTCAAAGAGAGTAGTTTTCCTTGAAATAGCATTTCTTCTTCTTATTTTTTCTTTTTTTTTTTTTATTGTGTCTTGATGCTAGAAGAAAAATGGCACATAACAGATATCCAGATACAAACGAACATTTCCACAAACATCTTGCAAAATAACATCAAAGTGAAGAATACAACTGTCTTTGTTTCAAGAAATGGTGTCTTTCTCAGAGCACTTAGTAAGCTTTCTGAAGCCAGCAACAAACCTAGACAAATCCCATCCCCACAGGCATGGGTCTGCTAAGTTCCACGGCTGTCTTCTTGGTTAAATTAAAATAGGTCATTGTGGTTAATAACATTTAGACACAGATTTTCAAGCATGTGTAACAAAGTGAGTAACCTTTTTTTTTTTTTCTTTTTGCATTTGAAAAACAACAGAAATAAAACCCCAAAGCAAATAAAGTTTGAAATGTAATGCAAAATAACCATAGTCCTTTGGGACCTTGCTAGAGTGACCATGTCTTTCAGGGAGTGGTGCCAAATGTCTTTTTCAAGTAGTTTGGCGATGAGGGTGATTGGGGACATAGAGTTTCGGGGACAGCATTGAGGTAGCATCCTAAGCTGGTTGACTTTTGACCTCTTGAAGTGCTTTTAGACTGAATTGCCAGTCTAAAAGCACACTCTTAGAATTTTAGAAGGGCTTAGGTAATCTTCTTAACTTTGAGTTAAAAATAAATAACAGATACAATTTTATTTTTAGCATGTTCTTTTCAAAGCTCTGGTATATCCAGAGTAGACAGAATGGAGGGATTCCCTCTAGGCCAAAGCAACCATATACTTGGATACATGCCAAGCTCTAGGCCCGGAAGTGGAAGAATACTGCTAGCATCTGATTATTCACCCATTTTGTAGCAAGACTCTAGATTGAATGGTTGGGGTAAAAGGGACAGTGCAGAAAAAGAAGGAAAGAAAGCAGGCATTTTCTTTCCCCATTGGATCTACTTAGCTGACATGCTGCAGAAAACAAATTACAAGAGGACATTGATAATGTGCTAATTATGCAGCAGCATTTTCCATACACTATCTGCATAATCCCATCTCTTAGAGATGCTCCAAACTACCTGAGGACATTTGGGTTCTGAAACATGGTCACTCTAGTCTCATCAGAAAATAAAACATGGATGCAACTTGGCAATGAAAAAGAAAATAATGTCACCACAATAGCCGTTGAGCTTGAATGACAGAAATGAAGGACGGAGATCTATACATCTACTTAGCTCTTGACTTCAGGTTTTAAAAATTCAGAGTTAACAAAGGAAAATCCTTCGAATTCTGACTGGTCAATATTCCTGATGACTTCCTGGTCAGGAGGTGTTAGGACTGGTGGATGGCGGGTGAAAAACCGGTCGAAGTTTTCAGCATTTCGCCCACACTATGAGAGGGGAAGAAAAGAACTTGTGGTGGGTGGGGAAAAAACAAAACAGAAACAAAAGCCAAAACAAAACAGAATCAAATAAAATTGGGTGTGGTTTCTCCAATCCCTTCCCTTTCATAAATTCAGAGAAGTTGTTTCAATGATCAGAAATGAGAGCAACATAAAATGCAAAATTCCCATGACGTTGGCTCTCAACCTTCAGCTGTTGTAGCTCATGAACTGTCCCTGATGTCCTTCTAGGCAGTCAGGAGATGCATGGCAAAGGCATGAGATGGCGGGGCTAGTGCATGTGGCGCGTCACCCACCCTACCCCAAGGAGTCAGCCAAACTCAACTGTTGGAAAAGATGGGATTAGGTACCTGAAATGCTTCATGTCGTGCGAGATGCAAAGTGGCAACCCATTTATACATCACCTGGGAGATCCCAATATTTATAGCAGCAGATCCCTCAAAGTGCTGTCCGCTGGCTCTCAATCAGGAACAATAGATGTTCTCCAGCTCAACAGAATACAATTTATCAACTCCGGTCATTGGAGGAAGATCCCAACCACAAGACCTGGGTTTAGTGCCTGCGATGCCTGGGCAACCATGAGGCCTTGGTCGGCTGGATCAGTCATTGGCCCTCATTACAAAGTGACAGGAGGTAAAGGCAGCTGTTCTCTCTCCAAATAGGAAGGAGAAGGGTGGGAGGAAGTACAAACCAGTGCTTGGTGAGGCAATCAGGTTCTGGAGAGAAAAACCATTGTCATTTCTCCCCCATCCTGCTGGTCCTTCTATATGAAAAGGCCCTGGTCTGAAGCAGAGTTATAAAATGTGTGTGTGTAGGTGGGTGTGGGTGTACGTGTGTGCACATATGCATGAATGCATGAGTACATGTACCTATGCATATGCTAATTCCCATTTATTGAGAAGAGGGAAGTCACTAAATCTGAGATTCCTTGTCCTTTATTCTTCAGCACAAAAGGCCTAAGGGTTTCAACCATTGTGTCTACCAGAGGTGACTACAGCCTAAGAATAAAACAATAATAGTAGTAATAAGTATGACAGTTAGTAGGTATTATGTATTTGCTATATGTCAGGCACCCTGGAAAGCTCCTTACTTGCATCACCTTTTGCACCCTCTCAATGACCCTCTGGAATGAGTATTATCATCATCATCCCCATTTTATAGATGAGGGAATTGAGGCCGAGGAGAGTCTAATTTGTTCAAGGTCACACAGCTAATGAATAATAGCCGAGCAGTAAGTTGAGCCAGTTCCATCTGACATAACAGCCCACGTCCTTGGCTCCATCTTCATAAGTCCAGTTGCTAGGCTGGTGGCTGACTGAATAACAGAGTGGGTCCAGGGTGGGAGGAAAGGTCGGGGATGGGGATGATCCAATCTTGGTTTGAATGACACAGAATGTGGTTGCGTCAACCATGACACAGAGAAAAGAGGGAGAACTCAGAAAGAGGACTATTTCTGTTTAGCCATGATGACTTTGAGGGGCTAGTGAGATTCTAGGTGAGGACCAGGAGGAGTCAGAAGTGCAGGTTCTAGAACTCAAGAGAGGTCTTGAAAAAAAGATTAAAGAACAGAATATAGAAGATGGAAAAGATAATACAAGTAATAGAAACCATTGAGCTCTTTCTATGCATCAGACATATGCTGTAAGTGTTTTGACATACATTACGCTTTTTAGCTCATATGGCAAGCCTAGGAGGTAGGTATCTTACCCCATTTGCCAATGATTAAATTGCCCCTAAAACTGTCTTTAAGTGTAAGCAGGGAACCAGGAGAGCTCAGCGTCTGACAAGCTAAGGACTGAGAGGAACTCAAGAAATGCATTATCATGACATATCTCCAAGAGGTCAGGTAGAAATGTTGCTAAATATGGTACATTGATTTGACAACCAGGAGGACGCTGATGAAAAATGGAGGGCTGTGGCCGAACTACATAGCACGGAAGGTACTTTGGAAAAGTCAAGGAGTGAAAGCTCTTCTCTAAAGCCCTGTAGTTAAGGGGGACAGGGTTCTTTGAGGGGTAGGCAAGGATCTTAGTTTCCAAAGAGCCCCAGCCTCCTGTTATCTTCTTACTCAGGTAGATAAGAGCCCAGAGGTCTGCAGCCTGCAGACAGAGATTACCATCCCAGCATCACACTGCCCACTAGCTGGGTACCTCCGGGAAAGTTCCCTGAAGTTTCAGGTCTCTCCTTTGTAAAATAGGGACAGTTTTAAGTCGGGTCACCTGGGGCTGTAATGAGAATAACATGTGCTAATACAGGTAGCTGGCATTATGCCAGGCACCCAATAGATGCTTAATACATACAAGCCTAAGTGCTATTTGGTTCTGGTTTCCCACTTTGAATCCAGCATATAGTATGTGCTGTCTATATTTCATGGTGTTTGAGTTTAAAAAAATGAGAAAGTGGCCTTGGTTATTTATTTATTTACTTACTTACTTATTTTTCTTTTTGTCAGAGGATGCACGAGCTCACCAGAGAAAGATAGTGAAGGAAGGGAGTAAACACCCCCTGATAGGGTACGACGACCCTTCTCCACCTCACCATCCCATCAGAACTTTGTGCGTGCACGTGGATGCATGTAACATGTCTCTCAAGTCACTGCGGCCAGGATTCAAACTGTAGTCAGCCAAGTGGCATCCAGCTCTCGCAATCACTAGGCTACGGAGCTTGTCTGGCCTTGAATTTCTAAAAATCTCATGTCAGACTTAAACAAATTTATTATTCTAAGTTAAATTGTTCCATTGTTTTGATATTTTGGCTTTAAGTCTCAAAAAATAAGAAGTGACTCTTAGCCATATTATCAAGACTTGGGGTTTATTCTGCTGGCCAGTGGGAGAAAACTCCCACAAATGAATAAACCTCAAGCTCAGTGCAGTTTGGTTAAGGTTCCTATCCAGATTCATTTTTGTATTTATTCATTGTCTCACTGAATACATATTTATTGGATCCCTACTATGTACCAGGCCCTGTTACAGTAGTAAATGATATAAAACTCATGCCTCATGGAACTTATATTCTTAGAGTGAAGAAAGGCAACAAACAAGTAAAAATATAACTAAAAATACAAATCTATACTTTAACACTGGACATAGATAAGTGATATTAAGAAAAATAAAGCCAGGTCAGGGGAGAGAGTGAGACTGATGCCACTGTCAGTAAGACAGTCAGCTCTGAGGAAATGAAGTTTGAGTGATACCTCAGTGAAGTGAAGGAGGGTGCCACTTGGATGTCTGAGGGAAAGCATTCTAAGTAGAGGGAGTTGCAAATACAAAGCCCCTGGGGCAGGAGTCTTCTTGGCATAGTCACTACACAGCAGTGAGACACAAGTGGTCAGAGCAGAGTGACCAAAGAGAGAAGGACAGAATAGTCACAGAGCGGGCCAGGAGTCAGATCACGGCCCTTGTTGGCCAGGTGAGGAGAGCAGATTTTCATCTCAGCTTGATGAGAAGAGGCTGGAGAATTCTGAGCCTTGAGTGACATGACTTGACTTATGTTTAAACAGGATCATTGGTGCTGTGTACAAAATAGACTGAATGGGCAGGGGACAATAATGGAAACAGGAAGACCAGTCAGGAGACTTTTATAATAATCCAGGTAAGCGATGATGGGGGTTTGGAGGAAGGTGACTGTAGGGAACATGGAACCATGCATTTTGGATTTGGGATACATTTTTTTCTTTTTTTTGGGAGAGGTTTTTCGCTATAGGGCGCGTGCACTCGCCAGACAGACAGAGACAGAGAGACAGAAAGAGAGAAATCACCCCCGAGGGGGGATGGCCACACCGCAATCCCTTCTCCTCCATTCTCCTCTCGGGATCTTGGGCACGCACGCACACACACCCAGCGTGAGTTTTTTTTTTAAGTCACCGGGTCCGGGACGCGAACCACGGTCGACTACGTGGGAGTCCAGCAACATAGCCATTACGCTAACTGCTGGTTACCTTGGGATACATTTTAAAGAGTTGACAAAAGGAGCCAGCAGGTGGTGCGGTGGTTGAGGTGCTGGACTCCCACATGGCCAACCATGGTTCAAGTCTCCAAACCTGGAGACTTGCTTTCTCACTTTCTCTCTCATTCTCTCTGGTGAGTGTGCGTACCCTGTAGCAAATGGAAATGGGGGAGGGTGAGAGGAAAGGAATCAAGGAGAAAAACAGAGAGACAAAACATTTGGGGAACACAGAAATGGAGGACTGTCTGTTGATGATAACGTGTATGGTATCTACAACTGGACTGGTGGGAAGTATACTCATGTTGGGTAAATTCATTTTACAAGCTGTAGTGATGTACAGTGATTGAACACATAAAATAAATTTAAATAATAATATTATTAAATTATAATAATGATGAATGAATAATTCTTTAAAAAAAAAAAAAAAAAAGAACTGACAAGATCTGAATCTGATGCCGGTATGAGAGAAAGGGAGAAGTTGGTGACCTCAAGATGTTGGTGAGTGAGGGACACCAGTGGTGGAGTATATTTGAGGGTGGTGGTGGGGCTCACATACAAGATTTTATTCATGTAAGTTTGAGATTCCAGCGGAAACATGAAAAATGCAGGAGTGTCCTTGAACAGGAACAGAGAGCCAGCCTGCTGCAGGGGCATCTGGTAGGAGACTGTTGCAATCATCCAGAGGAGAGAAATGGTGGATAAGGTTGTGGAAAGGGGAGTGGAGCCAAGGGAATGGAGTTGAGAGAAAACAAAGAGGTGCGGGTGGAGGGACTGCTGGTGTTAGCTGGCATGTGAGAAGACAGACCCAGGGGTGTTTTTCTTTGGCTTGGGTGTTGGGACCCAAGCCAACCAGCGTACGAGGCATATTAGCTGAGACACGGAGAGTCTTTAGGGGCCATTTTTCTTTAAAAACCATCAATTTCCCATCCACACCAGAAGGCTGTTGCTTTGCCTGGGCATCCCCAGGGGCTGTGATGGGAGACAGTGAAACAGCTTCTGGCAGCTCCAAAGCCTCCTCCCGCCTCGCTCTCCTCCACTGCCTCAGAGAACAATGAAATCTTTAAGTGAGATAGCGCAGAGGAGCTGCAAGAACAGGGGTTAACCAAGGGGGCACAATACAGCGGGAGCGTGATTTCCCTGCTAATAAGCAGCTTACGGGGCTGGCAGATCACAGCCTCCCTGTTAAGTGTTTCTGTGTTTTTCAAATGGAGCTGTCACTGCCCATTAGCTTCAGGAGCACTCCCTAAATGGAGACGTCAGCCCTTGGGAGGCACAGTCTGGATCTGCTGGAGCCTGCTGTGTCCTTGGAGAATGGGCAACTGGGTGCCTGGGATCTCATTGCAAACGCATTGTGGACCACACCTGCCTCTCTGGCTGCCTTGGGTGCATACTTCAGCCTTACTTAGCTGCTACGAGAAAATCCAACCCCTTTGTCATCAGGGTACACCAATGGGACTTCTGGAACAAGGCTGGAAGCCAGGAATCAACCCAGTTATTTAAACCACAGATACCTCCTTCAGGTTTGGAGAAGTGAGTAAGAATTTTGACTTGTTGAATTATGTTCCTGACTTGAAGAACCTGGGCAGTGAAAAGCTTATCTGTGAGCTGTTACATGTGAGTGAGCTCTTTTTTTTCTTCTTCTTCTCTATCTAATTTCTGTTTGTGCTAATAACAGCTCCAAGTCCAGCTTTGAACGTGGAGTTGGCTCAGCCGTGGCAGCCACAGAGATCTTTCAAAGATGTCGATCAAGATATGTCATTTCTGTACCATTTTTTTAAAGTTTATTTATTTTTTTCATGAGCAACACACACACATGCACACACACACACATACACACACACACACACAGAGAGAGAGAGAGAGAGAGGGAGAAAGAAAGAGAGAGAGAGGAAGAAAGAGATAGCACTTTTAACAGGGTTCTGATATGTGATCCACTCCCAGCCTCAGGCAGCCCTGGGTCATAGGCGTGTGCGTGCCAGGCATACTCAGGTCTCCAGATGAGAACCCGGAACCTTTCCATATGTATCAGTTTCACAGAACATAGCATTTTACTGCTGGGTTACCACCTGGCCCTCACTTCCCTGTCTTTGTATGTAATGGTTCCCCACTGACCAAAGACCATACTCCTTAGCGTGGCTTACAGGGCCATTTACATTTTGATCTGGTTGTCTGGTCAATAGCTCCCTTGCTGCTCACATCCCCACTCCTTGACATACCCTCCAATTCTAGTAGATATTCTAGTTTCTAGGATACTTGTGCACTTTCTCACCTCCACATCTTGGCACAAGTCATCTCCTCTGCCAGACACTTACCTCTTTCCCTTTCCCCTCCACCCAGCTGTCTCCTGCATATCTTTCTGTCTCCAGAAGGATATTACTTTTTCCAGATGGTTTCTTCCGACCCGTCCTCTAGACTCTAGGATTTATCCCATCAAGATACAGGATGTTCGGGACCAGCAGTTAGCGTAATGGCTATGTCGCTGGACTCCCACGTAGTCGACCGCGGTTTGAGTCCCTGACCTGGTGGCTTAAACTCACACCAGGCGTGTGTGTATGCATGCCCAAGATCCCAAGAGGAGACTGGAGGAGAAGGGATTGTGGCATGGCCATCCCCCCTGGGGGGTGATTTCTCGCTTTCTGTCTCTCTGTCTCTCTCTGTCTGTCTGGCGAGCACACATGCCCTATAGCAAAAACCTCTCAAAAAAAAAAAAAAAAAAAAAGATATAGGATGTTCATCAAAGAATCATTAGAGAAAAAAAAATGTGGAATCAACTATAGACCAATAGGGAAAACAGTTAAATAAATAATGATACATCTATTTGATGTACTACCATGCAAAGCACTTTAAAAAATTAAAAGAAGATGTAGAAGAATATTAAATGACACAGTTATATATCATCACTAACAGTGTATGTTATATGTTCCTAGCCTATAAAGTACATATACAAAGATAAATGCAATATCTATATGCATGTTATATACATGCTTACAGAGATTGGGAGAATTACGGATTGTTTTAGTTTTCTTTTTTGTCCTTTAAGCTTGATTATATTTTTGAAAATTTAAATAACAATCAGGTGTTATTATTGGGTGTTGGAAAAGTCATGATATATTTTTTCTATGCAAAAGTGCATCATGACTTTTCTGACAACCCAATATTTCATAACAAGAAGAGGCTCTATGAAAACTATTTTAAATGAGAGATGTATTACCATGGAAGAGAGAAAAAAATAGAAATAAAGGGAATGGGAATATTTAGCCAAAATTTTAAGGCCAACCTGATGCTGTTTAACATGCTTCAACTTAGTCAAACACGCTAAGGCAAGGTTTCCCACATGGCTGTCCACATTGGTGTTTTGGTGCTAAAGGATAATGAGGAAGGCTGATATTTGGGTCCTGTACATCCTATGCCTAGCAGTATGTTAGAGACTTGAAATACAGTGATATATGAAAGAATCTATGGAACTTATGATCTAGTAGAGGTCATTGCTCGGTAGGTACCAGGAGACTTGTGCTGCCACTGAGCACAGAGGAGAGGAACTTGAGAAGGGCTAGGGAGACTGCCTGTAGGAGGTGACATCTAAGTTGAGCAGGACCTGAAGAAAAGACTTTGCTTCTTTAGGAGAGAGAAGGAAAGAGTCTAGGGAAGAAATGGAGATGAAAAGAGGCAGAGACAGGGCAAGATGCTAGAGAAGAAGACAAAGGCCCTCCCCCCTGCTGTTTGTTGCTTAACCAAGTTTGAAAACATGAGGCTCATGGCCCAGGAGAGCTGACTGCCCAGCCTCAACAAGACACCAGGGCATCTTCAGGATCATAAGACTAGAAGGTCACAATGAAAAGACATCCAAGCCACATACCCTAGGCAGAAAGACAAAGAAGTCTTCCTTTTTCTTTTTTTTTCTTGATGTGCACATTCAATGACATTCAAGAGTCCTCTCTATACCTCATGGTTCCCTACAGCACAGCACAGGAGGGATCCACTCAGTGAGAATCAGTCAGTTAGACACAGAGCTAGCACACATTTGATCATTTTCAAAAGTGGTTTGTGGACCAAGGCTTTTCTCCAGAGCAAAGTCAAACAATATTCAGCATGGTCTGGCTTTGGGCAGAATAAAGAAAGATCAAAGTTTTCTTTTTCTGCTAATAATGAAGGTCCCTGACAATCGGGGACATTTTATCTCTTTTGCTTATTTAAGAGAAAGCAAGAGAGTGATCTTTTTGTTTGCTAACAAGTTTGTTTTAATTTTCATGTAAAATTAACATGCAGCTCAGCAGGGGGCATGGTGGTTAAGGTGCTGGATCCCACACAGCCATCTATGGGGTCTGAGTCTCGGACTTGGTGGCTTGAAAAACATGCCAAGTAGGGACCAGCAGTTAGTGTAATGGCTATGTCGCTGGACTCCCACGTAGTTGACCGCGGTTCATGTCCTGGACCCGGTGGCTTAAAAAAACTCATGCCGGGCGTGTGTGCGTGTGTGCCCAAAATCCCGAGAGGAGAATGGAGGAGAAGGGATTGTGGTGTGGCCATCCCCCCTGGGGGGTGATTTCTCGCTTTCTGTCTCTCTGTCTCTGTCTGTCTGTCTGGCGAGCGCACGCACCCTATAGCAAAGAAAAAAAAAGTTAAAAAAAACCATGCCAAGTACATGTATATGTGTGCCTGAAATCTTGAGAAGAGCCTGGAGGAGAAGGGACTGTAGCATAGCCATCCCCTTCAGGGGTGATTTCTCACTTTCCTTCTCTCTCTGTCTCTCTCCTGTGGGTGCATGCACCCTATGGCAAAAAAGAAAAAAGAAAAAATTAATACTCAATATTTTGTTTTCCTCATGTTTCAGTTTAAATGCCACCTCAGAGAAGATACTTCAGATCACCTCCAAATATAGTAGATCCCTCATTCTTTCTATTATTCTTTACATGGTATACTGCTCATTTTGTCCATAGAAATAAAATGCTTCTTCTTTTAATATTAGCCATTAAAAAATAAGAAAAGGTAAGTGCTGGTGAGGCTGTAGTGAAAATTGTGGATACAGTGTGGGAGGAGGGTAGAAACGGGAGGGTGAGAAGAGAGAATCAAGAGGAAAAAGAAAGAAAAAACACCTAAGGGTCACAAAAATGGAAAGTTATCTGTTGATGATAACGTGTATGAAAATATGTTTAACTGGAGAGGGATACATGTATTCACACTGGGAAAATTCATTTTGCATGCTGTAATGATATACAGTGATTGAATGTATTAAAAAAGAAAATTGTTTAAAAAGAAAAATAAAAAGAAATAAAATACCTAACATCTCAATCTATAATTATATGACCACTGTTTTGCTTCTCCGTTTATTGTGTATATTCCCATCTACACTCGAAGCCACATAAAGGCAAAGTCACTTCTGCTGTGCTCACCACTGCATTTCCAAGACCTGTTACAAGCACTCAATATTTTCCAGTGGACAAATAATAGCATATGTTAAGCACTTATTATGAATCGGAGACTATGCTGATGTTTTATAAGCATTACCTCCTTTAATCCCTCAACAGCACTGTGAAGTCTTTGTCACACAATGAGGAAACAGGTTTAGAGAAATGAGTTATCTATGTCTTGATCCTATATCTGACAATCCAGACTCAGTTTTCTACATTTAGTACAAAAACAAACACACTGTGAAAAAGACTAAGAGAAATAAAGGGAGCCCTTTGTAATTCCACCACCCCAGTCTCTTCATTATGTTAACGTTTTGGTCAGGTGTCCTGTTTGGCTGAATGAATAGATGGACAGCCGTGTTTTATTCTTTAAACAAATGTGAAATCATTCATTTATCCTTTTACCTGCTTTTAGGAAGAAAGTAGATGAAATACACCCTAAACATCTTCCCATGTCAACAAAGTATCATATTTTTCTTATCTCTTCTTCACCATTCATCCTAAACCTACATTGCTGGCTTCAAATGAACTTGCTCTCAAATAGTAATTATCCTTTCTATTTGCCTACATTTTTATAGCTTTGATTCCCACAAGTCTGTGAGATAGGCAGCAAAAGGATTATCTCCACCTAACAGATAATTTGAAAAGTTAACAATTTCTTCTGGGACCTGCAGAGTAAAATAGGAGAGTCCAAATCTGGAGCTTGGTCTGTCCGATTCCAAAGCCTGTGGGCTTTCTACCTCATTTCGCTGCCTCAGGATATATATCTGCTTGTGTGACATGGAATTCAAAGTTAAGTTGACCTGGGAATCAATTCTGGCTCAACCAATTCCCACTATCCAATCTTTAAGCAAGTTAGCTAAGTTCCTAAGTTCAAGTGACCTGTTCTGGTCACATGGATGCACCTTGTAAGGTGCAGTGAGGATGATTAGGTAAAACACACATCAAATATCTGACCTGGTAGCTTGTGCTGAGTGCTGACTGACTCAGTCTCATCCAGTGAGCAAGTCTGATGGGTATGGCTGTGCTTTGACTAGAAAACGGGTCCTGCGCACACCACCTACCCCAGGATATTTCTGTTCCAATTACAAACAGTGAAGACCTGTCACTTAATAAAGGAAACAAGGGTCTGGACAGTGACACAGTGGTAAAACACCATGCTCTGCAAGGCTGACTTACATGGGAAGGTTCTGGGGTCAAGTCCAGAGACCTCCCCGAGAATACTAGACATGTCTGTGCCCATGATCTAGCACTGACTGAAGCTAGGGGTGGATCATAGTATTGTAATCTGGTGGGGGAGCTGTTTCTTTCTCTCTTCCTCTCCACTGTCTCATTCATGGAAGAAATAAACTTAAACACACACACATACACACACACAAAACAAAAGTCTTCCTATGAAGTCTGAAGAAATACGGAAGGAGCTGTAAGATGAAATCAGGCTTTGGGCTTCCAGTTAGAGGAATTGACGGAAAAAATGTGTGCCTGGGGACAAAAGTGATATACTTCCAGTCCCACCCAAGCCTCACTCCTTTGGAAAGACATTTCAAGCAAAATCACACGGCACCTTTGAGCTGTTGTTTTTCATACCTCATCTAGGAGGCACGTTGTAGTTGTTTTTAAGAAACTGAACTTGTAAATAAATAAGAAATAAGTCCTTCCTTTCCCTTTCTGGGTCATGGGCAGGTCTCAACCCTCCAAATTCTAGTCATCGGAAGTCTTCATCGAGTTGGTATTTCCACTGGGAGTGGTTGTGGAGGAATAAGGAAAATCAACAGCATGGTAGTGTGGTTTGAACGTGTCCTTCGAAGTTTGTGTGGAGGAAGAGAGATGATTAGATTATGACAGCTCTACCCTTATGAATGAATTAATGTCATTATCAAAGACCTGGGCTTGTTATTGTGAAAGTGAGTTTGTCATGAAAGCAAATATAGCCCTTGCTTGCACAGTCTTCTTTCATGTGATGATATAGCAAGAAGGCCCTGGCTGGACACAGTCCCTTGATCTTGGACTTCCCAGCCTCCAAAACCATGAGACAAACACATTTCTGTTGATTATAAATTATGCAGTCTCAGGTGTTCTCTTATAGCAGCATGAAATGGACCAAGACACACAATGTCATAAAAACGGGAGAGAATGGCCCAGCCATGGTGGCACATGCTGTTAAGACACAATGCTCCATGGGTTGGACCACACAGGACACTCAGGTCCAAATCCTGGTCCAACATAAAGGCTGGGTGCAGGGGTGTACACCTGTAAGGTCAGTAACCTGGGAAGATTGAGGTGGGATCATGACACAGTGAGACCCTTTCTTATTTTTTTTTTTTAAGACAGAGACTTTTGCCCTTGCTGGGGAGACAGACAAAAAGTGAGAAATAACCCCCAGGGAGATGGCCATGCCACAATCCCTTTTCCTCCATTCTCCTCTCAGGATTTTGGGCACACAGTCACATGCGCCTGGTGTGAGTTTTAAGTTACCAGGTCTGGGACTTGAACTACAGTCGATTATGTGGGAATCCAGGGGTGTAACCATTACACCTTCTGCTGATCCTATGAGAACTTGTCTTTAAAAAAAAAGAAAAGAAGAGGAGAAGAGGATCTTAAAAAAGAGGGAGAGACTCTGAATTTGTCCTACCGATATATTCAAACATAGAGAAAACTAGGAAGCTATTAAAAGATTGATGTTGAGTTAGATGTGTAGATGAGAAACAACCTGCAGGACATCAGGGAGTAAAACAACATGAAGAAATTGTACATGGCTTACTAACATCCTTGCGTGTGAGGTAGAGCACTTCTGAACCTGAACACATTCTCTCCAGAAGGTCACAGAGGAACCTGATCACAGTGGGTGGCTCTGGGAAGAAAAACCAAGGAGCCTAGCTGGGGGCCAAGGGTGAGGAAGGACAGTTTCACTGCACAGCTTTTGATGTTGCTTAAATCTTTTTTTTTTTTTTTGTATTTATTTTTTAAGGAGGGGAAGATCAAAGTATCAAATTACATGGTGAGGTCAAGAAGGATAAGACAAGTCTACGAGAAGAGGCGAATTTTAGGTCATTGATGACTAATGAGAGAAATGTCAATAGAATGGTGGAGGCAGAAACCAGATTGCACCAGAACTGAGGAAAGAGTGAATTGTCATCATATGGGAATAGCAAGAACTGGCAACTCTTCCAAAAATATGTTTGTATGTGAAGATAGGGTAGTGGCCCTAGATCCCAGGTTTGCAGAAGGGATTTTTAAGACAACAATGAGGCAGTGTGTCTAAGTGCTGTGGAGAAGGGCAAGGAAGAGCTGGAATAGTCAGCTGTCATTTTATATACCCTGCAGGCATTCTCTCTTCTGTTAGCAATAGTGGCTTTAGTTTTCTTGGGGGACCCAATCTTTCTTTTTTCTCAAGATGTCTGGCTTAGATAGATAGGGGTAGACTCACTCCTTTGAATGGGGGGGGGGGGGGGGGGTGGATGACTTAGGACTAGCCAATCAGCCTATTCCACTCATAGGAATACCAAGATTCATTTAGAGATGGGCTTATGATTCATTATCTTTCAATAAGTCTGAGTTTTGGGATGTTGGGAATTTTAGGAAAAGAAATCCCCCCTCCCTTTTTCAGTAGACCTTACTTACAGAATGGGACATCACTGGGAGTTGCGATGTGTCCAAGAAGGCCTTCCAGGAATAACAACGCAGAGGGAAGTAATCCCAAGGGTTGTAAAGAAATGGACTACTGTCGTTAAGACCACAGATCTAGCCACATCTGAACACTTGATTTTTTTTTTCCCTTAAAAGGCTGTTTAAATCAGGTTCCTATTTGGAACAATAGAAGTTGTGCTTAATACAGAGAAAAGCTGTAGACATAGACTAGACAGGGGAGATAAATGTACATGAGAAGATGGGAGGACAGTTTCTAGAGCAGGGGTGGAGGGTATACCCTATATTAAGTGAGGAAAGGAAAGATTATTTGCTGAGACATGGAGGTAAGGAGGCTGAGGAAGTCAAAAGAGTATGCAGCTGTGGGGGGGGGTAGCAAGTTGAGGGTCACCCACCCATGATCACTTGCAGGCTTCAATTTTCCCCATGACTTAAGAATGGGCTATCAGCTGAGACCAAAGGGATGGAAAATTTAGTACAGAGAACTTCAAAAAAGAGATTTGGGAACTTGCCTAGGGGACTCAGAAGGATTGAATGGGAAGGCCAAAGGCCCTGGTGAGATCTGAGGCCTGTATCTGTGGAGGCTTAGAGGGGTCCTTACTGCTCATCTTACTCAGACACAAAGCAGCAAAACAGTGCTGAGTCCTGGGTCCATTCGATTCAATTCACATTCTTTCGATCTGACCCAGCCTCCCTGGATCCATTTGGTCATCTTTTTATCTTCTCTCACTCTTTGCTCTGTAGCTTTCTGGAGTAAGCATTACAACCTGGGCAGGGTCGGCAACAGAATTCGAGGAGCTAAACTTCACGAATATCCACCCAACAGAGTCCATCACCCAGGAAAGTATTTAAACTTAGAATTGGACAAAGAACAGTTTAAATCCCACAGTTGTACTGCTGTATTTGGTAGATAAACAAAGAAACATTAGAGTGGACAAGAGCATTAGCTCTGGAGGTAAAGAAATAAGACTTTAAGTTGAATTGGCACTCAGACTTACTAGCTGTGTGACTATGGGTAAGTTACTTAGCCTCTCTGTTTCCTATGTGTAAAAAAGGAGCAGTAATACTACCATAGGTTTCTTAAGAGGATGAAAATGAGAGCAATAAAATAAGTAGAGCTCCACTCTATAGTAAAATCAAATAACCTAATAGAACATGCCTGACATATTTTAAACTTATTATTGTGAATAGTGTTATTAAGGAAGTACTATATCTCTTAAGTGCAATGCCATTGTGGTTTTTTCCCCCCTAGTTCTCTATATACCCTGTGGAAGTCATTTAACATCTATAGATGTCAACTCATCTATAGAGTGGAGGAGTTAAAAATCTACTTTGAAGATAACCTTTCAATTATTTTCTTTTCTTTAATTTACCAGGGTGCGCTTATATGAGAGAGATAGAGAAAGAAGGAGAAAGAGTGATAAAGTACCACATGGGACATGGTCATGCTGCAATCCTTTTTCCATTTTCCCCTCCTTTTGGGATTTCGGGCATGCACACACACGTGCCTGGTGTGTTTTTCAAGCCACTGGGTCCTGGACTTGAACTGTTCAGTTGGTTATGCGATATCCAGTCACCTTAACCACCTCACCACAGGCTGGCCCATCTTTCAGTTCTTGACTTCTATCAATATTTTATTTCAGTAGTTATACCCTGACATATCCTAATAGTTTCATGCCCTCTCCCAGCATGTAACCATCCCGTCTACAATTCATTTTAAACTGTTGGTTTTTCTGCCAGGACAGCTCAAAGGCAGGCACCTGAGAATTCCAACTATCTAAAGGGAGCCCGGTTTGATCTGCAGTTTAAATGGTCTCTATGAGTGACTGAATAGATAAAAAGATAAGCAGATAGACAGACTCTAGCTATGCGTCCTAAATGACTCTTGCCTATTTTGTTATTCAGCATTTGAATGTAGTGTAATATTTATGTTAAGAACCCTGCAGCTTTCTTTTCTCTTTCCGCCATCTTGGAGTCTGTGGAGGCCTGCTGGAAACAGGACTTCTAAAAGGCAACTATGACTGGAAGGCTGTGGTCCAAGGCTATTTTTGCTGGCTATAGGTGGGGTCTCAGGAACCAAAGGGAGCACACAGCTCTTCTTAAAAATTGAAGGTGTTTATGCACAAGATGAAACGGAATTCTATTTAGGCAAGAGCTGTGCTTATGTGTACAAAGCAAAAACCAACATAGTAACTCCTGGTGGCAAACCAAATAAAACTGGAGTAATCTGGGGAAAGGTTACCCATGCACATGGAAACAGTAGCATGATCCGAGCCAAATTCCAAAGCAACCTTCCTGCTAAGGCCATTGGACACAGAATCCATGTGATGCTATACCCCTCAAGGATTTAAAACAATGAAACGTAAATGAATAAAAATGGATTTGTGTTGGAAAAAATAAAAAAGAAAGAAAGAACCCTGCAAACTCCACACTCTGGATTACCAGAACGACCAGAACTGAGCAGGGGGAAAGGTCTACTCTCTGATGAACCTGTCTTGGGTATCTCATTTCAGATGCTGTCATCTCTCACTTCCACGGGTTAGTCAATGTCTGCTGTCTTCGTCAGCCTCTAAATCAAAGCCTTAAGGAACAAGTGAGATTTGCATCTTTTACAATCCTGCCAGTGAACTGTAAAAGGTGTGAATATGTTACTTGTTTGTTGTAATATTTTAAAATAAATTTTAAATAATTTGAATTGCAAGAATGCTCAGTCTTTTTTTTTTTTTTCTTCTTCTTCTTCTTATGTAATAGACACCATTAGATAGTGTTATGGCTTCTCTTGTTAGTGAAATCACAAATCTTACCAGAGATTCAGGCTTCTAATCATCTCTCCAAGAATTTTAGACAGTGCAGAATCCAGGGTTCAAGTCCTAGATTCTCCACCTTCTAGATCCTGAGCAAATGCCTTAACCTTTCCAAGCTCCATTCCCTCATTTGTAATATAGTGATAAGGACACCTACCTCATAGAATTGTTGTGAGAATTAAATAAGGCAATGCATGCAAGACACTTAAAACAGTGCCTAGCACAGACAAGAGTTCAATATTTTTTCCGATATGTTTGAATAGTACAGCTTTTACGAGAATTATTTTAAATCACAGTTTTCAAAATGTATTGTTCTCTTGAGTGTTGAGCACTTTGGGGGTGTTAGGTTCTATGCCTAAAAACATCATATTGAATAAAAGTTAGATCCCTTTCTTATGCCTTGCATTTGGATTTTCAATAGCAAACATACAAAGGTTACACTTTCTGGCTTCAATTCAGAAATGTCAGCACATCAAACACACACATTCAGACACACACACGGAGACACTTACTCACACAGTGTAAAGGGCAATTGGGTTTGGAGGAGAATGTCGCATGAACAGAATTGCAGCTCATTAAAGCAGTACTTGAAGCTTTTGACCTCAGCTACATAAACAATGTTTTCAGATGAAAGAATTACCAAGACAAAGCAAGTTCTGTGAGTATGATTCAGTTTCTGAAGCTGTTCAGCATTTCGATGCTCAGAGGCTATGGGCAATGGAATGTGATCAACCCATGGAGTATTTTGGAAATGATACTAAGGTAGAATGGAACAAGGTGCTTTGCTTTTTCAGCTGTAAGACTGCCAGACTTGCCTGATGGATAGATTCTTCAAAACCACAGGGCTTTATGTAAAGATAAGAATAGGTAAACGTGAACAGAAATTATTATAATCATACCGGCCTGCCACATAGGCTAGAATGGAAGAACAGAGGAAGAACACATGCTGATTATGTGACTGGATGGTTGCCCATGTGACAGAGCAGGGAGGTAGGGAAAGGGGCTCTTCTTGATGTCTACTTCTCATCTGCCTGTGTGCCTCAACCCCTGCCCAGAGAGAACTGACAATCAGACTGACCATATGTTGGAACAATTGGTGCTCAGAATGATGATACTTTAGAACAGTAGAGCAAGCCACATTTACTATGAGCATATTCCTGTACACACTCTTGCACTTAAGACTCTATGGACTGTAATGAAGCACAATAGTCTTGTGGCCTACTTATCTTTCTCTCCCTCTTCAATTCATTGCTTCTATATTGCTAGCTCGGTAAGCTGATCCAAAGGTTACCTCTTTAGGGTAGCTGGAGCTTTGAGCCCCAGGCCACTGTCCCTACCTAGTTTTCACAGCAAGCCCTGCATTAGGTGTTACAGATGCTACTGGGAACTTCTCAGAGGAAAGATGACAGGACTTTGCAAAGGCAACTCACGATACTATATGAAAGCTATCAAAGTCTCAGCAAGGAATTTCAAGTTAAACATATTGTGCTAGCTTATCTTGTACTGTGACACTGTAGCACCACGTATTACAAATTCTGCAATGAAACATGCTCAGCCATGACATGGGCTAGATTTATCATCCAGCATAGCACAGAAGAGCTCTAAGCTGGGTCACCCAGACACAAGGGAACTCCCTGGTCACAACCCTTAGCACCCGGAATCTCCTGCTCTGCCATATCCTGTCTATTGACAGAAGAAAACATAACTGACTGCACAGTCATGACCTCCTCCATGCCCTGCAAGCCAGCACTCCGAGCTACACAAGCATTCCAGACAATCTGTTTTATTAGTTCATCCTGCTCCTACCAGGACCAAAATCTTGGCTACCATTATTTATACTCAAGGAGTAATGATGCAGGCTGGTTGAAGGAACTTATGTTCACCTGTTCTTTTATGCTCCTATGGAGAAATTACTGAGTGTCTACACAGTGCCAAGAACTAGACAGGGACTGGGGTGCTAAAATTAGCACAACCTGGGGGATCTCAAATAGCTCCAACCTGTCCAAGTTCCCACCATCTCTGGTCTAAATTATTGTAAGAGCCTCCCTGATTCACCCTGGCTTCTGCAGCATCATCCTGTTAATTTTTTATTATTTTTTTCTTTGTTATAGGGTGTGTGTACTCGCCAGAGAGAAAGAAAGCAAAAAATCACCCCCCCCCCCCCAGGGGTAATGGGCACACTGCAATCCCTTCTCCTCCATTCTCCTCTTGGAATTTTGGGCACACACGCCCATGGGCCCAGAGTGAATTTTAAGCTGCCAGATCTGAGACTTGAATCACCATTATAGCATCTGCTGGTCCTCAATGTGATCCTCTTAAATTGAGTCAGATCGTGTTATTCCTTTGCTCAAGAGTTGTAGTAAAAGCCAAAGATCCTACAGTGGCCTGAACCATTTGTCTCTCCTATGGCCTCCCTAGTCTCATCTTACTTTATTTTATTCTCCTTCTCACCCACTCAGCTCAGCCACCTGGATTCTTTGCTCTCTCTTGCACATGCCAGGCAAGCTCCTGACTCAGAGCCTTTGCACCTGCTACTACCATTCCAACCATCCCCCCAACCCAACCGTATACATGGCTCACTCTCATCCTCACCTTCTTCCTACATTTGCTGAAACTTCACTTTCTCAGTGAGCTTTTCTTCATCTGTATTTAAGACTGACCTCTCCCTGACCTGGTTCTCCAATCATCCCTGCTTTAGTCTCCGCCATAATGTTTATCAACTTCTAATACACTGTATATTTCAGTGGTTTCTATGTTTACTTATTTATTTTTAAAAAGGCTTTTCTTTTGCAGTTTATTTATTCTGCAAGTGAGTGAGACAGAGGTATAGTACTTCCAACAGGATTTTGATGCCAGCATACTCAGAGAAGTCTCCTTCCTATGTGAGTCTAGTCTCATAGGGTGGTGCATTTTACCACTGCACCACTTTTCAGCCTGTTTCTATGTTTATTATTTGTCTGCTCACTCTAGAGTATGAGCTCCACAAGGGCAGGGATTTTTTTTTTTTTTTTTTTTTTTTTTTTTACTGTTTTTATTGCTGTGTTTCCAGCACCTGGAGCAGTACCTAACCTAATCACCTGCTGAATGGATGACCCAGCACCCAGCAATGTCCATGTTGCCTGACAACATCTGCACCGGAAGACAGAACCAGCACATGCCTCTCCCCTACCCATTGCTTCACCACACACTTAGCTACATTCTTTGCCCTTCAGTGCACAAACTACTTCCTCCCACCGCACACTGACCCACTACAGCCTGCTGTGTGTTCCAAACCGCATTTCACCAGAACATTCTGTATCTGACCTTGTACATCCCTTCATTCCAGCTCTCAGTTATCCTGACTACAGTAGAGTCTGCTATACAACCCTTGGGCCTACTACACTCTGCAGCACCTTTGTGTTCTAGCCTCTGCAACACAAAGTGGAGTGAATTGGAATCTGCATTTTAACCAGAGACCCAGGTGAGTTATGTGCACACAACAAATTTTAAGAAGCTCTAGTAGGCTACATAATGCACCCATAGCCCAGGACTGGATTGTGCAAGAACAGACTGCAGGAATCTGCAGCCCTCTCTACCCAAAGTCCAACAATTCACTGCATTGCACCTTCAGATCCTTCACCCAGGACACTCTACCAGTGCATACCACACAACCCATGGTGCCACAACAGTTTGCAATTTGGCAGCTAAATTATAGCCCTTTATAAATAGGATAGTAACTTATACAACAACCAATTTATTTGCGACACCCTGCTGAACATAAGAAAAACACCCTGTACTCCAATGTATATCCCTAGAGAATCCTTATGTTACACAGCACAGTGAGTTATAACATCCTGCTTTATGGCCACTTGCTCATTCACTCATCCATTTAGTAAGAATTCTTGAATACCTATTATGTGCTAAATCTTATACTAAGTACTGGAAGTTGACACTGAAAAAGTCATAGTCTTATGGTTTAGTAAAAAGACAGGCATGGGGTCAGATTGTGGCACAGCAGTAGCACATCCGAACCCACATGGGAGAGTTCCTGGTTCATGTCCTAGGGCTTCTCTCTATATTCAGAGCACACATATGCCCAAAATCCAGGGTGGCTCAGATCAGGGATGGATTATGGTATGAAGACTCTTGCACTTGCCTGTATCTCTCGCTCTCTCTTTCATGGAAAAAGTAAATAAACTTTAAAAACAAGAGAGATTATTTTGAGAAGGCAATTACAACATATACAGAATTGGTTGATAGAACAATAGCAGATCCTACTCAGGAACCAAGAGCTTCCTTGGGAGGGTGACATTCTAAAGATCTGATGAAGAGGAGAGGGGAAGGCACCTGGGTGGGAAGGCTGGGGAGCATGGGCAAGGGCTCAGCCATTCCAGGTAGGTAGTCATGCACAATGCTAGCAGAGGAAGAGAAGGCACTGCATGTGCAAGGGACTGAAAGAAGCCAGGGATGCCAGTTCTTGGAATTACGAGTTAAAGCTAGGGAGGACACAGAGACCTGGCCTTGGAAGACTTCATAATGCATGTATGTGCTAAAGACCAAGAGATACCATCCTGGGGCAACAGAGAGCCGCAGGGGCCTTTGAAGCAACCAAATACAGATCGGAAACAATTACTGGTGTGACCCATAACAATACACCAAAGCTGGTGTATTTCAGTACAATTTCAAACAATGCTCTGCAAGCTACTCCTTGCCACAATAAAAGATGGCACTGAGAACAACTTAAAAACCCCATTTAAAGTTATTTTAATGAACCTCCAATAATAGCAACTTTCACTGATGTTTGAATATAATTCTGTTATTGCCCCTGTGTTTTCTCTTGCAGCACTCTATTTAATAGCATGCATGAATCAGGAACGTTGACAGGTACATGCATGCCTTTTAATATCCCACAAGATACATGGAAGCCTGTACACACTCCCCACAGGCCTTTCTGAAGTGGCAGACTGATAAGAAGGGGTGCAGAAGAGGAAAATAAAATCCTGGGATGGAGTTGGGGGCTCTACAGCCTGCTTTTGCAACATCAAAGGCATAGGTGCATGGCTGAGGCAAATGGATGGCTGGGGCAGCCATTGTTACCATTTCTAATATTGTTTAAAAATACCAAGGGCAGGGCCTGCTTCCCTTAGAGCTGGTGCCATAACGTCCTGAGGTTTATAGCCCAGACCAGTCACTGTACTTTGAAGTCGTTGTTAAACCCAAGTAAGGAAATTCAAGACTTTGGTCTGTTGGAAATTCCATCAAGTGCAGAACAATTGAAGGATCTTGTTGGTATTTGCTAATTATTGTAATCTTTTAATATGATCAATGATAACAGCTCTCTTTTCCTGAGTGTCTACTATGAGTCAGGCACTGGCCTAGCCCTTCTATATTCATTCGTGCTTAGTAGGGATATTAAAAGTACTTATCCAGCCAGAATACACTCTGGCTGTAAATAACTAATACTAATGGGTACTGGCTAAATGTCAACCTGACTGTGTCCTCACTACCCCATAGGTTACACACTGACAGTCCGTGGGACATATATAGGTCACAGATGTGTTTCATTTGCCCTGAACTGTGTTTAGTTTTTAAAAATTTGTTGTTGACATATCAAAAAAATACTGAGATTTCACTAAAAAATCCTGATTTCCAGCTTTTTATAAAAACCATGAAAATGGAGCCACACCGAGCCTGTATTCTACAGATAGATCACCTGGAGATGACTATGAGCTGAGCCTTTTAACAAAATTACTATTAATTATTTTAAAATATATTTATCTCTTCCATGAGTGAGAGAGACAAATGCATGGCTGAAAGAGTCAGAGACAGAGAGAGACAGCACCCCCAACTGGGTCTTAATCTATAGTCCACTGCCAGCTGCAGCCTGTTCTGGATTATGGACACATGGATGTCCAGCACAGTCAGGGAGGTCTCTGGATGTGAACCTAAAGCCCTCCTACGTGGATCAGCCATCCAGAGTATCGTTTTACTGTTGTGATACTGTCCATCTCCATAAGCAGAGACAGTTAGACGGCTCACTTGCCCTCCAGTCCGTCTCTGTCCCTACCACTTTCTCTTCTGCCTCATCACTGCCCTTCACCATTCCTGGTCTCTGCAGACATCTGAGCCAGTGACCTGTTCTGGAGGCCACCATTCCACACCCTGACTGAAAGTAGAACCAGTGTCTTCCACTAAAAGAGATTAGTCTCCCCATCACCTTCCTCTAGCCTCTGCCTTGTTTCCCTGCCATAGCTTTTCATGTGAACTCCACAGGAGTAATTCTCAGCCTTGAGCATGCATTGAATCTCTTGGAAGTCTTATTAAATACAGAAGCATTTGGGGTGGGGCCTGAGAACTTGATTTCCAAAGTTCCCAGGTGATGTTGATATTGCTGGTCTTGGGACTACACATGGGAGACCACGGCTCTGCTCTAGTATGAACTCCAGCTATCCCCTGGGTTCTGGGCTGATGGGATGGGAACATGAGCATCTTTCCTTTGGCCAAGTGAGAAAAGGAAAGTTCCACATTCTGGACTTCATAAATAGCTGCATAAAACCCAGATGGGTTGTACATCACTCCTATGAGTTCCCGGGGTCCTGAATAAAGAGCCAACTCCTCTTACAGATTACCTTTAAAAATCTTTTTCCAGGGAACCAGCAGTTAGCGTAATGGCTATGTCGCTGGACTCCCACGTAGTCGACCGCGGTTCGAGTCCCGGACCCGGTGGCTTAAACTCACGCCGGGCGCGTGTGCTTGCGTGCCCAAGATCCCAAGAGGAGAATGGAGGAGAAGGGATTGCGGCGTGGCCATCCCCCCTGGGGGGTGATTTCCTGCTTTCTATCTCTCTGTCTCTCTCTGTCTGTCTGGCGAGCGCACGTGCCCTATAGCAAAAACCTCTCCAAAAAAAAAAAAAAAAAAAAAAATCGTTTTCCAAATGATCCAGTAAACATGGTAATACCATCTCTTACATGCAGGGCTCTCCCCAAACCCAAATATACATACAGACACTATTTTAAGAAATAGTATTGGCAGAACTGATATATCCTGCTGTCAAAGACCTTGCAGCCAAGGCATTAATTAACTCATGACACACTCAAATAACAGTCAACTCTCTCTGCATGTCTACGATGTACTAAGTACCCAGCTTAGTGCTTTAGGTAGCATAAGGATCCACTGATGTAGAAACTATTATTCTCGCTGTATCACAGATGATGAAATAATGAGGGAAGAGAGAAGAACTGACTTGTTCAAGTTCGCCAGCTCTAGAAAACTTGTGAGGTTGTTTATATTCTCTGAAGGTCAGATACTATTGGGAATATTGTTTGTGCTCAATCCTGTGTTTGTTTTTTAAGAGGCATATTGATGACTTGGAGGATAATGGATGTCTGAAGAGATGTCATATGACACATGCTTATAGAGAGGGGCAGGACAGGAGTTACCCTGGGAACCCCGGGCTCAACAGCACAAGCCAGCATCTGCAGGTGCTCTCCGGGGAGAGGTTCTGATGACAGTGCTGGGGAGGCTGTTCAGTATCAAGTCACAAGTCTTCAACAATTAGAAGGGCCACAAAGTAGAACTAGCTGCCTCTAATCTATTCGCTGGGTGGCTTCCTGACACCCGGAGTATCCACAGAGAAAGAAAACTCATTAGGGATGCCAGAGAATTGTGATCCTAACCATTAGGGATGAGGCGGACACTAGGGAGATGTGAGAATCACCTGGGAGACCAATGAAAGGACATCAAAAGGAAAAATAAAGTGATTGGAACATATAATCCAAGAACCTTCCCAGAGCTGACAACACCTAGTAGCCCCTGATGTCAGATCCTTAGATTTTTCCCCAGGATTTGCTGATTATTGGAAAGGGCTAAAATCCAGAAATTCACACCTATTCTGTTGGACATTCAGCTTAGCTTGTCTCCTGCTTACGAGATGATACACGGTCACACACATATGCACGTACTTCCACGATGTGCTATCTTCCAGGGGCAAAAATAGCCGGGCACTTTTGTAAAACTCTCGTAAACACTTGGCCCTTTGCTCCTGTCCATTCTGGTAGGCCTTCATTGAGTCAGACTGTCATGGGTTTGCATCCTCACATCATTACATGCTGGCCAAGTGACCACGGACAGGGCATTTAATCTCTCTGGACCGCCATTGCCTCTTCCATAACATGGAATGATAGTATCTGCGTAACAGGCTGCTGTGAGGATTTACGTAGATGTTGCAGGTGAAGTGCTTCATATGGTGCCTAGCACATAATAAATGTTCAAGACATTGATAATAAGACTGTCAAAATAACTACCCTTATCACATTTTTCACCTTAGCATGGGACCTTTACATCCTTAGGTTTCAGTGACAATGTTTATGTTCACTTTTCAGCCTCAGTTGGTATTTTACAACCCATAATAATGTCACCATGTCTGCACTCTACTTAATTAAAACATATATATATATATATATATATATATATATATATATATATATATATATCCTCACAGTAGAATTGCAGTTTCGATTAATTCAAGTGCAAACTCCTCCTCCTTGATGCTGACAAGTATTTCTTGCTGAGTCTTTGGGGGATAAAAAATCCTCTCATGGGCACAAAACTGTGAGGAATGCAAGACTTTTATTCTTGCATTATAAAAGTTATCTCAAAGCCATGTCTACACCCAAAGCCTCCAGGAGGTCTATGGTTCAGAAGCATGTCAGCTTTTGCTTCATTCTGCTTCGCCTTGGGTGGGAGCTGGCTTGGTGCACTGCTGTCTTATTTACTGACTCAGACCTAGAGTATGTTTCAGATTTAAATTTAAATACCGTCGAGATAAACAACATGACCTTTTCAATGTCGGTATGAAGAGAAAATG